>BJKM01000048.1:742500-1342500 GCA_015082035.1 Chaenogobius annularis
CTTTTTTGCAGCAGACGCAACGCAGCAACCAATCAGAGATTATGCTCCGGTGACGTACCTACGCAGTACCCGGAAGACAGTGAGGCACCTATGCACTACCCCGAAGAAGGACCAAAGCAAACCCAGGACCGATAAAAAAAATCAGCCAGACGCAGTTCTTGGAGCAAATAATGATATTCATTAAACTCTACTCACCTCTGAAGTATCTGCGGGACCCAGACAAGCCGCCGAGCCGATCGCCTCCGTTTTTGGACTTTGAAAAGTAAATACACCAAAGCCATTCTCTTAACCTGAACTGCCATCAGACACAAACTCCTCCACTGCGCATGCGCGCTGGCCGCCTCGGCCGCCTCGGCCGCCTCGGCTTCTGCAGCGAAGAGCTTATTTTTTGGCCGCACATTTGAGGCGGCCAGGGCAGCTGCCTTCAAAATGTTCAGCCGTTCAATTTGGGCGGCCAGCGCGAATTTGGCTGCGGTGGTGTGAACGGCCCTTAAGGATTTACTGTATGGTACAACAGCAGAAAGGAGAAGGTAATTAATTTAATCTACCTTTTTATATTTACAGTAAATACACTGTTTCCGTTGTATTTTTGTAAAAATAGATTGTTATTGTATGAACTCCTGTGTTTGAAGAGCATTTGCCAGTTTCATGCCACTGTCCACTGTCTTTAGTCGACTAATCGATTGCCAGGGTAAAAAATCAACTATAGCCCTACTTATTTGAATGATGGTTCCTAAATTTGTGTTGATCTTAATCAATTCACTATCCATGGTTTCAGAGTGAAAATTAGCAACCTTGCCAAGGCAAAAAACTATTTCAAAAGATGATATCTTTTGAAAGAAGTGTTAAAAATAACACATGTAGTAAGTAAACAGGAAGATGAAACCCATGAATATCCAAGTGCGAGTTACCTTGCCATTTATGTAAGTTATTTATGCCAAGTAATGAAAATTATATTAGATCGAAGTGAAGTCAAAATGAAGTGCTTATAACTGGAACTAGAAATACTTAAATATAAGGCTGTAGTCGACTAAAGAAATTCTTGTTCGACTTAGTTCATGTAAAATCAACTATTTATGCAGAAAAGTACTAGTAAACAGTGTATTTATATAGATATAAATATAAACTCATTATTCACTCCAAAATCTTCAGCTAAATCACTCCTCTCCTTTTAGCCGTTATCCCTTGTAAATCCTTGTTACATAAATAAAATAATTAGTTGACTAATAAAAATGTTGGTCAATTAAGACACCATCGACCGATTAATCGACTAAATGACTAAAATATTGCAGCCCTATCTAAATGTGTTGAATGTTTTGTCATTGCAGCCACCAAGTTGCCCACTGCTCAACAGTCAAAATTACCATGTACCGTATTTTCCGGACTATAGGGCGCAATTAAAAGTCTTTAATTTTCTCAAAAAACGACAGTGCGCCCTATAATCCGCCCAGGTGCACCGCGGAGTGATACGTACCCCAAAATGGCACCTATCAAGAGACACGCTTATGACGCGGACTTCAAATTTAAGGCTATCAGTCACGCAGTAGAACATGGGAATAGAGAGAATTCAACATTAATGAATCAATGGTACGGAAGTGGAGGAAGCAAGAAGATGACTTGCGCCAAGTAAAGAAGACCACACAGATTTTCCGAGGGAACAAAGCGAGATGGCCACAGTTAGAGGACAACATTGAACAGTGAGTTGAACGTGTTTAATAAAGTTCAACTGACTGACGTATCCGACTGTTTTGATTCGCTTACTGCGCCTTATAGTCCGGAGCATGTATATGCTCGTATATGATTGTGGGCCTTATAATCCAGTGCACCCTATAGTCCGGAAAATACGGTACTTTAAAGTATCCCTTACCTTACACTAGAGTCAAAAAGGGAAAAGGCAGGCAAAGTGCATTGGAAAATTGGCAAGCGAACTTCTCTGCCTTGACCCCCCTTACCCAGCGCACTAACAGGAACACTTGGATGCTAACCTAAATTTTACATGAACAGCTGTGCAACTTGGCAAAAAAAACAAATTGTGAATACACTCCAGCTCACCCAAGCAACTCTCCCCTTTCATATGTATTTGTGGGTGCAGAGCAATGTGTCCGAACCATCAAACTCAATGTCACCACATGGAGCTCGAAGTTTCGACGCAAATCACTGCAACCGACTTCTTAACTTGAATCGTTCTAGTTTCTCGTCTGAAACCTGCTTGACAATCATCTCTGAGGACAATGCCCAAACCTACAATGCGTTTTATCCCCCCAATAAAACGCCCAGTAACTTTTAGTTTTACAATGCTGAATGTTCAGAGAGCAAAGACAATAAAAACCAAAGTGAGAAGGCGAAAGGGCCGGCAATGAGGAAGTACTCCATCGCAAATAAATAGATGATGCCCGCCAAGCCGCCAGCCACTTCTAGCAATCACTGTCTTGATTAAGTGGCTCTTGAAGTACTAATAAGAAAGTCCATTGAAAGCTTTGAGTGGAGGATGAGTCTGCCAGTAATAAATGTATGGAACTCTATAGTAATGGCATATGAGGCAACGGCGGGCAAGCTTTTAAAGAGTAAAAAGAATAAGAGGTGTGTTTGGATGATTTCTTTTGGTATTGACTAAGCATCTCTGACACATATACATTATCTTAGGTTTAATTCATGTTAAACCACAATATTAATCTAATACCACTTATTAATGGAAACGGTTCCATTGACTTGCTGTTCAAAATAGTGTGGCTGATTTCCACCTGCCTCTTTTTGTTTTCTTTCCCCCCGCCTATATAAAATCAAAACTGTAACTCTCTGAAGGTGGCGTGTCACCTGTATGATTCCATGAAAATAGAAGGTTATAACCATTATTCAGAATACCATGGAGATAAATATGTTTTATTCTATACTGTGGAATATTAAGATCCTGGCTCAATGCATAACAGAAAAACAAAAGTACACAAATAATAAGTAATACTGTTATCAAAAACACCAATAATAATAAATTATAATGACAAGCAAACAACAGAAAAGAACAGAACTGACAAACATTTAAGAGGATGAGTTTAGCAGTCAAGTGTGGGCCAAAGTCAGAGAGGAAGGGAGACGACAGCCGGTGAGGAAAAAACGAATATTTTGTAATGTCAAAATTGAGCTGTAACTAACTTGCAAGGTCGCAACTTGCTGACCCATGCAGCCTCTTCACGCTATGCCACCATCAAAGTCATTCCAGCAAAGTGCTGTTTGTGCCTATAGCTGCAGTTCATAGTAGCGAGCAATGGATTTCTTTTTTTTTTGTGCAAAAATGCCAACACAATGCTGTTGGACCTTTCGTGTATCGTTGTTGCTCACTACAAAAACACAATAAGTAGATAATTCAGTTTTGGTGGTTTATTTTGTCCCAAACTTCCACAGAAAAAAATTGGAAACCATGTGCTATTTACAATGTGCAATTTACAGGATGACGTCATAAACTCCAGCCTTGGGTTTTCTTCTGCTTAACAGATGTTGCCCACTCTGCAACCACGCACAAACTGACTGGCAGGTAAAATGGCCCCACTTTTATTCTCATGCTCCTCCCACGGGCATTACATACCAGTAATCCAACCGAAATACATACAAAAAGAGCACAATTTTCCCCAAGGTACCGGTAATGCATAAGAAATATTCCCAGGATTATCAAAACTTTACTTTGCCATTCCTTCAATGAATGAACAGCACATATCAAGAGTAAATAACAACATGAGTTTTGTTTTAGCACAACTGTGCCTCAAAGGCAATAAACAGAAAGATAAAGATTCCTACAACATGCATGAACCGAGTCAGTTAATAATGAAGGAAAACCATTATAACATATAAAATTATGATTTTGCATAATGTGTCTTTTAAATGTGTCCAAAGCTTGACAGCCCATACATGTGACATCAGTTTAGACAGAGCTGCGATATATAAAATATATTGACTTAAATTAGCATGGCTCTTGGTTCATTACCTAACTAGCATGCTAATAGATAAGTCAATTAAAATCAGACGTCTACATGCATCTTTATCAGTGATGCAAATGAACTAATCTAGGTAATGTAATGAGATGAGATCCAATCCAGTTGTTTTACCATTGTTGAAATACTGCAGGACAAATGCTTGATTCCCAAGGCATTTTAAGTACATGTTATACTTTTGTTCTTCTAAAATAATAAATGAAGAATTACTTAACAACAATAGTTGACAAAAAGCATCTAGTGTCCACTATAATGCCCTCTGGAAATACATCCAGACTCCACTTGCTCCACATCATGTATTTTTCTTTTCTCATCTCGTGTTTGGTTGTTTTTCACAAACCTAAAATATGCTCAATAGACAAATGGAATAAGATCCTAGCTCAAAATCTGGGGTAGGTTCGGCGGGCGCTGCACGGTGGTCTCCCTCTGATCTGGTTCTGTGGTTGTCCAGTGGCATTGTTTGAAGGGTTAGTCAAAAGCAGAGAAGCCGTTTCTCTGCAGGGCAAACAAAGTTTACTGTATCTCACTTGGTATGCATTTTGGCGTCCAAAGTTCATTAAACCAAAACCTTGAAGGACACATTCATGTCTGTAATGCTTATTCAAATGTTTACACATTGTTACGGAATAATGTCATGTGAAACCGATTTCCGGTCTCCAGTTCAAACCAGGTGTGCTGTGATTCTTTTGATCAGAGACGTCGCTCTGTCTGCATGGGGGACACCCTGGGGTGCCCAGGATGCCACCACCCTGCCTTGTATTGATCTTTACACTAGGGCATTGTTTCAGAAGTGTGAACTGACTTGATGCAAATGTGACCAACAATCCTCTTTCCTGTATAGACATTGTAATCTTTTCTTTTACTTTTAAGAAAAGACAACTCTGTTCTATTGTTTTACTTTATTTCTTGATAATCGTTAAGAGAGAAATTCCATAAAAACATTTCATGAGTGTTGTAACAATACTAACATTTCAAACGGTTGAAATGTATTGACTGATACTAAGGCAAAAACTTGATAGATTTATTGATCCTATACACAGAGAACACCAGGCTTTATTACTTAATAATCCATAGGGTTTTCAGTACCCATATAAAACGTGATTCTAAAACTAGCCTAGAAAATTATTTAAACAAGTACATTGATACTTAAAAAAATATATGTTTAAAATGACCATTGTAGAAATCAAGTTTGAAATTGTAGTATCATGTGTTGTATCATATAATACTTTTATAAAACAAAAATGTAATTGTCAACGCATAATTTAGAGACGTTTCTTTAACGTGACACTTTCTGTAGTTGGAAAATCACATGCATGATTCCATGGAAATAGAGGGGTAAAATCATACTTCAGGGCATTCTCCATGGAGATAGATGTTTTATGTCATACTGTGGAATATTATAGCCAAAGGAACAACATTTCCATGGAAACAAACAGGAGGAGGCTCCTCTAGGCCAAGTCTAAGTCAGGTTTGTGGGGATGCACGCCCGCTCACAGTAAGGACACAAATAAAAAAATATGCTTTTCTTTTTTTAAAAGGTTACACAGTGGGGCTTTAATTGTATCATGTGGTACTACTTCTGAAAAAGTTCAAGAACATCCACAGTATAAATGAGTAAGATGTTGAGTTTTGGTATGAATAAGCATCCGTATCATATAAAAGATTTGTTTTTTTATCACCTGTATTTCTTATCAGATTTGAAGAATCTTTGACTTTATTGAGAACTGCACTGCGCTGTCTTGGTTCAGAGGCCTGTGCCGCATGCCTATAAATCCCTTCTCTTCATGTATTCCTCCGGTGTGTTGTACTGTGACATGCCATCGACATGCAGCTCATGTTCCCTGTCTGTGTGTGTGTCTGACCAGCCTCACCTTCTACACAAACACATCTGTGCAATACAAACACACACACACACACAAAAATCAGTATTAACTCATATTAAACAAGCAACAAGCTCCAGTAGGTTCTACCTATAAGATCTGACAGCTTTATGAATGAATTGACCCATGGGCGCACAAACATATGGAGCATGGGCCAGGAAAAAGCATGCAGCAAGAGTGACATCTGGTGGCTCTCCATGTAACTGCAATGAAAGGGCACATCTACGGAACGTTTTAAAAAAAAATGTTTGGCTTGTTTTTCTTAGAATTAGAACATCTTTTTATGCATGATTAATGTTATGGCTTTTCTTATTCAAATCTGGTACGATTATGTAGTTCTGACAGTAGTATCATCATGACATTTTTAATACAAATATTAGTATTTTTACTTTTACTCCAGTAAGTATTTGTTTTAATAAACAATTCAACTATATTATTACAACTTATAAACTAACAACCCTTTTAATGCCAGTTCTTTCTACACCTCTAATTAATTTAATATCTGTAATATTAAAACTATAGCTGTATTATCAATTTTGTACACTTGATATGTAGTGCACAGGCGTTTGCTATCAATTAAGTAAATTTATTCCAAAGATTTTCACTGCACTCAGTATAGATAAACTCAAGAGAACAATGTTCACTGTTTATTGTGACAGAAAAACACATTATGCATAACTCCTAATAAATAAATGGCATAGAACAGATAGAGCATTCATTGTGCAATATAAATCAAACTGACAGACACTGTAAAATCATGGAATATTTGTATATGCCTGATTGCAGAGTGAAATGTCATGCCTATAGTTATTTTCTTTTCTGAAATGTTAACGTTCCTGGACTTGTTTAAAATGTGAACAAAACTCTACAATTATAAGACGAATTTCAAATCTACCGTATTTTTCGGATTTTAAGCCGCTACTTTTTCCCACGCTTTGAACCCTGCGCTCCATACAACGGTGCGTCTAATCTATGGACTTTTAATGGCAATCCCAAAACTCACAATTACGGCAGATGTTTTTCCAAAATCATTCTTGTTATCATCAGTCGTAAATATAGTGAAAGCAGTAGTAGTAGCACTAGTAGAAATAGCAGTAGTAGCAGTAGTAGTAGCAGCAGTAGCAGTAGTAGAAATAGCAGTAGTAGTAGTAGCAGTAATAGTAGTAGCAGTAACATCATTCTTTATCTGTTTGTTTCCCTTTTATTTATGCTTAACATTAGATCAGTAGTACAGTAAGATGAGCACATACTTGTATAATTCTGCTGTGTATCTTGAACTGCAGTAACATGGTATTGAAAAAAAAAAGAATGAAAAAGTAGTGGCAAGTAGTTTGCAGAAGCTCCAAATCTCATCTACTTCAGTCCAACACTGATTCAAACTAGTGTTGTCAAGATACGAAAATTGCAAATACATTTTTTTTAGACAATAGAAGACAGACATTTCAACACAAAATAATACAACGTTCTTTAGGTTGTACTAGTTCTGATAAAGCTCAAGATCCTTCAAAAATTAGTGTCAATTAGTATCTGATTATCAGTTGACAACCCTAATTCAAACTTGAATAAAATTACATTAACTGCAATTTACCTCGACCAATCAACATATCCAAGCACAGACAAGCACAGATTTTGAAGTACTTGTGTTTTGTACTCACAACTGCCGTGGGCGCCGCTGCCACCACGCAGTACAGCATGAGCGGAGGGATGAAGCTGGCCTCTTCTCTGCCAGGATAGGGCTTCATCAGCTCTGCGTCGTTACAGAAGAAGCCCTGCACGTGAACGCTGAAGAGATCCGTGCACTCCAGGTAGTAAGCAAGCAGAACCGTCCCAGACATGATCACCAGCTGGAAGAAAAACATCATTCAAGTCAGAACCTTTGCTAGTTTGTTCTGTTCTAATGCTACGAGGCACTGCGTCAAGTGTAGTATGTTAGCGAAACGTGCAAAAACAGCATCTTAAATCTGGCCATGTGTTCTGCATTTGTCGCTCTCTTCCTCCTCCTCCTTTTAGCGTGCAGCTTTTGTTTCTGGCCTCCTTTCCAGTGCGCTCGTCAGAAGTAGCTGCGGGCGGCGAGGGTGCTTTGTATGGTATAGGGGTATTTTAGTCACTGATAATGAATAGAGAACACTAAACATCACACAGCATCCCGGTAATGTGATTTTGCTTTTCTTTGAGTCATTCGGCTCAAAATGCCAGGGGCGTTGCAGGCTCTGACTCACTGCTGTCGATGGTGTTTAAGTGCAATGTAGAATTAAGTGGTGTTTTTTTTATGCAGGTGTTGCATTTACTGAGTGTTGTGGTGTGAAATGGCAGCTGGGGAAGGTATGGGGTAATAAAGGTGGAGCTGTGGAATGTGTTTGACCACAAAACAGAAAGACAATTTTAATTTTATTTTTTAATAAATGTTTTCACCCAGCATAAAAAATACGGCAAAAACATAAACACACACACACACACACGCACACAAATTAATAAAAAATAATAAAAGAGAGAAACCTCTTGCCTCTTGTCATCTACTTCATTGTTTCTCAAACTTCAGACCCCTCGACACCAGTTCTAGCTATTACTTCATTTAGAGTAACATTTTATTCACATTTTTACTTTAGTCCTGTTGAAGACCTGATTTAGATTTGGTGGTACTCAAAAAGTCAACTCTTTTTTTAGAGAGAGAAAGAAAGAGAGAGAGAATGATTTATTCATTTTTCTCATGCAGTACTGCTTTCATTCACAAGGTGTCACAGTGCCACTGCCTTTTCCTTTGGACCCTCTGCTATTGAAGATTAAATAAAGACAAAATGTGATGTAATTATTGGCTTTAATTAACTTCTTATGTTCTGCCATGTGAATAAGCACAGCTACTAAAATTACTGCCACGCTTTGTCTCAATAATTAACATGATCTAAGGCACAATAAAGTAATGGACAAATGAGTTTGGCTGCAATTTTAATTGGGATTTGAGCTCAATGAAGAAGTTGGACACGCTCTAGCAAACTAAGCATGTCCATGAAATTAAAATGAAAGTAAACCTTAGTGGTTAAATCTAAATGCTGGAATTGCATGTTTTAGATACAAGGGGCAACGTAAATACTGCCAACCATTTTGAAATACAGACAAGCCCATAAATATGTCTAAATATTGTATGCAGGTCATCTAAACACACCGAAGAATATCCAGTTTACATAAGGGTCCAATACAACTACAGTACAACTGAACTGAATAAATGGGTATAAATACTATATGATTCTAATAACCAATTAGTCGCTAATAAAAATGTATCTCGACTAAGAAACCAATAACTGCAGGTGAATAGGAATAAATCTTGAATTTAGAGATATACATTTACTTTCATGAATATAAAGAAAAAATACATTATACGTATTTCATTATTCTATGTTTTATAAGTTCTTTTATGTGTAAAATATCCCAAATTATAAATTTTGGACATTTGAAAACTGGACATGGCCATGTTTAAATTTCCTGGTTCCTTTATTTAACATATTAGGAAAAACTTCATTTAAAAACATATTTAGGTGCAGATTAGATAATGTTGTCCATATGATATGTTGAGAAAGCACATGAAAAAAGTTTGTTTTGCCAGTAGTGTCTCCTTAATCGACCTTCTGAGAGTTCACACTTTACAGTGACAAGAGGAGTGGGTATGAGAACAGACAGTGAGGTGTTTTGAGCACAGAGCTGCCTTAAGCAGAAAAGCACATAACTATCTCTACAGACCCTCACATTGTATAATTTAATATCGTTGAATGTCTCACACATATTTATAGACTAACATGAAAATATATAGTATTCCAATATTAAATATATGGTGGATTATGTTATTGTTTTGTTAGTATGATATATGTACGAGTCATATCATATCCCATTTCACTGCTCTACATATCTCTATCTCAAACAAATAAAGTAACCTTGATACACTTATCCCTTTATGTCTGTATTGGTTCCTTCTTACAATCCAACACATGCTGTATTTCAGTAGCCATTGCCCACAACAGTACTTTCACTGCCTCCACTGGCCTGTCACTAATAGAGAAACGGTCCCCAGTACAGCCCTGCAGAGTGTAACAGTATGGCTGAAGAAGAGGAGGCAGTGGAGTTACAGAAGGACTGCTGGCCCGCCCAGTACTCACAGATGGCTCTAGGTGTGTGTCTTGTGTGTCTATGTGTGTATCTAGGTTATGGTAGGTCGCGTGCCAACTCATTGAATAACACAGACTGGTTTGGCTTATTAATATTTTATCCAATTCCCAGCCATTTCTGCAGTATCATGCAGTGGTGAGTATTTTTAGCTATGCATGGAGCAGAATAGAGTTCACAAGTTCATTTTAAAAACATATTTTTTTCCCCCCACATGAATTACAATGACCTGTTTTTTTATTTGACAATATATACTATAAACGTAGGGAATTTTGTTCTTTGGGTTTGACCCATTTTTAAATACGACAGAAGCAGAATGCAGTGTGAGCGTAAAAGTTGAACCACCTCGGATTAGCCTGTGATTATAAACTGAGCAGACAAGCCAATCATTGTCTGGGAATACATTTTGGAACGCTCTTGATGTGAGGTGAGTCTTAACCACTTTGCCATCCTGATTATCTTGACAGAATAAAAAAATATGCAATCAGTAAAAAAATGTTGGCTAGAATTTGGTGATAATCTAAATCATAATCTTAGATGGTGAGCAAGGACCTATGAAAATCTACGGGAGATTTACTCTCACCCAAAATAGAAATCCACACATGTTGAATGTTATAATTATTTCTTTGGGATTAGTGCCACCAAAATTGTCACATTAATATCATGGCTTCGAGTCCTTTAAACTGACCACAATCACGTCTTTGGACTCGAATAATCACACCACTATCTGAAGTAAAGTGAAAAAACAGTTCAACTTTTGTTTATTGATACTGACAGTGAAGATGTCTTTGTGTCAGTTGTTGTTTCATGCGGATAGGCCCAGCAATTACAGAGATATGCACCATAAACCAGGCCAAAACATCCCATTCAAAAGGTGTATTTTGTTTTAAATTATTAATACTCCCACACTCATCATTCCTGAAACTATAAACTAGATACTCATTTGTAGACAGAACAAACTTGGACCATTCCTGAGTAGTTTTGGATCGTACTTAGAACAAACTAATGCTGAAAAGATTATTAATAATGGTATCAAAATCAGTATCGAGCCAATAGCTTGGCATTGCGGTATCAACGCCAATCCCATATGTAGCAGTCCTGATCTCGCTGCCAAAAATCTGTATATCCTGCTGGCTAATTGGATAAAACAGCAATCTCAAGCCTTAAAATATGTAAAGCCCGCTGCTTCTGAAATGCTGAGTAATCCTCACCGTGGCATTGGATATCACTTTCAAAAGGAAAATGCTGGATAAATCGTGTTCACAAAAACTCCCACATTCAAACGTTGATTTACTCATAACATTTACTATACTCAACATAAACCACGACTAAACTTATAGACCGTCAGCTTGTGCGCAATGTTCCCCATCTTTTCTTCTTGCAGTTTACTGAAGCCACTTTTTCATTACCTTCTCCTTTTTTTTTTTTTTTCCTTTAAATTATAGGATTGGGATGGATCAATCAGTTTGCCCTTGAGCAAGTTCAGGGCCATTTCGTCTCTGCCAATAACCTGTTTTTATTGGAAATTTCTATTAAGCCGGAGCAGTATTTTCTCTATCACTATCACTCAGCTCAAAGACATGACTCACATAGAACCGTAAACAAACAAGCAGCGAGCAATACCACATCATGAGCGCAACCAAACCATTGCAAATGACCAAAGCAGGGAACCGCAGAGGTCATTTCAACATGTTTGGTTTATTCTAACTCCCATCTTTAGAAACGCAAGCTTTTATTGTGGCCATCTATAGAGTTTTGGTCTTGAAATTTGAAAATAAAAAGTGAAGTAGGTAAATACAGTAGGAAAAATGCATATAGTTTTGGGATTGGATAGCAAAGATAATGCATTTTATTCGTAGCCCATGCGTACGTACATACAGCTGACCTTACTATAGGCTGTAGCCAAGCACAAACGTGGACTAAACGTTTGCTTGAATGTTAAAAGATTACCTCCCCAGTGTTGTTGCTGTATAATTGGGAAAAGAAATACTTGTATAATTGCTCAGGAAGTCATTTTCAATCTGAAGGTACTGGGCTTTCAACAACCAAGCCTTTGAAAACATGTGATCCCAGCCCAACCAAAATAGGCTAAAAAAATATAAACAAATAGATAAAATAAAGTGTATTTCCGCTGAACAAGTGCTAAGGTTTTGTTGGAATAATTGTTAAGATTTTATCTTTCTTTTATACATTCATTATTATTTGTATGATTTTGTGTGCTGAATAAACTGCTTGTGAGACTATGTTGCAGACGTAAAAACTGCTGATCTAATCCAGCAGCCTGTTGGACTTTTGAACTGATGACCTGTACGAAAGGCAAGGAACTACCACTCGAGATGATTTGCTGGTAACCTAGGGTCAACCAGAGTCCAACAGGCAATGGATGAGTAATTTTGGGTGTACAGCTGTCGCCATGTGTTCCCCCTCCTTTTAGGGCGAAGCTGATCATGTAAACAGGGCGTCCCTTATTCTTAATAAAAGAGGAAGGTGGATGGGGTTGCTTCTGAGGAAGCAGAGGCAGATGGAACTGGAAGGATCCCTCTGCCCCTCCGTCCTCTTCTGGAGAAAACTATTTTGATTCCCTTGTCTTTCTTCTCTGTTTGTTTAATATGTGGGTTTGTGTAGATTTTAGGCCCATCAGGTTTATTAAATAGCATTTGCCCTATACTTGTCCGCCTGTCCGTCCGAGGGAGTCGGATCTCTCCTTCACTGTGGAACTTCTCCAGGTTTCTACTTTTCCTCAAAGAGGTTTGGTAGTTTTTCCTGGCTGAGAAGGAGGGTCTAAGGACAGCTTGGGACATTTGTCTAAGGACATGGGATGCTGGGACATTTCCAAGTCCCTATAAACATTGTTTATTCTGTTTTTATTCTGTTTTTCTGTTGTGATTTTGAGTGTTACAAAAATAAATTGAATTGAATTTAACTTGTTTACCTGTCCTGGACATGTTCACTTGTCCTGGACTTGTTCACTTGTCCTGGACTTGTTTACTCGCTAGTTTCAGGTTGTTATACTTTATATGACTAAAAGGATTTTATCTGCACTCTTTGCTTTTAATGTAATGGTTATCATCATTATTTATGTTTTCAACAGTTTGTATTGTAATTCTAATGCATCTTTTCCCAGCAAACCACTTTGAATTACTTTGTTTACTAACTGTGCTCTACAAATAAACATGCTTTGCCTATTGTTCGCTGCCAATCTCTGCCTCACAGGTGTTGGACCACTCCTGGACAAATGAGGGATTATATCGACAAATTCTAAGGTTTCAAAGTACCTATATTTCAGAACTACTACTATTTTGTGCTATTGACAAATGATCATCTCAAATGGAATAGCGCATAAAGTAGTGCAAGTCGAAGTACACAAAGTATATTTGGCTGTACAAATGGTTTGCCTAAATTATTAGGTTTAGGGCTGTAAATTGTCGTAGTAGCAGTAGTATTTGTTTTCGTATAGAGGCAGTTATTGTTATAGGGGAAAAGTGGCTCATGTTGTTTGTTTTATAACCCAAGCGTTGGCAGTGTGTGATTGGTGGTGGTCGAAGAGGCAGCCGAACCTGGCACAGAAAACAGCTTTCAATATTTCCTGAATTTAAACAAGACAGACGTTTCAACACTAGCCATTTGAAAACAAGAAATAGTCAAATATTCCTCCAAATTATTAACTCTGCCCTCATGTTTTTTCCTGACAGAAGATTGGCTTTACACCTTTGATTAAAAAGACCCAAGACCCAACCTTCCTTATTGACAATCAGCAATAACATAATCTCAATCTCGATAAACTAAAATGAGACAAATTGCACAGCTTTTGGCCAGCAAACAAATGCTGAGTTTACAAAAGCCCTATACAAAACCAATATACTATAATACTATTCTTGTTCTACGCAATGCAGTTTGTTACGTGTATTATACAGTATTTTGAGAACTCCGTCCTTAAGGTCTATTTCCGTAACCTAACATGAGCTGGTCCTTGTCACATTTCAGCAGCTGGGCAAGTGTGTCTTATTCTGGGTAAGGCATAAGTTAATGCTCCATTATAACCGCTGTGCCTCGAGCCCCTCTGTGGTGTGAAGGACAGACTGACAACACGCCTGTCACAGAAGGCCAATATAAAGTCACTGCAGCATGCTATTATCTGTCTCCTTTGACGGCTGAAGTTGAGCTCTTTAGAAATCTATTTCAGCACAGCAATCCACCTCGCTTATAATTTAACATTCTGCCATATTTCACGGTGGCCTTATAAGACGTGAAAAGCATATAATCTTCTGTGGTAGAGAAGAACTGTGCGTAATTTATCACACTTTTTATCATACGGATTTTTCTCAATGCAATCCTTACTGTTGACTTAGTATCATCTTTGGAATGATGTTAGCACTTGTCTTACTTGTTGTTTCACAAACTTTTCAGGAAGGGAACACCAAAATATGCATGCAACCGGAACACCCACTGCAAAAAAAATCACTGTTAAATCTGGCTTAATTATTCAGTGTTATTTCACCGACAAGTTTCAATTTCAAAAACAGCTTAAATACAGTTCAAAATGTTTCCCGTGAGCCCCCGCTATGTGCCATGCGAACCCCGCTTTGAGAACCAATGCCGTACAGCAAGGATGTCTTGGGTTTGATTCCCAGAACATTGCAAGGTCTCACAGAGCGTATCCACACTTATTTGTCTGGAGGATTCGGTGCGCTTCAGGAGAAACTCTGGCACCAGTGCTCATGATGTCAATGATCTGGTTCATGTTCACACAGTACCACCACTCACCAGGAGGGGGTAGTGTGTCCGATGAGGAGTGTTGATTGAAACATGAAGAAATTAAGGAAGACTTTTATAAATAGTAAGATAAATTTGAAGTTTGGAGCAGCGACATTGAATACAAAGAAGCCCACTTTCAAACTGCATTACTTACTGTAACATTTTGATATGTTCATCTCATTTTTTGCACTTTTCTAAATTTCATCTGCTTTGTCTGTCGTAACATTTCTCTCACATGCTCTTGGTAGATGCACTCATATTTTTGTGTCATTTTGGAGCTGTGCTTTTTAGTCTGTTTCCCCTGTCTGGTCTGTGAGCGTAAGGCTCCGAGACCTCTGACTTTACGTTGATTAGCATGTGCTGGTGTGGTGCATTCACATCTTCACAAACAAATCATACTTAGCCGATAGTGCTTCAACTGTGAACATAGCGCGAAGATTGCATGTCCTCTTTGTGTCTGGATGGGTTTCTTTGGGGTGCTCCAGTTCTCGACTCAAAAATGAAAATGATAAACTGTGGAGAGGGATGCTTGGGTTTACAATGAGTACTGAAGAACGGTTCCAATGCAGAGGACACATTTGATTATGGGGACAATAAAGAACTTACAATCTCAAACAGTGTAGGCTACCGTGGGTTGATCATGGTTTCTTTAGCATCATAGTACATTTACTAAACATGTTATTGATATAAAGCAGTTCAGAAAATTAAAAATGGTCTGAAATGATGCTTAGGCAGAAAAACAATTGAATTATGAACAAGGGGACAGATCGAGCTTTGAGAGGATTCGTTTTCACCAAATTAACGGCAGAACGATACCGATGCAAAACAAAGATGGTGCTTGAAGTATTGTTATGCGTCACACTGTTTATGTTTACGTAGCAGATGTGATGCTTGCTCATTCCAGACTGGTCCAGGTCAAAACGCCACACTCTGCCGAAACAGAATCATTCTCGCTCTCTCACAGACATGTGCTGATATATTTCGGCCAGGCTTTGTTCATAATCGATAGCAGATTCTTTCATCATTATAAAACAGTTCATTTGTTGCTCCGTGCCCCTGCATCACTCCATCTTGTATTATTTTCTCTTTTACACTGTCTCTCACATTCCTTTTTTCTCCTCTTTAATCCATAAAAAGGACATATCAATCGTTTTTGTACATATCTTGCTATTAAGGTTTGTATCTTTTCATTTTCATTGATATGACTATAGTGGAGTCTTACAGTTTGGGTCGCCATTTCTCAATCATATTTGTCTATGTTTGTTTTATTGTTTTTTATAAACCCTTGTAATAAAGTAATAATTACAGACCAAAATACATTGTTAATGAACACCCTAACATACAAAAAAAGGCAAAATGTTATATATTTGGGGAATGTGCGCTTGCAGGTTCAATTAAGCTATAGAAACATAGAATTCCCCAGATATATTCAAATCTACGTATGGTATTTAATGTTGAAAACACACTAACACGCAAAAGATACACCAATTCAGCTTTAATGACTTAGAATTAGAGCGGCACAATGTGTCACAATAGAATCAAAATCACAATTTGAGTTTGGCACAATTATCATCTTGCAAAGGCTGCAATTATTTAGATAATCTGCAAAGGATAACATCTTTTTAAAGGAAAGCTTTTCTGTAGTTTAGACCTCTGCAAAGTTTTCTGAAATACAAAGGATTTTTGTATTCATTTGTCTGTTCACTTTTCAGTCAAACTGTGTAATCGATTAACTTCAATAAGAATAAGAAAAAAAAATCTATAGGTCTAAAACTCTTACAGCAATATACAATCGTTAATTTTCCAAAACGTTGTGAAATCTATTTTTAAATGTATTAAATCTTCCACGTGCTACAGTCACAAGTCGTCATTGACACCAAACAGAAAACTGACAATTACAAATATAGTCTTTGAGTAGATTTTCTGGTGGTGGTCTTTTTGAGTAGGGCAATTTTAATCGAATCAAGATCAAATAATTTCAAATCATCAATGATCAGCATGGGGGGTTTTAATACAGAGGTCCAAAACCAATCCTTTGTCAGTAAAAATTTGACTAATATTGTCCTCTATCTTGTTTATGTTCATGAAATTAATCTTGTATTTGTTATTGAACAGACAAAATAAGATCTAAAACAAAATAAATCCAGATTGATCCGACATGAGTAAAACTAATCGTAATACTTTTTATCACCCAGACAAACTTTTGCGAACAATAAACTTAATCTGAAATGAGGATCTACCACAAGCGCTTCATATGCGTCACACACACTCTGCGGTGAAGACGAACCATAGTCTTTGAAAAACTACATATGAAAACCCATCTTATCTGACTACAGCAGGCTTGCGTAGTCCTAGTTACTGTATATTAATTGCAGCCGGGAGCTCCGTGTTACATAAGGTCCCAGAGGAGAAGACACAGCGTGCAGCAGCCCTCATTCTCCCGTTCTTCTCTGCTCACCTCCGCCACTCGTCCATAATTAATGTTCCATCATTTCTGCACCTTCTCTTCCTCTTTTTTATGATTTATCACCGCCCCACACATCCTCTGAGTCCCCCGTGTCATAACTCGCCGCTCTTCTCTCAAACATATATTTTTAACACGTCTTTCATGATTCTCTTTTAAAATAAAGTGTGTTCTATGAGTTGGCATCTTTTGTAGGAGACATTGCTCAAAAAGATTTATCTGGCTTCCACACCTTGGAGCAATCACCTTTTTGGCCCCAGGAGGTTGTAGTGTTCAACCTCAATGTGTTAATTTGATGTTGTATTATTATACATATAATATTGAGTGGAGAAACTTCCACTCACCAATGTTACAACACAAACAAGCAAATTATGGGTGTTTCACACAGTCCCTATAATCGCCCAGTCAGAGGAAGCACCCAGTCCCTCTTGCTCCCGTTCATACAGCAACAGAGGCTGAAAGTGGGTCTAACTGGCTTTTAAATGAGGACATTTAAATATTTAATACATTTTGGAAAACAAAAGTATTTTGTTATTCATGCTACTCCTTTTGAGCGCTGTAAAGCTGCATATAAAGCTGTGATGCACAAAAAGCTCAAAATAAACTAAATGAACAATAAAATGACCTGAGGAACATCCAATTGGATAGAAATGTTGTTGATTAAAGGCAGTTTTGGAGTAAGTGTGCTGGCTTCTCTCTCTCGTTTACAGGTTCACTGCAGTAGCCTGGCACCTAGGGCTGCAGCTATCAATTATTTTAGTAATCGAGTAATCTATCGATTCTTTTCTTCGATTAATCGGTTTGTACATTCTGTAAACCATTTAAAAGCATATTAAATATTTTTTAAATAAGCGTTATAGTTCATAGTAATAAACAAATAACAAATAAGGAGATTCTGCTTAAAATAACACATTTTACGATTCTTAATTTCACATAAGTTTGTCCCCAAAACAGCAACATTTCACTTCAGTCCAAACTGTTCTGTTTGTATATAAATAATATATATAAAGGACTAATTAACTAATTAACAAACAGACTGTTTGTAAACAGTTACAGTATCCATGAATTAATTTGCATGTATGTAACGTCACTTAAAAAAAGAAACTTGTTTGTAAAACGTTATGTTGAGTGAGACTAGTGATCTTGGTGCATTTTGTCATTTTGTCATTTTGCGGGGTCTGCTGTGGCGGGGCGGGGGGCGAAGGGGCTGGGGTGAACGGCACACGGAGCTGGCTACGGTGGTTAGAGTTGCAGCTCAGAACACCGTGCTCTTTCACACAACAAAACTCTTCACACTCTCCTCTGTCGTGCTTTAGCTGCTGCAAGTCCACGCGGCACAAGCTCTGTGTGAAAGCGCCACAAGTCGCGTGTTTTTAATTAAATATGTAAATTACACGAATCATCGAGGCAATAATATAATAACCAAAGCTTTTTTGTAATCGAATTACTCGATGTATTCGAGTAATCGTTGCAGCCCTACTGGCACCTATAGTGATGTGCATACACCTATATTATTTGATACACAATAAACACAAATATTCACAGTTATTTTGAATTTTGTTATTACTTACTTACTAATTAAGTAGCTATACTGTGTCCAAGTTATTTCTATTCTGAAAAGGAATGAAACATATTTCCTAACAAAGACAGTGTTAGAAATATACTTGTGTTGCTACAGTATGAAAAACCCTCAAATCCACAGAATATACAGATTTTGGAATTGTGCTACGCCTCTCTAGCACAGCACAAGGGGTGCATTTCAGGCTCCCAGGACCCACAAAATGTAAGCAGCACTTATCAAAATTTTAAAACTGCCAAACAATTTAAACATTTTCAGTTTTGAGGCGTTTTGACCTAATTTCACAATATGCCATCTTCACAGGTCTTTTACAATAACACATTTTGAAGTACGATATACTGTTTAATTAAATAATGGAAACTAAATAATAAAAAAAAACACTTAAAACATAAAACATAATGAATCAAATAAACAGTGCAAAGAACGACAATGTAAAATGTGTAAAAGTGTGTTGATATGTATACTGTAGATGTGGTAATTATTCAACCCTTTACAGCTCAAATATTAACGTTCTACAAAAAAACGAAATAATAAGGTTTGCTGCTAGTGCAATAAAAGCACGATTAACGATAAATATTGGACCCCCTAAAAATGATTGTTCATTCTGTCAGTATAGTAATTATGGCAAGACCTATGCTTTTGTTTTATATTTTAAATTCAATCTTGAAACCTCCATCTTAGAATACAGTACCTCCCGAATCCAAGCACACTCAAACTGAACATGATAAAGTGCACTCTGATATGACTGAATCCACAAATCGGCATAAAACAAGCTGCCCTCTGGCTCCGCTCTCCAACCCAGATGCTCCCAAGCTCACCCAGTCATGTGACCACACTCAAGTCACAGGAAGGAAGACACGAGAACAATGCAGAAAAAAAAGAGTGGATCACAAAGATGGAATGATGCAAAGGAGCGTAAAATAAAGCCGAAATGGGAACGCGTTTGTGAAATATGGAGGGAGGAAAGCGGGGAGGGGGGAGGAGCGTGTGAAAAATTGGGCTGACGCAGACATCAAAGAAACAGAGAAAAGGAAGCGAAACAGCGCTGGCTTTAGATGAGTCAGTCGAGGAGGCAGCAACATCTACAGAGAAATGCGGAATGGAATCGCAATCATCTTTTATCTTTGGAGAATGTTTTGATGCAGAACAAGCTTCTGAAACCACGGCTTTAATCTGCAGAAATCTACGTCGAGAGTTGCGGATCAAAAAATGAGATTTAGGGCAACGTTTTGGTGCGTGGGAAACGAAAGTAAAAATATCCCAATATCACTTGCATTTTGAGAACGGTCAAATTAAACAAGATAGAAGATATTATTCAATTAAGAGTTTGTAATCTAAATTCAACTTAATGTTTGATTTTTCCATTGTCATAGAGACAACCTCAAAGTCACTGTTAAAGAAGATATTCAAGTTGCTATATAGTATTTAAACTAGTGTTGTCACAATAATAACATTTAAAATTCGATTTCGATACTATTTTGAGAGAACGGTGAAGGTTTTAGACAATACACTGACATTTTCACACACTAAATAATTCTTTAGTGCATCCACGTCTTTATATGTTAAAAGCTTCCATAGAATCAATCACAGAGAGAGAGAGTTCAAAGACGCTGTGAAAACCACCTCCTTTTTATGCTAATAAATGTCAAGCTCTGGCTCGGTATCAAAGTTTTATTTCCAAACTGCATAAGAGCGGAAAAGATTACAGTAAACATGCGAAGAATTTCCACACCAACCACGAGAGATATAGCAAATATATGCAGTGTTGAGGAAACTATTGAAACTGTTCATTACTATTCATAAGTAAGGCTGCGTTTGGACGGCTGGCTGATGCTTTAAAGCCCCCCATGACATCTTTACTGAATCTTAGCTGACCCTAACTGTCCCAGCTTTCGACCTCTGACCTCAGCATCTTGCCTCCCGATATCAACTGACAATTAGGCTACTAAATAATACAAGCAGCTTTAATTCATCATCTAGAATTTCTGCTAAAACTTCTGCTTCTGCTACGCTTGTGTGTAATCTGCTAAATAGGGCCATTGTCAGTGAAGTCCAAAAATATAACGGCCGCACAGTTCCTATGGATTAGTGCCTATGGATTTATGAATTATTTTAGAATATAATTATGGAAATGGTGGTTATGTAGAGCTTTAAGTTGTGGTCACACACACTCATCACCATCAAAATTGGCCGTTAACTGGTGCTGTCAATCGATTATTATTTTATTTTTTATCAGATTAATCACACTTTTGCATTAGGTGCTTTTCTAATGTCAATATTTAAACTGAATTATTTCAATGTAAATTCTGAAGTATTTTTGCAAATGTTCTTAATTTAAGTCTAGACATTGTATTTGATGTTGAATCTCTGTGGTCACATGTTTCCGGTAAATGTAGATGACCAAACAGTAGGTTTAGTGGGGTTAAAGGCCCTCCATTGTCGCCAGTTTAACTGGAAAGATTTGCCCCGTATTACTTGTTTTAGCGCTCACTTGCGAGCACTCGTGGCAGAGCACACGTTCTACCTCAAGGAGCAAAGTTGAATCATAAACCTGTCGCTGAGTGATCTGTGCTTGTTCACGTGAGGACTGATGGATTTTCCGTGTAAAGTTGAACGTGTGAAATCAGCCTTGCTTCTGTCCCTTCCTCAGGTAACTCACACTGGGACATCTAAAAGAGTGACTTTGGTCAAAACAGACCATGATTAATCTATGTCAATTTATGATGACTTTTCTATGATTAATTGCATCAGTCAACGCCTCAACTTTCACAGCCCTAAACTGAATGACACTAAACCAAACCTACATTTGGACTGGAACTGGGTTGAAACCAGGATTAAACCAGGAGAAGTGTGAATGCACCCTTAAAATTCCCAAAGCAGGCTAAACAGGATGGAAGACCAAACCTTTTGACTTAAAAAACAGATGTCCAGATAACCACTTTTCTACCATAGTTTACGGAATCTTTTACTGTAAGTAAACACATATTTGTTATTGTTGCATCTTATTCAATTCTTGTCAATCTGCAGTTTGATATTTAGAGCTGAAAAAGAGCCCGTCCTTCCACCAGGAAAACCGGCTGCTCAACAGAAGGGTTTTCAGTTGAAGATGGAGCGAGTCAAATGGGATGTCACTTTGCAAACGTCAACTTACTGACAAGATAACGCTTATTAATTAACAGAATATTGAACATTTTGACAAATATTTCACCGACCGGCCTCCTGCTGGTGCCCAGAGTCAGGAGAAAACATGGACCGGCCTCCTGCTGGTGCCATAGTCAGGACTAAACATGGACCGGCCTCCTGCTGGTGCCCAGAGTCAGGACAAAACATTGACCGGCCTCCTGCTGGTGCCAGAGTCACGGATGGATGAAGCCTTTAGATTTACAATCCCCCCCCACTCACTCATCTAGGGCTGCAGCTATCGATTATTTTAGTAATCGAGTAATCTATCGATTCTTTTCTTCGATTAATCAAGTAATCGGTTAATTTTTTGTACCTTCAGTAAACCATTTAAAAGCATATTAAATCATTTTTTTACATAAATGTTATAGTAATAAACAAAGGCAAAATAAGGAATTTCTGCTTAAAATAACACATTTTATTCTTAATTTCACAAAAGTTTGTCCCCAAAACGGCAACATTTCACTTCAGTCCAAACTGTTCTGTTTGTATATAAAGAATATAAATAAAGGACTAATTAACTTGTCACAGACCGTTTGTAAACAGTTACGGTAGCTATGAATTAATTAGCGTTTCTGTCACAGCACTTAAAATAAGACATTTGTAAAACTTGTTGTGTGAGACCACTGGTGTTTTGAGCTCCGTATTTCGCATTTTGCCTTTTTGGCTCGTGTGCCGGTCACTTTGGCCTCCGCGTCTCGGACGTTCTGTTTCACAACAGATTATTCTAACATAACCGCGGTCCTCTGCGCTGTTTCCATGGGCATTGGCTGTTTAATTTGCTGTTTAAAAGTACTGACTGGGAAAGTGTGACTGGGAAGCAGAGTTGTTGAGTGGGGGAGCACGGGAACGCGGGGGTCCACCGTGGCGCCGGGGCTGGGGTGGGCGGCGCTCGGAGCTAGATGCGGTTTTTAGAGTTGCATTTTGGGATTATTATAAAAGATCCATGGCTCTTTCACTTGGAACACGCCGCTCTCTCCATGTTGGCCTTCGTCAGAGCGGAACAAGCTCTGTGAAAGAAAAGCGCCACAAGTCGTTCCGTGCGCTCCGCACAACACAAATTCATGTGTTTTTAATTAAATATGTAAATAAAACGAATCATCGAGGCAATAAAATAATAATCAAAGCTTTTTTGTAATCGAATTATTCGATTTACTCGAGTAATCGTTGCAGCCCTACACTCATCGCAACACATTAAAACAATCGAATGTATCATAAATGTTCCAATCCAGGGTAAAACAGTTCTGTTTAGCTGTGCTTATGACTAAAAGGATGTTATCTGCACTCTTCGCTCATTTTTAAATTATTGTTTATGTTTTCATTCGTTCGTATTGTGATTTCTAAAGCATATTTTCTTGTTCTGCAAAGCACTTTGAATTACTTTGTGTACAAATTGTGGTCTAGTACCTTGTCTTGCCTTTGCCTTGCCTATTATTTCAGCTTGATTAAAACGGCTTGACTCTGCAGTGTACCAGTCCTTGACATCTATAGTGGCATTGTAAACAAAACAGAAAGTCTCAGGCAAATAAACTTGAACTGTAACTTTAAATAGGGATCGAAAACAAGTTAAAGACATTACTGAGAAAGCAAGTTAGTCATGTTATGTTGTTGTTGTTGTTGTTGCAAAAGAACAACCCGATGATGTTGATAGTACCGTATATAAAATGTGTGGATCCATCTTGTGGTTCATCAGTGCAAATCCTTTATATCTATAATTGGGTTCTGTACAACACCAATAAAGTCTCATCTCATGTCTTATTTTAAAATCTTCTTCAAGTTTGACCTCTATAACTAGGACATATACACTTTGGACTGAAGTTTTTCAGGGGCTGGCCAGCCGAGTGAGACAAACTCAGATAGAATGTAGAAGAGTTTGAACCAGTGAAGCATGAGAACGAGGAGAGAGAGAAAAAGAGCGCACAGAGACAGTAATGCAAGGTGTCTGGAGACATCGCTCTGATTAAGGACTTTGAACTGACGTGGTAATTAAATATGGAAGACACGACTTTCGCACAGGCTTTCCGCTCGCCGACACTACACGTTTGTTGTGTATAATTAACCAGAGGAGCTCGGCGAAGTAACAGCATTTTGTGAACATTTCAGAAGCAGAGATACCATCTGTATAGAATGTATGCACAGGGTTTTAGCATGATTTATGAACGAGCGGCCTCCTCACCTCCACGAAGATGAAACATGGGATGATGGAATAGCTGCGAATGGTGTGGTTGGACGCCATCTTGTCTCCCATCGGGACGGGGAGACCTCTCCGGATTCACAGCCGCTCACTCTGCAGGGACAGAAACATGCAAAGTACATATGAAGCTTCAAATACGGAACGAAGCAAAACCCTTATCAAACATATCACACAGGGAGAAAAATATCTTTTTAACTAAAGTGTTTCCATGATTTTTATGTTGTCAAATATATAAATGCCCAGACAAAATTGCATGTGGAAACTAGTATCGAAAGTATTGATACTGTGAAAAATATCCTAAATGGGATAAAATTTGACTTTTCCTACAACTTTTTGAATGGTCTTGATCTATTACAGAACAAGTATAACACCACAAGTAATGTTGTAACGTAATATTAAATAGATTTAGGGCTGCAACTAAGGATTTTTTGGGAAATAGATTTGTCTAGAGATTACTCGATCGCATACTTTAATGAGATTTTTTATTTATTTTTATTAACCATCTAATGTTGACCTCTTAAGGACCTCTTGGGGGGAAATATTTAAATACAATAGTGTTTTCAAAAACAACATTTTACACATTTTCCATGTCTTTTGTGTGTGGTTACAGCTCTGTCTGAATAATAAAACCTCTTCTCTCAGCTCATGGCATATTTTGGAGTTTGTGTCTAGATTATAATGAATCGATTATATCATTGAGTCATTGTGATTAACAAATTAACTTGTTGCAACCCTAAATAAATTATAATTGTTTGCAGTTGAAAATTACATTATATTGTTTAAAAAAAGTGTTTTTTTGTATAAAAATTGGACGTTTTATTATTGTGACAACACTACTGTATAGCCAATTTTGTGGTGCTAATTGATAATAATAAAACGTGTTCAATTCCGTTCAATTGTAGTTGTAGATCTGAGGCTCTCTGGTCTGGTGGGGTACAGGTTTAACGGTGTTGCACAAATGTGGCCTTTAATCACCTTAGCGTTGTGGCCATGACCGTTTGGCAAATGTCTCTACCCTCTCTCTCCTCGTTTCACATTACAGCCAAAATGTGTAATAAAGCCTTCAGGCCAGAAAGTCTCCAAAACCAGTATATTATATGTACGCATTGAGATACTCACAGTCACTATATTTCTGTTAAACAAGCTATTGAACATAACAAAACGAGAAACAAGTTTCTATAACAAATGTATAACACATTTATTCTACTGATTTTCTTACATTTCAGTTGCCACAATATCTGTTAATTTTTGTATTTGTATAGTTCAGTATGTGGATGTACCATATATTCCACCATTCAGATTTTTCATATAGAATGGAACCGGTACTTTTTCTGGCGAGAATTTGACTTTCACGGTTTTTCTATTGGCTGTCACTGTCTTTGCATGAAAAGTTTCTTGAACAAAAGCCAGAGAATCCCTCCCCTGCCTTCATTCGTAAACCCAAAATAATCCTGCTCCCAGCGGCAGCAGATGAAAGACCGTCCCGAGTGCCTTTGTACCCCTCTTTGGGCATCCTGAATCCCTGCCACAGATCAGTGAGACACTCCAATCCCCAGCTATCATTTGATTTTATAATACCGGCATAAATGAGTGAGAGGACTTGTTTTTAATGGATACTAGGCATACTGTACATAACAACATACTGGAATATTATAACCAGAGGCAAGAGATCACTGAAAACAAGGCAATGGCCCGCAGCCAGCGTTTCATTACAAAGTTTTAGTTAAATTAGGTTTCCAATTGAGCATAGAGAGCCAAGGGAAGACTCATTATATAGGAGTATAATCAAAGACAATTGGGCCGTCTCATCCATTTAAGAGAGCAAAAAAGGGAGCAGCAGAATGTGCTGTTTTGTGCAAGTAGCTTTAACACATTAATGCTATGCTAAACCATACAAAAAGATATCAAGCGAATAAAATGTAAAATTAGGGTGGTGGTGTTCGGATTCAGACGATTTTATTAATCCCACCAGGGGCTATTAGTTGGGGCAGTAAAAAAGCACAACCAAACATACAAAAACACATAACGCATAATGGAGCAATTGTGAACAAAGAGGAGCTTCGAGGTCATTAAATAGCACCCAGTAAAAGACATTACGACTACATTATAGTTTAGATTCAAAAGACGAATAGAAGTGTGAATAAAAGATTTCAGGCACCAGTTTGTTTAATAACTACACATAGCTCCAAAAAAAAATTAAACTAAGCAAATACAGTGGGTACGAGACTCTTACTGGATAACTGCTGCGTTTGTGATGATCTTTCAGCTGCAACACGGTATTTAAACTCAACTGATGCAGTGAGTGGCTCCTGAAACAACCATGTGGAAAGACAAATCCCGTGGTCATGGAAAAGATATAAGTTTGTTTGAGAAGGGTAAAATCATTGGCATCAAGCAGAGAAAACATCTAAGGAGAAGCAGAAACTAATCTACTGCAGATCTGAGCCCCAGTGAGAGTGTTTCTGATGAGCTGGAGAAGGCTTTGTGCTGTGGTCACTCTCTCACCTCATCAATACAGTGTGCTGTAATCAAAGCTAAAGGCAGTTCCTACGAAACATTAGAGCATGTTTTTCTCTGTGGCGACATTTTTTTGGGGACAGGCAGTATATATTCAGCTAGCTCTATAATAATGAACCCATATGTAACTAAATGCAATCATTAATAAGTATAGTCCAACCCCAGAAGTCATATTTCAGATGGACGTGGATTTGGTCCTGTTTTAGTACTGGTTTAGCCCTGGCCTTGTCCATGTTTAGTTTCAGCTTTTGTCCTGTTTTAGTCCTAATTTTAATGTGGTGACAATTATCCCATGGTTTAAATTAGACTTTATTGTAGGCTATAGACTATGATGACTAGGGTTGTGCCAAAATATTGCAATATCAATATAATGTGTTACTAAATTATACAGTATACAGTATCGATATCGTGGGCTACTGGTATTGATATATATCGTCATGAGTCATTGTTGGTATAATTCCCGAATCATTTTGTGACCGCACTACAATTTTGTTTTGTTGTTGAGTTTATGCAGGTCGTGGTTTAACAAGGAACAGTGTTATTCAAATGTATTGGGTTCTTTGAAAAATATATTGTAGAATATCATGAGCAAAATATCGATTATAACGTGTATAACAAAATCGTGATATTATCGTATCGTGAGACGTGTATCGTGGATCGCATCGAATCGTGAGGGACCTGTGATTCCCAGCCCTAATGATGACTACAACTAATGATATGCCTCAAGGATTTCATGTGTACGTTGTGTGGTTCTGGCTGTGTGGGATAAGACTAAATTGCATTAGGACTTGGGTTTGTAATACTTTGTAATAAAGAGAGTACCGTACTAGCACGGTACTCTCTTTAAATGCACTTCCTTATCACTTCAGACGACCGGTAGATTGTTTTATAAGACATTTAGCAATTCCAAGAGTGAAAGTCAGACATTCCTGCTTTGTGCTAAATAAATTGTTGAATAATTGCTATTGATCAGGCTTGGCAGTATAAATAATTGTCATCATTGGCGACTGTTGTGTTTCTTTTTGCTAACTGTTCAGTGCTGATAACAAAAACAGCGTATGGTGAGGAGGAGAATAAGCACAGAGCAAATGCTGACTTTTAATTAAAAACAAGATCATTATAATTGTATAACTATTACAGGACACCGCTCATTTTTTCTAATTATGCTGGTAAAATGATGATATTTAAACTGTGCAAGCCACAGTGGTTCTGGAAATGTGCCACCTCAAATAGACAGCAGAATGAAGAGTTTAATCCAAAACTATCAAAACTGCATAAACTAGCAACAGTGCATTCAAGCCCTTGTTAAAGATGTGACTTTTCAGGTGTGGGGTTCACTACCTGCTTGTCTCCATGGAGATTTCTTTGATTTGCTGAAGTTTCCACAGAATTATATCAAACTTACCTATCTTACATGTATTCAGTTACAGGTGTTTATTTTGCAACATTTGCCTTGAAAAACATATTCTTTTCCGAGTGTTTTGCCTCCCAACATCTGACCTGTAAATTGGCCTTGTGGCGTCTCCATGGAGATAGATTAATTATACACTGAGCAGCATTTTAGGCAAAGTAGTAACATCTCCATGAAAACATGAAAGCAGCAGACCCTTCACCTGAATAATGAGGTAGTTCATCTAATTCAATAAGCAATGCACACAACCATTTTAATAATCTGTCTGAAATATGTTAGATGCTTAACTTAAAGAGACTATGACCCTGTAGTAAATATTGATCATAGTTTTACAGCATTCAAGTTGCAGTTTGTCAAGAAAAAATGTAAAAGAAAAATTGAAGGAAAACAGGACGTATACATTTGTTTTTAAATGGAATCCCTCTGTCTGTGTCATCAAAAAATGACAGAGACCATTTACACACAACTGACACATTTTTTGACAGTTTAAACAATAACTTTACAAAATAAAGGTGTTATCAGACATTATCATATGTCAAATCTTGATTATTGTGTAACGTGTAAATAAATGTTCACCCTTGGTTACAATATAGTTGCTAGGTAATTATCTCTACCTGTGTCATAACCGCTGCCCATAGGCAATTTGTTTTTGTAAAATCTTAAATATAATGATGTTCACTATGTTTTAGTGAAAAGTGTAGTCAGACCTGTCTAGTGCACTTCAAGTCGTTCACATATTTTCACACTATGGATATCCTGGAGAAACATACTGAAACATACTCAGCACATACTGATCCCAGAGAGACAAAGGTCCTAACCTTTGGCTTGTGGTTGAATGTTCTACATGAGCTGTTGCCAACTGACATAAAAAAATAAAAAAAAACTTCACGAATCTGGGTCTTGACAAATAACTGCATGTCATTTGCCAGGCTCATCCCCCTTTCATGCTGTACTCTCCTGTAAAATAAAGCCATTAAAAAATCTGAAATTTATTTTACTATTTCAATTGTGTCTCATATCATACTCATCAGCATCTCAGGCATGCTTATATTCTGAGAGCGATTTGGCCTTTTCTTGAGCCTCGTTCATATAAATCAGCACCAGTGAAGCTGAGTGAAGCTCAGGGGCCAAACACCAGGCTCTCTGATAGACATCAAACACCACAGACTGAGAGTCCTGCAGCGTAATCAGTCTTTAAGTACCTGTCCATTCTATCGACCAGGCTACATCGTGAGCCACTTCGCTACAGAACACCAGTCGATCTGTTTGTGTGTGAAACAACACCCAGGCTGGCACTGAATACTACAACGTATTGTGCAGCATTTAACAGCCACTGGAACTGCAGAATTAACTTGTAATCTTATTTACCTGTGGAGAGAATGCAATAACTCCTGTTCCCCGTCTTACTGGAGATCAATGTCAGAGCCGGCGCACAGCTCATAGCGCCTCTGGAGAAAGGCTCTTAATCCGTCTCTGATTCATTAAAAAAAGTGTATGTGCCATATGATGGAAACCAAGGTATCATTTACAATACAGCGCTTAATCCCATGTTAGCACTTTTAAAGTAAAGGATTAAGTTTACGGCTGTCGTAGTTCTAGCACGCTGAATTTAGGTAGGCAAATATAAAGGCACACTAATTTTCAGGGGTCCATCTACAAATACCTCATAGATCTTTAATTGTAGAAAGGCTGCAATAGTTTATTGCTATAACCATGACTAACTAAACTATAACACACGCCAAAAGTCATTTTATAACACAGACAGCTGCATTATTAAATCCAAATTAGGGCTGCAAGATAAATCGCAATCTAATTGAAATTGCAATTTGAAAGGTCACAATGATCAAATCACAAACTTTTGAAGTGCCACAAATGACAAAATATAATTTTTCGGCATTAAAAGCTACTAACAATGTAGTTTAGATCTTTACAAACATAATGTCAATTCTCCTGGAGGCATTTCAAATGTCAACTTTGAACAGAATTATTAAATTAATTTGTTTGTAACTATTCTCTAGAATCCCTCAGTGAGCATATTACTTAAAACTCTTAATGTTCAATACAAATAATTGCTTGACTAGTTTACAACTAATACAATCATTAGTTGCTTCTCAGAGTTCATTTTTGGTCCGTAGCCGTTATTTGACCGGAGAGTACAGCGTGAAATGAGACTGGGGAAGGACATGCAGTAAATTGTCATGAGCTAGATTCAAACCCACAACATGTGGCATATGTGCTATCCACTCAACCACGAACGATGGAAATTTCCTTGACATTTACAAGTTTTCCACTTCCAAGGACAAGGCCATGTTAATTGCTGCAGAAATGCCCGTAGGCCATTCTGCCTCTCTGAATGCTACACAAAATACCTATACAATAACAGCAGTATATGATCGTATGGCACAGAAAGCAGCTGGTCGAAATGTATGTCTGAGAAGAAGCCACTTTAGCCAAAGCAACAACATCTCCGTGGATGAGTGCCTTTTGGACTGTCTGAACTGTTACATAACAAGCAATTTGAGATTACGGCAGTCCCAAATATATATGTTTTGGCCAATAAAATGACTTGTCTTAAGTAACTAAACAACTACAATGTACTTTTGTATGCCTCTGTTGATTAAGTCATGGCCAATGATCATACCAATTGTTTAGAATCCAGATAAACGACTGCCGATAAGCTCTACCGATATATTTCAGATGATATGTAGAGCAGATTTTTATAATTTTCTAATCTAAGTACAAATCTACTTAGTAGATTTGTAGACTACACAAAAGATAAGTAACACAAAACAAAATATCGGTCAATGCTGGATACGATAAAAAGTACAAATATCAGCCTGATACATCGTCCAAACGATATATATTGGTTTATTGCTAATATTAGCCAACAATATATACCTAAGAGGCTAGTTTTCATCTGTTGTCCCTTTCCTGGTGGACAAAAGGCAAACATGAAATACTGTCAAGGTGGTAGCGAAACACAGTAAATGGTCAAATGGAAAATGATCTGCATGACTGCTCTCAAAACTTTGCAAACTTCAGAATTTGAACCACAACCCTTTGGATCAGTGGACAAACCACTCTACCAACTGAGATTCTGCCACCAAATTGCACATTGTAAAGATAGATGATTGTCTAAAGTACGGTTTGCCAAGTTAGCCACCCTGCTAGCCCATTGAAGTCCTGAAAGGGAAAGCAGGCAAATGTACTGTAAATGGTCTTATGTGTCTTTTTCTCAGTTTGAACTTCTTTCCTAACCACATCAGAAATACTTGTATTCAAATGTGTTTCCCTCTGATTGTACATGCCGTCTGTCAGCTGGAGTGAGAGGCTGCCTATCTGACTGCGGGCTGTGACAGATGACTCAAATCAGAACATTTACAAAGGTTCGCCATCATGTCACTCCCTCCTCACCGCACTGATTTATTACCCAGCAGCGTCAGAGCGCGGCACGGCCACATCGCCGCACCATCACACCCAAGCGCTTCCAAATTGTGGCATCATTTCCTCTTTTTCTCTCGCTGTGGGACGTGACACTTTCAAACGGTGGCGCAGTAACTAGGAATGTCCGTGATTTTCAATTTTCCGGAGCTTGTTAATTGCGTTGGGATGAGAGGTGATGAGATGGTTCGGCCGACAGCTCTTGTCAGAAGTCATCAGTGTCTACTCCTCACCCAGGCCGGCAGCTCCATGATGACTCTGTCTAGACCAGGCCTCCCTCCAGCTTAGAGAGGACACTGACTGACTGTGAAATGTGACTGCAGAGATGAGGTCTGATTGGTCGTGTCCTGGTCAATGTCCGGTAAATATGGGGAGACAGTCAAGAAATACACAGTGGGAATGACTATTGTATGTCAAGTGTGTGTAAGGGTGGATTACACTGTTAATTGGAATTGAATTACAAGAATGGAAAATTATGACATTATCAATCTGGGATGGATGGGCGATATTGACAAAATTAATATCGTAATTGTTTTTTTGTATGTATCCCAATAAAGTCCCAACATGTTTTTACACCTTGTAATAAAGACATTTAAATATCTCTTGCCCTGCTTCTCTAACTCTCTTCCCCTCTTGTTAACAAATCATATATTATATTTAAAATCTAAAATGTATAATAGTTGGACCTCATTACCTAATTTTTCCACTCTATGCCATTGTCCAACAGATATTCTATAGATAGTGGTTTCCAACCTTTTATGTCTTGGGTACCTCTAAAGGGGAGTTCACACCATGGCGGCAAAGCGGCCAGCGTTTTGAGTATTTTTGTGGGGCGAATCCTGCGTTTTGAGCATCGGACGCGGCGCGACGCTTTGGCCAGAGCGGCCAAAGCAGCCAACGCAGAAAAGTTGGACAAAGCTGAACTTTTTTGCGGCAGACGCGGCGCAGCAACCAATCAGAAGATTACGCACCAGTGACGTACCTGTGCACTACCGCGAAGAAGGACCAAAACAAACCTTGCGGCGATAAAAAACGCGAGACGCAGCTCTTGGAGCTTTATGATATTCACTAAACTCTGCTCACCTCTGAATTATCTGCGGGACCCAGACAAGCCGCCGAGCCGATCGCTTCAGTTTTTGGACTTTGTAAAGTAAATACACCAAAGCCATTCTCTTAACCTGAACTCCCATAGGACATAACTCCTCCGCTGCGCATGCGCGCTGGCTGCCTCGTCTGCTGCGGAGATTTTATTTTTTGGCCGCGTGTTCGAGGCGTCCAGGAGGCCGAGGTCTGAATGCAGCTTAAGCTGTCTCACACTCAGAGTACCCCTAACACAAGTTTCAGGCAAATAAATAGGTTGACATCTAGTATCTTGTCAATTATTACTTTTGCTTTAACACTAGAACTCCCAAGGCAGTCAATTTGAAGGTTTTCAGAATTGTATGTCTAATTACTCGTTGCTCTTTTTCAGATTCATGGGCTCTTTACCTTTGTGTGCATCATCCCCATATTAGAATTCAACTGAAATAAAAACGTTAAAACGAGTTCTGAGTAATTCTTCCTCTAACGCCCACACCCGTCAGTTTGACTGCTCTATTAATAACATTGTAATTTTTTGCCCGGATGACAGTGCAGCACGAGCGTTGCATCACCTTTAGTGTCTCTCACAGCAAAGCTAAAGGTGAAATGGATATGAGGCGATTATCCGTACAAAAGGTCCTGGCAATGCTTCAGGGGGTTGATTTGGGTGGTGAAGAGGATGAGGACTCGTGGGTTTTGGGCAGCTCAACCGAATCTGACAGCGAGTCGAAGGACGACTGCGGAGGACGCAAAAAGAAGCCGGCAAAATCTCACTGGCAGTAGGTCTATTGTAAATGTTCATAGGTATTTATGACAAACTTTATTATATAGTTATGGCATTTTAGGCTGTCAAGATCAGTAAACTAAGCGCCTGTTGCTTCAGCTGCCCGGTATCATCGCTGGGTGAGCGGCATATTCTTGGCAACGGCGACAATACTCAAGGTCTTTATGAATCCTGTGTTATAATAGTATTTGGCTGGCTTTTTTAAGGAAGATGGGTCCAGATCAATGAATGATCTCTGTAACAGCGGCTTCGCTATCGCAAACCCTCCTCCTCCTCCTCTTCCTCCTTCCTCCGCTGAGCTGGTCAACTTCGGCTTCTGAATAATGATAATATTCATTAAAGATTTGTGTGTTAGAAGAGTCATTCTTTTGATTACGTCATCACCAGAGCCGCAAGAACTGTCAAATTGACGGCTTGGGAGTTCTAGTAGTTCTAAAATCCTGGCAGTAAAAGTCTATTTTATTTATCACAGTCAGCTCCTTTCAGACTACAGCTGCTTTACAGCTGCTACCAAATTCTGGTCTAATTATGTCTTGTGTCTACGGAACATAATGTGGAGGTAGTTCAGACTATTGGGAGTAATTAACAAGATTGTGCTTTTATTCAGATCTGAAAAGATGAGAACAAGGTGAGAGGAGAAGGAAAAGAGACACAGCGGCGGTGGTGGTATTACACATGTGTGGAAACACGAACAAGAATGGAGTATGTATGTTGTTTGACATACACATCCATGTGTTGAGTTGAGAGAGTGGCGTGAGTCACGTGAGTCAGAGTCTATCTGCGCGCTCCGTGCTCACTCCAGGTTCTACAATGAGGAAAGGCTGCAATGGACAGCATTTGGCTGGCACATTATTGTCTGGAGAATTTAGCAAATTAGTGATGACTTATTTTTCAAAATAGTCCAGTTGGGCTGGAATACCTCGGACCTGGCAACTATGGGTTTAATTGTCAGTCAAATGTGCAATGTCTGTCAAATTGATCACAAAAGTACAGAAGTATTACATTATTCCCTTTTTTAAAGTTTACACCATAACTTTTTTCATTATTATTTAGAATCAGCTCTTTTACAGCAGTTTTTACTATAAACGATATACACATTTTGTATATCTTAAACAACATTCAAGCTATTGTCTACCTACCCACCTCTAGCCGAAAGCAATTGCTGTAATGTTCAATCAAATACATCAAGCTGATTGGTCAAATAAGGTATGCACTGAGACCAGCATCAATATCAGTGGAGAGAATGGAAAATTCAATGCAATGTGTATTGATTTTCTGATACTGATCCGATACTCCCAGTCAGTACGAGCACATTTTTACCAGTTACGACTTGGTAAATAATGATCCTGGTTAATTTCTCAGAAAGCTCAGAAAGTCCAGAAGTCAGTCAATGAGTTTATTTTATAATCCACAAATTTAACATTTAAGCAGTGATAAAGTTACTGTAACAGGCAAATTAATAACTACATAATTTATTATTAGCCTATTATTATTATTATAACAACAACTCTACTAGCATTTTAGGATACGTTTTGACAACATGTTCAACAAGACGGAAAGTAACCTAGTATTGGCAGATACTCAAAGCCCAAGTACTGATAAAATTCTCATCCACAAATACATAACTCGCTCTCTTTTCCTTTGTCAAAAGAAAAACCGACTGTATTTGTGCTAAAACAGAGTCAAAAGCAGCAATATAGTACTGAATTTAAATGCCCACCACTGATCAAAAGAAATAAAATAAGGTCAGCAATTGGTCAAATCTGCAAATCTTAAATCCTGATTTGACCATAATAAATTGAAAAGTTCCATCACTAAACTCAGCCAAGAACAAAGTCGGTTGAGGAACAACTTCCACACTTCTATCTCCAAAGGAAGGCTTCACGATATCATGCATTCATTATCTTGGGCAGATTCAGAGCACTTTGTCAGATGCTGTGAACTCCAGACAAGAAGACTTAAAACGCACTTTGTCTGAACTCTTTCACTTCACAGAGCACTCCAGAGGCTGAACCCGCTCTCACCTCATCATTCCTCTGAAAAAGCATTGTCTTGTCAACCAAATGCTAGAACAATTTTAAAGTTCTAGCAGCTTCACAAATTACCTGTGACTTTAACAGTTTTTCCTCATTGAACGTTTTTAATCAAGCAACAACATAAATATTAAATGTTCCACTTATAATGCTATTAAAATCCTTTCATGCTGCTGAATTATTAAAGAGACTTGAATATCTGTCTTGGATAATATTGGGGACATAATTAGGAGAGTGTCGCCTAAAAGGGCAAGGTTTTCAAAGTGCTGGTGAAAAAGTACTGTTTTAGGGGAATTGTTGAATGCATCACCATTTATCATTGAGTGTTAATGAATTGATATTGTGTCAAAAAAGATTTTGGTCACAGGGAAAGTTGTTCAAGTCACATGCATTATTAATTAGTTCTAAGTTGCTATGCATGCAATTCAAGATAAAAAATACTATTATTATTTTTTGTGTTTATTTTACTTACTATATATATATAAAACTAAAACACATTTTCTTTTATAGCAATATTGATCTAAAACAACATTATTAAAGACTTCCTGTTAAAAACTGCGGTGATTGATTTTTGTCCCTTTGTATTCCGTCACAGAAAATACACACTATGAATACACAATCGCGAGCAGTGCATTTTTTCTTACTTGAGCCAAAATGGCTACACAACCCTGCTGAATGCTTTGTATATCACCATTTAAGAAAAATAAATACATCTGAGGAAACAGTAAGTACAGAGCAGTGAGCATGTATGTGGGATAGAGGAAAACGGATTTTTGATGCATTAGCGTCTTGAATGAAAATGAGAAGAAGATTGACTCAAACATCACTCTGAATACAGTAAATGAGAAAGGTCAACAATTGTACCATGGTTAAAAAGCCCCTAAAGTTGACTTTACATAATATGACTCCTTTAAATTCCTTTCCTTAGTTATAGATGACATTTGTCTGACTAAAAGTATTTCTTTTGGTTAAATTAAACAGTAGCTTCGTTCAAATTTTGTATTTTTTATCATATTTTGTCAGAAAGATCAATCAGAGAGAGATCACACTGATGAATAGATTCATTGTGGTTTGAACAAACCATTTAATTTTCTGTGTTACATCAAAAGCCCAATTATATTTTGAACAAATGTTCAAATAATAATTGTTTATAATTATATCAGTTTGTTTTAGTCTTTGCAGCAATTTTTTTTAAAATGAATCACACACAGCTTCTTATGCCCAAGGGACTTGAAATGAGGACAAACTCAATTACTGTCTACACCCAATGCACTGCTCTGCATAATAAAAGTATTCCAAGGAAAGTAATATCAATAGAAATTGTTTTTAAACATCCACTCTGTTTTTTATTTTTATGGTAAAAACTTGTTAACTCAGTTGTTTGGAACTCAACCGTCTCCCAAATGTTACAGCTCTTTTAAGTGTTAAAATCCGATCCAAACCGAATCCGAACTTCTTTTTTTGCAACTCAACTTAACATTACTTCCCTAATAATACAAAACATTATAGTTCAATAATCAAATGAGGATAGTCAAAAGGTAAACCAAAAATAATAAATAGTGTATTTTTAATCAATAAATCTATACTTTAATGTCCCAAAATGAAACTCCAGAACAAAATGCCTTGTATATTTTTAAACACGCCTTCCTCAATTCCAGTATCAAAATGTACTATTGCACTATATTTGAAAGACAACGTCTAATTGAGAGCGGTGTAGATATCATGATCTCATTTGCTTATCCGTTGGGAATCGGGATCGACTATTGACTGTTTACAGGCCCACACGCTAGTGGCTGTGGCATGCTTAGATAACTCCCATGCCCTAGGCTTGTATTTGAACTAAATTAAACACTGTATCTTTATTTATTCAAGATCAAAAGCATTAGTTAGCGTCCTGCTGAGTGTTCACGCCTCGGGTCACGATCATTGCTCCAAACCACAACAAACGCTATTAGCTAACAAGCTCTAATGCTGCAGGTGCTCAATGCATATGGATGAGCGCGAATTTACAAGCAGGAAAAGGCATTTTAATACGTTACAAGGGGTTTGATCCCTCAGATTGTTTTGTTTTTTTATGCAGCCTTGTTACATTTCAGACTGAGACCTATATTTAGATCAAAGAGTTCTTGATGTTAGAGCTCTCTGTTTTAACCCCAATAAAGATGTCAGCCATGTTCTTGCACTGCAGAAATGTGTACCTCAATCATTCTAAAAATAATATTACGTTTGATTTATATAGTGCTTTTCAAGACTCTCAAAGACACTTCACATAACATAACAGTAATAAAAGTAGACAGGTTGAGGTTTTTCTTGACGGTGGAGAGGTCGGATCATTCTTGTTGTGGAACAGTTTTATCTTACCAAAAAAAAGGGGCATAAACCAGCACTATGGGGGGACAGCTAAATCACAACAAAACCAGATTCAAACAATGTCAAAGAGTGGACAAGGCTATCATTCATGCTCCCAAAAGGAATATGGTGAGATCTTTCCAAGATGTAATATTATACGTGTATAATATTATCAACAGAGATGTTTTCGTAAGAGCTTGATCAAACTTTTAATCAGTTGCTATTCACTCATTCCTCAATACCTTGTCCGAGCCACCAAAGTTCAGGCTTAATCCAGGTCTTAAAGGGGCTGCACCTGACTTTTCATTCTTCTGGAAATGTAATGTAAGGTAAAAGCAACTATTTGTGACTAAAGGATGTCACCAGTGCATTTTAAAAAGGCATTTTGTTGAATGAGAACAATACAGAAGCAACTACCTGTTCTGCTGAAACTATCCAGTTGTTTGTCTGTCAAGGTTCAACATACAAAGTGGGCCGGGCTCACAGTAGGGCTGCACGATTTTGGGGGAGGAAATCGAATTGGGATTGCGATAAAATAGATTAGACAGAATTATCTTCAACCTCTGTAAACTCCTGGAGCATTTGAGAGAAGGCTGAAATATGAATATGTCTCTAGTGGTGTAAACTACTAGAAACATATAGAAAAGACAGGACTTTTTTTACGCAAAGGAAATTATACTATCTAAATAATTGCAGTCTTTGATATTTGATACATGTGCCAACTCAAAATTGCAATTTTAATTTGATTGAGGTACCCACAGTATCAGTTCAAACTAAAACATTTCCTTCATTGGTTCAAAATCTGGTACAGAAGCTTTAAATTGGTATAATAAATCTTCAAATAGCCTTACAATACAAATTTTGCGGTTGAATAAAATACATCCCCTTCTTCCACTTCCAGAGAGAGAAGACGGCAAAGTGTTGCAGCCCGCCCATGAAGACATTAACACAAGCAATAAATCCTACTTCAGCAGCAACGACCCCATTGAGGACAAGACATAGTAACACAGAAAAGGGAGGAAAAGGACAAAGGCCCAAACGCCACAATCTGAACAGCTCAAAGCTACATTTTATATCTCTGGGTTAAAGGGAAGGAGAATTGTAAAGGTCCTGCATTTTAAGTCTCCCCGACTCATCATAGATCAAAACCCATACATGTTCTTTTTTCTTGTAAGATTTGAGCTGTAAAGGTTTGAATGAGTAACTTCTAAGACTAATTATAGATACTAAATAAGTACAAAAGTGTTTCATTCTGCAACTTATTTAATACAGCTTTTTTTTTTATGATATTGTACATTTAGCAAAGGGGTTGGCTTGGATTATCTGGCTTTAGGGTTATTGTATCAGTAAAGTTCCAATATGGTAGTTTATCGTGATTTTTTAAATATTCTTTTTTGTAACAATATATAGTTCTAGTGCCCTATCCATACACTTTCACCAGACTCTTTCAGCGCTCACATTGTTACAACAGATCTCAACCTCAAAATTATCAGCTACTGTTTTCAGCCTCATTTAAACTACTTCACTCATTAAAAGGGCAAGTCCTGAAGATAACAATATGATATAAGAACTGAAGATGTATAATAACTGTGACAATCTTAGAGTCAAATTAAGTCAAATTCAAATCTCAAAAGACGTAAATCTAAATGTAAAGTGCTTCCAAAGTTGGATTTCATAAAGCAGGTCACATACTTGAGGAATGATAACGTAAACAGCGATAATGAAAGAACATTAAGGATTGCTTTTTCTCTCATTAAAAGTAGCATTAAAATGGGATATTGTAAGACATCCGTAGTTCCATATTTTCATAAAAAATAACCAATGGGTAAGTATGACAACAACCATGAAAAACAACATTTATTCATAGTGTTGCATTTGAATGGGAAGTTGTGTTAGAAATCTTGGCGCTCTAGGCCAATGCAATCCAGCAACAAGGAACAAGGCATACTGTGTCTTAGAGTGAACAGCAAGGTTAGTTATGAATATTCATGATATGACTAACAATATATACTTTTGGAGAAAAAAAAATCTCTTTTGGCCCTTTTTGACAGGCTCTCTTGTGCCCCTCAAACAAAACACAGGGCCCCAATACGGCCCCTGGCTGAAAAGTGTCAAACCCACCCACTGTGCAGTGTGTATACTGGCAATACAGAACCAGAGCTTTCCAACATTTCTAAATTAGGAACCATGAAATATATTTATTCCAGATACATTATGGGCAACAGTTACCATCCCAAACACCCACAGAATGAAGCCAGCTGCAATGCATGAACATGATCTGAAGTATTTCTTCATTAGTGTGCTTTCATGGATTTTAATTACACACAACACAGATGAAACGCTTGAATCCGCTACTAATTTGTCAGACACACTTAAAATGACCACAACATTGACATCGTGGAACACATTTCCTTGCAAGACTGCAGTTTTATCACTCACTATGAGAAGTGGGAAGAATTTATTTATATATTTTTTAAATACTTTGCCTTAATGTTGAACATTGTGATTCTTTCAGATTTAGTTTTTCTCATTTTTGTTGTCTAACTGTTTGTGCATATATCAATGTAGTGTTTTCCTTCCAATTACATTAACATTACATTGTAAATCAGATGTTGCTATTACAGTTACTGGTACAAAACTTAACTCTGAATGGAGTAATTTATTGGACTTTACTTTGTATTTCTTCTTGAATAATATTTTCTTATTTTTTCATATATTTTTTTAATAAGACAATAAAGCAGGGGGGCTCGGATTCCTCCTTCAGAAGAAAATTAACTAAAGATAGATGTAATTTACAGCCATCTGGTTTATTTTAGATCACCATATACTACATACCACCACAAATACACGCATGCATTATCTTATTATGCTATGTTTACATTGTACCTTTAATATATCCACGATTCAAAATAGACCCCTGAGTCACCTTTAACCCCTGCTACTACTTGAGGAGACGTTCTGCATCTACCCCGCCGTGCTCACTCATCCCTCCGTGTCTCCGTATGTGTCAGCACGCTCAGCTCATTCTCCAGAGACCCATCCCATCTCACCTCAGGCCAGCGCTCTCCCGTGGGACGTCCCAGTTACATTTATCCACCGCTCCATCCGGAAACCCCCACAGCACTAGGAGAGCCACCTCCCGCTGCAGCTCATAGTAATCAAATACCTATGTGTGTGTGGTATTGTGATCAATGGTGAGCTCTGCAGGAGGAGCAGGGAGGCCGGTACATATCAGAGTGGAGGTTAAAGGTCAGACCCCCCAGTACATAACGCCTGGGACGCCGTTTGAAACATAAGAAATGTGTCACTGCCTTTATAATCTATAGTGCATGCTCAGGTAGTTTCAAGGTGTGCTATTGTCCCTTATTACAGCTAAATGAGGGCACAAGCGTATTCTGATTTTATATGGGGTAATTGCCGTGTCAACAGCAGTAGTAGTAGAGCAGAATAAATATTCAAATAGGACTAACAAAAACAAATAAACACATTGTAAATTAGAAATTCCCGACAAGCAAAAAAGTGCTGAGATGTTGGATTTATAAATAATTTGCATAATTATTATTATTATGAAGGTCCAATTAGGACTGTGCTATTAATCAGTCTTTTCTCATCATCATTGAGCAGCTTGGGTCTTTTTTATTGAGAGCTCTAACCACTTCATTCAGTAAAAGTATGTGGTTGGGAGGAGATATTTATATTTTGGTGGAAAAAATTTGAAATGTTTGCAGTTTTACAAGTCAATTATTAAAGGTCTGTCCTGTTTATGTTCAGCAGATGAATATTGAAAGCCAATTTATATGATTAAAATAGAAAATTGTGATCGGTGCTGCCCGGTGGTCGAGTGGAGCCGGGCTCCAAGTGCATCCGGCCGAGGTGTCGTGACAATGTGCTGCATGTCCTTCCTTGTCTCTCATCTCCATTTCACACACTGTCCTTTCCTGTCTAAATCTAAAAAAAGAAAATTCTGATCGCTCAATATATGTAATATGTGGAAAAACTATGGTCCAGCCAGGTGCAATGTTGTAGGATCAAATAGTATTTTAAATATACTTTTACTGTTGCAATCAGGGTCATTAACATTGCAGTTTGGTATTTGTGTTTTCTATCATCAGTTGCTAACACAAGAAAATCATAGGGCATAAACTGAATTTCAGAAAGACATGCAAGGTGAACCTGTTTCTGCCCAACAATTTAGAACAGCTCCAGTAATATGAAAGGTAAATGTAATACCCTCTAAATGTAAACTGTAGTAGGGTTACAAGCAAACTGTGGACTTCCTCTCACTTGCTGAGACGGTAACAAACGAATACTATCAAACATTACCAAACAAATACTATAACTACATTCACAACATTTTTAGGGATCAACTGTGCTTGATTTGCGCAACTGAACCATTGCCATACTACACATTGTATTAACTTAATGGTGTGGGCGGCATTTTGTGGGAGAGGTTAGCAGCCAGAAGGCCATTTGTCCCTTCACTCTTGTGCACTGACCTTTCTATGTCAGTCTCCACGGCTTCCCTCTTTCCCTCTCTTCACTTTCCAGCGCTCAGGCATCCTTCCCTCATCTAAACGCAGTGTCTGGGTCAATGCAACTTGTGAATAGATGCAAGTAAGTGCTTTTTTTTATTACTATAGACACAACTATTACAGAAAGAAAATCAACATGCTTTTCGTTCCTCATATAGATCGACCATAGTCTTCAAAGCAAAGTTAAATACAAATGGCTTTCGATATTAATAACATGAACATAAACAATGCAGACCTTAAAACGAAAAAAAGGCAGCCTCAAACGACATGGTTTCACTGACAGAGGATTGTCTGTAGACGTCGAGTTTTAAAGTGCCAGGCGGATGATGAAGAAATGACTGAACGTCGATTCTAATTAAAACTGTTCATTTCACAGCTCTACGATTGCACAACTTCCAGGAACATTTCATGAAGGTGGTGATGATGACACCGATGATATATGTGGCTTATATATGTGGCTTGTGGTTGAATCTCACTAATGTGCACTAAAGTTAGGGTGATGCCCTCCTGTGACGTCGCTTGACCAGTCAGTATGACAACAGGGTGACGTTAAGACTGTTCTCTCACCAACATGGAGCAATAGAAAATCCTGATCCTGCGACGTCAAGGAGACTGTCTGCGAGAAAACTTGTGTATATTAGGGATGGAATCGTTTGATACCGGCGGACTTGCCTGTTGGGTTCGATTCTCACGTGGATTCTCAATGTTGCATGCCCTCGTGTTGTCATTTTGGTCTGCTAAGAAAGGGTTAAGTCTGTTGTTCTTTCACAAACGGAGGACACCGCAGACTCACCGCAGCATGTTGGGTGTTTTTTTTTTTATCTTTCTGTTACTTTTTATTTCACATAAATTGACACAGGAATGACTAAAATGTGAACTTTTAAAGACTTGCTTTTGGATTTTGGTTTGTGGTTTAGGAATGACAATGACTTAGCTTATGAATCAGACTATCAGACAATATATTGGTTATTGCTATTTACAACCCCTAAAATGATCTTGGCTTTGGCCCAAAATACCATCTTGGCTCTAAAATAATGCATAGGTGAAAGATTGGAGTACATCAAAATGAGTCCATAAATCTCCTCGGTGTTCTTCTTCTATGCCCCCTACTACTTAATAAGGGTGATTTGAATGCATTTAGATGTTAATTATGAAATGCATTTTTGCTATACTATATACAGTATATACCGCTTTAAAAGGAATAAAATAAAGAAGGAAATTATTATTGAATTTTCTCATCCAAAACATATTTTAGTGACATTTCAGGCTTTTTATTTTGGGTTTGATTCTGTGAAAATGATTTACAAGAAGCAGACAGTGCACTGCAATCTGACATTGTCACAAAGTGCTGCTTTTCCAATTTGACGATTGAAGAAAAAAAACAATTTACCCATTTCTAAGAATAAAGCTTTATAGAGGTAATTTGACCAACTTAGATACAGAGAGCAGTCGATAACAAAAAACTCACTGACCAATTTCAAATAAATGAATTGGTCACCCCGAAAGTTTATGACAATCATTTTAAAAAAAGAACTGCATTGTTATACTCAGAAGACCAAAACTCATCTAGAGTGCCAATGGTAATCTGAGACATGTAGCATCTGTTCTGGTTGATAAACAGCAGCCCTATAGTTTTATGCTAAAGCAGGATGGTACAGTGCCAGCGGGCTCTGTTCTTCTGTTTGTGTGTGACAGCCAAGCAAAGGCTCACCTGAAGCCCAGCCACCTGCCATCTGTCAGATGAAAACACCATTCTGCTGAAGTACATGGAAGTACCCAGCTACACCTGCCAAATACAACAACACAGCAAAACTCTGAGGCAATAGATCTCACCAACAAGAATCTAAACGAAAATGTAATGTAAAGCCCCTTTGCAGCTAAAAGAATGAAGCATGTGTGGGAAAAGTATTAATTGTACGAAGAAAAAAGAAGATTAGCATTTCGTTGTCATTTTTATGCTAGAACTTTACATTTTTGGACTTGGAAAAAATGTTTTATGTGTGGCGCTGTATCACAATCACCTTTTTATAATGTACAGACAATCCCCTTTATGCCGTGGTGGAGGTCTTTGGACTTAAGTTCTTTATAGTGTGCCAAAGCCAGTTGCATTATAATTTTTAGCCTGATTTTAAGCCCGATTTGTCTTTCTATGAGTTTGGGAGGTGTCCAAATTGCTCTTCTTGTAATCGATTATTGGTCACACGTCTGTCACTCAACTTTCACTCAAACATTACATTACATTACATTTATCTTCACCGCGACAAAGACTGTAGCCAGCTCCGTACCTCCATCTCACACCTCAGAGTGAACACGCCGCTCCTATGGCGTTTACAAGCATGATTCAATACGCACGCATTTCTTCTTCATTTTGTTTCCTTACAAAGAGTCCGGTCAAAAAGCATCTGACGCCGCTCACTTGTATCCTGGCGCTTTTGTTTTCATTCGACACCTTGTCAGATCACGTGACACTTTCGTGGTCCTTCGCTTGTAGCAAATCTTTACTGGAAATGACAAGTTTGTGGTGTCACTGTTCCTTCTTATGTGTTGAGATATGAAATGATTTATTGTTGCAAAATGTCTTTCAAATTGTTATTAAGACTACAGCATTTTGCACACCATTATTCATGCTAAGGTTTCTCCCATACACAACTCACTCTTTGTGCAAATATTGTGTAAGTTATGTTGTGTTACGTTGGCAAGGAAGAGCTAATGCAAACTGATTATACGGCAACTACAGCCTGGCACTTACACAAACATTACATTTTTGGGTTAATTACTGAATTTGCCATATGAGATTTTACAAACAAAAAACAGTAAAAAGAACACAATACTTAATCAGCCAATTAAAAGCATCTTAAAATTATGCTGGATCAGTATTTATACCGTGGCCCAGATTGAAACATAGGCTAAGTTTTGTTCCATTTTCCCATTCACTCTCACAGTTACAGAGTCATACACCAGAGCACACGGGCTTTGGATGCAAATGGGTGAAGTGTCTTGCCCAAGTGCCCAAATAACTAACAGCAGACATCACACTGCAAACCTGAGCCGAACCTGGCTCATGTCAGATTGATATGTGTATCACCCTAAGCAATATCATCCTGGACAAGCTTTCAGCAAAAGCGATCAGCCGAAGATGTAACGTCATGACGAATATTTGAATCTGATTGGTCAAAGCGTCCCAACAACAGGAACAAGCCAGAAATCAAACTGTTGTTAAATCCAGTCAGAGAATCTTACATTCTTCCCCCTCCTCAAATGCTTCTATGTTTTAAAAAACAAAATAGCCCGTAAATCAGAAAAAAGAACCACAGTACGTCTGTCAGCATCGCCATGTTTGTTTAGGTTCATCCTTTTGACTTCTGCTCAAACTGCAATGTGATCTGTCCACCGCGCTGTGGCCGGGCTCAAACCGACAGGCGAGCCTGCCCAGCTGGATTCTAAAGAGTTTGTGAAACACATGTCGCAAGAAAACCTCTGGCTTGAGCCAGGTTAACCTGAGCCACCATTTGCCTAAACAAATATGACCGAATAATAGGGCAGCAAGATACATCACAATCGAATCAAAAACACTATCGGTGAATGGACTACAAAGACTACAATTATTGAAGTCCTTTGTAAAAAAAAATAGTAACCTGTTTCATTATGTAGAAAACGTGTTCTGTAATGCTTGTGATTCTTGTATTAGTTCAGCGATTCATATTCCAGTCTTCTCTCAAATGTGAATGCTCCTGGATGTGTTTAAAATGTGCACTTGACACAACAGAATTATATTATTAAAACATAAATGACACATCCAATCGTAATCACAATGTTTGGCAGGAAAATCGCCGTCATGCCCTATTCTGAAATACCGGCTGAAATGTTAAACATAAATAATGATATATATGTTGTTATAATAGGTGCAATGTTTTCTATGTGTAATTAGAAGTTGGGACAGTCATTCAGGGGGACTAGAGCCTATCCTTGTAACTTTGAGCCTTAGGCGGGGGCAGATCGTTGCAGGTTTAACACAGAGATGTAGACACACACACAACCATTCACTCTCACATTCATACACTAGGGGCAATTTACAGTTGCCAGTTTACCTAACACATCTTTAGACGGTGGGAGGAAGCTGGAGTACACGGAGAGAACCCAGGAAGGACACGCAGACTCCACCCAGAGTGATCATGTGATGTTGGTCTGGCCCGGGAATCAACCTGATCTCCTTAACCACTCTGCACAGTGCACCCCCACATTTCACGGTCACATTTCTCTAAATACTTTTAAAACTAAATTAAATAACGTTGGCTATTTCAGAACAAGGAGTGTCTTTGTAGAAAATGGCCACATCCTCCACATGCATGAGGATGATGGATGGACTGATAACATTTCACAAAAGCTAAATTACATACGCTCAATTTTAATGTAATAAAACGTTATGAAGATGGATTACATGTACAGCCCACAGTACAAACACAGCTTCTTCCATGTGTGTGGACGTTCTCAAGCTGCTCTTCATTCATTTCTTATTCCCTGTGAAAGGCCACGGCTCTCAGTAGAACATGAAACGCCATAAAACCGGGGTCTGTCTCAAGGTTATACTTTTTGCTGCTTTTCGGGGCGTCTTAATAGCGAAGGGATTTCAATCTGTGAGTGATCTGAAAGCCATCGTCTAAAAAGGGGGGCTGCCTGGTGTGAAGGGGAGCGAGTGAACAGCCAGTCTGTGTTGTTGGGGGGCGGGGAGAAGGACGAGAATTTTAACTGGGGATTATTATTTTGTTAAAACGCGTTTGTGCAGCGAAACGGGGGGAAATTACGCACGGATAAAGGTGCAATGAGCGTGCACGGGTGAAACGGTGTATTGATGGTAGTAAATGGTTAATAATTGCATGGAAATGATGGAGGATTTGTGCAGGAGGGTGGTCACTGTTGCTGGTTGAGACAGGTGTCTATCCAAATGCCGACATCGAGTCGTCTCTACGACCGTTAAAAACCATTCCCCCCACGTTAACGCGTAAAAGACCACGCTGCAATTTACGTGCATGGCCGTGCACTAAAAAGCTTCACGTTTTGGCTTCATCTAGCCACGCTCCGGCCAGACTTGATCACGCTCCGAACTTGCAACAGACAAATAGCAACACAAGCCTGGTTTCCTCCCATTCCACACAACCGAATCTCTTCACGAGATCATCATTCTCGGGCACTTACCGCGTTGCGATGAAGCCGTGTTCCGCACAAAACGCGTATCCATGAAAGAAAGCGGGAGGAAAAAGGGTGAAAGAAGAAAACGCGAGCACCCCCACCACACACTACTACGCTACTACTACTCCATGGGCTGCGCGGCTCCGCTCTGGTTTGTGATGGGGCGCACGCAGCGTGAGGGAGCAATGAGGAGGATGCTGTGCCGTGTCGGGGGGCGGGGATAAGACGCGCACTCTCGCCTCTAGTGGAGCGGGCCTAATGCTGTGCAGGGGCCGCTCCGTGTTAAAGGCGACAGGGCTAATGGTCATATTCCCCCACGGACTGCCCCGGAGACCTCGGTGAAGAATGGAGGTGGCCGGTTCAGAGCGTGTTTTTACGAGAACGTGGATGCGTAAAATAAATGTCTTTTCACTTTTTTTTTTTTTTTAATATTGTATTTGTTCTTTAGACTGGGGATATATTAAAGGGTGGACAGAAAGAGAGAAATACTTTTATAATGAGCAGGAGTCTTACTCATTAAGATAGAAGAGCAAGCTGTATTCAACCCCAACTCCATTCTCTCCCCTTTTTACGCTCACGATTTTCTAATTTAAATGAATATATAAGTATTATTCACTCTTAATATAATATGAATTCATCCAGATTAGGAAATAGGTTAGGATAATGCACAAAAATGATCAGGAAAAACATGTGTAAGTGTGATAATAATCAAATTATTAAGCATAAAGACTACAGCGCAAAGACTATTCAAAATACTAAAGGTAAACCATGTATATAATTCCTTTTATTTTATGTAACCACACATGTTCTATAGTAATAAGTTATCGATTTAGATCAGCTCAATAAATGACTTAAAATTGGCAAAGATTCTTGGTGTGACCTAGATTTGAACTGGTAACTAAGGCAGACTTCTGGACTGACAAAAGCTCGTGACATTTTAACTGTTATTTCTCCTTTCTATGGTAGCTAATCTTTTCAAAATTACCATATGTTTTTTATATGATGATTAGATGCCCCTCCTTGCCTTCACGTTTTATTAATGTGTCCACAAAGTACCTCGAAGTTTGGAAATGATAAGAGTATGACCAACTTGGCAACAACAAAATGTGCCGACCTCACATAATAACCCATTATGTGAGCACAAAAAAAGCTTTACTTACTCTGCACACAATTACGTTGGCCTTGAATGCATCTCTTCTCTCTCTCTCTCTCTCTCTCTCTCTCTCTCTCCTCTCTCTTTCTATCTCTCTCTCTGTCCTCTCTCTCTCTCTCTCTCTCTCTCTCTCTCTCTCTCTCTCTCTACTGTGTCCCTGCAGGCAGTGCTCTGACAGCCCTCTGCTCCGTCTCTTCACATCGGGAGAGGACCCACTACAGGCCTGGCTCATCAAACTCACTGTCAGACCCTCCAACTGACAGAGACATCATTCTGTCTAGCCCAAACTTACACTACTTATATTAAGGCTACAAAATGTTCTAAGAGGAACTTGGCCAAGATTGTGAATCAATTTGTAATAGACATGAAGAATTAAACATCAGAGTTGTGTGCAAATCCTATTCAAACATTGAAGACCAGTTGATAAACCCTAATTTGTCAGATGACCACTTGTGAAACCTATTTTGCTATAAATATTGGCGCATATAAGTTTACTTACTGGCACATAATCTCGCCTTTGGGGTAGAACAATGGCACCGCTTTCTGAGGCGTTATAACTTTGTTTATTTATCCTGACAGAGAAGACATAGAACTCTGTGCCAGTTTGGTTTCCTGTGGATATGCCTACTAATTATAGAGATATTAATCTTAAACTAGGCCAACAAATTTCACCATGCAATTTGAACTTGGCCACCAGCTCAATTTTTAAAATACTCACTTTTCAGAGCGTTTTTGAAAACCTCCTTTATATGATGTAACAAATCTGTGAGAGGACTGAACAGAAAATTCGAATAAAATGCATTTATAAGAATATCGGGGAGTGTGTAGCCGGGGCCTCAGAATATTGTGATGTCACGTGCCCCCAACGATTGACTGAAAACCCCTAAAAATAAAACAAGGAATAAAAAGAAGTTCATCTTGGATCAATTTTGTAAAAACATGTCTTTGCTTTCTTCTTCAATAAAGATAAAAAATAATAATAATGATACATTTAACATATTTAACATATATCCAACATTTCCTTATACACTGTACATTACACATGTTCATCTTGCTCTAAATGAAAATATGCTCTCCTCTGCCTTTTCTTTGACCCGCTGCCTTATAGTTGGATGTGCAGTTAAAAGTGGGGCAGACATGTGGAGACCACAGAAGCCTGTTTGACTGAAGAGATGCTGGTGCAGTGATCTAGATTCAAGACCCATGCTACATTACACTTTACATGCCTCCTTGTCCTGCTGCTCCTTCAGCCCAGCCCTCACCACCCCCACTTAAAATACCTTCAGTCGTAATGTACAACATGAGCAGAAAAACTCATTTCTATAATGTTATAAGACATGCATAGGTTCTGCCTGTTACCTCTTAAGAACATCAGTATGAGCTGGTCTCCCATTAATTGTTAAAGTGGTGATATTTTGAGGATCATCATTGTTTTGGGATTCCAAGATAAAGTTTATTATTTAAGTAGCCAAAAAGAGCTTAATTGTCACTATGATATAAAATATGACAATTATGTATATAATGTACATCAGTATCTTGATTATAGTTCTTTCGATTATTAGAGTTTTGATACATTCTTTCCCCCAAATTCTCAGATTTACAGTCTGATCACGCTCCTTACACAGCATCTGGTTATCTTTCTTATAGAACACAATCCAATTTCTTCTCTCTTCTTCTTTCCCTTTCTTTTTTACTTATAACATACATTTAAATCTTTTCTCTGTGGTTGTGCTAATCCAACTGTCTAATCCAGACTAGTTACCTTGCCAAAATGAATTCTTGCAATTTTTGTGAGTTCACAAACTCTTGAGAATTTATTTAGTTATTCTCCCACTGATTTGTTTTGCAGTCAGTCCAGTGGTTTAACGGGCCAATCACATGGCATTTAGGGCCCCCAGGCGAGACTGGAACCAATCACAGAGCAGCATTATGGTTTGGTCGGAAGTCAAAACAACCAAAACAAACCTGGCGGTGCCAATAGGATTAAACACAATTCAAATTTTTCTGCTTCTTCCGCTGTCGAGACGCTTCGATCTGTCAGAGTGAAATATATTTTTAACATCCTGATGTCTTTCAGTGAGAGACTTCACATTCATGTGAACTCAGTTCAGAGAGAGACACAGATCAATCTGGAGTGAGCCAGGTTACCAGACTAGTATACTATAGGAAAAGCATGTAGTCTAAGCTTGCCAGGCAACAAAACATACCTGCCACAATGTGTATTTATGTACCTGTCTTACCATTTTAAACTTACCTACATAATATATTTTACATATGTGATATATGATACTCTGCTTTCCAGACATTTAACTAGAATAGAATAACTTTATTTGCAGAGCAAGTGTGTCAACATTGCAAAAAAGTGAAGAAAAGAATCAGAAACATCTCAAATCATTGACCCTGGTCTGTGAAATGTTCTATTAATGTAAATTTATCAGTACAAGAGGAATATTGCCCAAAACATCCCTTTGTCCATATTCCCATTGTCAGCGCCGCCTTCTTCTTGTTCTCCTTCAGTTCAGCTGTAAAGTGAGTACAAAATCTCATGCTCTGACATAATACATTTCACATATACACAAATATCGTCTGTTTGTTTACTTCAAAAGAGGACGATAACAGCGTGTTTTTGAACCATGCCAAATTCTATTAATGTCTCCTGTGAGAAAAGCCGGATTTTGGCGAGACCCGCTTTTCCCTGTGGATCAACTGCTGTGGGAAAATATTCAGACGGTTGTTTGTATTTTTAGGGAAGTCTCCAAACTGTTCAGAAACTGCAAAGGCAAATATGCACACCAGTCAATGCATGTTGAATAACTCACATGATAGAAAATGTTTTATTTGGTTTAATTTCCAACTTGGTCAATGAAATGAAACTGACAATGAAAAAATAAATGCATTAAAATGTGTTAAAGTTGTTTGCAAATAGTTATTTTCCCTACATCACAAACTAAACCTGGCATTTATGAACCAAATAAAATCCTAATTCATTTTTTATTTTTAAGAAATGTGTTTAATCTTGTCCATGAAATTGTGAATTTATAAGAATAATAAGACCATTTGATTTGATCTTATTATGGTCATTGTTCATTCAATATTCTGGATGCAGTCTATTATTTTCTTCTACACTAGTTCACTGAGTTGAAAGGCACGGGGGTAAAAGACCCTCGTTGACCAGACTGAGGTCAGAGCAAAGTCAGGCAAACACACAGCAGGGACATTCAGAGGGGAAATCCATGCGCCACACTCATTAGACCAGGGACAACCAGCTCAGAAATGCTAGTCTATTGTGTTTTTGAATCGTGGCACACTTATTTGGTTGAAAATATGCTGTAGTAAACCATCCACAAATTCATTATCCAATTAAGTGAAAGTAATGTCACTGTGGCTGGATCGGTTTCGAGGGACTTAGCGGTAGTTTTTGTGTCTTTTTTTGGTTCAAGACGTTTGTTCAGGACACTCAAAAATGGCAAATTATTACATTAAAAACTGTGCGAACTAGTTAGTTATTTTTCTAAGGCGCACCTGTTATTTCCCACAAGGCACACTGTTAGAAAGTCGATATGTTCGATTGTAGGTGTGGCAAGGTTCCACACTCAGTTTCTCAGTTTTCAGTTGGATTTCTCTGGTTAAATAAAAAAAAATAGTTAAAATAAAAAAAAAAAAAAGATAGTTAGGACTTACAAGACAATCTACTGGGAATTGAGTGGAAAAGTGGAAACAGTGAAGTGTCTTGCTCAGGGACACAACAACAATATGAATGCACTGAGCTTTCTAATCAAATTTCCAATAGAATTTAAAGCATACTAAGAATAAGAATACAACATAAAATCTTTAATTTGTGGATGATTGAATCTATTGCATCTGGAATTAGATATTGATAGATGTGTTATAGATTATGCATGTGTTTAATTGAAATAGACAGTGCCTATTAATGGCTATTTGTAATTACTGTAATGTGTAAATAATCTGCAGTCTGTGAGCGATATAAACCTACACTTAAGCATTAGTTTATAGTTTAGCAGGGACCCATTTGTGTTCCAGTGCTGAACATAAGGGTTTCAGATACAGGGAATACTACACACATGAGTCTCAGATTTCACTATCACCAAATGAGTGTGTGAGGTCAGTCTGGATTCTGGGCGTGGTCTTATTCTCCTTCTCTGTGGTGAGGTTTGATAGTATGAAATTCTATTAACCCTCTTGCTCCTTAAAGATGTTTGATTATCTTCGATGTGTTAGTGTTATGTTGACCTTGGCTTTATGTGGCTGTGCTTTGGACACTGATGTTTTTGACGGGTGAAGGAATTAACACCGTTTCCCATACAGCATTACTTTATGATATGAGCTGTGTAACTTTTACGTTCTTCTTGTTATTGCTTTGCCTGGAATGTTTCATAGATTTGGAATTAAACTCATTTATCTCCATGGAGACTAACAGATGAAGCCACCTGGTGTAGTGGAAAGCTTCAGTAACGGTTATCAAGAAATAAAGTGAAACAATAGAACAGAGTTGTCTTTTCTCAAAGATGAATGGTTTAATTCAGTGTGCAGTCTGAATTGATCTGTCCCTCTCCAAGTGTCTCTGTCGTCTGTCCCTACACTGGTCTGGTCCCCACAAAGGGATTCACGTTCATTTTATAGATAACAGGTCAAACGGTCCACATGAACCCACATCACACGGAAAATTCCTGGCTCTGATACAAATGCTAGGTACAGGAACAAGGGACAGAGGTAGTTGATACATTTACATTCTTACAGCAGGTTTACAAGCAGAAAGGCAAATGGCGCAGGTACAAGAAAACAAAGGAATACAAAGCTGCCGGGGAGGGACAGTTGGTAATATTTGCATTTAAGCTAATTCACACTTCTTACTCTTCCTTGAAAAACAATGCCTTCCGGTGAAAAACCAAACTAGGCATGGCCCGTTTCGGGCACGCCAGGATGTCCCCCAAGTAGACAGAGATAGTTTTTTGATCAAAAGAATACGCAGTGGGGTCCAGGTTCGAACTGGGGATGGAGGGTCTATAATGTCACGAAGCATAAAGGCCAAATTATATTTTTTCAAAACACTGGTCACAAAAAAAATATTTATTTGAAAAAGGACATTGCACATTAATCAACACCAAACAATGTGAATGTGACCGAGTTAGCTAAGATGATCATATTTGCATCGATAGTCCCTTTTCCAGATGTCAAAAAGGCATCCTAAAAGTGAATGGATATACATATACTCTACGGGTCAGATCTGTAGCGAGGCGACGCCACTCACAGTAAGAATCAATGGGGTTTTTTTTGCAATAAAGGTTATATTGAGATTTCTTGTTTTACATAATGGAATAAAGGCAATTTACAATAGATATGTGTAATGCCATACTGTGGTACATTCTATATCGCCATGAACAAAACAGTTACAGCTTAGAAGTAATTAAAAACCCACAGTAAAAATTTAACGTCTCCCTCATAACAAATGACTTAACTCTTTTCACAGCATTTTCAGAAAACAAATTTGCCATTCAAAGTGTATCTATCCATGCTTTGTATTCTGCTCTGTATAGTGTGACACTTCTTTTGACTCCAAATACCTAAAAAATACTCCCTCCTGTCTGTCCCCGCCTCTCTAAAAGCACTCCTCTTGTCTTCATTGTCCTCCTCTTCTTGTCTGATGTGTCCATCTGTCCCTCATATTCATAGAACTCCGCATCTATGGCCAAACCCAGCGTGCATACGGCCCCCGTTATTGCAGAAGATTATTGATCGATCCGTGTTTGGTTTCTCGGTGGAGGCTAAGCGCTGGGGCCGGTTGCCATGGCGACATATAACAGGCTGCCTTGGCTGTGATCAATGCTAGCGACGGGACACATACACACAGGCAGAGAGCAGCAGACAATGAGAAGGTTCATAATGTGATGCGGTCTGGGATGGAGGCTCTTCGTTGTGCTAATGTGCTTCCATAAGAATCACTTTACACAGAGCGCACTTCATTTAAGGGGAGGCTGAGAGCAGAGACTGGGAAAGTGTTGGTAAATGCAAATATAATAGCCTGTTTTTGAATGGGACTGTATCAATTACTGTCAAATTACAGAAATATGACAAGTGGTGTGTATTGATCTATGTCAGTGATATTTTCATTTGAGCCTAGGTACACCCCAGACAAAAGGTCAGTTGTATAGGGCGCAACATTATTGGATGCAATAAAAGCAGTATACATACTTACAATTGTAAATAGTTCTGGGGTATAAATCAATAAACTGTTTCTTTGATGTAAGTATTTTTGAACTTGAAAACTACAGGGTTAGCAAGTTGTTTTAAGACCGCATACAGACCGACATAATGTCAATCATCCAATATTGCAATAGTGCAATATTTTTCTGTCCATATAACAGCTGTAAATAAGAGTGTTATTATTATTATTATTATTATTATTATTATTATTATTATTATTATTATTATTATTATTTATTATTATTATTATTATTATTATTATTATTATTATTATTAAATATTTTTTAATTTAATTAAATGTTGTTGTTTTTTTAAGATTATAAGAGTTTTCTTATTTAGTGATCTGTTTTTATTATTATACTGCCTAATCTTCTTCTGTACACTTTGTTGCAACAGCGGAATTTCACCATTGTGGGACAAATAAAGGTGATCTTATCTTATCTTATCTTATAAAAAATAATTGTAATTTGGTTATTGGGATTTTGATTCAATTTCCTGCAGCCAATCTATATTACAAAGAAATATTTTAATCTGCACAGACTCAAACAGAGACCAATAAATAGATTTTTCAAAATAGCTTTGGCGCTCAGACCATGGCAGGAACAATGAGCGATAGAAGGAGGATATGGCACAGGATATGAACTGAAATCTTCATCCCCGAGCTCAGACAGTGGTTGTGATGATGAAGGTGAAGAAAACGGATGACATTGAGTCCTAATCATGCCAAAGCACAGCTGTCTCACTGCTGTATCTGCTCATTTACAAACCTACAAACACAGTGCACAGCGCTGATTGCCCTGCTCTGTTTGGACAGAGAATATGTGACTTGTGGTTTAAAACAACTTAATTCGATTTAAACGACTAAACATTTCAAATTTGGTGTAAAATATTGATCCAACGTGATACTAAAATTGCATTAAAAAGTAACTAGTAACTAGTATTCTAAGTCGCAGTTTTCATGCATATTTTAATTTTTTACTTAAATACAAATTTTGTCAGAACTTGTACTTGCAATTGAGTAAATTTTTAGCCATGTAACTGTACTTTTAATAGAGTACAAATTTGCAGTACCCTTTCCACCACTGATAAACACATACTTGAACATATTTAGTGGAGGCAGAGGTAAGCGGCTCAGCGCTCACCTGTGTTACACAAAGTTTGATTTCTCTGCCTGTTTTGCTGCTGTGACCCTTTGACCAATCAGCTTCAAATATTTATCGCAACATCCCGATCGCTTTCAGAAAGGGCCCTTCCTGATTGATAAACGTATAAAACTGAATTCAGAGTCCTATATCACTCTGGATCACAGCTGACCCTTCTCACCTGGACATGGTCTGTTTGAACCACTCCCCTCAGGCAGGAGGCTACGGTCCATCCGGACCAGAACCTCCCGCCACAAGAATAGTTTCTTTCCCTCTGCTGTTGGACTCATGAACACTTCAAAACACCTGTCACTTTAACTGCAATATTCAACCACTCACTGCACTGTCACTTTCTGCACTCAAACTGTAAATCTAACTATAACTCTTGTGTACATAGAAATGCCTATTTTTATTTTTATTGTACAGTAATTTTAAATTGTTTCCTAATGCATGCCCTTTTTTGATTGAATATATGTTGTTTTTATTATTGCTCAGTGTTTTATGTTGCACCTTAAGGACGAGAGACAAGTTCCTACGTCTTTGAATTTTGTTCATTGACAATGGCAATAAACTCTTTCTTTCTGATCTGTGTCAGCCCGGTTCTTGCTGTCCTCTGAAAATAGCTGGATCATCACTTATTGGGGAGCGCTAGTTCTCTGATCTGAAGTTCAAACATGAGAACAAGCCCATCAGACCAATCACAAAAGAAAAAACAGGGCTGTATTGTGAGGGAGCCACGCTGATCGGATGCTATAAATAACCCGGCTCTGAGGTTGTCGTGGCAACCAATAAACTGATGCCAGGGCTGCGAGGCTTGGCTACTCAGTGTGAAGAGAGAAGAGAGAGAGAGGATGGGAGATTTGAGGAAAAGTGTTGTGAGTGGAACAGTAAGGCCGGCCACCGTGTATAAAGCGTTCTCAGTGTGAAGGAGCGGGATTGAGGAGGCTGCAGTGGGGAGCAGAAGGACGGATGGTGCAGATGATGTAGTGTGATCATAAATATTTTTATATATAGAATCCTTTCAAAAAATAACATGCTATAGGAATATACATTTGAAAACACACAGATTGTTCACTGACAATGGCAATAAACATTTTTCCACTTGTGTCTGGAACAACTCATGACAGCAGAGTGTTTTTTTTTAGCTATTGAGACGGAAACGGACTGATTATATAAACGTGAATGAAACAAAACTCCGGAAAAGGTAAGTCAAGAGCAGCAGGTGACCGCAATGCCCAGTGACCTAACTCCAGATCTTCAGCTTGACTTTCCTGACCAGGTTAGCAGCAGATCATGGGCCTTTTGACAATAGCCTAACACGATCATTGCCACTTTGATTAATCTTGTAATATACTTGGTCCTGTGATTTTCTGGTTGGTTATAAAAAGCATTTGGGTCAAGGAGGATGCAATGTGTTTGTTGTCTTTTTAAGGCAAGACACTCCAAGCTCCAATCAACTTGCATCAATAAATTTAAATGGGACGTTGTAACTTCAAAGTAACCTGGCTATTTGAATCTGATTGGTCAAAGTGTCACAACAACAGGAACAAGCCGAGAAATCAAACTTTTGTTAAATCCAGTCAGAGAAAAGCACAGATCTCTTCCTCATCCTCAAATACACAATCTGCTCCTATGTTCAGGATTTTAAAAAACAAAATAGTCCGTAAATCTGAAAAAAGACCATGTTTGTCCCTAACCCTAACTATAGCGGCCAGGCTCAAACCAAACAGTGTGAGCCTGACCAAGTCGATTGTCAAGAGTTTGTGAAACCAGGTTAACGTTAAAGGTCAATTCCTCAAAATGTACTGTTCTCACAATTGGACCGTCGCGTAAGATCACCCTTTATGTAGCACCTACTTGCACACCAAACTTTTCAATCTTTAATTAAACGAGGTCTTGACAGATCATACACTAAGATTTGCATCTAATTTTAAGCCTGATTTATAAGTTTACACTTCAATTATGTAAGTGATATTTTGTAAAGGTCATTTTTAGTAAATAAGATATCCTACAATTAAACTGTTTTCCTTTTTACCTGCAGTGTCTCGCCTTAAATGCTAATGATTGTATATTTCTGCAGTTGCAATTAAGTTTAAATAATGATGAACAGCAGTAAAGTAATAGAATATTTTTATTTCTACCCTACAAATGTAGTGATGAATATAGATTAATATTTGATGGTCTTCAAAGTCATTTATCTAGGTCTGTATCTTCAAAATAAAATCAAACATTAGACATGAGACTACATTATCACTTTGGGGATAGCCTACTTTTTATTTTTGGGGGTCGCCAATACCAAAGGTTGCTCTTTTGGGGGTCACCACTGCAATAATTGTCTGTCTTTTATTAGTGTGTAATCCCTTTTTTGACTAATCAACTATTATCCTGCACAGTTTTCTATTAAATGAATGATTTTTCCACACTGGTTGTAAATGAAATGTGATATTTTATGTGGTATATGGAATTGTTTGTGGTGTTTTGTTCCATTATGTGTAGATCAAGAAGCCCATGGGGGTTTATTCTTCCAGTGTCTGGGGTGGTCATCTGTAAACCTGCTGACAGTGCACTGCTGGTTAACTGACCTTATCATTGTATCCAACCACAACACTGCTGTTTCTGCAGCCGTTAATTATTAGTCTGTGTCGGATTCGAGCAGGCGAAGATAATGAACTACAATTATGGATACAAAGAATAAAAATATTTGCACTGTTTCTCCCAAAATATTGCATCTAGCAAAAGGAGAACATGTACAGCTTTCACACAAAGATTGGCTTTTGTTTATTTTCTTTATTATTTATCAACTATACATACTATACAAATCCATACTGGCCAGTGCTGGAGGCAGCACCTCCAGTGCATATATTATGTTCTTTGTTTAATTATTTCTAACAGAGACAATTGTTTACATAATGTTTATTGAAAGAAAAGATTTGTTTCTTTGTATCTTCTGTATATCTTGTTCCCAACCATACTGTAGTTGGACTAGAGTGATAAAGAGCACTGTCTGTTTCCAGATAGTTAGAAAATAGGTATTTTAATAGAAATAAAAACATTAATTTGTGGGCTTAGTAGGAGAACAAAAATGTAGCAAATTTGTACAAGCATTTGGGGCAGTTTCTTCATGGTACAGCCACTTCAAAGTCCCACTGGACTGTAAACACATAGAAAAATAAATTAATTCCAAAGTGCTATACCAACTAGTTTGTAACACATATGCTGCACTCATCTGAGACTGTTTGGTGAAAAACAGTCTCAAATGAGTGTAGCATATGTGTTACAAACTATGCTTTATGAATACTTGATAGGGATATTTATGAATACTTAATACGAATATGTATAGGAAATAACACAGTAGGGTTAAGGCCAAGGCATAACTGTTTATTCATATAGTAACCTTTTTTAAACCAGATAAGTCCCCATTGGGGTCGAGATCTACACTAAAAACGAGACTTAGCATTAAAGAATAAAAAACAGAACGGTATTTATAACTGTTGTTACAGTGTGGTGTGTTTTAATGCTTGTTTCATATATGACTTGCACGATAGAAAATAAAGGTTATCTTATGTAATCTATGCCTGAACTATGATTCATGATGAGATCCACGTGCGCTATCAACTAAAAAGTTGACATCTATTTTTCATAAGTACATCCATAAATTACCCATGATTAATGATTCCCCTCTCCTCCATGTGGCTTCTCCACTGACCAGCTGGACAATATCTGACCTGTGCAAAGTCTGTATTCAACTCACCGCCTGTTCAATGCTGCTCTGACTTGTAATGCGTGGCGTGGAGATGAGAAGAACAGATTCTAACGCTGACAAGGGGCTTTAACAGGATCATGGTGAGAGAGCGAGCGGGGGGTCACACCAACAGGGGCGAGTGGGGGGCAAGGATTTATGTGCTACTGGGGGCAACAGAGGAGGCAGACAGAGATGTTCAAATGAGTGTGAAAATTCAGAAAGGGTTGGAAGGAGTCAGGGTGCAGATAGAGCAGCTGGAGGATAGAGACAAGAGCATGACGGGAAAAAGAGAGAGAGTACGAGAGGGATGTGAGCTAAAGGAAGGCAGGAAAAGGGGGTGCGAAGAGGATTAGTGAGACAAGACAAAAGCCCAGAGCTGTGAATGATAAATTGTCAAAATGCTCTTCCTATGTTTATCCCTTTGATCATAAACATACTTGCTAGAAAATGTTCTACTCTTTTTTTTGACAACTTGTTTTCAGTTGTGGTTGTCTTTTCGTTGTTCAGGCTCATGTTCATGTCCCCAGTGTTGCTTTCACTGTCTGGAGAACTTTTTAAAGATATGTTGAATTAGGTTCCTGTGAGAAAACCAAATAAAACCAAAAGGCATTTGGAGGTACTATGGTAGAAAATTCCTCACTCTGACAAAAGAGGTAGATCAAAATGAAAATGTCTAATTAAAAACCGAAAAGAAACAGTAGTGGTACAAGGAGGGAGCCCTGTGGTACCCCTAAAAATATGTTGATGGCACTGTTATGTAGTCTAATGGTGTTATACAGTATATATTGTATAGAAGGGCTATTCAACTTAATTTTCCTGAGGGCCAGACTTCTCAGGGGGCCGTGGCCTCTGGGCCGGATAGGCTACAAACCAGGGGGAAACCAAGACTAACCCAGAATCAACCAGGTCTATACCTGGTCCAAACCAGGTCTAAAGCAGAATTAAGGACTAAGCCAGAAAAACCAGCAAACCAGGTTTAAACTTGTACAAACCTGGAATTAAACTAGAATACAAGAAGAATTTTTTTTTGGTAATAATACAATTTGGAAGATGGGACTCAGGCCGGATCAGATCGTTTGGCAGGCCTGATCTGGCCCCCGGACCTTAAGTTGAATAGCCCTGCTGTATAGTATTATGAGCTATGCAAATGTTAATGTTTCAGTTTTCTGCAGCTAAAATCTGGAACAGTCTTTCTGAAGATGTGAGACAGGCCTCTTCTCTAGCAATGTTCAAATCTAAACTAAAAACAGTTTTGTTTAGCTGTGCTGAAATGATTTTCTTTGCACTCTTCTCTTTTATGTTTTGAACGGTTTTGTGATTTCTGTCATATCTTTGTGATTTGAATGCATTTTTTGCTGTTGTGTGAAGCACTTTGAATTGCCTTGTCTACGAATTGTGCTCTACAAATAAACTTGCCTTGCCTATTTGCCCAATCTTGCCTATTCATATAACAATTTTAAACCATGTTTTTGTCCTTTCATTGATTCGTACAGGTCAATGATGTGAATGTGTTTGTTATTAGGAGGATCAATTCTACATAGATAAAAACCTTTTAGTTACTTTCCACTTCTGCCCCACATAAGCATCATGCAATCCAAGGCAACTCATTTAAGACAGCAGGACCTCAATGTCAAACTAATCATTGTGCCAAAACCAAAAACCATGAATCTTCCTCCCCAAAGATGCTCTGTCATACTTTGCAACAGTGCTCTGTCCCCAAGCTATTGTCAGAAACCAAGTATGAAACAAAACAAATGATATCTCCATACACACAGTGATTAGAGCGGAATCCTATTTGTGAGATTAAATCATTGTTTGGAGGTGGAGGAGACAGCATTCATCTCCATTAGAGCACAGAGGCTAAAAGCAAGCTCACGCAGGCACAGTGACTCAAAGTACACCGGCACAAACACATTACGGAGCTCTGGGCAGGGAGCTGTCCAGCAGAGGAATGTAAAAACAAGAATGCACCCAACGAGAGAACAGATCTCCAGCTCGAAGGCTTTGTCCCTATTGTAGTGGGAGTGTTTAGTCCAAAACCAAATAAAAGAAGTCGTAAAGTTTTTGTGGTTCGCTTTGGGAAGATGAAGGAGATACAAAGAATCACATATTAGACATCAAGAGAGGTGCAGTTATATGGTAGAAGTAAGATATACTCTTACTTTTCAAGAAGAGGGCTTTCAGGTGCTTGCCTCAGATTATATTGCTTTACCTGGAACATTCCACAGTATGGCATTAAACTTATCCCTGTTCCATTAAAGGTGTTTTTATTGCTTGAAAATACATTGAAATTGAATTTTTACTGTAAGCAGGGTCAACTTTCCACAGATCTGACTTGTAATGTGGCCTGGCAGCGTCACCTGCTTGTCTCTAGAAAGATAGATACTGTGGAACATTTTAGGCAAAGCAAATAAATCTCCACGGAGACAAGCAGGTGCCGGACACTCATCCAGAAAAGTTAAGTTAGAGAAAGTTTGTTTTGATTTGTCATTTTTCAGGGGACTGGAGTCTGCTCCGCTTGGGAGTCAAACCTAGGACTTGCTTGCTCTGAGACTAGAGCACTAACCGCTGTACCACCGTTTCACGCAATGTTAATGTTTTGTTTTTGTTTTTATCTTTCCTTTTTACTGCAACAACAGAACAGCCTTTTAAGCCAGCACTTGTATAATAAATGAATGAAATTGGTTGTGATCACATGGGGACATGGTAACTTCCATTTTTAGGAGAAGAAAAGGGTTAACTAGACAACACTAACAAATCGGATAAGTACTTTATACAAGGAAGCATTTGGTACAGAGCCTTTAGGTGTATTTCTGGTATACTTTGCAAGTGAAAACAATGTTCTCCAAGTTTCACCCTATAAATCTGTGCTGCTCTAACTGCGAAGAAGCAATTAATCAGCGGCCAGGCTCGGGAAGTGCTGCCGAGAGAATAAATAATGCACACTTACATCCGCACAAGATAAATAATATAGCATTTTTTGTTTCCCAGCTTTCTCCTCTCTCTACTTTTGTCACCTCTCCTCTTTCCTCCTCTCTTTCCATCACAGGTCACTGAGCACAAGAACAACTGCAATGCAAATCTCAGTCACCCGTCAAGAGTATAAATATTCACTGTAAAATTAACAGCATGCAGAACACTCCGTAACGCCTCGTCTCTTGGGCTAACTTTTTCATTCGCTCGTATGTTTATGCTCTCTGCAAAGGTCACCGGTGTTCCGCCAAAGTGACTACAGCGTCGTCGTAAAGCTGCTGAACTGAGCCAAGTGAGATTGCTGGAGGTGGGATTTATTTGTTTTGTGATTAAGCTCAAATGGAAGTGATGTTGCTGACATTATAAACGTCAATATCAGAGTAATTACCAGAGCAGATTGAGTGGGCTGTAATCAAATATGCAGAGTCGGAGCCAAGATGTTATTGGCATAATTAAACTGTAACATGGAAATGCGTCCAACCATACAAGATTATCCATTTAATTTCCACTATATACAGTTTCATTTTATTTTATTATATTTCAGAACATTTTTAGGTAAGAGATTCTTATTATTTTTTACTTTAACATGTTTCTATGGTCAGATGCTCCTAATAGGTTGCCAGCGTTGATCTGTGCAGTTGTATTCTTTCCTATGTGTGTAAATGTGCTATGTTGGTGGTGGTCTGAGGGAATGCTTGTACAGGAAAAACTACAACCCAGACATTCATAGAAAATGCAAACTTCTCACAGAAAACACCCAAACGATTCAGGCATTGAGCCCAGGACATTTTTGTTTGAAGGCAATATAAGACAATAATACACTATTTCTTGGAAGGAGAAAAAAAGGACCGGGGAACGTGCCAGGTTCCTGTTTGGTCTTCCTGTTTCCTCTGGGAGACGTGCCAATCCAGAGTCTCCACCTGCAGCCCCTCCCAGTATTTAAGAACACCTGTTGCAGCTGCTCAGGGCTGCTGGCCTGTGTGGCACAGTACGCCATTCGTCTGTGTGTCTCGTTGTCAGGGCTGTGGATGCAGTGCCTGTCTGAGACTGGATGTTTATTAGTGTTATGTGTCTCCTTTTAAGTTGTCTCCTTTTAAGTTGTTATGGTTGTCACCATTTATGGGCCTTCTTTTTGTTAGGTCCGTGTGGCATTTTAGAGACGCTTAACTTGTTTTGTTTACTTTCTTATGTGTTTCTGTTCATTTACCTTTACATTCCTGTTTATTAAACATAACAACTTTATTTTACCGTTTTCCATCATGTTTTTTTCGCTAGCACAATTTTGTGAATTAATGCTAGGGAAAAAATGTAATTCAAACCTTATATTGTTGTTGTATTGGTTATGGTTGCTATCTACATTTGAACCTCTAATCACATTTCCCTTTCAAACCACTGAATGAGATTCCTGAGGCGCTGCAGTCTGGGTCTCAGTCTGCATGCAAGAGGGCCAACTCTCAACAGAGATTGAACACATTTTTAGCAGTGTCTTCCTTTTTTCTGTCTTTTGTCGGTCCTTATTGTCCTTACACACACACACAAAAATATCCATTGCTATACTGCAACATTTTTCCCTTTTTTTTTGCCTTATTTTAAAAGCATATGTCTTCCTCTCAGATTGTCGTTGACATGACTACACTTTGAGAGTGTGTCCAAACAGACTCCACTTGTTCTCCATGGCCAGAGAGAGCTACAAGCATATGGTTTCATAAACTCTCCCGCCTCAGTGCTTGTCTAATGCTGTTCCTTTCTGGATCCTTCTGTCGAAAATGTGCCTCTTCCTGTCTGTTTAGAAGCAGCCCTTAATTTGTGCTGTTGTGCCTCCCACTCTGTTTCATACATTCAAACACGCACACTCAGACCTTTTTGTTTTGCTCCCAGCTCATCATTTCCTACATTTTAAGCCCAGTTTTGGGTCCCAGAGCCATGTTGAAGTCACATTGGCTACGCTACATACACTCACAGGAGTAAGGTCATAAAATATGTTAAAGAGGGTGAGTCCCAAAAAAGGTCAAATGTGTTGGTTGCATGATAAAAGATCAAACGAAAATAACAGTATTAAACCCTTTTTCATTTTCAAGTCGTTTAGATTTATTTTGGACAACTTTCCTTTTCTTGTTTTGTAGACAAAAAGTAAAATTGCCCTACTTGCACAAGACAGAAACACCTCAGTAGTAGTATGAATAGGGCTAAAACAGTAGCTAATTGTGTTGAAGTTATAGCAAGACATGCTTTAAGTCTTGGCTCCCGGATGGAAAATTGTCCTCTGCATTTGACACCTTTCAACCCTTGTCTCTTGGCAGCCTATCAGCAGCAGTGAGTTATCACAATGTACGGTTCAAGGACAAATACCGTGGTGCAGAGTAATGTAACTAGCTGGAGGATTTTGCCATCTGTACATGTTTTAGGTTGATAAAGAAAACATGCTGATAGTAGGTTCTAACTGGTTTTGGAAAATCAGCCTGGAACCTTCTGGTTGCTTTGACATGTTGTTTTATAAGAAACAATTGTTAAGAAACAATTTATTTACTGAAAGCATACATTACTTCTACATCTGCTGGCAGAAGAGAAGAAACACAAAATAGCCCTGTGACCGTAACCACGCAGTCACGAGTCTGCCGATGATTTATGGACTTAAAAACATTGCAGAAGATTTCAGAGCTCTATATGACATTACAAAAGTGGAACATTTTAACAGAGTTCAGTCTTCTGAGGCTTGGAGAGGACTTTCTAAACAGGATTTATCAAACAAGAGTGTTGAAGCTAAAAACAACTCCAGGTTCATAAATATGGTAAAAAGCTTCCTTTTTTGTGTCCTTTTTTGTGACCCTGTATTTACTTGCAATTATTTGAAAAATAAGACTCTAGAGAGTCTTACATACGTTGGGTTCTACAATGTCACATAGTCAAAATTTAAAATATGCTAGAGAGAAATTCAGAACGCTCCACCAGTTCTGCAATTCTAAACAGGAAGTCAATGGATCTTTTTAATGTTAATAAGCCATCAATATTGGGGTTCGTGTTATAGATCAATACCAAGTAGCCTAGCTGTAAAATAAATGGTCCAGGTACATTTTTCCCAAGTTTTACTTGAACATTATTATTGTTTAATTAAATGCCCTAAACAGTTGTTTCCTTTTAATTTAGATGCTTATGGCTGCCATGAACCCTTAATCTCTATCAGTAAACCGCTGAGTGAGATTCCTGAGGCGCTCCAGTCTGGGTGTCAGTCTGTATTGTCTTCCTGAGTGTGTGTGTGTTGTGTGTGTGTGTGTGTGTGTGTGCTGGCATGCAGTAGTGTGCCTCTCTCCATTTTAATGGCTACTCCAGCAGAGTCTTTTCCCATCTCTCTGTCACCATGGTAACCGGGTGGTGCGAGCGGACACGTTTGTCTCGGGGGCCCTGGCCTTCTTCAGCGTGCCACAGCTGCACACACACACACACACACACACACACACAAACTGAAAGAGCGAGGAGAGGAGACAGACCCATGTGACTCACAAGGTAAATATGTAAGGAAGGCAAACAAACAGAATGTCATACCCTTCGTGCCCAATGTTCCAACTGTTCTGAAAATGTGTCTGGTTCAAAACCACGTTGTGATCGGGGTTATTCTGTTAAATTAAATTCACGTATCATTTTTTGTCTGAGGAAGTAATATCATTTGTTATATTTAACCATGTCATCTCAGTCCTGACCTGTCCAAACCAGTGGAGGGGTTTTCCATTTTAATGGACCAGAGCTGTCCCATCTACAACTGTGCGTCTCCTTGAGCAGTCAATGACCACCTCATCTTTTATTCATGAAGGACTGGACCCAAAATGTGACGTGTCAATATATCATCGCTCTGCTATAAAAATTGCATCACAATAGGAAAGTTGTATTTTGGACTACACATTCATATAATTTAGAGTTAACTTTTTTTTGTCCATGTGTGACAAGAATTTAAGATTTACTTTAACAGTGACATAGTCTGAAAGCATTCTGGTTGAAATCTAGAAGAAAAAAAAATCTCCAAAATAACAGGTGACTGTGAAAAAGTCTATCAAAAATAAGGGCTGAAACTGAATTCTAATTTTAAAAAGCAAACAATAATACATTTTCGTATAAATTTTAATTTGTTATGTCTTTCCTTTACAAATACTTGAAACTCTAAAATGTATTATTTGTACCTTAGACCTTATTGACATTAACTGAAAAAAGTAAATGCCTTAGCAATGATAATAAATATTGATTGATTATCCCTTCCCCCTTCAATGAAAGAGTCAAATGTGAGCCGAGTATCCTGCATGTATTTGTATTTTTCTGTCAAAATTATACAGTAACCTATTATGTCAATGTCAAAGTTGATTTAAAAAGTGCACTTACAACTTTAAAAAGCCCAAAGTGCTGTGCAGAAAAGTGCAATAATACATAGATACATAAATTAAAATACACATAAAGTTAATAAACAATTATGAATCAGCTCAGTTCATGTTAAAAGGCAAGAGAGAAAAGCTAATAAACAATAATGAAGTAGTTGTAAGGATATTTATTTGAAACCTCCCCACATTCACATAAGACCAACAGTATAGACAAAGATACACAATATAATACAAAAACATACATAAACAGACCAAACAGTACATTCACACTCTAAAGATACAGACCCATAATAATAATCCACTGAAAAACTTAAAGATAGCACCATGTAACTTTGAGTTTCTACATAAAAATATTATTTCTTTGCCATAAAACAGCTGTAATTGAATAATACAAGATACCTAAAACAGTAAATAAATCAACAAAACGTAACTTGGAGACTTACTAATGAAGTATAAAGTGGCTAACTCTTCTTAACTCTTCCATTGTTTACACTACCCTATGTTTCACCTGAAACCAAACTTCTTTGCTACACCAACATCCCTGTAATGGGGCACAACAATCATATTGTTAGCTGGCTGCAGCTCCCTCATCCTTGATGAGTACTTGATTACCTGATCTGACTAGGCCAGTACCTTATCTGAACCAAAGCGTCAAAACACTATCGCAAACAACCCGATAAATTGAACCTTAAATCACCATTTATCTTTGAAGAGATATTCTCTTTTTTAACAAAAATGGCCTGCTTAACTCCTCTTTCTCTTTTCCCTGCTCAGAACTCCACCTCACTGTCTTCAATAGAGTGGTTTGTGGGTTTGAGATGAAGATGCACAGCGCTCTGGGGTCCTGAACTTGCGTGTCTTTTGTGTTGATAAAGCCTCTTGTGAAGTGGCTGTTTAGTCTCACCCTATGTACCGCTCTTTACAACTTTCTTCACTGCATTGGATAGAATACACTACATTGCTCTGTTTTGTGTTAGGCATCTTGTCCTTAGGGTGAACCTGTTTCTTTTTTTTTCTTTTTCTTTTTTTTTTTTCTCTTTCTTTTAAAAAAAAAATGTTGTTAAGAGCCCAAGCAATGTAACCACATGCTGAGAAAGACATGTTTTTCTTCCGTCCTCTCACCCTCGGAGCTGGTGGGCACTTCTTGTTGGGCTCTATGCTGTAGTGTCCTGATCACTCCCAGCTTGTGCTGTAGTGGATGGTTGGAGTCGAAGAGCAGGTACTGATCATTGTGTAGCCATGATGAGAGGGACGGGAGAGCTCATGGCACTGCCGTGAATCTGTCTGTAGAAGTGTCCCCAGAATTGGAAGTACGTGGTGTTTAGACCTGTTTAGATCTAGAACATCACGTACTTCCAATTCTGGGGACATAGTTTGCAGATGTGTTCAGGTGTTGGCTTGGTCCTTTCCTGTAAGGTGGTGTCCTCCTGCAGTCTCTTCATCACTGCTGCCACTGCCTCAGAGGTCGGGATGCAGGTTAACAGGGACAACACATCATACGAAAAAATTAAATCTTCTGAGTCAATTTGAAGATGTTTCACTTGTCCACAAATGTGTGTTTTCCACATGATGTTCTGAGTTCCCCACCAATGGTGCCAAGATTGCAGTGCTTGGCACACACACAATGGGTCTTAGTGGAACGTTCTCTTTGTGAATTTTGGGAAGGCTGTAAACAGTCGATGACCTTCTCTTTTCAAATGTTCATATGTGGTCATGTCCTCAAGTAGGCTGTTGACTTTGGCTTCATAATCGGCTGTGTTAAGAATCACAGTGGCCCTTGTCTGCTGTTAGAATGTTTATGCTATGATCCTTTTGCAGTGCTGAGAGTGTCTTCCTCTCTTAGCAGATATGTTGCTGAAACACAGAAGCACATATACAAAATACTGTTATCTCTCATTACTCAGCTCAGAATTCACATAGTCTGCGTTTTGAACTGCATGGCCGCTCACCTCCCTGGTTCCCCTGTGCAGGCTGTTTAACCCTCGCCTCCACAGAAGCTCAGAGGAGGCTGGCTTCTGTAGTGAATTATGGATGTGGGTTAAAGAGGGGATTTTACCAGCACCTGCCCCTCTCGGCAAAACTATTTCCCCACCGTGACCCCCATCCATTTGTGTTTGTTTACTTTGTCTCATGTGAATTAAAAAAGCTGAAGAAAACATTCTGCTATTATTGATTTGGACATTTCACTTACTGTTGTAGTTTTAAATGCAGTATACTTCAGCACTACTCCCTTGTCTGGACAACATAAGGACAAAGATAGATGAGCTGTAACGTGGTCAATTTATCAGGTACAGATTACAAAACTATTTAAATTGTTAGTTGCATACATCAAACAAGGGGAAAGCTCAAGGATCTCGGTCTCATAGTTCGATTTATTTAGATATTTTAATTCAGTATATCTGTTTTGCCATAAGGTTTCCTAGATGAATGTGCTTTGTATGGATGCGTTGTGTCCTCATTTGTGTTGGCGCTCTATCTGCAAACTAAAGCTTCTAACAAACAAATGAAGTGATTTTGATTTGATTGATTTTGTAAATTCAAGTTTTTGGGACTCTGAACTTTGCCTTTGAGAGTACTCTGCACTCAGGGAGAAAAAAAAAAAAAGTGGGATTGAGGAAGATGTCTGTGGAATCCCTTTGAGTTCTGTTGAGTTCTGTTAACTGGACAGTTCTTCAGTTCCTCATGGATCTGATAAGTCACTGCCTTAAGTATTTGCCTGAACTACACTGAAACTGACGCATAAATTAGACCCCTGGATTGCCCATACTTTATTGTCCTGATAGGGAAACCAGAACTTGGTATTCTTTCATTTATAGGTTTGTTTTTTCAGTCAGCATTTTAAACTGCGTCCCAGAATAACTACAAAATATTTTTTGCTGTGAAAATAGAAAAAGACCATCTCTTTCTCATCGTCCCACCAGTCCAGCTCAGCATGTGGTCAATTATTTATAGTGAGACACTGTTTTTGGTAAATACAAGCAACTGAATTGGGTCACTCAAAACAGTCCACAGAAACAGAGTCAGTGAAGTTTGACTTGTGTGTTAGGTGGTTTTCAAGCCCCCTGAGAAAACGTCCTGCATTTTCCTTTAAATAATTAATCTTTCAAAATGTTTATTGTCCAAAGAACCAACCCAAGAGTAGGGTTTTAAACACCTAAAGACTTTTTTGTATTGCTTTTCAACATCATTTTTCTATTATACTTTTATTATAGTTTCAGAATGTGAGAGAGTGTGTTGTCTTGTGGTTCTATTTCAGCTCTAGACAATCCATACTGCAGCTTTATCCTTGGCTAATTAAGGTGTCTTTGAGTGATTGGTTGTGATCCTATACAGGCAATTGGTGCAGAATGGCAGCCACATCTCTGTCAACCGGGTCAGCTGTGGCTAGAGAAGTAGCTCATGTGAGTGTGAATGAAGGAATAATACAATGTAAAGTGTTTTTGAGTGTCTAACAATAGGCCTCCGGGTGTTGCCCAGGCTGTCTTGTGTGGATCAGTGTTTGGGACTCACTCAGATGGAAAAGGGGCTGTCAGTCTCACCTGTCTGTGCACTCTGCTGGATACCTGCTCTCAACTGCAGAGACATGCATAATATGACCATTTGGAAGTACACTATGCCAACAAAATGCCTATTATTGGACTAAAGGCAATCCTCTAATTGTGAAAAATTGCTGTCTTTCCTGTGGGGAAATAAATGAATAAATCACAGTAATAGGTTAGGTATATGTGAAAGTAGATGGCACCTGTGCAAGGGAAATTTTAAAATATATACTGCCCTCTGCTGGACAATCATATTACATGCATTTTATAATAAAATTGTTTCAGAGATTTTCACAGACAGCCTAAAAGACATTAGACCATTTTATCCCCCCCAAAAATAAGATTAAATAAAAAATATGTTGGTTACAATCACAACTGCAACTGTAACCAACAATTATTTGAGTTGTCGACTAGTTGTTGAATACTTTTCTGATGAGTCGACGAGGCAAATTATTATATTTTACGTAAAGAGTTTCTAAATACATTTGAAATCGAATAAAAGGTTGGAATAAGGTGACACAGTGTTGCATTCAGATAGTGATACATATTACATTGCATTTGCTTTAAAGTGATTTGCTTAGACAATTCCACAAGATGGCAGCATTCTCCATTCTATTTCTGTCTTAAAGAGCCCTTTGTTCTGTGGTAGAAGAAATTGCTGTCACAAAATGTGCAAGTATGATTAAGGGTTTATCTCTAGAATAACTGGGTCTGTCAACAAAACTAGCCTGACTGCTCTGCCGGTACCTAAAAGCAAAGCATATTTTCACTCACAATGTGGGGGTAATATATACAGTACTATACAATTATACAGGCTTGATAGTTGGTTTTATGGCCAAGTTACAGGATTAGTATAGTATTTTAACCCATATTTAACTATAATAATCAGGAGAAACATTTCTGGATTCTCTGTTTGGAGATTTCTGTAATAGAGGGGCCCTGACTCATGATGGAATGCCACACAAGAACATTGTCCCAGAATCGAACGCAAGACCTTATTCTGAGGCAAGATGGCTTTGCCTCAAGTTTGTTGTATTAATTCATCATTCCAGCAAATGGAAGTCACATATGACATCATTTTCATTGTTTTTCACATATAATTTGTGTTTTCCTTCAAAGAATATCTTATAAAAGCAGCACTTTGTGACAAAAATGAAACCGCTCCATGTTGTCTGCATCTGCATCTAACAATAAAGTTTTTAATGTGTGGAAGTGTGGAAAGCAGCGCTTTGATTGGCTGCGCTTGGGTGGTCCACCCCAGTCTCACTTCGCCATCTGAAAAAAGCTGTTTGTAAAGTCACGCACGCGCCATAAAATGAATGCTTGTGAATATTAGTGATGTGCTTACGAGGTTGTAAGAGCTAAGGACAAGAAACACAGATTAAAACTACTTCCGTTTTTGCGGTGTGAAATTCAGCTACTCCAGCTTTAAAATAAACAAATACTTTGTAATAAAGTCATGCTTTAATAAACCAGGAACTTATAACAGCATTTATTTGTAATAAAGCTACTCAAGTAAAGTACTACCTTTTTCTCATAATCAAAGCTGAACTTTTCCCATTACAACATAATGTAACTGTTGCGCCTGTCTGCCAGACTATTAATGCTTAGTGCTTAGTGTTCTTACCTCCTCCACCACACAAGAGTAAAGCCAAGGTCAGTTCTCTTAAAATGCCAAGACAGTGGCACTGCAGCTGCCCCAGCACTTGTAGACACTTCCCCACTATCGCCCTCAGCCTCACACAGCATGTGCTTATCATAAAGTATGTCAGTTATTCTAAGTCTGCTCCTCAGGTAGTGTCCTTTAATGGTCACTTCACAAGCCTCCTTCACATCCTCACTACCCAACAGCTGTTTGTTGTTGAGTTTAAAAGGCATGGTGTGGGTGTCAGATCCTCATCCTGCTTCAAATGCGGCCATCTGATGCATAATTAATAAATGCGGTACGAGCACCTTTAAGTCGTAATGTGTGGGCTGACCAGAGTCATATTGGATAAATGAATTTCACTCTGATCCAGATAGTGTGGACTGTGAATCATGATAATAACAACAACCTTGGATTCATCAATGAAGAAATAGTGAAGTGTTTAGTTGCAAGTTAATGTGAGACAACTCTTATATATCAAATAATAAGAGTAATTATATTGTATTAATCATGTATCTGTCTGTTATGAGAGTACTAGTAAATAAAAAAAATTAAAAAGGCAATTGTACATATGGTTATCTAACAATGTGAAAAGGGAGTTTGATTCAATCAGTTCCACCCACTCCGTTTCGAACATGTATTTATTCATTTATTTTTTAACAGTGTTGGTTTTACTTAGACCCCATATGTCTGAAGAAAAGACAACCTGTGTCAGATTTATGTTGTTGTCATTATTGTTTTGACTGTATGCCTACGTTTTTATGCATGTTTGACATAAACACAAAGAAACAATGGCAAGATAAAATTCTGTATTCTGAATTCCATCAACAGGACAAAAGTTTTAACGGTGAATCTGTTTCGACACTCATCAATGCAGCTTCTTCAGTTCTGACAGGGATATATGATAATAGGGAATATATGTATTTTGTATGCTTTGTTTTGGTTTGGAGGATGGACTTGTAAATGGGTGACGGGTAGTATTAAACCACAATTTCTGTTCAGAGATGGACAACTCTTGGGATGATGTTAAGGTTAAGGTTTGTCTGTGGCGTTCTGTCCTTCTGAGTGAACTAGTTCTTGTCTTTAAGCGTTGACCGTCATGTTGTCTAAAAATAATTGTAATCTTTTCAGAGACATGTCAGGTATAGTTATAGTTTTTCTGCATTGTCCTGTTAACAAACAAAGGTGTTGTCACATTGTCAGATGAAAGACAACAGCAAAAAAAACTCTTTAGGTGAACTACAGCAACAGAGCAAGAGTCAAAAGCACTTTCACCTGTGCAGCCATTAACTCACTCTGTTCTGTTATTATTCACTTATAATACTGTACGTCATCATTATGTGTTGTCACGCAAATGTATGTAACTGCAAACTTCATCTTAAGTCATCTTGAATCAATATCAAAAAAGTATTATATCTTTGTAAACCCTTCTAGACTTTATAAGGATTTTTTATTGAATTAAACTGCACCACTCGTCCTATGCTTCCATTGGAAATGTCAGCAGCATTTCTCAACTCTTACTTCAACCAAAACCCTGCTCTCTTTTGCGTGCGTGCCCGTCTTATCCTATTACAGGGATCTCCTCAGCTCCACAACAGTGGGTATTGAGGTTATCCCTGTGGCTCTTTAAATAAACCCATCTCTGGTCTCCAAGGGAATGGGGCTATTCCCTGTGTAGCAGCCACTCCTATCATACATCTCTCATGAGGCTGCATCCCTATGTCCTTACGAAGCTCCCTAGCCCGTCTCCTCGTGTCCTACCTCCTCACTTCACCTTCACTCTCTCCTCTTCTCGCTTCCTTGTTCCTGTCCTCATCATCCATCATTTCCTTCATCACACTTTTTGACATCACAACTGCAGGCAATAAGTCCAGATGAAGCAACTCTTTTTGGCAACCTGCATGAGAACATTTTACGAGGGAAGGGCGTAAAGAGGAGGAAGAGGAAGCAGGTGGAGGAGAGAAGGACAGCAGCAGGGAGAGGAGAGGAGGAGTGGTCGCAGAAGTGAGAGAGGGAGAGGAGCGAGAGAGAGCTACGGTCATGGCTGACACACCTCTTCAAAGGAACGGCACGGCAACCTCTCCGTAAGTCCATCTTTATCCCATTCACCTCCAACAACTATTAGCCTATTTATAGCTATCATTCCAGGCTCCATCTCTGCTCCATCTGACAGCCGGTGTTGTCATGGGAACGGCTGGTCGTCACGGTGAGGCTGCAGCTCAGTCATGACAGGAGAGGAGACACGCGGCACACTTTGTACACTCCTCCCTCCTTCCGCATGTAACGCTCGCAATGCAGACCTTCACCGTAAAAGCTGTGTTGCCCATTCATTTGCTACGGCACCGGTGCAGTGCTATTCTATGTGTATTTCTGGTTTGTGTGCAATAGATTTATGTGGAATAGTTCATCATAGACGCTTGGATGGGTTCGGTTTAATGTGTGCAGGATTGGTACAGTGTCTGGGTCTGTTAGCCATGCTGCAGAACTGGTCCATTTGATTGAATTCAAAGGCATGCCAGGGAAAAAAAAGGCATATTTCAGATTGGCATGGTACCCAGAGAGGTCAGACTGCTGAGTCCATAGCCTGAGGAGATTTCCCAAGAGCTACTGTTTCAGGAAGCACTTAGCAATTTAAATATTAACGTTTAAGCTGCACTACAAGTTATAGTATTAGCGGGGTCTATAAAAATGTACTTGCCAACTTCAAATCAATATCTTATTTTATATGGACTGTTAATATGTTTTATGCAGTGTTATACTGTACTTTACAGTAGAATTAGAGAGAGAGAACATTCTTACAACTATATTGCTGACTTTTTAGGATGATTTATTCCCAAAATGATCAGCTTTATTCTCAAAATTCTCACCACAAAGACTTGGGCCTGTCCTGGTGCCACTCTTGGACCACCCCAGAAAAAAAAAAGTCTGGTCACGCCCCTGCTGCAGTGCAGGGCTTACGGACCCATCTCCAGATCTTGAGCTACGATCTTGTTTAGGACTAAGTAGCTAAAGTTGAAGAATTTGCAGACCTACATACTGCATGTTTTGGGTTGATGGGTGTACGCGGAGTACAGACCTGAGATTCAAACCTGGGACCTTATTGCTGTGAGGCTGTGCTAGCTACTCAGCTACTGTGCCGACATTCAACTTTAATTGAGGTTATATTGAAATAAATTATTTTTTTAAATGTATTTTTTTATGTTGGTTTAAGAGAGTTGTGCATATTGCGTTGTTTGGCCCTCACGTTGCTAGGCTGCCTCATCCTCTCACCTCCATCAGATGATAGGTGTGGGTGTTTCACTTTCACTTGATGCAAGTATGTGGAAGAAATAAGTCTCATTCATGAAGCGTTCTTATGAACAAATGAAGACTTAAGGCCTTTTTACGAAATTTTTGGCAGTCACAAAATATGTTCTTACCTGAAAATGTTTTTCTGATACAACAAAATAGTCAGGAGCCCTCTAACATACAGAAATTATGTTGTTTTAGAATATTATCACTAAAAATTCGATTCGATTGTTGTTATACACATTTACAAATTATTTTATATTAAAATAATAGCCTATTGGATACTAAAGCAGTGTCAGCAGTCCTAGCCCCAGTGCCTCTGTATGTATGATTTTAGTGAGTTCACAAACTCTTGATTCATGTGTAGAACTCAGATCCATATTTCAGAGTAATACACAGATCAATCTGGCGTGAGCCAGGTTATCACTGTTATCACAGGACTTACCACCCCCTGTTACACACACACAACCCTCCCACCCGTGTTATTTGCGGGGGGCGGTGGATTGCGCTAAAATGATGAAAGCCCTGGTCATTTGGTGCCTTTTATGTTCTCCCTCCAAGTGTGCTCATGTGTGTTCGGGCATTTTAATCGGGCCCCTGAAGTTAAACGGTCGATAGAAACGCAACTTTCTCATTCACTCGTCCCCCGCGCCGCTCGCCCAACCCCTCCTCGCTCGCAGTGTCACGTGTCCTGTCGAGCCGTGCCCATATTTGGAAGTTTAGAGGGAGACATTAATTTCTATGAAAATAAACATGTAACGAGTCTCGTGGTGTCCGTTGCTGGTTGTTGACTTTGACTTCTTCACGTCTAGAATCTGGCGCAAAGTGTAAATGTGCAGTATTAATTGCCTTTCATACACAAGAAAAGCGAGACATGCATATAAAAAGGTGGGTTGGCACAAATTTGATTAACCATAAGTTTGATAGCACGTGTCGCTGCTCTAAATGCTAATATTCCACACAAAATGCCAGTTAATTCCCAGGTAAGGCTGCATGTGTGAATGGGGCTTAATACTCTCAGTTTGTCACAGAGAGTTTTATAATTCTTAGCCAATTTTATAATTCAGCCAATCAAAGGAGCTGAAATTTAGGCTAGTTTCGGCTTGGTTATTTTGCTATGGCTAGGCTAAAGGCATGAGATCATTAGCAGAAACATTCAGTCGTGTTTGAAGTTACAGCACTAGATAATATATGCTATCTCACTTAGCAAGTAGCTGGGTTAGGTGCCAATAGCTAACATGTTGTTGGATTGTTTTTTGTTTTGTTTTGCCTTACAGAATTACCAAGAACAAACAGCCACTTGATGAGTTATTACACTAGAAACCTGCATCCCCAGTGCATACTGTGATAGGAGTAGCCTATATTGTCAAGCTAATTAAGTTACTCCTTGTGCAAGAATGCAAGATGAGCAAAATGGTGTTGGTAATATTGTATGTCTATTAGACAGGGCACAGAGGACAACACAGGAGGCACAGCTGGAGGTACATTGGATAATATATAGTAGGGTTGCACGATTTTGAGGGTGGAAAAAATTATAAAATATGGCAATTGTTATTAGATTTGCAACGATTAAGATTAACATTTGAGTGAAAACTGAAATATGACAAACTAACATGAATTGGATGCATTTTAGGTCAAAACTACAAGATTTTGCTATAAAAAGAGATGTGTTCTTTGCAAAGGACATTCTGTTATCTCATCTAACATCTAACACAATCTAATAATTGAAGCCTTTGCAATTTGATGATTGCAGAAGATGGAGTTGTCAAGCAAGAGAAACATACAAAGAGGAGGACCAAAGTTGACTTGACGAAAACAAAATATTAGGGTGGTAGTGGCTTGCTATTCCTATTTTTGTCCTTAAGTATACTGTAATACCATATGAATGTGTTGTGTGTGATTGAATTGAAGGTGCTTTATGTCACTTTTCTGGTGGGGGAGGTCTGCTACTTGCTTGTCCTTATCTATGTTATTGAATAATATATATTATTTTACAATGTTTGATTTTAAACTTAAATCTTTTTAAAAAATGTCTTCCCAAATACCTTAGAAGAAACACGCATTCTTACAGTGACCAGGGTAAACTACACAAATCTGACCTGTAACTAGATGAACGAAACATTTATTAAGACTGGTTGACTATGCATGTGCTTAGCTGCTCGTCTCCAAAAGGCCTCCAGAGATGGCAGATGAGTGTTAGCGGTTAGCTGGTGCGTGCGATAAGCGGCTTCCCAACAGCGGTCAATATGCAATTTCACTGATGGCTCCGTGTCATAATGCCTCCAGCTCCAGCCAAGGAAGGATGACACATCATCTGCCTGTGGTCACTTTGTGTTAGACAAGACTGGGCTGTATCATGCCGATTTCATTTGTTGCTTTAATCTATTCTTCGTTGCGTTGTAGGCTCTCGTTAATCACTCGCCCATGCACTCTCCCGGCAAGTCTTTCCTGAGTCAGCAAATGCGAGGATAGGAGACACAGCACAGGCAGATGGACCATTCTCTTCTCTACTGCAATTTATGACTTCCACGCTAGTTTCCCTGGAACAAAGTGTGCACAATTCATCCCACTACTGGTAGATAAGAGTCATTTATCACTGTCCAGAGTAATGGTGCAAGTTCTTTTAGGAATTAGCTACATTTTACGTTCACATTTTACAATTAGCTACATGTGTCGCAGGATGTGGATATGGAACATTGGTATACTGCAAAATTTGACACAGCTTAAGCAAAAGTTAGTATGAAATTTGCAGAAACACACCGCTGTTGAGAGCTGCTTGTTTAGGTCTCCTATTTTGTAAACAGGCCTGTGTGCAGTGACTCATAGCTTGTGGTTTTGGTGGTATCGCTCGTGCTAATAGTATACTATGGCATTGCATTGATGTGTGTGTAAAAAAAATCCTGGAATGGCAATACTGAATATGTTTTGAGTTATTCACCAATGTTTGAGTAATACTGCATTGTCTTGCATTCAAGGCTTGAAAGCTCAGAAAATAAATGTTATCACCTACCCCCTAGCTCTGCCCACCTCCCTCTACTTACTTGCGATTGATCATAAAAGCAAGACTCCAGGTCATACAGTCAGACATTTTTCAACAATTGAAGCATCATCCATCCATCCATCCATCTTCTTCCGCTTTATCCGGGGCCGGGTCGCGGGGGCAGCAGTCTAAGCAGGGACTCCCAGACTTCCTTTTCCCCAGACACTTCCTCCAACTCCTCCGGGGGGATCCCGAGGCGTTCCTAGGCCAGCCGAGAGACATAGTCCCTCCAGCGTGTCCTGGGTCTTCCCCGGGGCCTCCTCCCGGTGGGACATGCCCGAAACACCTCCCTAGGGAGGCGTCCAGGAGGCATCCGGAACAGATGCCCGAGCCACCTCAGCTGGCTCCTCTCAACGTGGAGGAGCAGCGGCTCTACTCCGAGCTCCTCCCGTGTGACTGAGCTCCTCACACCTATCTCTAAGGGAGCGCCCAGCCACCCTGCGGAGGAAACTCATTTCGACCGCTTGTATCCGCGATCTTGTCCTTTCGGTCACTACCCAAAGCTCATGACCATAGGTGAGGGTAGGAACGTAGATTGACCGGTAAATCGAGAGCTTTGTCTTTCGACTCAGCTCCTTCTTTACCACAACGGTCCGATGCAGCGACCGCATCACTGCAGACGCTGCACCGATCCGCCTGTCAATCTCACGCTCCATCCTTCCCTCACTCGTGAACAAGATCCCGAGATACTTAAACTCTTCCACTTGGGGCAAGGACTCCCCACCCACCCGGAGAGGGCAAGCCACCTTTTTCCGGTCGAGAATCATGGCCTCAGATTTGGAGGTGCTGATTCTCATCCCAGCTGCTTCACACTCTGGCTGCAAACCGTCCCAGTGCATGTTGCAGGTCCAGGTTTGATGGAGCCATCAGGACAACATCATCTGCAAACAGCAGAGATGAGATCCTGTGCTCTCCAAACCGGACCCCCTCCGCCCCCTGACTGCGCCTAGAAATTCTGTCCATAAAAAACAATGAACAGAACCGGTGACAAAGGGCAGCCCTGGCGGAGCCCAACACGCACTGGGAACAGATCTGACTTACTGCCGGCAATGCGAACACAGCTCCTGCTCCGGTCATACAGGGACCGGACAGCCCTGAGCAAAGGGCCCCGGACCCCGTACTCCCGCAGCACCCCCCAAAGGGCACCCCCGTGGGACACGGTCGAAAGCCTTCTCCAGATCCACAAAGCACATGTGGACTGGTTGGGCAAACTCCCATGAACCCTCGAGCACCCGATGGAGAGTATAGAGCTGGTCCAGTGTTCCACGACCAGGACGAAAACCACTCTGCTCCTCCTGAATCCGAGGTTCGACTATCGGTCGGATTCTCCTCTCCAGTACCCTGGAATAGACCTTACCAGGGAGGCTGAGGAGTGTGATCCCTCTATAGTTGGAGCACACCCTCCGGTCCCCCTTCTTGAACAGAGGGACCACCACCCCGGTCTGCCAGTCCAGAGGCACCGACCCCGACCGCCACGCGATGTTGCAGAGGCGTGTCAACCAAGACAGTCCTGCAACATCCAGAGACTTTAGGTACTCGGGGCGTATCTCATCCACCCCCGGAGCTCTGCCACCGAGGAGTTTGCCAACAACCTCAGTGACTTCGGCTTGGGTGATAGATGAGTCAGCCTCCGAGTCCTCCGTCTCTACTTCCTCTTCGGAAGACGTGACAGTGGGATTTAGGAGGTCCTCAAAGTACTCCTTCCACCGCCCGACGACATCCCCAGTCGAGGTCAGCAGGTCCCCACCCGCACCGTAAACGGTGTTGGTGGAACACTGCTTCCCCCTCCTGAGGCGCCGGACGGTTTGCCAGAATTTCTTTGGGGCCGACCGATAGTCCTCCTCCAGGGCCTCCCCGAACTCCTCCCAGACCCGGGTTTTTGCCTCTGCGACAGCACGAGCTGCGGCACGCCTGGCCCGCCGATACCCGTCAACGGCCTCAGGAGTCCCACAAGCCAAAGAGGCCTGATAGGCCTCCTTCTTCCGCCTGACGGCATCCCTTACTTCCGGTGTCCACCACCGGGTTCGGGGGTTGCCGCCGCGACAGGCACCTGAGACCTTGCGACCACAGCTCCGAGCAGCCGCATTGACAATGGAGGTCGAGAACATGGTCCACTCGGACTTTAATGTCCCCAGCCTCCCCCGGGATTTGGGAGAAGCTCTCCCGGAGGTGTGAATTGAAGACCCTGCTGACAGCGGGCTCCGCAAGACGTTCCCAACAGACCCTCACTATACGCTTGGGCCTGCCAAGTCTGTCCGGCTTCCTCCGCCGCCAGCGGATCCAACTCACCACCAGGTGGTGATCGGTTGACAGCTCCGCCCCTCTCTTTACCCGAGTGTCCAAGACACGCGGCCGGAGGTCAGATGACACGACAACAAAGTCGATCATTGACCTCCGGCCTAGGGTGTCCTGGTGCCACGTGCACTGGTGGACACCCTTGTGCTTGAACATGGTGTTCGTTATGGACAGTCCGTGACTAGCACAGAAGTCCAATAACTGAACACCGCTCGGGTTCAGATCGGGGGGGCCGTTCTTCCCAATCACCTCCTCTCCAGGTGTCACTGTCGTTGCCCACGTGGGCGTTGAAGTCCCCCAGTAGAACAACGGAGTCCCCGGTCGGTGCACTGTCCAGTACCCCTCCCAGGGACTCCAAGAAGGCCGGGTACTCAGCACCGTTGTTCGGCCCGTAGGCCGACACCACAGTGAGAGACCTGTCCCCAACCCGAAGGCGTAGGGACGCGACCCTCTCGTTCACTGGGGTAAACTCCAACACATGGCGGCTGAGCTGTGGGGCAATAAGCAAGCCCACGCCAGCCCGCCGCCTCTCCCCGCAGGCAACACCAGAGAAGTGGAGCGTCCAGCCCCTCTCAAGAGGATGGGTTCCAGTGCCCAAACTGTGCGTGGAGGTGAGGCCGACTATATCTAGTCGGAACCGTTCAACCTCCCGCACAAGCTCAGGCTCTTTCCCCCCCAGCGAGGTGACGTTCCATGTCCCCAGAGTTAGTCTCTGCGTCCGGGGATCCGGTTGTCGAGGCCCCTGCCGTCGACTGCCGCCCAGATCCCTCCGCACCAGCCCCTTACGGATCCTCCTGCAGGTGGTGGGTCCATGGGAGGACGGCCCCACGTCACTCGTTTGGGTTGCACCCGGCCGGGCCCCATGGGGAAAGACCCAGCCACCAGGCGCTTGCCGTCGAGCACCCACGCCAGGCCTGGCTCCAGGGTGGGGCCCCGGTAACGCCAATCCGGGCGACGTAACACAATTGAAGCAAGTAAATGAAAATCCACTGCTTGGTGAAATGCCACTAAGAAGAGGCGGGGCCTGTCAGTTTTGCCATTTTGAACAGGAAGTTATTTGCCCAATCTCTATTTTCCAGGCGTTTAAAAATCAATATTGATGTTTAAGAATGAAACGCTAAATTATCTACATATGTTACAGTTTAAAAATACAGTGATCCAAAAACAAAATCATGCTTTTAAAAACTCATTAGGGAAAGTAAATGTATTTGTGCAAGAAACATTTAAAAGGGTTAGATCTATGTAATGATTAAAAGAAACTATAGTCGAAGTTGATGTGCCCGAAGTTGATTTTGACCCACAAACCTACTTTGACCTCTTTCTGTGATGTATGATATATGAATGAGATCAAAGTTTGGCTGAGAAACGTCTGCTTGGCTGATGTTCCCAAGGCCGCTTCTCTCACTCCATGGCTCATGCCTCTCAAAGAGCGCCTGTACAAAAACAATAATGCACATTTCTGGTAGAAGCAGGAGAATTATCCCATGCTTTCCCTGTCGTCTGTGCTTTCTTTGTCCATATTTATTCATATCTTCTCTATGTATTGTTTTAGTGCAGCAGCGGTGAATTGCTTCAACATCTGGTGGCCATTAGCGCTGGGCAGGGGCAGATGGAAGGGGGGGGCGGAGCCTGGCTAGCTGTGCAGTGAGGTCATCACTTCGTCGTGGCGATGCTGGGGAACAATGACGCTGTTGTCTGTAAGGAGAGAGGAGATGTTAATGGGGAAGGAGGTCAAAAATACGAAAAATGGGCCTAAATTTTGTGTGAAAAATAGAATGGGGCCATGTAGATTTGTTGACTTGATGCTTGGTTTTTGCAGCCTTGTGCATCAACTAAACTAGGCACAGTTTCAATTTGCAGGTTGCTAAAATCATAGTCATATTTATTTAAGAAAATGTATTTCCATTGCTAGACTTGTGTTTTATTATTTTGAAGAAACAGTACTCTTAAGTAAAAGTGCTAATCTACTACTATGGATGAGACATACAGTGGTTTCGTAAAGTATTCAGACCCCTTTAAATGTTTCACTCTGTTTCATTGCAGTCAAATAAAATCAAGAGAGTTAATTTTATTTCTCATTAATATACACTCAGCACCCCATCTTGACAGACAAAAACAGAAATGTAGAAACGTTTGCAAATGTATGAAGAGAAAAACTGAACTATCACATGGTCATAGGTATTCAGACCCTTTGCTCAGTATTGAGTCGAAGCACCCTTTTGTGCTGGTACAGCCATGAGTCTTCTTGGGAAGTTTTTCCTACACCTGGATTTGGGGATCCTCGGCCATTCTTCCTTGCAGATCCACTCCAGTTCCGTCAGGTTGGATGGTGAACGTTGGTGGACAGCCATTTTCAGGTCTCTCGAGATGCTCGATTGGGTTTAGGGCTCAGGGCTCTGGCTGGGCCAGTCAAGAATGGCAACAGAGTTGTTCTAAAGCCACTTCTTTGTTATTTTTAGCTGTGTTCTTAGGGTTATTGTCTTGGAAGGTGAACCTTCTAGAGGTAAGATATCTTAAGCCCGAGCCCGAACCGGGACTAAAATGACAATCATTACGTTCGGGTCGGGCCGGGCTTCTCTCTCGGTGACTTTTTTAATAAATGTATGTTTATAAAAATGTATACTAAAACGATGTGTGGATACTAAACTAACAAATACTTGTTATAAATAAATAATTTGGTTAAAACAGAGAAGGGGCTGTAAGGTAATTGCTATATAACTATTACTAAACAGGAAGCGCAGAGCCTGGGCACGTTTTGCGCACATGGCGTGAATGTAATCTTCCCTCCGCAAGTCGGCATCTATTATGTTTAGGTATCCCCGATATGGAGCAGCAAAAAGTCAAGGATAAACTTAAGACAGGGGAACTGAAAAGGCAAACACGCACCGCCGGTCAGAGCAGTATTTCTCCGCGTAATTAAGCGAGTGCGCATCAAGATCTCTCTTTCACTCTTTATCTGGCCTCTTATTCTGTGCTCCAGCGTTATTTCGTTGTGCAAATGCATTTATCATGATCATAAAAATATGTAGATTATTTTAACTTAAAGAAATCTTGGGTTTTTTTCTGCCAAAAGTTCTATGGGATAAATTGAAATTTCGGGTTTGCTTCGAGCTCGGGCATGCAAATCAAGTTAATTGGTCGGTTGGGCTTTAATGCCCGTGGGCCTGGGTCGGGTCGGGCTGGATTTTTTAGGCCCGATCTTGCCTCTAGAACCTTCGGCCCAGTCTAAGGTCCTGAGCACTCTGGAAGAGGTTTTCTTCCAGTATATCGCTGTACACCACATTCATCTTTTCTTCTATTGCAACCCATCGTCCTGTCCCTGCAGCTGAAACCCCCCCCCCCCAAGCATGATGCTGCCACCAACATGTTTCATTGTTGGGATTATATTGGGCAGGTGATGAGCAGTGCCTGGTTTTCTCCACACATACCACTTAGAATTAACGTCAATAAATTCAATCTTGGTCTCATCAGACCAGAGAATCTTATTTCTCATAGTCTGGGAGTCCTTCCTGTATTTTTTGGCCACACTGGTGGAGGGCTGCAGTGATAGGAGACTGTGGAACTTTCTGCGATCTCCCTACTGCATCTCTGGAGCTCAGACACAGTGATCTTTTGGTTCTTCTTTATCTCTCTCACCAAGTCTCTTCTCCCACGATTGCTCAGTTTGGCTGGACGGTCAGGTCTAGGAAGAGTTCTGTTCATCCCAAACATCTTCCATTTAAGGATTATGAAGGCCACTGTGCTCTTAGGAACCTTGAGTGCTGCAGAAATAATTTTGTAACCTTGAGCAGATCTGTGCCCAATTCTGTCTCTGAACTCCTTTGGCAATTCCTTCGACCTCATGCTTCTCATTTGCTCTGACATGCACTGTGAGCTGTAAGGTCTTATATAGACAGGTGTGTGCCTTTCCTTATCAAGTCCTATCAGTTTAATTCAACACAGCTGGACTCCAATGAAGAAGTAGATCCATCTCAAGGAGGATCAGAAGAAATGGACAGCATGTGAGTTACATATGAGTGCCAAGGGTCTGAATACTTATGACCATGTGATATTTCAGTTTTTCTTTTTTAATAAATTTGCAACAATTTCTATATTTCTGTTTTGTCTGTCAAGATGGGGTGCTGAGAATTTAGCAAATGGCTGCAATGACACAAAGAGTGAACCATTTAAAGGGGTCTGAATACTGTAATTCCCACTCGACAATACACGAGATTGGGTCCTAGAGACCATGACTTGATTTATAAATTAATACATGTTGCGGTTCAGCAATAACATTTTTGTTTCTTCTTTTACTTGATCAAGAAGAACCACTTCTACTTGGGCTGTACTCAAAATATCGATTCAACAGTATATTGTGACGGATTTCATGGCATACTTGGATACTTTTAAACAACACAAATTCATAAAAAATGCGGAGTTTTATACATATTCACCTGCTAATTTCTGCACATAAGGCTGGTTCTGCTGGGCTGAAAACGTGACAAATTATTCATAGGACAATTGTATTCTGATTAAGGGCATTGTGAACATGAAATTTCCAATACATTTTGTTATTCTAATAAATAAACATAATTTTACTAAGCCCAGCCCTACGTACTATTACTTTTTTGTCCTTCTTAGCTAGTATTCACCCACAACATAGCCCAGAGTATAGCAACTTTAGTTTAGGAAAATTATACTTATTCCATTTGTCGTCAGAACTGAAGGCTGGCACTGTGTCAGCAACTTTGAGCTCAATCGACGGGTACGCTAGAAGATTGAAAAAGAGACGTATGCAGGCAAACCTAAAAAGAGAATATGTAAACTCCACATAGGGGTTGTGTGGCAGTTGGTCAAATCTCCTCAACTCTAAAAAAGAGCTTACCTTGGCACTCTGTTTTAAGTGTTTGAACCTGTCACCCATCATCAGAAAGTACTGTAAAACAAATATGAATTCCCTTCTTTTATACATTCTTTTGTTGTTACTACGCTGCAGATGCTGGAATCTTTCTCTATTGGCCGCCATTATTTACAAATCTTAGTCTCAAAGTTGCATTCAAAATGAAGCCAAGATGTAATGTAATATGTCATCAAGTATTTGTGAAGGGCCTGAAAACAAAATGGCCGTAGTCCAGGTCAAACTTGGAAAGACCATAGTTTTTAGCAGTGGTTAAGTGTGGAGCTTAACAGCTGCTGAGTCAAAATCTGTTCAAATGCAGCACACTAAAACCACAGGCCAGGCACAATAAAGTACACACCGCCACATTAAAGCCAGGTCTGGAGAGGTCCAACAAGTGATGAGGGGAATAGAGCAGTTTTATTCATCCAGCCTTGGATCGGTCTAAAGTAATTATGTACATTATGGAAGTGTAATTAGGCAGCATTGTGCGTAAGTGCTTGTAATGTAAATAAGGCTGCCGCCAAATGTAATGAAGCTGGACAAGGATTTGTAAATGCGAGTCTTTTAGGGTGCGTTCACACTTCTTGTTATTTGGTACTAAATTCAGCCCATTTATACGTCCTGATGTAGAGTTAGTTTGATCCTGTTTTAGCTCTTGTTTAGTCCTGATCAAGTCCAGTTTTTAATACGGTAAATGTGTTTCATAGTTTATTCAGTTCATAGGTCTCCGTTGGCTGTTTTAGGTTCCATTTCGAGGACTTTTGACCATTAAAAACATAATATTTAGTTTTAATTGATATGGCAACAGTTGCAATTTTGGGAAATATTAATGGGAATTTTACCTCCAGAACTGCAACAGGCTGAACCACCATAATGTCACTATTGAGCTCCATACGCTTCGATTTAAAATCTGTTTATACAATACAGTATTATCACTTAACTTCTTCAGTATTTACAATGAGAATTATACAATTAATATGCACATTTTCCCAGTTCCCTCACAATCCTTTAGCACAATCAATTTGTTTTATGAGTCAACAAGGTAGATGTCTACTACGGAGGTCACGATATCATATTTTAGTGCTACGATTATTGTGAGAAAAAAAGATCATGATTTAACAATTATTAATGATTATTTATATCATCACCAATAGTTAAATCCTCACTTTTATTTAATAGTGTATTTACATACAATGTTGTTTCTAAAATTGTCACAATTATCTTGTTTTTGTTCAATGGTAATATGTTTGGGTTGGCTTTCATAAACAAAACAATTCTCAAGCCCTAGGAGCAACATAATGATGTTATACAAATTATTATTATTATTTTATTCTTTTAATGAAATACAAAGAAAAATTAAATAAAAACAACAAAGAGTAGTTGTATATAGTCAGTCTGCCATTTGCCCATTTTCAAATTCTGTGCAACAATTAATCTTTCTATTTTATCAATCAAAGTCCCTGTTATCCATCTATCGATTCCATTGTGAAAGTTTTACTTCTGAGATGCATTGTTTCAAAGTCAATTGGAATGTCTGTACACATTGTTATGGATATTTCAGTATTTCTCACAACTTATCGAAGCCCTGTAAACTTGTTGTGGCAGTTAAATGTAATTCTCTCACTCTTTCCTTCCATACTTCCAGTGTCTGCAGCTGTTCTTTAGCGTATATAGCAGGAGTCTTATTTATTGGGTTTGCCTTGCAGCTGGTGTGCCTGTGCAGGTCTGCAGCTGAACTTATTTATGCCACACTTTTCACTGCTGCTGTTTGAGACCGTGGAGTATGAGAGTGTGTGTTACATGCTTGCGAATTCCCTGAAGAGCTGGCCTCCGCTGCTGCTGCCGTTTCTCCTTATATGGACCTCGGCTTCTGGAAGGAGCGATGTGAATGAGACTGTGGAGGAGGGCAGGATGATGAGGAGAGGAATACAGATGGTGGACAGGTGGGGAAAAGGACAAGGTCAAATGGAGACATGGAGGAATAAGGGACTGTATGGGAGTTGTGGCAAGAATGACGTGGTTTCATGTAAAGTTGCAGTTGTGTGCTTAAAGTTTATATGACTTAAAATGTATGTACACATCTCACCCATGATACATGGGTATCACATGATTATATTAAAGATTTGACTGAAACTTGTATCTACTTTTTACCTGTTTGACCATTTTGGTGAAGTTTATAATGTTACTTCCTGGTTGGACATGAGCAGCAGATGTGACTTAGGTAGAGGTAATTGACTGTTGCCTAACAATCATACTGTAAACAAGGGCCAAAATCCATATAAAATACACAGCTGACAAATTATAATACCTGATCATAATACCTGCCTTTATTTTGTGAAATGATTGTTTGAACTCAAAAATATATGTCAGTTGTGTGTAAATATTTGGCTCTACTTCCTGTATATTTCAACTTTTATTTTTCCATTTTTCTATACAAGCTGCCTCCTGACTGATGTAGAATGATGATCAATATTTACCACAGGTTCTATTTTGCCAAACAAAGTAATAATAATAATTAGAAAAAACATGAGAATCTGTCTTATGTTTTCATTGCAACCAAGACCATTTTTGTTGGTGAAAAAGTTCAGTTGAGTCAAGTTCTTGTTGTAATTATTTTTATTTTTTTTACTTTAGACCCAGCTTAAAAGAATGCATGACCCATTGCTGGCCAGCCAAAACTACTCGATTAACTATACAAAATGTAGTTACAGGACTTGGACATATCCCCACAAGTTCAAACAGGTGTGATTGACATATTAGCCAATCAGAGAAGTACATTCTATATAGTAGATGCCCAATAAGCTTGTCAGTTTCCCATGCGTCACTGAAATAAATAAACTCTGTCTGACTTTGGCCTGAGACGCAGCAGAGAGAGGTGACCTGACAGGAAATCCTAGAGGATTTACTAGTTTCATTTTTGTCACTCTTAATATATCACTTCAGTTACTCTTTTCCAGTTGCAAGTTACCGTATTGCCAGTAGACACATTGATATTTCTTATTACTTTCATTTTTCTTTATTTGAAGCCTATAGCAAAACCTTTACTGTTGAGAGAACAAGACATCTGTGGTTTGAATGTAAGGCAAACAAGAACAAGAAAAGACCGTAATTATTGTGCATAATTTTTGTTCGTAATATTCAAATTTATAATAATCCCAAGCAAAGTACTCATATTGCACTCTTACTCTCATGTTCTATATTGCAATATAACCAGTATAATGGTTACAGATTGATGGCAAATTAAAAAAGAAAAATCTTACCTCCAGGAGGACAATGATCTTCTGTCATTTTGATCTTGCAATATTTCTCTTGTCCCATCCTCAATAACTGAAACTGAAAAATTCTAAATAAATCACCAAGAAACAATTAATAGAAAGAATGTAAGAACCAACGCCTAGTCGAGACAAAAGTAAACACTGCACAGAAAAAGTTATCGACTTAAAAAGTTTATAATAAAAGCTTCCATATGTTGGACAGATTTATAGACTCTTATTCCCAAATTAGAACAAGCTGAAACACTTACTTTTCATATCTTCAGAAAAGAGGATACAGTACATATTGTGGGTAGACATATTACACTTCAGTGAAAAATCATATCACAAAATGCTGTACAAGAAACATAAAGGTGTCAATGACCTTTAAAGCAAACTGTTTACGTCTTCTGATACAACCCACAAACCCGCCTTGGACTCGTTTGACCCCACAAGCCCTTTCTTTTCCATCCTGTTTCACAGTTTCTGTTTACATTGGGTAAATATAGCCACTCAGAGATCAATGTTGTCTCAGAAATAGACCCTGAGTATCAGCTGTTTACGCTCTGCACCCAGCTCTGGTCTCCTGAAGTTTTAGTAAAAAGGTACCACAGATTTAAAGGCCTTACATTTTAGATGACTGTTCTTGTTTACACACAGAGTGACTGCAGTGTCAGCCACAGGGGGTCTGGCTGTTGTATGTTAGCACATTTTGGAGTAGGTTGCCGTTGTTGTTGTTGTTGTTGTTGTTGTTGTTGTCGTTGTCGTCGTCATCTTTGTTGTTGTTGTTGCGTAGTTTACACAGAAGTTTAGATGTGTAAAATAGAGGTGTGCCAAAATATTGAAATGTCAGTATATCAATATATCGTGATACTAAATTTGGTGAGTCATTTTTGGTCTAATTTCCTGAATTATTTTGTGACACTACAATTTAGTTGCTTTTTTAAAGAAAGAAACATTTATGAGTTTTGAGCAGGTTGTGGTTTAACAAAGAAAATGTTGTTAAAATGTATTATAGGAAATTGTGATATGTCGTAGCATATCATGGCAAGGCAAGGCAAGGCAAGTTTATTTGTAGAGCACAATTCGTACACAAGGCAATTCAAAGTGCTTCACACAACAGGAAAAAATGCATTAAAATCACAAAGACATGGCAGAAATCACAATCTTAGTTCAAGACATAAAAGAGAAGAGTGCAAAGAAAAGCATTTCAGTCATATGCACAGCCAAACAAAACAGTTTTTAGTTTAGATTTGAACATTGCCAGAGTAGCGGCCTGTCTCACATCCTCAGGAAGACTGTTCCAGATTTTAGCTGCATAAAACTGAAATGCAGATTCCCCATGTTTAGTCCTGACTCTGGGCACCAGCAGGAGGCCGATCATGAGCAATATATCGATTATAGCATGTATCGCAAAATCGTGATATTATCGTATCGTGAGCAGTGTATCGTGTATCGCATCAAATCCAGCCCTAGTGTAAAACTGCTATCCAATGTTGAGGCTGATAAAAAAAACTGTGTACTTTTTGCGATACCAAATAGTGTTTTTGGAATTGTCTGGTGAGATTGTCAGTTTCATTAGTGAATTAGTAGAACTATTTAAATTATTTGTCTGCAACACATTGGTTGTGTCTCAATTCTCCATCCTTGCTTCCTTTCCTCGTGCTAACTTCGGTTCTTGATTACCCACAGGCGTCGTAGAATACCTCCCCCCTCCATCCACTACTTGAAAAAGTGTTGTTTGTGTTTGCTTGTTTTTGTTGTTTTATGTTTAAATAATAAATAGTAAAAAAGGAAAAGTGTTTTTAACCTGTGCACTATCTTTGAGGGTAGCACAAGGGTTAACCTGCCTCACTTCCAGATTGATCTGTCTCTCACTCTGAACTGAGTTCTTCACATGACTCAATCTGGTAAGGCTCTGGCCAAAAGGTGTCGGGACGTTAAAAAAATAAACTGATCGATCAAAGCGTCAGCAGAAGAAGCAGTAAAATCTAAATTGTGGTAAATCCAGTGTTCAGAAAAGTACAGTCCTATTTACATCCACAAATGTACAAAGCATCATTGTGTGCACGTTTTTGAAACACAGAATAGTCCATATTTGTCTTAAAATAGGCCAAAGTACAGCTGTCGGTGCCGCACTGTTTGTTTGGTTTGGTTGTTTTGACTTCTGCCCAAACCACAATGCTGCTCTGTGATTGGTTCCAGTCCTGCCTGTGGGCCCGAAATGCTATGTGATTGGCCCGTTTACCACTGGTGCGGACTGCAAACAGATCAGCGGGAGCCTAATGAGATGGCTTCTCAAGCGTTTGTGAACTCACAAAACTCGCAAGAATTCTTCTCACTGGGTATCCTTTCCTGTCCTCGTCTCCTCAATTCCTCAAGCCTTCAGCTGTTAATCAACTGCTCCATTGTAAGTAGTGCCCGAGGTTTAGAGGAGACAAGGGAAGGAAACTACGGAGGAATAACGAGCGGGGGATTAGGCAGCAGATACAAGATACAATATTAAAACTTTATTTGTCTCACATTGACGATTTTGTATCGTTCGAACAGCTCAAGTACAGGAACAGCAGCAAAGGATCAAGGCCTTTAAACACAACACATAATCTTTGTTAAATGTGACATTAAAACTATTAGATTGACCATCAGCTCGTGTCTCCTCCTGCCTATGTCCTTGGCTCCTCTCTCCCTTTTTCCTCGCTGTGTCTCCTCTGTGGCTGGGACTTCCACTCATTTCCTGCAGAGAATTGAGGAATCAAGGAGACGGAGAAATGAGACAGGGCCATTGTCAGTGACTATAGAAGATTACAGATCCATAAAACACATAATTTATAAAAACACATACTTCATTTACAAGTTTAATTTGTTTGTATTGTGGCTATAGTCTTAAGGGCTGCAACTAACTCAACTCAAATTGTTATTTCAATTGTACACTGAGCCTTTTGAATAAATGTTCAACCAAATAAAGGTTGAAATAGATAAAGAATATTTGTTGTAAGTGTATTTGTTGTAAGTGTATAATTGTGTTTTTTGACATTGTTAATTCAATAATGCCTCCGTCTTAAATAAAAAGGTGTTTTAGAGTCTCTATATTTCCAAATCCTCCAACAACACTGGCCTCCCTCTTTCCCCGTTTCTGCTTTTTCATTTTGCTGTGTGCCCTGTCCATTCTTCCTTTCTCTCTTTCTCGCTAGCTCGCTCTCTCTTTTTCTCCTGCTCCTCCCAGCTGTTCTGTCCCATACGTCTCATGCCTAAAAAAGACAGCGAGGGCGGGGCATGCAGGAGGCGGGCCCGAGCCCTTGTAGGAGAACACAGTGGGTGAGAGAGACAGTCCGGCACATGGTCATTCAGTAAGAAGCAGGCTCCACGTTCGCACCGTTAGCGCTCTATGAGGATTACTGACCTGACTGGATATTGTCCTCGCTGTTTTCCTGTAGGATTTGTCTCACCCCTGTGTCCTCTCTCTCTTTCCCCCCCGTCCCCTGCTGCTCTCCCCTCAGGATGTCCTGCGAGGAGGCTCAACTTCACAAAGAGCGGCTGCAAGCCCTAGCGGTAAGTCCAATTCTGTCATGTCTTTTGGTGAGTTTGAAGATGCACTACTTGTAACTTTCCGCCACTTGCTCATCTCGAGGGAGATGTTGTTTTTGCTTGAAGTGTTTCATGAGACATAAAACTTATCTATCCAACTTCAAACATACATTCTTATTGTATTGTTTCGCCACAGATCTAACTTGTAACGTAGCTTAGTGACACCTCTTGCTTTTTTCCAAAGATACTGTAGATAAATGTAATGCTATACCGTGGAACCCTCCAGGCATAGCAATAATATTTCCATAGTTGGATAACAAGCATGTGAAGCCACCAAGCCAAGTTACAGGTTAGATCTGCGGAAAGACCAGCGTGTTTACAATAAAGAATGCATGTTTTTCAAGGTATTTTTCTGCAATAAAAACTCTTGTAATTGAATAAATTCAAGCAGTGAAATGCCATACTTTGAAACAATCCAGGCAAAGCAATAGCATCTCCAGGGAGACATGCGGGTGTCTTGATGATAACAGATGATTTTAAAACAATTCAGTATCATGAAACAATTCAGAATCAAAGAGTCCCAGTGGTGCAGCTTTTGCCTTCTGCTGACGTCACAGCGCGCAATCAAAGTTCATCAAACTTGAACTTTGTTTGGGAGTGATGCAACAGTGCTTCATCGCAGCTTCTACTTGTGCTTGAATATAAAATGTATGAAAATGGCATAAATTGACACCTCTGAAGCGAAGTGCGAGATTATATGTGGAGACATTCTGTCCAGCTAATGACATGAGATAAAGAGCAGAGATGCAGAGCAGTGAATGGTAAAACTGTAATTGAATTGTACTTCAGTCCACAATTGTTTACCCAGTATGAGGTTTAAGGCAGTTTTACCACAACAGTTTGGGAAAGTCGAGAACTTAATGTCTTTTATAATGATGACTACTTAGTACCTAACACACAACATTACTTGGATGTTACTTATATTCAGTATATATACTCTTGGAGTACTTGGGTCATTTTGAAGTCAGTGGCACTACTGCTGATAGAGCTCGGGACTGTGTGTCGTCACTGCTCTGAGAATTTCAGTTATAGCCAAAGATTAAACCAGTGGAGATTTGTAAGATGCTAAATACTAAACTTAGTATTCTGACAGTAGTCTTATAAATATTTTAGTTTTAAACCCACCGTTTTTGCTATTTACTATTGATTCAAGTCTCTGCAACAGCGTTCTGATGAGAATGTGGCACATCGCAAACACTTTGTAATTGAATTGGACTTGCCCTCCTAACGCTTTCTCTTGTTTAATGACATCACCACCTCCTACTCCTGCTGCCGTCACATGGAACAAAGTCACTTCTGTTGGAGCGCTTGTAAAGTACCCTCTCTAGACTGTTTTCTACCATGTCTCACTATACACGTCAGCCTCCATTTTTTACAATAAACCAACATTGGAAAGTTCGCGGAAAAGGATTTTTTCCTCCTCTCGCAGCTGTCTTGAGGCTTTAAGGTGCTTCTATTTTTCCTATGTTGACTGACGGTCGGTGGTCTATGTTTTCGTAAGGAATCTTCGTAAGTTTTGCTAGTTTTGCCCATATAGGACAACTTCAGTGCAACAGTGAGACCCGGGTTTGCTGCCTAGGACTAAATTTGGCGCCAGCGAGGAACCACAGCATACCACACACACACACACACACACACACACACACACACACACACACACACGCACACACACGCACACACAGCACACACAACACACAAATGCACAAACGCTTTTACGCATTCGAACACACAAGTGGTGGAACAGCAGTGGCAGATGGAGAAACTATTTTGGCCACGTTGAAAAATGGCAGCGATACCAGGCACTTAAGGAAAGCTACTGAGTGGAAAGTTCTCATGGTGGGAACAGAATGGGCATCAGGTATCGCACAATCATTATTTTTATCCCTTTTTTTTTGCTTTTGTTGTCATTTTGTCCTGTAAGATGAAGCTTGCCTAGAAATGTCTCCATATTATCATCAAGTTGACAAGTGGTAGACCAGTGACCTTAATCATCATAATTTAGAAGCCCTTTCCACACCATTTTGGATCCTGACTTATACTGTAGAGTGTTGTGTAGTTCAAATAATCTGAGTTTAATAACAAAGCCAACATTTTAGATTTGTTTCCCGCAGTTATGCAAATGCATTTGTGAATTAATCTGTGATTATAAAAGATGGCTTATCAAGTGCTATCTTAAACATGGTGCTTGTGAGATAAATGAACTAAATCAGCACAAGAGGGCTAGTAAATAAATGTTGTGGTGCTGTGTGATCGTGCACTGACACAAAAAAACAGGAATGCAGTAAAAGATTTTGTATATTGAAGTTTAATAGACCAAAGATGTTCCAGCTATGACAGAAGCATGGTTATTGTAGTAATACTTTTGTAAAGTGGGGTGAGTAAACTTTAGCTTCTTCTCACTTCTTTTCAGAATTAGAAATGCTTCTGAATTAAATCTGGACTAGAATTAATTAATTTTGTATCTATTGTTTATTATTCAGAATAAATCTAAACTAATTCTTGACCAGCAAACCACCACAAGAAAGCTGTGTACCATGGCAGTCACCTTTTCCTTTAATGATGCACTCATGGGTCTGGGTACTGTTGAAAGGTAACAGTTCAATGCATCTTATGTCTTGGTAGAGCATCAGTAGGTTTGTTATTTATAATTTTTTTCATTTGCTAAGGGAAAACATTACGCATGTAAATATGTATGATTAAAGCCAATCAGAAATTGTCAGTGAACAAAATTCACAAACTTGGAACTTGCTTCGGCAGTGAGGTGCAACATACAACAATGAATAATAATAATAATAATAATAATAATAGACATGTAGAAAAAGATTCAGTTGTAGTCATCTGGACTCAAAACAAAACGTTTCGACTCTCATCCAAGAGTCATTCTCAATCTGTGAATAAAGTCTGAGAACTTTATATCCAACTCTGTGAAAGCCCTGCCCACAGGGTGGGACCTCCTGATAATGGGCCATTGAAATTAACTGGGATGGGCCTATTGTACACTGATTTAGGCTCCCCCCTCCTTGAGTACCTCATGCATCAGAATGCCTCGGGCGTTTCCAGGGTTTCAGCAAACCATTATAAACAACGGGAAGGTTGAATCTTAAACCTCCATTACGATTTAAGGAAGGATTTTTTTAACAAAGATTGCCTCCTTAACTCATCTTTCAAATCATCTTTTCTCCCTTAGACCCTCCCTTCTTCAATAGAGTGGCTTGTGGCTTTAAGATGAAGATGCACGGCGCTCTGGGGTCCTGAGCTTGCGTGTCTTCTGTGTTGATAAAGCCTCTTGTGCAGTGGCTGTTTAGTCTCCCCTATGTAACGCTCTTTACAACTTCCTTCACTGCATTGGATAGAATACGCTACATTGCTCTGCTTTTGTGTCGGCATCTTGTCCTTAGGGTGAACCAGTTTTTGTCTTAATGTGTTGCCTTGTTTGAAATAAACAGGACGAATGAGGGATTACACCGACAATAATAGACATGCATAATATTTGTACTAATAAAATAAAAATAGACTTAGTCTGAGTATTTACACAAAATGTACAAGTTCGTCTTCTTGAAAAAAAATGAGCATTGCAACGAATAATTGTTGATTCAAATAATAGTTAAAGTGGCCGGTGTTATAAAGTGTTCAACGGCAGAGGGAAAGAAAGCTGTTTTTGTGGCGGGAGGTTCTGGTCCGGATGGACTGTAGCTTCCTGCCTTAGGGGAGTGGCTCAAATGGTCCATGTCCCAGGGTGAGAAGGGTCAGCTGTGATCCGACCTGCTCGTCCCAGAGCCCTGGAGACGTAAACAGGTCCTGCAGAGATGGAAGTCTGCAGCCAATCACATTCTCAGCAGAGTGCACAATGCGCTGTAGTCTCTGTTTGTCCCCTGGCTGTGGCTCCAGTGTACCACACGGTGATGTAGGAGGTAAGGGATGGACTAAATGATGGCCGTGTAAAACTGCACCATCATTCCGCACTGGCAGCTTGGCTTTCCTCACCTGCCACAGGAAGTACATCCTCTGCTGGGCCTTCTTGATGAGGGAGCTAATGGTGGGCTCCCACTTGAGGTCCTGGGTGATCCTCAGGAAGGCGTCCACGGTGGTGATGGGGGAGTCTGTCATGATGAGGGGGCTGTGACTCTCCTGAAGTCCACGATCATCTCCACTGTCTTCTGGGCGTTGAGCTCTATGTTGTTACCACTGCACCAGCCGATCCACCTCCCTCCTGTAGGCAGATATCCATCCAAGATGAGCCCAGTGAGGGTGGTGTGGTCTGCAAACTATTCGGCCAAATCAGAGAAAAATATAATTTGCATAATAATTTGGAACTCATTGTAGAGGATGAAGAAAAAACAGCAACTGTCAGGTAAAAAAAAAAGTTACACACCCTACATAAGAAGAACGGTTCATTTGAAATCAAAACAGTAAAAGTTCATGTTGTTATGGTGACATATTTGACCCTCCAACAACAGTTGTTTTAGAACATTAGAAAATCCTACCAGTGTGAAAATTTTCTTATATGAGTTAATATTTTAGGTACAGTTTTTATAAACATTATAATTCTGTCAGCCATATCAAATTGTACCAAAGTCAGTACAATGTAGTGTCAAATACAAATAAATAGTCAGACTCACTTTGTGGATCTGTCCAGCCTCAAGAGTATACTTTGGATAAACAAGACAAACAGCCCTGCCGCTCTCTGTACTTAAAACAGATTAGGCTCACTATTAGACCACTGTATTCTGACATGTATCTGAGTCAGCTGAGTGTCGAGGAGCTGCAGACATGGAGAGGCCTCCAATGGATCCAGAGTAAATAGTACAACAGGATTCCAAAAATTTCTCACAGGCCAGATAAAATGCTCTGTCAGACTTTTGCTTTTGAGCTGTTACCACGCTGCACGGAGGGAAGTAAATGGAAGGAAGACAGCTTTTTGGGGGCAGCTTCTGATTAAGCTTGTGTGGTAGGTATAGGATGTGGTTAGGCACTGTATTAATTAATAGCCAAGGGTTTGGGTGTGGTTTTGAGGTTTATTTCATAATTCATACATCTTTCAAGTTAAAAGAGAACTTGACATGGCAATCACTAGTTTGTAGCTACATTATGTATCCGTTTATTTTAGGAATCTTTATCACAACAAACTGGGAAAGTTGCGTTGAAGTGCACTAAAGTAATGCGAAATGATGTCTTTATTATGGTTGTATAATCTTATTTTGTTGACTAAGTTATTTGGCCAAGAGCATGGTATGCATGCCACCTTTACAATGGTCTAATATGAGACAGTAATTACATTAGTTTTTGTTTGTCTGTCACACAAGACCTATTATCCCCCTATAGGCGCAAAAATAAACCAGATGAATGGAACGAGTGTGCAGCCTATTTTATAATAGCAAATTATGATGTGCCATATATGGTAGGTGAAGCAATGGCTATCGGTTTTGCCACCTGCAGCTAGAAGCTAATGTAAACTAATCTAAACTCCAAACCAAACATGCATTAACTGCCCAAATTATCAGTGATTACATTTCGGTGGTTTTTGAGCTTTCAGTTCTTAGATTGATAATCATCTTTACTCAAAGTCAGCAAAAAGCCATGGAAACACTGTTTGATAGATCCAGTATAGTGCCAACTGCCCTAATATCTGTGGTGACTGCCCTGTTGTGTGACGTTACATCATGTTACTGTATGGATTCACTAATTGATCATATTACTTTTGCATCATTTTCTGACTCCCAAAGTTAGGGGATTAGAATAATATACAAAGTTCTATCAGTATCACTAAGTGTCTAGTTATATCAATACTCCCAATCAATGTCTACATCCTCAGCCAAATGAGACACTTCCTCAAAAGTCAGTGCCAAGTTTCCACATCTGAGCCACCTCTTCATCAAGCAGCTGGGATCAATATGTCACATTTTGTTTTTCCATTTCTGCCAGGCCTTATACTAACCAGAATTGTGGGGTTCTGTCACTTTTAGGATTTATTTTAATAGCCATTGATAAGTAAATTATACTTTTAAGTCGTATTTTACATGTGTACATCATACAATTACTTGAAATTTGGCAACTGTAGCCTACTCTTTCTACCACTGGATAATTGTGACATCTTGGGTTTAGAATGGTGCTAGTTAGTGCTTCAGCCTCCAAGTTATCACCACATGATCAATAGATAGATTTTGTATGTTCATCAATTCAAACGCTGTTCCTTGTTCAAATCTCATTTGGTGCCACTTGGTGGCCGAGTGGCTAGCACACGTGCCGGGCTCCATGTGTGGTTGTTTTCCAAGTTTATTGCCAACTAATGCCTCTGAGTAATCAGTCAGGAGCAGTGGACAATCTCAGTGCAGTGTCCACTGGTCGTGGAGGACCCATGTTCCACTTCTTGAGCCTGGGTTTTTGTCAGTTTTTGCTGGAAGATTGTCCTGGATGTGTAAAGTTCATAGTTCATTGTTTGATGGGGAGAGTTTCCTTACATAACTGTTTACAAGTGATTATCCTGCAACAAGATTAACAAACTAAGTATATCTGAAATGTAAGCTTCTTTAATCCAATACATCCAACATCCAACAAAAAAAGGAAGACACATTTTACAATTCCTAAGTCTAAAAGGTGATTACTTCATTTTCCCACTTACCCAGCACACATAAACACATGAAGAATCCCACAGTTCAACCATTAAAGTTCGCTTCGGGCAATCCCTTTCTCTGTGGCGACTAATTGTCCGCATTAGCTGTGATGTCATGCAGTTAAGACCCGACCTATAATTGCTGTGTTATTAACATGTAATTACACAGAGACATAGGGTTCCCCCCAAACCCCTCTCAGTGTGTGTTCCACCAGTGAACATCAAGCGCTCGTCTTCTTAATAGGCTGCTGCTCGTGTGGCCTCGATCCCAACCGCAAGCGGCGAGAGGAAATGCAAAAGAACTGCGGTGTTGTACATTCGGCCACTGATAGCCCTTGAAGCGTCCCTGACATGTTTACACAGATGATGTCAGTTAGTTGGACTATGATTCGGCCCCCACGCACACAAACTGGGGTCCACAAGGCCAGCGCATGGGACGACATGAGAGATGGGCAGAGTGGAAGAAGTGATGAGTGAGAAGATGGGCCTGTACTTTGGAGAGGGCGGGCTGTAAAAAGCTTTAATTTAATCCGGTGTACTATTTAACTTTCCTGGTGTTTGTCACCATTAGGGCTGCAACAAGTTAATTGATTTATCACAACTAATCGATTATTGAAGTAATCATCAACTAAGTTAGTAATCGAATAATCATTAACCGGTCTATGCATAGGTTCTGAGAAAACAAGTTTTATGACTCTATTTGAGAATTAATTGCATAAAAAAGGCACAAACAATGTGTACATTTAGTGTATTTGATGAAAACACTCCACTAGGCTCCTCAAACTGCTTCACTTCAGCTTCCTAACATAAGCCTGCCCAGGGACTACATGTGGGAATTAGCTTGAGCTACAACCTGGTACAATGCATCTCTCCTGATAAGGTTAATGTATATTGTGCACTGTTCCTGTCTCAAATAAATAAATAAACTAACTATTGGTCAAGTTTTGTAAAAGTCTTCACGTGACTTGCCTTCTAAACAACTAATCGATTAATTGAAAGAAGAAGAAAAAAAGTATATATAGATTCTATATATAGTCTTCTTTTAAATGTTGACTCTCTTGGACGTGTTTAAAATGTGCACTTTGAACAGAATTTAAATGTTTTTCAGAATAATCAAAATTAGATTACCAAAGTCTTTCACCATGGAGATAAGTTTACAAGTTGCATAGTAGACTTTCTAGTTTTTCATGTTTAATCACATTTCTGCAATTTGATGAGACTTGACATGGCAGTGTTCTCATCTTTTCAATCCTCAAATTTCAAAAACCATCTATGCATCGTGATGCAAACATCTTCCTTTTTCAATGCACCAGCAGATGCAGGTCTTCTGTGCTCCGCTACTACATTTAAGTCTAATGTATTAGTCTTGTATAAAAAGACGTATCACTTCTTTGTGTATGTTAAAGTTGTAAGTTAGCTCCACGTTATACACTGCAGGGCTCAAACGTAATTTTGAGCTCTGCTATTATTAATAGCTAAATACAGCATGTTCGCAGCAGCTTGTGAACAAGGGGGACTAAACATTCAGAGATGCATTAACCAAAACTATATATGCAAAAAAAAGAATAAATAAAGGAGTATTTAACAACCCGATAAACTGCTGCTTCACATAGTGTTAAAAACATTTATCACTCTATTGTGTCAGAAAAGAATACGTTTGAATGAATGCTAAGTTTAGCATTTTTCCATTGTTTCAATAGGCTATCTGAACATTTTAAAGTTTGATGACACAATCCTGATCTTTATTAATGCCCCATAACAAAAAAGATTAATAGTTTATCTACCGTTGCATCCTGACCTTGTGTTCTTAGGCAAGAAACTTTACCTGCTCATATGTGTTAGGGTGATGCAGCAGATAGAAGTGCAGTTTAGAAGTTTGAGCGGCTCTTGGGTCATTGTGCCAAATATTTTAGTCTTCTTTTTTTCCTGGAAAGACTGGGAAGTGCTTTAAGCATTTGTCAAGTGTGTCTAATAGTCAGTTTAATCTATATCCATCCTTTCCTTTCCTATTCTCTCAAACACTTTACTTTCTTCTTGGCTTACCTCGGCTGATGCGTTTCACCAATCCCACAAGGGGACCATGAAGCTGTTGGCTGCGGGGGCTGACGGCCCATGGACTTCCTTTGGTCGGACTCACCGTGGTAATCTGTAAACTCCGGTGAGTTTGGGGGGCTTTGGTGTTGATCTGGATCCACTTAGGGAGGACTAACAGGGGGAAGTGTGTCCTTAGGTGAAGGGGGGCTGGAGCTATGGGCCTTGGCGTGCTGATTTGCGAGTGAAGGCCAGTCTAATGGTCCGGGTTAGCAGTCAATAGTGTGGGGGGCTGGGACGGCTGCATCCAGTTTCAGCAGTTTACGTTCTGCCACTCCGACTTATTGGCGAGCTTCAAGGAGCACAAGTATCGCAAAGTGCTCTACTCTTCAATCAATTTGGAGTGTTTGCTCTTGAACTTGCACATTATGCTATTGGGAGACATCATGCTTGCTGTAAATTAAGTTTACCACAATTTTTAAAAAGCCTTATGTTCAAGCTAGCAATCCAATACAATCTAACATCAACTAATACTTTATTGGCAAATCATTTATTACTAAGCTTGCTAAACTGTGGAACTTTGAGGAATAATGACAGCACATTATAGGGGAGAGGACTTGAATCCACTCGACAAAATGTGGATGCAATATAAATCTGCTGCTTGCTTTAACAACAGAGCCACTGCACAACTTTTATCAGTATTTAGAGGCCTGGAATCCAGACTGCTCCTGTCTCTATCCCATACACTAACTCTCAGTCTGGTCACCACCTTTGACACAAAGGAAACAGACAAACTCATTGGTCATAAATCAGTTAGAACAAAATAAACTGTCACCCATTGATTTGGCAGAAATCTGTGATGTCTTTCAATCCACATTGTGTGTTTTAATTTCACCAGTGTACCTGATTGGATAATCCACTTGTCAATCACGCCCATTTGACATAAAACCGATGTCCGCTGTCCAATGTCACGTATTTGTAAGGTATTGGAGAAGCATCTTGGCAGACAATCCACTTATGGGTGACGCCGCTACTTACAAATTGCTAGATTAATTGCAATTGAATCAAAATCACTATTTGAATGGATGTAATGCGCATTTTTTAAGTACCATCATTTCTTCCACTAACAAAAAAATATGTTGTATATATGTAACTTTAAAAAAAACTGTTAACCCTGTAGTATACATGTGGTCAAACATGTTCTAAAGTATGTGATTCTAGTATTATTTTGTCACGTCATTGGCCTATTTCACTTTGAACATGATCCTATTTTTAAAACATGAATTGCAAATCTAATCACAATAGCAACACATATCAGAAAATAACACGATTATATATGTTTCCCTGGTCGTGCAGCCCTAGTTTTAGCTATAGAATCTGGCAACCAAAAGCAATGGTGAATAAATCAACATGACAATCAGTGTGTCAAACTAATATTAGCGCGTCAGTAATAACGGGACACTGATGGATGTTGTATGTTCATTTACTAGCTGAAGATTTCTTTGCTGTTTGTCGCAGGAGGAGAGCTGGGGTTGTGGCCTGTGCAGAGCAGGGGGAGGGACATGCCAAAGCTTTACATGCCGTCCAAAATTAGCAGCAGCTGTCAGACAGGACACTGTGGCATGTGGAAGTGGTCCAGAGCACAAACAGGAGACTGATGGGGTTTATCTAGCTTTTTGGATATGTGTTTAGTGTATGTTTGTTTTTCAGGAATTGTTTAGTTTATGTACTCTGTGATATCCTAAATCTTCTTTCAGCACACTTGTATTATCTAATACTTTTTAAAGCATTTTCTTTTATGTATAGGCTTGATTGTCCTTTGAACAAGTCATGGGAGTAAATTCTCCAACAACAGTAAATAGTTGAAGATAAATTATTGAATGACAAGGTCTACTGCCGTTTGCGTCACCGTTGTTCTGTTTGTTGAGTCAAATTGTGACGAATACTTAATGATTTACAGTACGTGTATGTGAGTGCGTGCGTGTCTGTGCATGTGTGTGTGTGTGTGTGTGTGTGTGTGCGTGCGTATGTGTGTTGTGTAGTGCATGTTTTAGTTAGCCTCTGTGTCCACCACCTGCTCTGATGCATGACAGAGGCATGACAAGCATGGAGGAATGTGCTACGAGTGTTCACAATCACACCCAGGAGCAGTTGGAGGGGATACAAGTAACATTGTCCCCCATAAATGTGTATAAGCGTAAACAATGACATCTGGTCCTGAGGGAATTTATATTAGTTTACTGGAGCATGTAACATTTACGGTGTTCTCCTGTAAATATCTGTGTTTGAGTGAATGTTCAGTGGAAGCTGATCTGCTGTGTGGCATGTCGCTCTGGGTGGGTTCAGGTTGGCATGTGCACAATTTGACCCGATCCGTTACACTCAAGAAGATATCCTCAACCTCTGCTTGAGTACTATGTTTAGCCACTCAAACTGGCGTTAAATGGCCCAAGATTTGCTTCTGTACCCTTTGTTGCTTCTGTACCCTTTGTTGCTTCTGTACCTTTGTTGCTTCTGTACCCTTTGTTGCAAAGCGTGATCTTATCTTATCTAAGATTACTGCTGCAAAAATGGTGATGATGTGTTTTGGTAAATCTGGTAAATCATCCATTAAGTAGTGGAAAAGAGTGAAAAAAGAAATTGGCCATGGACTATGGACTATGGAAAAGCTTTAACATACCTGGACAATATTGACAAAAATGAATACCACTAATACCAGTTGAAATTTTCTGTTGAAAAAAAAAATAAAAAAAAAATATATATATATATATATATATATATAAAACATGAATTATAATATAATTGTATATACATTTCTCCCATTTCTAAACATACACAAAGTAAAGAGATTAAAAAATAAAAAATAAACAGCAAAACACATCCAATCAGCAACCAGCCAAACCCTAGAACAATTTATGAATCAGATTTTATTGCGATTTATCAGAACAAAATTCACTCTTGGAATGTGCTTTGGTGGGTAGGCGCAACATAAAACCAGGAATAACAATAGTAAGATATTACCCCACCAGACGATTCCTCAATTACTGAAAGCCATTCTTATTTATTTTTGGGTGTAAACTAAGTCGATCTTTTGTACACTCACTACAATGACCATCTTGCATGTATATGATGAGTGTGGATGTGTTTAGAGTTGCTATTAACACAGGGCCGTTGCTTGCCATTAGGATGCCCTAAGCAGACATGCTCAGTGGTGCCCCCATGCCCACAACCCACTTCAAAGTACGTAGGGGTTTGATGCCTTTAAAACAACATTAAGGTGACTATTTCTGAAATTATGCCTTTTTATATATTTAATTGAGTAAATATTGCATAAATAACAATCCTAACTGGGGTCTGGGGGCTCTCAACCAAGAAGTTTTCAACAAAAATATTCTGTATTTTGGTGAATTTCATAGAAACTCATGACTCAGTTTATTATGAGACCCCCACAGTCCCTAAATTGCACTGCACGTCTTGTTTCATTTTCTCTTTTTCATGTTTCTAATAGAATATGAGGCCAATTTTCATCATCTAAAGACCGTTTTGCTCTTTGTAGTTCGTAGAATATGTATGTGGAACTATTCCCAGCTGTGCCCCTGATCTCTCTGTCTGTTTAAACTGTGGCTTGTGGAGATGCCCTTGCGCATCTCAATTGATTAAGAACTAAAGACAGAATGTGCCTACTGTAGCCTCCTAGTTTAAATGCAAAAGGAACAATACAGCTGCTGTGCATATAGCCTATTCCTTAATTCAATCCAAACTGTCAGGCTGGTGCCCCTTGGAGCACTTGATGCCCTACGCACTGCGCGTAATGGAAGAGGTGGCACTGTATTAACACATCAGCATTACAGCAGCAGGTTGATTTTCACTATGTGCTGTCAGAGCCTTCCTGATCCACACTTCTCATAAAGCTGGGGCTGCACATGTCGCCGTGGTGATGACAGAAGAGCCCTCTCCGAGCTCAGACGGTCAGGCCAAGTGGGGCCAAAGGCTGAGAGCCAAGAGGGAGAGACTTCACTGTGTCAGAATGTCAACATATTTTACTGAGGAGGAGGTTGGCACTGCTGTAGAGGCACTGGAAATATCAGCATTTGGGAGTTCTCTCTCAATTCAACAATACAAAAATACATTGTTGTTATGGTGCAAGAAGTTTGGACTTGGAACTAATTCAGTGGCCTACATATATCTGTATTTAAAAATCTCAATGGTTGTGTGTGAGCCATATGGACAAAAAGGAATTATGGAAGTTTATTTTGTCGGTTAGGAAACGTAGAACTCTCAGTGTATTTGTTTGCTTTTTGATTTTTTTAAATCTATCAATAATCCAAAGGTAAATTACCTGTTATGCAGTTACATTTACGTCAGTAACTGTTTAAAGAAACTGTACTTTTCAGTACAGTGCTCTTACATTTGGTTCCTCTTCAAACTGAGTAAGTCTACAGATGACAAAAGCTTCACATTGACAGTATGTATGTATTGAACATGTATGTTTCTTGCATCACTCTGTCGGATATGATTTCGTTTTTTTCATTTTTGTGTCGATCCTTTAGAATTGTAAGATTTTGTGAATAACTTATTTTTTTGTCCTTCAAATTAAATTGTAAATGTATCAGATGTTATGTCCAGACAATTCTAAAATGACTCTACCTTGAGTAGAAGTTTCTCCAAATACTTTTTTTCTCTTACTAGAGTAATGTTTTAGAACACTACTGTTTACTTTTACTTGCGTGATATAATCTTGAAGCAACATTACTCTGCTGTTTAGTTATCATTGAGAAATATGGCTGTCTTTTATGCATATATTTGTTTTCATTTTACAATTCAAAGGTTCTGCGTTGGGTGAAATTACTGCTAACCTCTGTAAAGCCTCCTTATTATTGATTCAAATACACTCTATTTTGCATACTGAGCAGCGGAACAGCCCCACATAGGCTTTCATCCACTTGTTTTCCATTCTTCTTCTCTCAGTGGTAGGCATCGTGCAGAAAGTATTAAAATATAAAATCACAGGATTTCCACATCTTGGAAGCATAAAACAAATTGTACAAAAAAAGTTGATGATACAAAAAAAACAAAACAAAAAACATTTGTAAGCAAGATTGTTATTGTCTTGTTTCATTAAAAGTGCAATTTATTTTGTATATACCGGTATTCATTTATGATTTCATTTGTTTTAAGCTGTTCAAGATTGGTTTCAAAGAATAAATAATTAGAATTCAAGTCATTTTAGCTGTTGAAATATTTCTTTAAAGTTGTATTGTTCTCTACATGTTTAACTTTCTTCTGCAAGACATGTTATTATTGTCTGTATGAGCATCTCCCTTAAATCGTATTTCAAACAACTTCCCCAGTCAGTTTTACTCGCTGCCTGTACTTTGCTGATATTCTTTGAACCACACAGTAACAGTCGCTGACATCTGGTGCCTGTGTGCCCGTGTGCTCTTCACTGTCCCTGGGAAAGGCCGCCGTGGCCGCTGTGCTCAGTGTGCGCAGACTGAACAACACAGAGCTGAGGTCACATTTGGATCAGATGTTTTCACAGCCTGCTAACAGCTCGCCGACGTGCTCTTCTACTACTGAGACGGATAAAGTCACTCAGTTTGCTAGAGTTTTCTCTTATACAGTTTCATAGTGTGGTTCATTTGAGATTTAAAAAGATTGTTTAACTATTTAATTTTGTGATTTTATTAGGTAGATTGACTCAGACACCTACTTTAGTAATTTGTTTAACAGTAACAGTACACTTTCTTGAGTAAAAGATTGTGTTCCTCTTCCCACTGTGAGTAAGTTTACAAGTTACAAACATACAGGTTTTGCATAATATTTATTTAGTTCAAATTAAAATGAATCAGATGTTACGTCCACACAGTTACTCATTACAGTTACTTTTAGTTTCCTCGAATACATGGTAATTTCTTGGACAATTACTTTGTATTACTACTTGGGTGGGTAATTTTAATTTTTTTAAGTAACTACTCTTACTGATGTACCTCTCGCAACACAACTACAAGATACAACTACTTTTTGTTTTAATTGTTACTAACATTGTAACTTTTACACCAACTTTTCACCAGTAATTTGTTACTACAGTGTCATTCATTTTTGTTTCCATGTACTATATATACATAAGAGGGAACAAAAAGCAACAAAAAGTAGTATAAATAATCGAAAACATTTGTGGCATTTGTGTCTTGGTATATTTCCAGGGATTAGTAAATATTGCCATTTTAGAATTAACTGCAAAAATGTTTTTTTTCATTGTATAAATTGTTATTTAAGCCCAATCCTTTACACTTAGTTCATTCTGTGGCATTCAGTGCTTTGTGCTAGCCTTTTTTCCTGCTATCAAAAATACTTTAAAAGGTATCCATCCATTGTTTCCATTGCAGGAGTATGTATGTCCCAGATACAAGGTTTTTAAAATCACGTGGGAGTTTTTGAATACAGCACACTCACACACAAAAACAGAAGAGGACAGAAACATGACACAGAGAGGAAACATGTAAACACATAAATAGTCCTAATTATTAAAGTCAGTCCAGTTCTTGCAGAAGTATGTTCCAGCATGGGGGATGTAAATGTTGAAAATTATTTGCAGTGCTTTATTGATCTCAGTCTTTTATGAACAGTCGGATAATCCCAAAACGCATGAAAACTGATTGGCTACCTGAAAGCCGCAAGCATTCCCTTGCAAATAGTGTGCACTTTGACGTGGTTCTGCCCTGTCTTTCAACATTATGTCATTGTGAGTTCGTATTTGTGGAGGACCGGTCATGTTGGAGTTTTCCCTTCTCGTGGTTAAATTTAGCAAACAGGAAACGTCCCACATATCCCAGTGAGAGAAAGCAGCAGTATCTCATGGCCTTCACCTCAGCTCCGAGCTCTACTCTTGTGTTTGTATTCCCAGCCATTATGTCAAAGATTACCGCCTGGCTCTCCACTCACTAATGTTTTTCATTTCAAGCCTTGCCATCCTCCAAACTGCCATGTTCCATCATCAGTCACCAGCTTGTAACGTTATTAGGGGCTGTCGCGTCACCTCACTTTCACCCTGAGTTTAGTCTTGAAGGTGGCGATCGAAACCCCTAAAATAAACCCTGACCCAAGACTCTAGTGATAATCTGCTTCCATCCTTCACTCATCCACTTGTCCTATCTTTCTCTGTTATGATGTCTGTAGTCAATAAACAGCTAATGAATTTGTACAAAGAAACCATATTGTAGCATAGTTCATACCTCAGATCATACCGCCTATATCATGTATAAATATGATGGTTGGATTCATGTTCATGCTTCCAAAACAAATGTTGTGTAATATTTTGGTCATATTTTCTTATGTCTACTTTAAAGATATTGTATCCAATTTTGAACCATGAGTGAGGAACATGGTTCAGTTTGAACTGTTAACTCCAGCCACATAGTTCCTTCTCTCCCTCTATTGAAGCTCAACAGTCCCTCTCATTTCGAAGTAAATTTCCCATTTATTTTGCTCATAAAACTTTTAATAAACTATTAAAAGTTTAAAGGCACTACAGAGAATAAATGCCTATGTGGTAACTAATATCCATAACGACGTTGCGGACATTGTGATTGTTTTCAGTAAAAAAAAACACGGATGCAAATTTAAATTCTGCAAAAATGTTTGCACAGTGTGCGGGATCTTTTCTCTCAGTAAAGTCTATTGGAAAAAATATGGGAAATAGAGTTGGGAGATGTATTAAAAGCATTGATAATGTCACAAGTCTTGCTTTGGAGATACGTAAAATTAGAACATGGAGTATATAGTATATAATTAAAAACAATTATATAAAAATCACCTCAAAAAGAGACAGAAACGTGTAGTCTTGTAGTGATATTTTTACCTTTTTTGTGGTTAAGGTTATGGTAGTCATATTCCTTATCTTTCTTATTTCCATTTGGTATTGATGTATTTTGAATTATGTCCAGGCAGAGCTAACATACATAAACAATTCAAAGCAATTTTTTCATGCAATCTTAAACAATGCAATCTTAAACAAGAAAACTGGAGAGAACCCTCAAAAGTAGGGCCTTGTATAACAAAGATGAATAGGAAAACACAGTAGAACAGTATGTAATTGTATTTGTATGTTTTGTATTTTACAGGAAAAGAGAAAACGACAAACAGAAATTGAAGACAAAAGAAACCAGCTGGACGACCTGGTGCTGCAGCTACAACATGTCAAGGTTGGTTTGTGCTTCTGTTTGGGTTTAGTCTTTAGTTTTGTGTCACTTATTTTGTTACGAGGATTAAGATTTGAACTGCAGGGGGTTTTGGGAATCATCCCAGGACTATACTCAGTTTGTTGGCTTAAAGGGTGTCCAAACTTTTTACATTTCATTTTCAAACTCATACGAAGCGGAGGGCAACAGACAATCTGAAAATGAAGTGAATGATTCGAAATTTTGCATTTGACATCGTTTTGATGGGCCTTAATATTTTTAATTTTAATATTTTTAAGACTTGGAAGAGTAATATTAGGTTGGTATAACATCAAATTATTTAAATATTTCCAATTTTACAGTAAAAAGTACTACTTTTTGTTTGTTTGTGCTAATTTTATTGGAGGCCTGAGGGCCAACAAAAATTGGTCAGAGGGCCGCATTCGGCCCCCAGGCCATAGTTTGGCCCTGGCTTAAAGTGATGCTCATTCTGAACACTTATTTACACATGGCTTCTATTTTTGTAGAACTATTTCTAGTTGTGCTTTTGGAGCCACTGAGCCACTTCAGTGCTTTTGATAACTGTGTTTGCTTTGTCAGATGAACTATTTTTGTTGCTTTGTGCTTTCTGCTATTTTTAGATAAAAAGTATTAAATCAATCAAACCAACCTAAAGTGATGACGGTACCCTCTCAGTTTTATTCATGCTGCTTTATTTAACCTATCAAAACAGATATTGTACTGTGTGGTAGGATTGAATACTGTATAAGATATAATTAATTGCTTTTTTAAAAATATCCATTTGTACCGGTAAATGTTATACTTTTATATTTCTTTATACTAACATATGAATCATTTGTGGCTTTCGGCTGACTATTTCATTATTGAATGCAAATAATCTCAGTTTGGAAGACGTGGCAAGGGTTTCCTCAAATTAGTTGATCAAAATTACAAAATCTAAATTAGTTTTCATATGCACACCAGAACAAAGTTTAACCTACAGTTTATTATTCTGAATCTAAAATAGGCTTAGTATCAGTTCTATGTTCTTAAGCAAAACACACTAAGGCCTGTTTTAATGGAAGTGGAGACATGATAAATCAGATTATTTTATGTTGAAACGAGGACTACAACACGTTATTGAAAACTGACAATAAATCCACTGACCAGAAAACCATAACCATGTGTGAAGCACCCATTTGTTACATCTGCTCCGATACCTCACTGTGCTTTACCTTGACCCAGAGCCTGAGCAGCAGACAGAGACTAACCTTGTGGTCCTTTTATAACAACATTTCTGGTTCTTTAAATGTGATAATGGTTATTTTCTCGGTTTGTTTTTTGGATCAGAAGTTTGCTCAGGATGCTCCAAAATAGGAAACAATCCTATTATATCCATGTGTGAATAAGTTGACTCAAATTGGACTTTTTTTTTTATACCTCAAAGCACACTGTAGTGTTCCCCTGCTCACTGTAAATCAAGGGGCTATAATTTTTCACAATATGGCATAAAACCTCCTTCTCCATAGGGAATGTTACAAACTATGGTTTAAACTTTCTGTTTTCATGGAAATCATGCAGTTTATACCACTTTTTGAATGTTGTGGTGTCACTTTGAGTGTAACTATAAAATATAAGCTATAGGTACATTTTTTATTCACTTTACGACTAAGGGATTACACATATTTACACGTGACATCATTAGGATTAAACTTTTAGTGTTCTCAAAATGGTCTCCAATTATCGTTTGCAATATGTTCTACAGCTTTATATTGAACTTGAAATGTATAAGGAATGATAGGTGCTTACTTTAGGTCAAATATGATTACCCCTTGCCTGGTTGAGTACAGTTTGTTTTGGCAAAGAGAGAGAGAGTTTGGCTATTTCAGACAAAAAAATAATAAAAAGAATTGTGCACACAAACGGAGCCTTGGGTAATGACTGCCAGGCGCTCCCGCAAAGTCGCCTTTTAATTTCAGTAAACATAGGCCCGTTGCGCTAATAATCAGGGAGATGTTTATAAGGCTGAGAATGTGGCCAGTTTGAAAATGTAAACAGCAGACAGGATGGGGGGATTTAGGGCTTTAAGTAAAACAAAGTGAGAAGGACTTTGTTTGGACTGGATCAAGTGGAAGGCTGGTATTATTGGCTGTGTGAAATTGCTTTAGAAATTGTCATGTGAAATTGTGAATTGCTCTTTTGGGTGATTTTTTAAAAAAAAAAAGTGTTCTCGTCAAAATGGCAGGAGTAAGTGATGTCTCATTTATAATAACAGTGTTGTTTGTCTGCTGAACATAATGTACTGTGTAATTTCAATTCCAAAATGCTTTGTTTTTTTAAAAACATTTACGTCAGAGTGAATATTTTTTAAACATATCCAACAATGTAACAAGAATGTCATTATAAGCATGGGTTTGTGGAGGTTTTCCCCAGGGAGACACAATATGTTGTTTTCTACAGACATTGAACATCATTATACCTGAATTACAAACTGTAATTTTGAGATTTGATTGTGTTAATATTGCAGTGGTGTAGCTGTAGTTATTTAGTTTGTTTTGCTCCAGTACAGATATGTAGTAAAAGCAGCTGTTATGGTCCAAATGAACTCACCGTGTGCTGTCTGTATCTAATTATAGTGTTTTGTTCTCTGAAAGCCAGGAAGCTAGCATGCTAGTTGTTGTTAGCATTATCGTGAGGGCAAAACCCGGCTCAGGCTTCAGAAAATTGTGAAAGGCGCTTATAAAATCATAGCAGTGAAAAATTTGGATGCTCGAAATATGTGAGAAATAGAGAAGTATCTTTTTAACAGTTTAAAACAAACTAGCTTTTCAAGGTTTTTAAGACAGTAAAAAAAATAGGTACGATGTATACAAGACTCAATTTGACCCTGCAAGGAAACCATAGTTGTTACCTTGCTCTAAAATTAGTTGAAATCCCAAACGGATAAAAAAAATAATAATAATGTAAAATAAAAGATAATGTAATAATGTAATAAGGATTTTGGCCATGTTCACTGTATAAAAAGGTGACATTATTAATATTTTCCCCTGTAGTCGCCAGAAATGTTTTACAGCTGCAGCTCTTATTAAACCCTGCACAGATGTTGGGCGTATTCACATGTTCTGTTGACCCTGATTGTACCACATGTATTGATGATAGCCAGACCTGTTCCACCTATAAAATTACATTCCATTCTCTAATTGGAACAGTTTAGTGCTTTATTGAAAAAGTCTGAGTTTTAGTAGCTGCTATTTTCCAAAGTTTAACACCCATTTATGGAAATATTAAGATGATAATTAAAGCCATGTGAACCAAGAAAACAACACGGGGTCTAGGCTACATATGAGAGAGCAGCAGAGGAGTGAAGCAGCCCTGATCTCACACACGTTTGCCTCGGGTTTAGGACGAGGCACAGGCTTTAGTGGCCAAAAAATGCAAGATAGATCAGTTTAATGCCATACTGTGGAACATTCTTTGCAAAGCCATCTCCATGCGGACAAGCAGGTTGCGTACCACCCAAAAAGTTACATAGAGCACCTTTAAAGCTTGTATTATTTTTTATTCATATTGATTCATTTTGCATCCGTGGAAGTGGTAATTAAATGAAGCTAGCCAATATGTTTATTCTGTGATTTGCATTATATTTTATTCTTGTGTTTATTTTGTTTCCAGTTTTATGTCTACACATCCTTCTTCGTCCTTCTTTTTCTAGTTTCAAGTAATTCCAGTTGTTCTTCAGGTGTTTTTTGTGGTCAATGGGCCGACAGAAAATTGGTCAGAATGATTGAAAAGAGAAATTATGTTGTATCCGGGACAACGGCTCTATTTTGACGTAATGCGAAGGCAGAAAGGACTGCAGCGCTATATATGTGATTATCTCAATTACAATATTTATTTTAGTCTTACTTTTGTCACCTCTTCAGCAGTGTTGTTCCATTGACAGCTACTTTAAAGGGGCACTATGTAACTTTTCTGTGAAGTGGCCGGCCACATGCTTAGCTTTGTCTGGAACGTTTCACAGTATGACATCAAACTTATCTATCTCCATGGAGTCAAGCAGGTGATGCAACCAGAGTATAATCGGACAAATCTGTGGAGAAGCGATCCCACTCACTCATTAAGAAAACATGTTACTCAAGGTGTTTTTGAGCAATAAACACATGCACAATCCCTTTAAGAATTTTGGTTTTTGGGCTGTACAATTGCGGGTAGAGTTGCAATTTATGTATACAAATTGTGATTCTGTTCAATCGAATCAATCAAAATGTATTAACTGAGCATACTTAAACAATCAAAATGTATTAACTGAGCATACTTAAAACGGCTTAAGCATACGTCAAGCATCAGAGTGTTGATTACAAACATTAACATTTGAGAAAAGACTATGGATATAAACTACTCAACTAAAGAATCCGATGCATTTCCGAACATGTTTGTAGAGGTCTAAAAGATTAGCAGTTTTCTTTTTGATAGCAGGATTTACAGACGACATTCTTATCTCAGTAATTGCAGTCTTTGCGATTTGACGATTGCACCATCTTACATTTTTATCTGATTGCGATATATGGTGTAGCCTAGTGTGGTTTGTAGATGTAATCAGCCTGCTCTGACACACTCCCATAATGACCAGTACGCCTGAGTGCTGCAGTGTTAGCTCAGAGTGTTCAGTCTTTGTAGTGAGCTCCCCAGACACTGTGGTCATAGCGGCCTGGGACGGGAAATGGGTGATGATAAGTACGAGTGGGCCCTGGGTCTGCCGGCTAACAGGCGCTAATCTGACACGGCTACATGCAAACATACAAGTGGCAAACCTAGAACCTGGTTTGTCGGTCTATTATGTTTTTTTTCTCCTGAGTTATAGCATTTATCTCATATTATATCTCAAATGTGAATCAATCTCATCATATCTTTTCATAGAAGTTTAATCATCCAACAGAACAGCCTGGTCATAAAAAATTGACAAAATACCATACTGTACTTCAGTCAATCAAATATTCTATCTAAAATCACAATGCAAGTGTGTTTACATCATATTTTTTTGTTATATTGTTTTTTTTTTTCTATTATTTAGTTTTGCTTTATCGAGTATTACTATTGTATATGTCAGAAAGTATAACTGGGTGGGAGTGGAACAGTGGTTAGAGTGTGAATCTTGAAGCTTGGATCTAAAGGTTGGTGGTTAGATCTGCACTGAGACCACTGTTGTGTACTTCGGGGGGGGGTCGAAGAGGTTGTTGATGCTGAATGGCAAAGTAGTTGTGGCTATTGTAGTATCTTTTCGTGTGGAGAGTGAGTGAATAATGCATCATAAAGTGCTTGAGCCTGATAAGTCCATGGCATTATGATTATTAAAATATGTATACAAGACTATAAACTTAGTTACTCACTTTATATAGTAGAATGGCAAGGATTGTGAGTCAAAAGTCTGGTGCAACTTTGTCTCAACTTTGTCTAAGTTTGTCTTGATGACTACAGTCGTCACTATAGAAACGTGAGTAAATCCTGGTGTGTATCCAACAGGAGCAGGCATTATTCCCACTCTTCTCCTCCTCCACAGCAGCAGCAGCAGCAGCAGCACACAGTGGTTATGTGTCACCGCTCAGAGGAAGTGGAAAGTCTGTAAAACAGCATGAGAGAGAGCAAAGAGCAATGCGCTTCTCAGAGGAAACGCAGAGGAACGGCACAATTATACCACTACTATTTATCTGTGTCTATTAAACTGCACTGATCTAGAATTAGACCTTCCTTTCATGTTGAGTTCCACTGGACTTTAGTTGTTAGTCAGTGAGCACAAGGTCATTAATGATTCTTGATGACAACCTAACCTAAAGATTACCCCCATACAGCAGCTGCAGTTCAGCTTTTTGGCCATGTGTGTAACAGTATAGTATTTAAAATCATTGCCTTGTATCTGGGATTATTTGTTCCTAAAATCCGTGTAAAATCTTAACAATACCTGATTTATTAGCTGTATTGGCCATCAGAACCTGAAATTGTTAGCTCCCTGAACATTTACTACCGACTGTTGAATCAGACATAGTATTCATCGACACAGTTAAGTTTTTGTCTGTTGAGTTTGACAAATAACTATACTTACAGGTTAAAAGTTTACTCATTACACAAAAGTTTGTTGTTTATTTGCTTTTTAAGTGTTTGAATCCCAGAACAAAAGCTAAATCTAGAGAAAGATTACTTTTCTGGCCGTTTCAAGTCTATTATCTGCTTTTTACTGCCATCAACCTTTCCCCAACAATGCTCCATTTCTCTGGATGGCTTGGTATTGGTGCAAAATCATACAACCAGAAAGAGGGGAACATTCAATCGTGACGCCTGTGACAACTTCCTGAATTAGAATCATAATACAGTTTATCGTTTGTCACGCACTGCTTTTTTCGACATTCTAAACTATTGCATTCTAAGCATATCCAATTGTGGTCACCTAAATTGCCAGTGTAACTTCCAGTCTTCAACCACATAACTGTTAAGGTATCTCACTCAGTCAATTTTATAATGAGACGTCACCTCTGTCTTTCTCATTAAACAAGTCTCAAGTGCTGCTAACTGGAGTCTAATTTGAGTCGCATTGCTCTTCAAACAGAAGGGGCAGATGGCACATTCTAACCACAGCTGGTGAATGCTTTAGATCCGACGAGAGTATTTGAATAAGGGAACATACAGCGACATAGGCAGAGGAACACCGTGGGCTTGGCTAATTGTTTCTCTCTGAGCAGAGCCAGGCGGAGCAGCAGTCTGACTGTAAACAGCTAAAGTTGAGGCTGAGCTCTCCTTCTGTGCTGTGCTGTGGTAAACATGTAAGCAAAGGCAAGCACGAGGCTCTGGCTTCCATCTGCAAACACCGACAGGAGAGAGTTTGGACTGGTTTATAAGGAAGGTTGGGGTCAAATATTGGGTTTTTTATAATTTTTTTAGATTATTTTAAAAACATTTCTTAAATTACGTTATTTTTTTTAAGTTAGCCATTAGCAACCAGCAAGATTGGATTAATCAATATTGGTGCTTAGACTGCATAATGAAGGTTACATAAATTTCTAAAGACCAGTTCTTTTAGATGCTGCTGAAACGTTCGTTTAGGAATTCACATAAAGTCTCCACTACTTACAAATGAAATGGTCATTCTTCAACACCAACATTAAAAAGTCCATATTAAGTAAATCCAATGGTAACACAAAGGCCTATTGTTGAGCGCAGTGAGTCCATGTGTGCTGTGTAAAGACTGTGCATTAGGGGCACTGTGTTTATTTGTCTGCTGTAGTCACTTGGCACTCATCTTCTAAATGTCCCGTCTCCCACTGTAATAGGTGTGAACTCATCTGGCTGTTAACAAGCACTAAAAATACCACAAACAGGCTACAAAGGGAGAACTATTTTCTGTCTTACTTAGATCGAATTGTAAAATTAACACAGATTCCAGTGCACAATTTCTGTCTTATTGCATGTGCAATTGCTGGTTAAGCTAGAGTATGATATACTAACTGTAATAAGTTACCGTAATAGCTGTAGTAAAGGTGTACTAGATAAAACAAAGGTGTAAGAACATATAGAAATCATTCTTCAACCAATCTGTTCACCATTCTTACGCCTTTATTAACATTGTTACACATTTGTTACAGTTTGTGCACTTTTGTTACTGCTGTTATACATTACCTACATACCTGCATACCTACATACATACATTACATTTATTTCAGCTTTATTACAGCTTTGTTGCATCTATTGCACCTTAATCATTGTTGTTGTACTTTTATTACAATTGTTATACATGTATTATACTTTTTAAAAAGTTATTATACATGTATTATATTAAGTCCATCTGTATCATAGACTTGTTATATCCAAAGATATTTGGACTAGATGTTACACATAGCAGTGTCCTTTATTGTCTAGTTCATTTTGCCGTTGTCATGTTACATCTAATAGGCCTTTATTAGAGCAATTACATCTTTATTACTTTATTCAACCATTTATTATAGCAATTGCACCTTTGTTACATCTGAAATATCTTTATTACACCTTTATTTAATTGAGCTCATACAGCTTTATCACATCTATTCTACCGTTATTACAATTGCATTTCTTTTGCCATTATTACAGCTAAATATTACACCTTTGTTACATCCTTCAGTTCAGCGACTTCTGTTCCATCTTTAACATTGGCACAACCGTACATTGATTAAAAACTAATATTGCTTATCTTTGCTTTCCGCAGTCCAAGGCCATGCGGGAGAGATGGTTGCTCCAGGGAACCATAGTGGAGGAAGAGGAGACCCGGAGGAAACAGCTGGAGCAGGATGAAGAGCAGGGGAAGAGACTGGAGGACATCATCCAAAGGTACGCGTCTCTGCTCCACACGCTTTGTCCATTGTTCAGACACGGAGCGCATTACATTTGCTTCTGACGTCAAGGGAGAGATGCAAAACAGATGTGCGCCACAACAGCTAAACATCTGAGTTTCATCAGCAACTGGATGCTAACGTCGTCATTTATGTGGGTTGTCGAAGTTGAGTGTGCTATAGGCGCAAGTGGATCCATACACATTTTTGTCAACTTACTTACCACTGTCATTTCTCACAGTATTTGGGAGAATTGTCTATATTGTGTTTTTTCACAGTGATGTGCTGAGGCAAATTTGGAACTCAATTCAAAGGAAGTGAAGAAATTTGAAATGAGGCTGATCTAGGCTGTTTAGCTTGTGGCAGGTTTTCATGCTATTCTAATTATTATTACATTAATCATGGTGGGATAGTACATGTGGTAAATATGTATCATAGTTTCCTATCAGACAAGTTGCAGTTTGTGAAAAATATATATATAATTTAAAGTTGGAAATTGCAGGACAGAGTTTTAAAAAGGAATCACCACATCTCAGCCATATTATCACACCTTCTCCAATGCAGGGACAATTTAAAGGAACACATTTGAAAGTTTTAACATTCATTTGACAAAATCAAGGTGGTTAAATACATATTTGTGAAATCAGGGTGTTACTTCCAAGGCTAAAGAAAGAGTGAAAGGGAAAGTGCTGTGACTCAGGGTGTGTTTCCTTTGTTTTTGTGTCTGGGAGGAGCTTCCTGACTCCCATCATGCACTGCTCTGATAGTCACTTATTCCCTGATGAAGGTGATGCATGAGATTATAGGTTTTTCAAATAAATTGCCAGCTCACAGTGTCATTGGCAGACTCTAAACAACGTGTGACTTTATGGGGCCCTGTCATTCTTATGGGGAAATAAGTTTAGGGTTTATGTTAAGGTTAGAAAGGCTCCAACAATGAATGGGAGTAAATGTGGCTAGTCGAGTATTACAATAATTGTTTTTTAATAATCTTTTGTCGTTATCCAGACTATACAGACTCCTGTGAGTCAGAAAGCTTTGGCATTATTAAATCAAAATGTCATAAAAGGAATAAACTATTTGTGATTTGAATCAATAATACACTTCATTCATGAGGAGTTAGTTGGCATATTTTTGTATCTTTGTCTGGTTAAAATTGTATTTAAAAATCAGTTTACAATAGAAATAATTGTTAGACTATTTGACTACTAAAGGTAAGGCAAGTTTTAAGGTTCAGTCTCCTGGAAATTACTTGTTAGTGTGTGTGCTAGTGATGCATTGTGGGAAGGTCTGAATTTATTGATGTAAGATATTTTAGGACACTTTGTGTCTGTACGGGTGGTTATGTTGCACAATATTGGTTGCCATCAACATATTTGCTTAATTCGTGTTTTAACCTGATTCAGTCCTAGTTAAATCGTAATTGTAATTCTTGGTGTAATACCTCAATGAGTTAAGGAGAAGATAATGAAAGTGTTGAGTCTCAATACTTAAAAATTCTCAAAAAATGTTTGAAGTACATGGTTTATAATTTAGTTTATCTGCAAACACAGTATATTTAATTTTCTGATCAGTTCAAGCTGGGGTGGAGTGAAAAGTATGATGGCTCTTTACAGCAAGGGAATCTTCTTTACAAATACAAAACTCATTGGTTTTGGTATCGGATTGCGATACTTGCCATAATATTACTTGGTATTCAATTGAAACAAAAATGTACAAAGAATCCACCTTTTGAAATGCCTTCAAAAGTATAAGTTGTAGAGCAATCCTCCTGCCACATCCCTGCAGTTAAAATTGACTTGCCAGTGGATGTGCACCAGCAAGCAGTGACTGTAAATTGTGTCCAGCGTTGTTTATTTTGCCGTCAGTAGTGAGTCAGCTTCCACCTCCACATCTATCAAAATGTCGCCATAAAAGGCACTCTGTTAGCCCCCGACTACTGTAGCTTATCGCCCCGGCTGAGAAACATCAACAGCGTATGGTCCCGGAATAACACGAGCGTCTGATGTAAACAGGGCAGTGGTGAATGGTCAAAGAGCGGCCATTATGGAGTGGAGGACAGTTGGGATTGTTGAGAACTCAATTCATTTAGCTGCAACTGAATGGACGCACTGTGCACAGTGCTTTGATAGAAAATAAGCGTGGTTTTGCTTACATAAACAATTAAAACCACATAGAAGAGTGTTTAGAGGGCTGGGGTTTGATGTTAGCCTGGTCAGATTTCACAGTTTTTTTCAAAGGAGGTCAAAGGTGAAGTCATTTAGCTTACAAACAAATATCATGTAAATCTACAGAAGTGGTTTAGGTTCATTTAGGGGTTAATATTTTAACTATTTTCCAAATGTTCCTTTTAAATTTATGGCTCAGCAAACATTGCACCCAAGTTTAAAAATCTCGAGGTTGGAAAAGAAACTTGATATCCCTCTCCACACTCTGGTCGGGTAATAAAACATTGGCCTTTTTAGCGTGTGTTCTAATCAAATTAATGGAATATGGCATAACAGCATTTACTTTGACTAGAATCATTATTTTCCCAACCAGGTAAACATTGTTTAAAGAAGACATTATGCTGAAATTATATTTGTCTGCTATATATAGTTATCAATGACGGCTGTAAATCATAAACGTAGATATTGGACATTTTATTTATACATTTTTTAAAATGTTAGGGCTTTATTAGATAGGAAAGCTGTTGTGCGAAATGGGGAGAGAGCTGGTTGGGACATTTGGTTCAGGGCCAGCTGAGGTGGTAACAATACACATTTGTGCAACACCTTAAGCATATATTTTGGACTTTTCAAATCACAATATTGATCTTCATTAACTCCAGAAAATAAACAAGTTCACTGTTTTCTGCCTGCTCCTTCATGTACGTTGCTATGTTTACATGCAAAATCTGTTTTATTATCTGATTCATGGACCTTTAAGATTATTTAAATGACATGCAAACTGTAAAATCTGATGTGAATAATCAGATTGGCAAGAAATCAGATTGCTCGCATCAGATTTAGCTGTTCACGTGTCATTACTTATAACTTCAAAAATGTGATAATAATCAGATATTGAGTGCGCTTGTCATCACAACAAAGTGCCGCACTGCCGGACCATGCTGACGGTAGGGAAATAGGATATGGGCTCTGCTGATGGACAGTACTACAGTTTGTCATAAACTTTTGTATCGCCATCACAGCAACAAATGCAGTTTCTACTTTTCTAGAAGAACGTTTCTGAACTTCAGCTGCTTCTCAGGCTCTTGAGCTCATCTCCGGTGGGTGACTCTGATCTGAGTGCACATTGCGTGGGAGGGAAAGGAATGCCCCCAGCCACTTGAAACTAATCTTCAGAAATATCCCCCACACATGGTCCGCACGAGGGGCAGTTTGATCCCTGTGAGTGTGAGCATTCCCCCTGCAAGGTGTGGCATCTAAATTTACACCCTGCGGGACGACGGCCCAGAATATCCCATCACCCGGGCAATCGCAGCCTTTCCATTATCGAGTGGACAGCGTAAACAATAGATATACGCGGTTAAGTTACTGCACTTACCTTCAAATTGTATTATTCAAGTAGAAGTCAGCTAAGTTTCAAAGGTCCCGAGATGCCGTGGAAGATGTCCTTTTAAAATTACGACACTGTATTTTTTATTGTATACTGTTATGAAATTGCACAATAAACCACTTGGATAAGCAGCATTAAACCTGCTTTTAAGTGTTTTACAACTTGAAACTATGACAGACAAATTTGAATTAGCTGTTGGTGTCCTGGATCAGTTATTTTGGGGGTACTGGCCTTAAAAGTTTGGAGACCCCTGATTTAAAAGTGAGGTAATAGACATTAGACATTAAATAATGGAAAATTTCCAGTATTTTCAAAGAATATGCCATAAATATCAGGAAACTCAACTGCATCATAAGGTAAAAGGAACCTAAATGTTCAAGTCATTATAAGATATTTGTTACTAATGGCAAACTATAACCGATCAAGTTCAAGTACACAAGCGTTATTGTTACTTTGAGCTTCAATTAAATAACTGGCCCACAATTAGGCTTCTGGTAGGACAGAACTGAGGAGTGGGGACAAATATGGGCTTTGTAAAATGTTGTAAAATCATGGTGTCCATAAAAGTGCAGACAGACATTTTGTGTGTCTCACGTTTATGGCTGCTTAAAGGGGGGACAGTGGTGGGGGCTTTAATGGCTGTAAGCGACAAAGACCGGGGCCGGGGGAAGTTTATGGAGTCTTCACACTCTGCAGGGTATAAACAAGACACAGAAAGAAGAACAGGATTTGTCTGTAGAAAGGGAGGGGGAAGTTAGTGCACAATTTTCTGTTTTTTTTGTAAATCTTAGCGTTAACTGTGACCATAACATGAGTGAATTGTGTATTTTTGGTTATTTTCCATGTAATGATATATTTTCATGTCTCTGTTCAGCTTATTGACGGGGCATGGAGTGGGTTAGGAGGGCTATCTTTTGATTGGATGGTTTGTAGATTCGATTCGATACAGTACACAATGCATAATTGATGTATTGCACATGATCTTCTGCAATATGTCATTATTTTTTTAAGAACAAACTGTATTACATTGTTAAACTACTATCTGCACAAACTTAACGTGAATGAAAGACATCCATTTTAATCATCAAAACCGTAAATATGTCGAATCCATCAACATGTTTAGTTTTCCTAAAGAAGCAACAAAACTGCAGCGCTGTCTCAAAATAATGTAGTAGAATATTCCCACAAATATTCATGACAATATATTGACACAGCAGCCTACGATATTAGTACTGTATCACCAAATTTTAGTTTATGATGTCTTGATATTGCCATATTTTAGCACACTCATAGTCGGTAGTGTCGGCTGTTAGTTTCTAGCTTCTGTTGTTGTTTTCTTGAGCTAAACATGTCATCAACTTTGCCTTATCTTACTGTTTTGGCAGCTGGAACAGATGAGGCATCTGGATAAAAAAAAAAAAACAGTGTTCTTTATGACAACTTTAACACTATAGAAATGTTTGTTGTGTGCTTTTTTATTTATTTATATGGACTATTATCAATATTGTGAACTCAAAACTTCTTTACAAACTCACTAAAATCATTTGTATTGTTGGTGCTTCCACAACTTTCTTTTTTCTCTCTCTTTTTATTTATTTGCCATATTTCCCTATGTATTGAACTCAACTGACAGCACATTTGCGGGTGACAAATATGACAAGACATTCAACAGTAATGTCGTTGTGCCCCTTCAGCCACAGTGAACTCCAAACTGGAAATCCCATTAAAGTCGAGGCAAACCCGAGCACAGTGCCATCTCTGTGCAGACCGTTAGCACCGAGTGGAGGAAAGTCAACTGGAAATAGCAGCCATTATGTTGTGTGAAGTCGCCAAACAAAGTGCAGGGCGAGTAGCAGTTTTACACATGTGCCTATCATTACATGGCAGGATAAAGTAAACACATAGAACTGCCTAACGGAGCTTTTACAATGTGCCACTGAACGCAGCCTCAGCCACAGCGCCGGGTTTAGAGCGCGGCTGTTCTCCTGGCCGGGATAAATGCAGGCATCGTTGTTGGGCAGTCTTGTGGTTTTCATACACCGTGTCCAGTGCAGACTGAACACAGAGTAAGAAGAGACATGGGGAGAGTTTAGTCTGGGAATATGGAAATGCAGTCGTACAAGGTACTGAGGAAAAGACGATTGAGTTCCGTCAACTGGACACAAGTTTTACGAATGAATTATTTTCGCCTCTCATCCAGGTGAACCAGCCAAATGTCTTCTCTCTTAAATCGTTTGTTAAAATAATAGGATTCAGTTCAAAGTGCATATTATAAACACGTCCAGGGGCGTTGACATTTGAGAACTGAAATAAGAACGGTCAAACGTTTACAAGACTAATGTATTTCAGACTATGTTTGAGGAGATCTAAACTAGAAGGTTTTTAGCTTTTTCTACATAATAACACAGGATATGTTGTTGTTAGAGATGAAAACTTTGTTAGTTGTTGGAATGCGACCATTCAATTTGCGATTTAAATTTGATTGCGATATATTTTGCTGCCCTATACATGGATTCCTCTGCAGTTCTAGCGTTGAGCAAGTTGTGTTCAGACTTTTGTCCTTCTTTGGGTTAGTCCTGGTTCAGAACTACTGTATGGTCCTGTCACAGAACAACTTTAGACCTAATTGTCCTGTTTCAGACCTTGTTTAGATCTTTTTTTTATATATATATATATATATCTACTGTCGACTTGCAAGACCAAAGCTTATCTTTGGTAGTGAAAACTTGCCTTGTGAGAACCACTGGCAAGTAATAGACCTGTATTGCTCTGAAAACACTGCCCATTATAAAGATTTGATTTATAGTTTCCTTCATCTACAAACTTAAGCAAGACACTTGTCCTAAGTAGGAATGTGTCGTGTTAAGTGATTTATGCTGGTTAGAGAGGCCATTGGCACAGATTGGTAGCCAGGACTTCAATCATCTACTCCAGGGCAACTGTTGCTACAGAAGTTATACCAATTTGGGAAATTAATTATTAATGCATGGACTTGTAAAACAACTAGGAGAGTCTTAAAATGTGCAATTTAAAACAAATGCATTAACGAGAAAAATCTTCACAAATTGCATTATTTTTCAAATTTTGCAAGCCCATGTTATGATTGTTTTGTGCACAGGTGGACCCCTGCGCCTTTAAAGCTTGTGCATGTGACGTGCGTCCTGCTCCTTTATTTTTTCAGGTCTTACTGTGTAACTTTTTCTTGTGGAGGGTCAGTTTCCATAGAGATGTTATGATTTCACTATTATTATTCATTGTATCTTGATGCATTGTTATATGTTTTATGTTTATCGCTGAAGCAAATTCCTTTTTTGATTGATGACATTAAACATCCATCCATCCATCCATCTTCTTCCGCTTTATCCGGGGCCAGGTCGCAGGGGCAGCAGTCTAAGCAGGGACTCCCAGACTTCCTTATCCCCAGACACTTCCTCCAACTCCTCCGGGGGGATCCCGAGGCGTTCCAGGCCAGCCGAGAGACATAGTCCCTCCAGCGTGTCCTGGGTCTTCCCGGCCTCCTCCGGTGGGACATGCCCGAAGCACTCTCCCATTTAACGACAGAACGAGAAAATACACATTCATACAGAGAGACCAAAAAGTCATCAAACATTTCTTGCATTGCAAATCTAACCCTCAACCACGAGAAAAGTTTGCACCTTTAAATACAGTATAGCTAATATGGAATTACAGTCAGTGTGGAAACCTCTGGGACTTAAATGTGTCCTTTAATAAACTTTCGAACATTACTCAGCCTGCCGTGCCGCCACTGTCAAAGCCTGGTGCCATGAGTCTGCTACTGGACTTTACAGTTTACACTTGAAGACTTGTACGGTGCTGTATTGGCTCTTAGTTCACTTCAGGCTAAACTGTCTTCAAAGTAAGCAGACTTTCTATATTGAATGCATTATAGAAGCACCCACTTCTGTCCACAGCCTGTAATCTTCCTCCCAGCCGCCTCACTGGGACAGAGGATGAATAATTAGGGCAGAGGGAGTGGTGCATTGTGGGAGACGTTGGAGGACAGATTATCACAACAAGACAATGAGAAAAGAACAATGAGTTGGACTTGGACGTGTGAGAAATCGTACACAATGAGAGATCAAAAGTGTAATTTAGAATACTTGTAAATCAAATGTAGGGTTATCAAAAAGCAATACCCAGATACTAATCCATACTAAATCTGTTATCGAAACTAATATAAATGGATGAAAAATTACCTTTCCTGAATTGTTTTATCTTGATCTATATAGTAAAAGCCCAAACTACTTTTATTTTGCTTTGAAAATTGTATAATTAAGGTGTGCTTTTATTATCAATGCGGTGTCAAAATTGTATCAAGTATTTTTTTTCATGAAATTTTAGTATCTTAACACTAATAGAATGCAACTTTGAATTTACATATTTTGAAAGTATTGCAACGTATTATAAAGCCCCACTAGGTAACATTGCTACCAAATAAACACCTTTATTGACTTCCAGTGAGTTTCCTTTGCTTTTTATTGCCTTGCTTGGCGCCGAGTGCTTGCTTTGAATGTTTCACAGTGCGACTTTAATGCGTCCATTGCTTCTTTGTCCTAAAACGTATCCTTTTTTTTTCCTTTTGTGGCGGAATCTCGTGTCAAAAAGTCACTGTCTGCTCCTCCTCGTCCCGTATGATGCGGTTACTCTCTGTGCAGTAACTATGGTAACGGGTGTGGGACACTGACATCAGCCCCATTTCTATTATCACATTATAAAAGTCGCTCCAGGCAGTGAAAGCAGATAACTTTGAGGTCATGCACTTTTCTCAGCTACCCATAATTCCTCTCCACCCAAAAAAACTGTGATTTTGGATTCAAATTTACCTTTTGGTCCAACGGCATTCAGGTTCAATCCAGATTTAATCGATTCAATGTTTTTCAGTTTTGATTATAGTCTGTATGTATATAATTATAGTCAATAGTCATTTTTTATCTGGCCATACCAGCATGTCCTGATTTTGTCAGATCTTAGAAGCTAAACAGGGATGGGCCTGGTTAGTTCTTGGATGGGAGACCACTAGTGTCATGTATGCTGGTGTGTTTGTGAGAGTGAATGTGTTTATGGGACGTGTATCATGTGTGTTCATTAACCTGCATTAACTTTACCATTTATGCTCCCTTTTGCTGAGCGCTGAAAGCCACTATGCCATGCGATCATGAGACATTTATCATTTTTTTGTTCCTTGAGTGCATACTGATTTGTGGAAGCAAACTTTTCTTTCCCACAGCTTGGAGCAATCTTCAAATTGAACAAAAACTTTGTGAGATGGTGCCTCTGAGGGGTTTTGCAATTAAGAAAACAAAGAGCAAGTCCCCCATGAGCACTGTTTGTGCTTTTAAATGTAGTTTTGTTGCAATTTCTATAGTTCTTTTATTTTAGAGTAACCCTTGAAAAAGACAGACCCCCAGACCTGCACATTGTTGAGTCTGTAGGATATATGTTATGGGGAAAGTACATACATTAAATGCCAACCATTTTCCTGTTTGTTTCATTGGTAATTAGTATCTTGTCCCCACTTATCTGCTCATTTTTGGATAGCATTCATTATTTGACAAAATAAATGTCAGTTATTTGTCAAATTTCAGGATTACTTTATTTTGTTTCCTGCCAAGTCAATCTTCAATAAATCTATATGAATCAACAAAACAAACATTGTCCATGATGGCATGAGTCATTTCTATTTATAGTGTCAGAAAAAGGACATTTGACATTTGCATGAAAAACAGCCATTACCATTCTGTGTGTAAAACCTTAGTATGTCGACTTAATTATTGTACCTTGCATCAGAGCAGTGAAAGCGGCTCATAAAATAAACTGATCTCACATGTTCCTCTGCTTTGTGTTCACTCGCTTTACATGTAAATATAGGTACTACCACCAGAGGGAGCCACATGCACCAGCCAAATTAATAGAGTTAAGGCAGTCATAGTTGGAGAAATAGCGTTACAATAAGATGAATCAAATGGAAGGTTATACTGGCAGGTTGAAATGACTGCAGTATATTCAAAGTAGTAGTAGTTAATGATGAAAATTACAGCATTAGGAGGAGGAGGAGGAGGAGGTACATTCCAAGTAAATGGGGAGAAAAATCCAAATTGCTGCCATATATTCAGTGTAGTAGCAGTAGTAAATTAATAAATTAATAAATAATAAACTAAATAAAACTTTGTTTTTTTAAAAATGCGTAGTTATTGCCATTGAAATGTGCAAGCTTAGGTACATTATCCTACTATAATTCTCAAAAGCATTCCAACAACTCTTTCCAATTCATTACAACAGTAAATAAGCATCTAAATTACAACATTGAACAATCGTATCCATTGATTACTGCCCGTGATGTTCAGGGAAAAGTGTCCAGGTGTAAACAGTGCACACTTGTAAATCTTGTTGCTACTTACGTTGGCGAGGTCTCACGCAGCAAACAGAACACACATTACAATCTGTTTCCCATGACCAAACAAGGACATGAAGTATGGACAGACTGTAGGAGTGACCACAACCTGCTGTGTATTGCAGACAAATAATCACAACATTTAATAAGCAATGTGTGATGAATAAAATGTATGTTTATCTCTTTTTCAGTCTTCTATGAATAAACTTTTAATCAAAATAATACACATTTGTGACAGTTATGGATGGCCTTTTATGTTTGTTTGTTTTTTGCCCCTTTCAGACTTTCTCTCAATTTATGGGATTAAAAGATTTAGGAAATAATCTTGAAGGGTCTGGTGATTTTTAACAGTCTGCAGTAGCAAGTAACTACTGATTTAGAAATTAAGCGCTGGACCATGAAGTTTATATTTCACGTGACGAGCAATAACATTTGGACCTCCAGATCAGCCTTGTCTCTGAAGTAACAAACACAGATTTACAGTCAACCATTCACTATTAATACATTTTCCCTGTAAAAACGCCAATCTTATTCTAGTTTATTATTATTTCACTTTTTTTAAGAACATGTCTTACCCTGAGGAAATAAGATGCTTTTTTCCTAGCATCAAATGATGCTAGGAAAACCTAATATAATTCATTTACTAAGCTACACAGAGATTTTTTGGTATTGCACTCAACATTTTCAAAAAAAAATTCAATTATGTTTATTTCTTTAATTTATTAACCTTTATTTTACCAGGTAAGAACCCTTTGTGATCAGTCCATGTTCAGCAGGGCATAAAACAAACAGTGACTTAGTGTAGTTGTTAAACTAAACTTAACTAAAATACTGATGAAATTAAGCATTGTAACTCTAATATTGTCCAACATCCTGCATAGTTTAAAACAAAGCCAAACATCTTGCTCTTTTGTTTCAATAAATAACTTCCAGTATAAAATAGAAGCACCCTTGAATTGCCAACTGTTGAAAGAATACAAAATTCCAAATTGATTGATGCATTTTGTTTATTTTTATCCAGCTGATACTTTGAGGTCATCCAATGTACTTTAATAACCATTGTTCACTTTCCATTTTGAGGCACTATTTTTGGGGGACACTCACACGAAACAAGGACAGCCCATTGTTTTGGATACAAACACCTCATGCAAATCCACATTTTATTATCTCCAAGACAAATGCCCTGCTGCTTCCCATTCAGTTGAAAAGCTTTCCAAGAATAATTTGTTTATTTACTAATACTGATGACTCCATGTTAGAATAATGTGGGAAGGCCGCTTGTTTATGCTTTAGCTGGACGTTGAATATGGCGCTGACGCACAAATTCCTGGCGTCTCAAAGGAGTGCTTTCTGAAGTGGACTTCTGGCAGCGAGCGAGGAAACGGTCCTGGTCCTCCTCCCAAACGTGCTTCCTACTATTGTTGTCACATCCATCTCGTAAAAGTCCAGGAGACACGCTAGCCCTGTCTTAATCTCAGCGTGTTTCAAAATGTTAATTCGGAAATGCAATGGATGGTTCTAATCATCGCTCGAACACGACAAAAAAAGCCTGTCAAAAGTGTATGCTTGGAGTGTTTAGTTTTAAGAAATGAGATTGAATTATGCCTGACGAGCAAGTTGAAAGTAGTGAGGTTGCAAACTCCTTATGATGGCGATAATATTGATAAGGCAATATTTTAAGAATCAAAGTACTATACTGTTGGAGTAACTTCTATAATAGTTTATTATGCTTGCCCGTATGTAGTGGTTTAAGGCGCTGCACATATTGGTTGTTATCACCTCTGCGTCGTGGGTTTGCCGAATGTCTCTGCACTCTTATGCTCCAGCAGCCTTGTTAAACTTTGATGATTTGTGTTTAAAAATAAATTGGCCCAGTGGAATTGTGATGTTTAGCTTTGCAATTACTAGTTTAAAAAAACATAATTCAGTACACTGTGTACATTTTAAATGTGCCAGAAAAAGAATGGGCTATAAACCCCTTAACTAATCAACAAAACATCACATGCATTTCTAAACATAATTGCAACATCAATTATAGTTTAGCTGGAATGTTGTGTTGTCAAAGTAATTTCCCTTGTGGATCAATAAAGTTAATCTAAGTCTAAGCTGCTCGATTATGGAAAAAATAATATCCACAATGATTTTTATCATAATTGAAATCACGAATATTTGCACATGGAAAGCGTGGAGCCTCAGCTGACATGAAAGTAGAAGACGCGTATATAGCATTAAAAAAGGCAGTTATGAACATATTCTACAGGTAAAAGAGCGTTCACTCTCTGAAAAATGTTTGTGCATACATAATTGTTTTTTTTAATTGTTTTGTATAAAATATGCATGTATTGTTTAGCATTATTCCCTTATCAAATACCACATCTGTGTCAATATTTAGTAAGCAGATGTGGTGTATGTAAATTTCATATCATTTAGTGGGCGCAAATGAAATTTTTTTTATACTAATTGTGATGTGTTTATTCATTTGCAGACTGGAATCGGAAATAAGTGCTCTTGAAAGTGAAGAGTCGCAGATATCAGCCAAAGAGCAGATTCTACGGGAGCGCCTAAAAGAGACAGAGCGCTCCATCGAGGACCTGCAGAAGGTGAGGAAAACAGTACAGCTTATTGCAATGTGCATCCAGGAGTAGACTTGTATACATAAACTATAGTATTACACTACTTTATGCCACCGACAAAATAACCCTAAAGTGAACCCATTGTTAATATAGTATGGCCCCCAATGAATAAAAGGTAGAATGACTCACTATAATAGTTAGTTAGTATCTATACTGAGTAATTAATATTCAACCCTCTTGCTTAACTCTTACCCTACAACAAATTATAGCAATACATTAACTCACAAGTACACACGATAAATATTAAACCCCAACAATATTGTTTCAGCCATCATTCATTGAACAAAGTCAATTTGGTAATAATTGTTCCCGACCTATATGATGAAGAGTTTTCAATGTTCAGCCCAGTGTACAGAATATTGAATACAAATTGCCAATATACAACTCAAATATTAAATTATTTACAATTTTAGCCATAAGTTTCTCTATTCACATTACTATTCAAAAGCTGGCCTGGTCTAAACAAACGTAAAATGTTTGTGTAGCACTTAAGACATGGGTGGTGGTCATAATGTTTTGGCTGTTTAGGATTTTACATCAGCTCAATATTTCATACATTTTGTTGAAAATTAAAACAAATTCTATCCTTTTTCAGAGTCTGATGAACCAGGATGGAGGTATGAATCACACTTCATTGAGTAGAGTTCAGAGCATGTCATGGCACAGCAGACCATAACGTATTGTTTGGGAGCTTTGCATAGCACAACATGCAGAGGAAGTGTGTTATTGTATCAGACTTTACATTAGATTTGAAATGAAGTGCATGAGGTCTTTTATATTATAGATCAGTGTTAAACTGATCTTCATGCTTAGTCTTACCGTAATTGTATTTTTGCTGAATTTGCATGGATGAATAAAACGAATTAAATTAACAGGTATCATTAGCGCAATTATCTGCATGTCCAAAGCTTGTCAGGGCATAGTCCTGCTTTGACCAGGTATTGTCTTGCTTTGACTTGCCTGGCCAGACAAGACTACATGATTTTCCAATACTTTATGTCTCGAATCGGGTCCTGCTCCACAAATTCTGACGGGCACAAGCCAAATCAATGAGCAAAGTGCCAAACTCTGTAAATGTGAGGTAAATGCAGTTTAATTCTGAATGTCACAAGGATATTGTAGCAATACCTTCCTCATTTGAGAGATGTGATGTTTTCTTGCACTTGTAAAATGAGAACCACACAACATTATGTATATGCGTGTGTGTGTGCGTGTGCGTGTGTGTGTGTGTGTGTGTGTGTGTGTGTGTGTGCGCGTGTGTGTGTTTGTGTGAGCGAGTCAAATAATAGTCTCGCTGAGGCAGAAGAGACACTGAACAGAGAGACTGCACCCCCAAAACCACACCCACCTCTCCCTGTGTGATCCCAGAGACTGCAGTGTGCACCCCCGACTCTCTCGCTCTCTCTCTCACACACACACACACATGCGGGCTAACTGCAGCTCAGCGAGGCTATAGAAGCCCACAAGGTCATGACGCTGCAGCCGCTGTGCCCACTCTTTATCTTGCTCCATTCACAGTGAAGCCCCATAAGCCTCTCTGCTTTGTCCCTGCACTCACAAACTCACACTCAATACAACCACACACACACTGCACACGACCACTACTGCTGCATAAGCACTGCACACGGCCGGTTACTGTGGGGCACAAGCACAACTCACTTTACATGTTGAATATTGTCATTTTGGATTCATTTCGAATTGTTTACTTTATTACTCCTTTATGTAGGGTTTTATACATATTTCCTTGTTGTTTTTTTCTTTATTCAAATTGATATATTTGGGATAGGATTTTCCATATTTGATATGATATCTTCAATTTGTTCAAAACATATAATGTCAACCAGTTTCCCATTATTACATAAAATTACATATTTTTAAAATTGAATATATTTGTCTTTTTTTAATTTAAAATGTTCTTTTTTCACAATATAAGGCGCACTGTATAACAAGAGGGGTCCGCCACCTGCTTGTCAATGGAGATGCTATTGCTTACGTGGGATGTTCCACAGTATGGCAGTCAGTTTATTGTGTGTTTTTTTTTCAATTACAGATGCTTTTATTGCTTAAATAATTACCAAAACATGCATTCTTACTGTGAGTAAGATCTGATCAGTAACTTGTGGCATCATCTATTCATCTCCATGGAGAAGAGCAAGAGCATCTCCAAAGCAGACTCTCCACCAGAAAAGATAGTCTTTAAATAGCCAATATCATTCAATAGGGGAATTCTATTTTGTCATTTGTATTTTGCTTAACCAGACAACACCAAAACGGCCATGAACCCCCCCCCCCCCCCCCCCTCCCCACAAAATTATTAAAGTAAACTACTCAAGGCAAAATAATTTTAATCTTTATTTATGTTCCTGTGGTCATCAGTTGTTGGTGTTCAGTGGCTAAATGGAGCGTCCTAGTGGGTGGAGTTTGTAGGTGTGTTTGTGCAGCAGGACGCGCCTGTTGTTCTCCCTGTTGTGCGATTGTGTGTAGACGATTGCGTGTGAATGTGTGTCCCTCCAACTTGACTCTGAACATGCGGTTTCCCCTGGCTCACTAGATGCTAAAGCCTGCATGTCGGATCGTGGCCATCCCAGCGCAGAGCAGCTCGTCCGGACCGGCCCGCTAGCATCTGGAGAGCACGCCACATCCAGACCTGGTAAGGACCTGGGAGGAGGGGGCAAGGAAGGGCAAGGAAGGGGCAAGGAAGGGGCATTCACACGGGGGCACGGACACTATAGGGAAGTTTTGGACCCAAGCCAAGGTGGATTATTACGTGACATGTGTATGAAGGGAGGAGAGCGCATGGGATTTGTTTTCTTTACCAAAACTAGAGGAGGTCTTAAATACTTATTAGCTCTAAATTGATAGTGATGTAGTGTAGAAGGAGTTGACTTTGAATTCTGATGTAGTCTATAGTATAAAAAGCATCTCAGTGTTTTTTAATGAAATAATTAATTTAACACCAAAAAGATACATCCACCTGTAGGTACGTGCCAAAGTTAGTTTTCAAAAAACTAACTTTGTAGTAGTAGTGTGTAGTACGTTTTTCAGGTCATTTCAAATTTCTATTGAAATCCAAAAAGCAAGTGGTATTTATAAACAACTGTGGAGAGCTTTTCTGACAGACATGCAGTCAGCGAAAGCAGTCTGTGCCAGCCGTAAATGGCTGCCAGGTCTGACAATGACAATGCTTCCATTTATTCAACAACCACTACATAGTCTATTTCTATTTATACCGGTATTATAAATTATACTGTGACAACTTTAAAATTCCGATACCCATAATATGTTTTATTAACACATTTATTTTAATGATTTATGTTGATGACTCGCAATATGAGAAATCTGATTTCATATAACTTTTTAAAAGATCACTATGTTTCATCCTCACGGTTCACTCCCTTCACTTTCTCTCCCCAAACCCTCACGTCCCCGTCCCCCCACCTCCCCCACCTCCCCCTCCACTGTTTCTAACACCCCCACCTTTGTGACACCCATCACCCTTCTCCCTGTTCTCCCTGTCCTAACAGCAATGTTTGCCATGGAGATCAACGTGCAGCGTGACCCGCTCACCGGGGAGCAGCGCTGTCCTGTCCGCCAGCGCCGTGAGCCCATCTGAGGCAGCAAACTCGTGGGGTGAAAGTCTACGATGATGGAAAGAAAGTGGTCTATGAAGTGACCTCCTCGAGGGCAGTGTCCACCTCCACCACCATGGAGAACGGGTGGAGCTCCAGCCAGGTGGAGCACCTAATCCAGCAGGCTGCTCGGCCTGTCGTCCACAGAGGGGACAGTATGAGGGGACGTGTGAGCGTGACCCCGGCTCCAGCCATGGCTCCTCAGGCTGATGATGACCTTTCACCCCCTTCCTGCGCCCCACCATCTGTGCCCTCCAGCCCCCCAGCGCAGGTGACCCTTCAGCGGGAACCCCAACTCGGCATGATGCCCCCCACAGCCCCCATCAATACTCAACCAGGTGCACAGCCAGGTCTAGAGCCTCTGGCCTCCCCGGAGCACCCGGTCACCATGGTGTTCCTGGGGTACCAAGATGTGGACGACAACAGCGAGAGCCGCAGACTGCTGGGCTTTGATGGAGCAGTGAAGGCTGAAGTGGTTCTAATCGATGAAGATGATGAGAAATCTCTCCGGGAGAAGACGGTCACAGATATATCCGCCATAGACGGGACGGCAGCAGATCTGGTGTCGGGACGTCCCGCCACGTCTGAGGCTGTCAGCACAGAACTGTCCTCAGAGGCGCGCGAGCCAGACAGCACCTCATCACCCAACGCCAACCAGGAACCCACAGCCCCGCCCCCCGGCCTGACCCCGCCCACAGGTACAGACAAGAGGAAACGCTGCCAGTGCTGCATCCTCATGTGACTGACTCTTGTCCCCTCCCCATTGATTATGACCCCGCCCCTCTCCTCTGTCTGGATGGTTACTAACTGAGCCCTGCCTCCCTCTGCTCAGACTGACCGGCTGTTACACTCTTACTGTCTGGCCTTTGACTCACACCTTCATCTTTGTCACAGGGGTACTGTCTGCTCAGTTCATCTTTCATGTTGAATACAGAGGACCATGTTGAGGTTCTGCCGCACAGTGCACAAACAGCTTAAACCAGGTGCAGATCAGTGGTCCTGGACTATGGACAGTCAGCCACTCTGATTGATAAACACTCTTTGCTCAAAGGACAATCAAACAAATCAAACACTCAACTCATCACACATAATTAGATGTTATAAAATAGTATTTAAGATGTTAGTATCTGGGCATAAGGTCCTCTGCGAGCAGGAGATGCAATTGTCTTACGATCTTTAATACATGATACGTGTTTTATCACTTCCTCCTGATGCAGACTGTGGCCACAGTGGAGAGGAGACTTGTTGCCTTGGTTTCTTTATGTGCCTCTTTATTCTTCCACATAGTTAGAATAACATAGTATAACTTCAGATTGAGAATTATTCTAGAGTTTATTTTAGCTTTAGTTATTTTACTTTTTGAAGACCACTGGATTGTTTCGATGCCATGGGAACCTGAGGTTTGATTCTAGTTGATAGTAACTTGACTCCACTTCCAAGACCCCCTCTTCTGTTTCACAAATGTTTTTTTTTCTCTATCAATTCCAGCTATTTCACTGCACTTCCTCCTATTCTAGCAGTTCCTCTTTCTGCTGAAGGAACACCATCAGGAGCCACAGCTCTAAAAAGCCAACTGTTCTTGTGCTGAACATTGTAGACACAGGAAGCCACGGCAGCTTAATGAGAACACACTACCAGCCATAGAAACAAACACGCAGCCTGGGCACCTGCATGAATGAGCTCTGATATGACCTAAAACCTTGTCTTTAAGAGAGCTGCTGTATGCACAGTGAGGTTCTCACTTTTCAAATTCATATCAGTCCATTATAAGAATAATATTCTCCAAAACAACAAACACTGCCAGCTCTGCCATGATCAGGCCGACTTTATAAAGGTGCTACAAATGAAGCAGCGTGTCACCATAAGAATCATCTAAACTACAGCATCACCCTCTAAAAGAGTTTATATCCTTTTTAAATGAAAATGTTTAGCTGAGCTGTTAGGCTGATTGTTCATTCTGAAATGTAGAGCATTTACTGCATAGCAGTGTCTTTTCAATTACATCTAATCTTTCAATACACATTAAAGATTCAACTCAAAAACACAAGGCTGGAGAACAAAATGTCTTAATCTGTGTACAACCTCTACTTCAATAACATTTTGTCTGGTATGGCACCAGAATTATGTAAAGCAAGTATCAACAAAAGTGCACATTATCACTTTTATTTTGAGCTTTAAATCCCAGGGCTGTTATTGGTCACTGCTGCTGTCAATCAGTCCTGCTGGCTGTGTGACTGGCTCAAGCCAGGCCAGAGGTCTGACCATGTGTATAGAGAATAAATGTATATAGAATCTTAGAAATTATTTAATTTTTCACCACTAGAATCATAGACATGACTGAGATTATTATGGGTACAATATTCTATACCAGTGCCACATGATGACTGTGAGTTCATTTGGATTGACTAACTTCTCTTCTTTGCTGTGTGTAACCTCACATTAACCCAGTCCAACAGTTTACTTCTGCTGACCACTGCACTGACTGTGACCCGACAGCCGCTCCTCCTCAAGACATCGCCAGAAGAATGAACTGCATGGTACCCATTGACTTTAACACGCTTGCTCTTTTCTCCACAAATGCCACCACTTTCTTCCGACAAATACTATCCATTTTACATTCTGTCTGGTCCTTAGTCTTTCAATATGCTTAACCAAACACTGTAAATGAATTTGTGATACAACAATATTTGGCAGGGCACAACTAAATTTGATTGTTTTCTGTCTCTGTGTCCCATGTAGCCATAATAAATATTTGTTGCATGAATTTTGTGTTCAAACTGTTAAGGAGAACAATTTTACATTACCCCAAAGTTTATGCAGAGGCAAGAAGCACTTACTTAACGTTTCCGCAAGAGATTAAACACTTATTTAAGTTTGTTAATTTTAAATATGGAGGCTGATCAACATGGTTTGGGCTTTTTCCGTGTATAATGTAAAACATAGTTGACCAGCCCCACTGCCAGTCCTGCAGCACATCTACCTGTCTGTAGGGGTCTCTGTTCTTCCTGTCTGCCTGCCCTTGTGGTTGTACGGACTGTTAAATGATAAGGAGCCATTTTCTACTGTGTCTCTCTCTATTTAAACCTTTCTATGGACATGAACTCACTCTGCACTGCAGCCTCTGTCACTCACTCTGTCTTTGAAATAAAGCAGACTTCTCCAGTTCCCTGCTGTCTCCTGCCTGTTGTTCTTTCCATCTCTCTAACGTTCACTTCTTGTTGGCTGAGGACCAAACACATCATGAGCTATCTCTATCTGCGATTCTACTCACTAACAATCCTATGTCTGTAGGCTGCACAGGGATGAGATGTCACCATACATAAATTATTTGGGCTGGAAGATTAGAGGTGATCTACAGAAAAGCCTGAGCACGGTCAGTTGTAATATGTCATTTTTAGAGGACATTTTTAGACAAGTTGGCTCGACAGTAGTGGTGCTACATTCATATAAACTCAAGCTGAACAGATATGATCATTATCCCCACAGCAGCACTTGGTGGTACCATGACAGAGCACAACAGACTTGTCCCTCAATAAAAAGGTCCCATGTTTATCACTGGACCAGGCGGAGGTTGCATATTATCCCTGTGTTTGTGTAGGTCTCAATACAAAACATGTGGTTCACTCTGAAGCCATGAAATCTGTAAAAGAGATGTTGTATCTCTCTTTCCTGGTCAAATAAATGTTATGTTAAAGGTGCAATATGTAACTGGTGGGGTTTGTTGCCTTCTTGTCTCCACAGATGTTATTGCTTTGCCAGGAATGTTCCACACTGTAGCATATTAAACAAGCATTTGTTCAAATTCAGGTGTTTTTATTGCTCAGAAAATACCTATAAAATGATCCATTCTGACTGTAAGCGAGATGTGTACTATAATAAATACTGTTTAATGCCATATTATGGAACATTCCAGGAAAATCAATAACATCTCCATGGAGACGAGCAGAAAGGTTACATAGTGCACCTTTGAAAAATAACTCAAATGCTTATACATTATAGTGAATAACATATTTCCTGAACCGAATTGTGGGCCGTTAAACACTAACCCTGTGATCTGTCAAGGAGGGTCAGACCACGATCTCACACATTTATCAAAGGCATTTTTAATTTCACCAGCTCAATATTCACTGAGATTTTGCATCACAGTTGAGAGTTCTCTAATCTATGAAAAAAGCAAAACAGTTTCTACATTTTTACAAAAGACAGCAAGTCAGAATCAGAATCAGAAAGAGTTTATTGCCATTGTCAGTGAACAAAATTCACAATCATAGGAACTTGTCTCGGCCTTAAGGTGCAACATAAAACACTGAGCAATAATAAAATAACATATATTCAATCAAAAAGGGCATGCATTAAGAAACAATTTAAAAATTACAATAAAATAAAAATAAAAGCAGGCACATCACATGCAATAAGTATCTTAATAAAAAAACATTTAGATTACAATTTAGCCAGTGAATTTGTCTGTGACGTTTGTTGTAACTAAGTACACTCAGAACTACAGAGCAGCAGGTTTGGAGAAATGGCATTAATAGTGCTTTTCCAGCATGCTTACGTTTTATAAGATTTCCCTCTTCACTCATGCTTTTCAAACTCCCTTTCAGTGATGAGAACCATTATTACTGACGGATATGATGTGTTATTCAGACTGTCCCACACAAATGACTCCATTCACTGCAGGGCATTTACAGCAGAAATCACACAGACCCTGCAATGACAGCTGTGGAAAAGTACAAAAATGGTACAATAATTCAATTATGTTTTATCATAGGCTACATCCCATCAGCGGGGGTTACCGTGACAACAGCAAATGGATGTGAAGCTCCCATTCTGACCCGACACCCGCACACTGCCACGGTGAGTCCATCAGGTTTTAGACGGTATGTTTCTGAAACAAAGTGTGAAGCGACCACACAATAGAACAATGTAGGAAGAAAGATGAACTCTGTCATGGATCCACAGCGTGAAATTATCCATTAGGTCAATGTCCTCCTGATTAAACACTGCCTCATGAGGATTATGTGTTGTGATATAAGCTATTTTAAAGAATATGCTTGTTATGTTCTATTGCCTTATAACATAGAGAAGTGAGTAGCCAAAGTAAGAGTACTGTTACTTCAAAATAATATATTACCCAAGTAGAAGTACAAAGTAGTGCTTCAAGAAAGTAAGGAAAAAAATGTATTGGGAGAAACTACTTAAGTAACTAATTTTAAGAGTAACTGCGTGGATGTAACTGGAAGGACAAGGCATTAAATTAAATGATGTACAAATGGGCCATGACTTGACTTGCTTTCCACTGATCTCTCTCAAGTTGTTTGTGGACATCATCATCTGTTTTGTGTAGATGCAAGTGTATTTGTTTATTTGAAATTGGACAGCGCGTAGTCATTTAACATGATCCTGGGTAAACATGCCAGATGTAGCCATAAAGGCACATTTCCATCTTTAGTCCCATGACGATGACGTTAGGACAGTCAACCACAAAACAAAGCACATACAGTTAAAGCAACACAGTTTACAAGTGGAAAAACTGGTGCTATTTTCATCCAAGTTGTAGAACAAGCTTTACTAATATTAATGGGGAATTAGGGCTCCAGATTTTATCCTGTCCACTAGAGTCCAAACCTTTTTCTTGGTGCATTTTATAACACTACCACGCAAGCAAAAGCATGGCAACCCATAGCCTGCTTGCTCAGTAACGGCTTCAGTGCTTAGACAAGTCACTCAAAAAGTGCATGTATGTTCTCCTGCTCCCGCTGCAGAGACGCGGAGTGAGCACACACAGTGAATGAATGGAAGACCGCGCGGGGGAAACGTGATCCGCGGCGCCCGGCTCATTGTAATTGTCCGTGGAACTGGACAGAAAGCGCTCCTGGGACCGCGCAAGCCCTGCATTATTCAGCACGCGTGCCTCTCCAAAAAAACAAAAAAAAAAGTGTGAGAGAGCCGGAGAAAGAGAGAGGGAGGCGGAGAGGAGGAAGAGAAAAAGGAGGAGGGACGCATCGCCGGTTGGAAAAGCTGGCGCGTAAAAGAGCTCTCCCTCAATGTCACCTCGTCGTCCTGCGCGCGTTATTACCGTTATTACATTATTATTTCAGCAGCTGCATTTGACGGGTTTAAACAAGCCGCGGACAGGCTTTCAACGAGGTAAACCTGTACAGGACAAAACAAAGACGAGAGGAAAGTAGTGCCTTCCTTCAGGTCGTCTCCACGGGTCAAACTAATCCCGTTATCCAGCCTTTACCGCGGCGATAAGAAGCTCAGCGCAGCGGTGGATCATTGCACAGGTAAATAAACAGCGAAAGTCACGTTAAAGGTTGACCAGCGTGCGCGCAGCTACGTTTTACCTTTGATCTGCGAGGAGTAATGTGGAGTTTTAGCGGGAAGAGGGGGAAAGTGCTGCGTAGCTTGGGGATGTGCGGTTGCGCCACGGTTTTATGCGTGCGCGGCGCGTATGAGTGTGATGCGCGGGCCGTAATTACACTGATCGGTGTAAAGTGCGGTAGGACACTGGATACACACACGCCATCCTCTTCCTCCTCCGGGTTTCCACAGGGACTCAAAAGAGGTCAGTGAACCAGACCGCTGCGCCGCGCGTCGCCTCTGCTGCTGCAGCGCTTCTCTTATGCAGCTCTGAAAGACTTAAAAGACGACCTTAACCTGGTTTTGTGCTTTGTGTGAATGATAATCTATCTTGCCGTTTGCTGGCCCACAGACAAAACCTTGAGGCTTGTTTGTGAGTTGAAATGTCATGCAGCTTAGCTCTATTATGTGACCTGGACTCAGTGATTGCTGCATTGACCACTGCATGACTAGGTGAACAGCTGAAAGCGACCATTTTTTTGAAACATTCTCACAAGTGACTGCTGAGCTTCTTTTGATGCTTGGTGCTTTGAAGGCCAGCAAGAAAGTTAATCTGCAAGATGTGCTATTTCATTATGATTGCAGAGTGACCATCAATTTGCAGAATATCCTTTCTTTTCAAATGTTTGTTTTAATTGGTTTATTCTGCTTGAATCTTTATCTAGAGAAATTTTGATATAGATCAGATCAGATCAGAAAGGGTTTATTGCCATTGTCAATGAACAAAATTCACAAACATAGGAATTTATCTCGGCATTAAGGTGCAACATAAAACACTGATCAATAACAAAAACAACATATATTCAATCAAAAGGGCATGTATATAGTTTTTGGGTTTTTTTGCCTTCTCATTCTGCTTCTACTTTCCTGTTGCAACTGTGAACTTGTGGCACACATATAAGGTTTTCTTCCCAAAGCTTGAATTATCATAAGGATTTAGCGGTAAATTATTGGACCTGCTGAACAAGATGTATTTGTTTATTTATAGCACATTTTGTTGTAATGCAGTGCATATTTCTAATGGCTCTGTATGGATGGATGATAACGGGAAAAGAAAACTGTCTAGTTTCTGTCCATTTGTTAGCATTCACTACAAACATTCATGAAATGTATGCACTGTGACTGATACATTGGTCCACAGAAACTGTTATCAAATACTGTGGTAATAAAATAATACTTGTGCATGGATAAAGAGCACAGAATGTGTCATCATGGAGCTTAACTGCTATATTACTCGTCTTCCTGACAGCAGTAATGTTTGTAATAAACAAAGTCATTGCAGTGGAAATCTGTGTCTTGGCAACAGAACGAGCAGTTCAGAGGGACAGTCTTTGTGAACTCAACTTTGATGCTGAGATATATGTGCTCGTTTGTTTGGCTCATGGCTAACCTATTACTGCTGAAGCTGGACAACAGATTTAAAGCTGTGAAAATATGTCCAGCTGCTTGTGTGCATTTACAGCCTGAAAGGCCATTCTGCCCTGGTCAGTGATTTGTTTGTCACTGTGTAAATTCTTCTGGAAATATCAGTACAGAGCAAACAGTCAGTCCAGACGACACATGCAATAGTTGTGTCCAGGGACACATGAGGGTCAGCTGTGAGTGGACAGAGGAGCTGGGACACAGGTATCTAACTCACCATCAGCTGCTCAGCTTATCACAAACGTATTGATATTGCAGTAATCAATGTTGCATCTAACTAACTATATTACAGTAAGACCAAGGTCCTCCATCTGACAGCAATGTACTGTTTTTAAAATGAAAACACTAAAAAGTTTAAAGTTATTGAAGTTATCTCTTCAGAAATGGTTTGGCAGGTTTGACTTTACGAATAGTTGAATTTGACCTCTTGGTTACTGCACAAATTGACACAAATTGCTACACCATTGGAAGGTAGGAATTTCTTTGGAGAAGAATGTCTCAAATGGAGCGATAAATCTTCTAACAATATTATGGTTTGGTACAATATATATTTAACTGAAAGGCTCCTAAAGGGTTCAAAAATGCTGCGACAAAGAAAACTACCATGGTCCTTTCTGTTTCAGTGCTGTCAACGTGAAGGAATAATATTATGAAACACTTTTTTTTTACAACACAGGTGCTTATTTGGAATATAACTGTAATAATTGCACACATCCGGCGTTTTTCTACATTTACCTCCTCAGAATTTAGGGAAAATACTATAGTTATTATTACATCCCTATTCAAACGGTTGATGTTACTACTTTCATTGACTTCTCCAAGCATCTTCAGACAGACTGACATTTTATATTCATGGCTGGTTTTATCCAGTTAATAATTATGAAATGTACAGTATGTCCTCGAATCTCAACGAAACTGTCCAGCCCTGTTGTCTCTTCCACTTTCCATCCCCGAAACCCGTGAGAACATCGGACAGGGACAACAACCTTATCGCGGACGTCTCCTTCCTCTGAACCTCTCCCTCTTCCTCGAATGAACACCGACAGACACACAGCTTACGTAACACCTGGCTGTGGATCAGGTTGAATGTGATTGTCCAGAAAAAGAGCCCTAAAACTGTGATGAAAGATGGCGATGACAAGATTTAATGGTGCAACAAAACTCAGATTTCTTTTGTCCATGTTTTGGGTGAGGGCCGTTGCAGTCTTCACGAGGAAATGGTGGTTCGGGATGTGATTGTCGCCTGTAGGAAGTCTGTTCATCCTCTGAAGGGTGAAGTGTTGTTGACATGAACCTACACGTGGCTTTACAGCGTCTAATCTGATGATGGAGCTACTATGGCGGTATTCCAAGAAGAGAATTAAACTACGTGGACAGTTCTAAACATTATAGATGTTCAAGAGCTAACACGCTGCAGAAGTGGGAAGAAACAAGATTCCCACAAGGCGAAACACGAGATTTTGTCCACGAGAACAAGACAAGATGAGAGTTTTACATAATTCATTGTAAATAAATGGTGCGGTTCAGATCAAAATGTTTTTATTTATTTCATAGTTGTTGTCATTGTAGATAAGGTTGTAACTAACGATTATTTTAGTTGTTGGCTAGTTAGTGATTATTTTTTGATTAGCCGATTAGTCAAACCATTATTTCCAACCAAAATAAAGGTTTAAATATGTTGACTGAGGGCTTCTGATGGATGGAGAATATTTGAATAAAGAGGATTATTAATGAAAATTTTTGTTCAAGCCAAATTTTAAAAAACTCACTAGATCATGTGCCGCATCTGTACACCATCTTGTGGCAATTTTCTCCCACGAGCACAATCCAGTGATGCATGTGCGGCAAGGGAAACTCGGCCTCAAATCGATATCGCAATTAGATTTAACATTCATTACAACTCATTATTTTCTGGCTGTTTTAAATGGTGTGGGGAAAGGCTGGCAATTAGGGTTGCGCTATTTATGTTCTTGTGTATATGGTTTTCTTTGGAGGTTGCATGTTTTCTGTCTGTCGATATGCTTCAAGGTACGCCATAACAATCACAAAAATACATCTAGATACTCGACGATGAAAAGGCTCAAGTTGTTGTAAGGGTCCTAGGACGTTGCAGTGTGGTTACAATATTGAATTGTGTTGAGTGTTTTGAGTGTTTTATTAAGTTATTATGATACAAGCAGCCACATAAAAAAAACACTATACATTGAAGTATGCGCTTTGGAGGACAGATTGAATTAAAATTACTTGATTTTTGCTTCTAAAATGGTCACAAATATTATATTATTATTATTATTATTATTATTATTATTTTCGTGACCTTTAACGATCTGAATAATAGCGAATATCAATTAACTGATATATCTTGACATCCATACATGGTAAGCACCAAAACACTGAAAGGTGGGTCAAATGTAGACAAAGAAGTTGTACAGGGACAGTAAATATATTTAGCTCAAATTATATTATTTGTGCATGGAAGATAATGCTTTATTCTTCAATCTAAGTGATATGTTATTTTCTTTTGATATTAAGGAATAGGCTTGATACTGATACTGATAATAAAAGTGCTCTTGACAAGTCATTTTCAACACAAACTTAATTTATGTTACTAAGTGGTTTTATACTTTTTTCTAGTATCTAATTTTCAATACTTTTGACAACCTTATAGCCTAGTATCTTTAATTTTATCAGCATGCTTCATTTCTGATATTGATATTACAGTGAATAGTTTTGGTTCATACTACACCCAGACCAGATGTTTGCTTGAGCCGTCAGCTGACAATGCGCAGACGACTTGAATAGCAAAGACAACACTAGTCTTGTGTGTTTGTCATTAGAAACCATGTGAGCAGGCCCGGGGCGGATCTGTGGCTGGGCCTTTGAAAATGATTTTCTCAGCTCTTCACTAACAAAGCCTCTTCATGTTTGTGCGCTCCTGAAGCCCAGCAGACCGGCGGAGCATGAATGGCACTTTGAGGCCACACTGGGACAGAGTGACAGTGAGACGAGCGGAGGATACAGTCGGATGCTTCATTAGTCATAACTTATGCTTTGAGAGGTGTAACTGATATTGTTAGGACATACTGAGAAATAAAGTATAGCCACAAAGTCACTTTCCCAGGAGTGTGAAACAGAAGGATTGTCTGGAAGTTGTGGAATAACTGGTTTGTGTAGTCTTTAGATTTAAGCGTTGTTGTTAACTAAGTCATGGTATTATTATATGATGATTATGAGTTTGTATGATCGAGATTTTTATAATAAGACTGAATATTTAATTAATTTAAAGAAGCTTAAGGCTAAGAAACTAATTCTAATCATTTCTAATTGTCAATGATCAGTTTGGGTCAAGGTCAACATCCAATCTTCTGTCCGTAAAAGCATGTGTTTTGAAGCAGAGTTCAGACTTTGGAAGAAGACCTTCGACTTTTTGTGTTAAATGACAGTGATTGCAAATCTGTATTGTCTGAGTGATTCGTTTTGATAAAAGCCACTTTAATTGTAACAACATTAAATATCTTATTAATTTTTTGTCATATTGCCCAGGCTCGAATGTAATCTAGGTTTAATTTATCAGTATGTCACTGGGACATACTGTCAAAAGTACTGAGTGATGGCTGTTAGACCTTTCTCCAGATTTGAGCCAGAATTCTTATCACAAGAACCAACACATTCTGTGAGTTATTGTGAGGTTTCTGTTTTTGAGGTTTATATTTTTCCCACTGGAATTTTTTTTGTTTTTGCTTGCAAAGAAGGAGGGTCTAAGGACTATTGCAATTGACAAATGACTGTTTCATTGTTTGATTTTCTGCTGGTAAAATCAACAGTTTTGTTGTTTTGTTTTTGCTTTTCAAAACTAAATTGAATTGAAAAATGTGTGATTGCTGTGCTGCCCAGTGGTCGCGTGGTTATGGCACACGCATGTATGCCTGGCTCCAAGTGCAGCCGGCCGCAGTGTAGTGAGTTCGAATTCCGACTCCAACAATTTACTGCATGTCCTCACCGCTCTCATCCCCCATTTCACACCACTTTCCTGTCAATAAAGCATACGGCACCAAATCTTAAATTATTATTTTTTTTAAATGAGTGATTGGATTGTGGTTGGTGCATAAGGGAAAAATATGTAAGTATTTTTTGAATATTGCAGCTGTAGAAAAACTGATTTATAAGCTTTCACAGATGAAAGGTTTCAATTTTTCACTTGGAACTGTCATTGTGTCTTTTTTTACATAACTGAAATGAACGACATTCCATGAAAAATCAGCCTGAACCTTCAAATAAATGTGCTGAAAAGTGTTTTGAATCCGCAACCCTTTCTCAATGCTAGAACCCTAACCTAATCGCGACCTTACTCTGACGCAAACCTCTCAACAAAGAAAGAACTGCTCAAATCAAATCTCAAGACTTTGGGGTAACATTGAAAATAAAATAGAACTTTTTTTCATCACCACGTTCCGTCTGAAAGCCTTTTGCTGCCGTGTTTTGATTTGTGCGTTCCAGAAAGGAAGAGGCCCGGAGTTTAACAGGAAACCCAACAATACAAAACTGACCCACGTGACGGCGGCCATTACCCCACCTCCGCCACCTTCCATTGTCCAAAACATCCAGCAGAAGTCATTCATTAAAGATACAGCAAAGCCCCCAGCACCTGCGATACAAATGCTGTTTACTGCATGTACGGAAAGACAGGCCAAACAACAGGTGGCCGCATAGAACGTACTGTAATTATGCATAAATACTTGAAAGCTATTCGGATTGCCGCATGAAGGTGTGGGGATTTGCAGCGTTTGGGTGGGAGATTATGGCACAGAGATAGGAAATGTCAGCGTGGATTTGAGCTGGAGGTGGTCAGGACATGGAAGGCTTGTCGTTATTCATTATCACAGGGGGAGACAGACAGGAGAAGAGACGCTCAGAGTGTGTACTAGAGGAGGTGAGGTCATGTTCACCTCACTCAATGGGATATTTTAGGGTCCGGATGTGGTGGGTTGCTGTGCTGGCGTTGGCAGTCACATTGGACCGACACATGCTTAGCTATACCCATTGTCTGCAGATTGTACTGTAGTTTTTTAGGGATGTCAGGATATAAAATGTTATTGTGAGAAGAAACATCACGATTTCACCATTATTCACATTTATTTACTGTGACCAAATAACAGTGAAAACCTTTATTTTGCAATGAAGAAACTTTCTGTATGAAAAAGTAATGATATTGTCACATAAACAGCCAGACAAAAAAGTACTTTACATGTACATGAGCTGAAACGTTTCGTTTTTTCTAAAACAGAGTCCAGATGACTGCAACTGAATCGTTTTCGACAATGGAACACTCCTGGACGAATGAGGGATTACATTGACATACTTTACATGTAGTTAACATTTTGGGGATTATAGATTGAACTGGAGTTGCTCAATGGTGCTGCCTGCTTTTTAGTTTTTATGATTATATTGTGTCCTGAATAATCACTATTATCGATTAACCAAATAATCATGACATCCCTAGTTTTAAAGGTTTGCATTTTAGGACATTTTTAATGTAATACAAAAATATGGTTATCGTAGGACTCGCAGTATGAAACAAAAAGTAAAGGATATTTTCTTTGCCCCCCACATTGATCAATCTTGATTTTTTTTCTTTTCACAAACAAAATAAAAATGTTTTTCAATATTGGTATCATGAACATAAACATGATCTGAACAAGGTGGACTATAAAGAAGACGTATTCTGCTTTTGCGTGCTATATTGTATTGATCTATGACACCTGTGGGTGTATTTTATAGATTTTTTTTATCGCAATATTGATGTAAAACGACTTATTAAAAGGAAAAAGGTGACATCCGATCAAAAACTGCTACGCTGATTTCAATCTGACCCTTTACTATGCGTTAGCATAAAAATGATCCCAGCAAAGAGCCCACAGCCGGACCCTGCTGTTATTTACAGCTAATTTACTAATGACTGTAACTCAGCTCTATAGATTATCATTAGCAGGAGTCAATATAGACCATTCTTTCTTCTAATGACAAAAATATAGCGACTCTTCTCCCTCTAGTTCAGGGGGAAATGCTTTTCGTTGAGAATAATAATACAAAATAATATCACTTTTTTTAATAGTTTTGGAAAATTGTCTTCATTTTACCAATCTAATCTGCAAATCAACTGACATTTCCATATAGCAATTGTATTGACTAGGGCTGGTTAATAAATCAGTTTTATTAACACGCCACGCCGGCGCCACGCCGGCGCCACGCCGGCGCCACGCCGGCGCCTCGCCGCCGCACCCCAATTTTCCTCCTCTTATTACACCTACTGCCAAATCTGTGGCGCTATCGCGCTTTCTCCCCTTTGCTTTACAAATAGTGGCGTTATTGTGTTCTGAAAATGTCTATATTTTGGTTTCCCATGTCATATTTGCTATGCCGTAACAAATATGACATGGGTCTGATTGGATTTTTTGATCAGGACGCCGAAATGTAATTTTGTGCCAAATTTCATAAAATTTCCGAAAACTAAATATAGTCGGGGGCGCTATCACGCCAAATGAATTTGTTTAATTTCAAGTAGGTTTAGTGCAAAGGTTTTAACAACTGATTCAATTTTGATGCAAATCGGACTTTGTATGCGCAAATGGCAGCAAATTTAAAAAATTTAGACATTTCTGAAATTCTATCTATCAATAGTTTGCGGCTTCGCCGCACAGACACCATGAAAGATATCAAAATAACTTTGATAACTTTCTCAACACCATTTTCACCAAATTTCAGCTTTTTCGGGCAAACGACCTAGGAGGAGTTCGTAAAAGTACGAGGTTTGGAAAAACTCCTGAGTCATTCGCGATCGTCATCTCCATGTAAAGCACTAATTTAGTGCGCACTTTGCCCGTTTACGATAATAATGTTACATTTTCTTATTACTAATTAGTATGCACGGGACGTGCATGAGTGGAGGAGTGCGTGAGTGAGTGTTTGGAAGCGGGCGAACGCTTTGCTTTGCACGGCCTTGCCATGTAAACTCATTTTGTGGTCAGCTCATTAGGGTTCACCACTATAATTAAGACACAGTTGAGTGAAATGAATGAACTATGGTTTGGGGTGGTGTTGGATGGCAAGAAACCACTAACTCATATAGCCATAGTAGATAAGGAAGCTGCCGTGAAAGTTACCAGGAGCAGCGTGGCCGTAAATCACTCTGATTTATCAGGAAACTGCTCCTGGTTTGTATCCAAATGGAGGCATGTCCCAAAATAGTGTTTTTTTTCTGTGATACTGAGGAAAGGTTAACACAGCAGAGGTTAAAACCATGTCAGTTGTGATAAGGAAGATGTGTAGCAATAAAGATGTCAGCAAAATATAGTTGATGATTGGAATTTCCTTGGTTATCCATTTGTTTAAATTGTTTCGTTATCTGGAGGAAAATACATGCAGGGACTTTCTCAGAATAAATAAAAATGAGATAGATAAGATGTTTCATAATTTATAGTTTTTTGCTGCTGTTTTCATGCCCAGTGACTCGGTGCTTTGCCCTCAGTCTCAAAACTGCTGTGCTAATCAGCTGCTCTCTGTAAATAGACAGGTGATTAGCACAATGTCGGTTTCAGGGAGGAGCACATCTTAGCTGGCTCACTAATGCTACAAGGAAACACTGAAAAGGTTTGTTTGCGTTAGGACTTGGTATTGTATATGTTCTGACTATACAATACAAGGCAATAATAACTGTTTTAGCTTTCATCATGCAACATCAGAGGGTATTTTGATATGCTTTGTGGCCATTTGGTTGCTGTAGCGTGGCGTGATAAAGGTATCTCTAGAAAACACACAGTTTGTAGATTCTCAAATGGTAACAAGTAACATCTAATCTATTGTTATGATGTTGGTACACAATGTCAGTCCTTGAACAGACTGAAGCTTCTATGAGCTTTACCACCTTGGTTTAGCATTCATTCACACCAACTCAACATTAAGGGGTTAAAAAAAAGTATTTGATGCAACAACATTTTTATTTATTTTTTACAATATTTCTGCAAAATCTTGAAAACCAATTGAATATGAAGCCTCTTTACAATTTAACTTAATACACTACTGTGCCGTGTAGGGATGTTATTCTAGTGCTACTATCAGTATCTATAATGTCAGAGTTTTGGTGTTGAAGATTTGGCTGCCTTAGTCTCTTTGTCAGGACCCGTATGTTTATAACCCAATTTAGAAGAAATATACATTTTATCATAGTTCTTATATTATTAGTGTAGTTGTGTCCGTCAAAACATTGTATATTTGGGATTTTATATCATAAGAAACTGTATAATTCAAGTATTAATCAATATTATCTCAACTTTTGGGGGACCCCCAACACATGGCCTAGGGACCCCCAATACCAGAATGTGTCTTTTTAACAGACTAGAGAGTTATTATTATTATATTTTTTTACAAAAGTGAAAAATGTTTTATGACCTTTACTACAACTTAACATCGATTTGTGGGCCCTGCTATAGATTTTATCAAATTGATGTACAAATATATGTTTTTGGCCAAAGCAGAAAAAATGAATGACAAATATTGTATCGGCTGAAAATAATCCATATGTGACCATCGGAGCAGTGAATAAGTATCGCCTTTGAATTGTTTGACTTGTCTGAATTGTAATAAAGGCAGCGTTGGTAACATTTGTACTTTGTTCTGCCTGATTAACAGCAGGACATGGCTGCACTCTTACATAACCTGCCCAGGCTGATTAAAAACAATGGGGAAAGAGATCAAATAAAGGAACATTGAAACCTAAAAAATACCCATGGGAGTCTATGTCTATAAATCTTGTGCTAAATAGACGTCACAATACAATGGCAATACAAAGTTGCGTTCTGGTGTGGTATTTTACAGCACCGCCTTTGAAATAGAGATTTAAAATGATCCTCAAAGTACCTATTTTGTATCAGCCATATACTGAATTTAGAAAGCATTTGGCTGTATAAAGAGGATGGACTTTCTATAGAGCCGAGCAATCTGACAAATCGATTGATAAATTTTTTGCCTCTCGCTGTATATACTTTTGTCGCCTGCTTTTTTGTTACACATTATCAGCCTACTAAAGGTAAGTTATTGTGATTAATTTACTCTGATACTCATTACAAACATCTCCAGACCGCTTGCTATTGTTTCACTCTGTGTTTTCACAACTAAGGTTAGAAATGTAGCTTGTCATTCTATTTAAACAAACAAACAAATCTTAAGCTTAACCATAAAACAGACTTCTCGTACTTGATGACAATTTACTATATCACTGGAAATGATCAATTTCAAACTCTTATTGTCATTGTCAGTTGTCTTCATGCACTCATGCTGTGTTAATTTCACTGCCTATCTTGTGCTTAGAGAGAGCTACAACTAACAGGCTCGACAAGAGTGCAGAGGAGCATAAGTATTCAGCACAGACTCTCCCTCCAGCGAGCGTTTGTGCTCTTTGTTCTTGAGGGGCTTTTGTTTAAAAGTTGTGGGTTTTCAAAGTGAAGATGTCATGGAAAGCTTTGGGACCAATAGTTGCCATGAGTCCAGACATGCAGCACATTCCTCTGCAACACTCAAAACTCAAAAGGCATCTAAACATGATCTCAGCCTGGCTGTTGTTCCAAACTCTTTGGCAAATGGTAGGTGAAAATTGCTTTGATTGTGATTGTTGCTCTTTCTTTGCTTTGTTCTTGATGTAAGTTCACTAGAGTTTTTTGGTGGAGGCCGTTTTGAAGTACTCACAGTTGTTTGTGTTGGTATTTCATATACATGGAGTAGTTTAGTGTGTCTAAATATAGTTGTTACTAGAGCTAAGCACTAATGCTTGGTCCAGTTAGTTCAGTAGTCATTGGTTCAATGCTTATTTGTCATTGAGCAAGTCATTTGACCCACCTTGCCACCTGGTGGTTACTTAATGTAAAACTCCAAAGAAAATATGACTGCTCAAATACAAATACTAATCCAATTGTTAACCATTGTGCTGGGATTTCTATAATAACATACGCAGCCTGTGCAAAAAAAAGAAAAAAGTCGCCACTTGGATTCAACTAAGCCTGTATTTAAACCCAACTGATGCTTCTTTGTGTTTGAGGCAGTTTCTTTTTTGTCTGTGCATACACTTTTAGTAAGAATTCCACATTATAAATGATCATAATGATTATAGATTATAAATTATAAATTATGAACGAGACCCCTGAAACCCCAGTGAGAGTGTTTGGGACGAGCTGTAGAAGGCTTTGTGCAGTGGTCACTCTCTCCCATCATCAACATAAGATCGACTGGTGAAAAATACTGCAACACTGGATGGAAATACATCTTTGAATTTTTCACAAGCTTATTGAAACTATACCACAGTGAATATATTAGAGCGTGGGCCCCATTTTTCTGTTGCGTGTGCCCCATTTTTCTGTTGCCAACTTTTTTCTGGACAGGCTGTTACATTACTATAAAGAACAGCAACATTATAAAGCGTTAATCAATGATCAATAATCAATAGCTCATTAACCGCCTCTGCCTGTTATAAATTTGGAGGGGAAAAAACATGGAAAAGCCGTTTGATAGATTGACTGCCCCCACATCTACATAACTGTCAAAAGTTGACAAAAAACGATATTGAATTAGTGCGATGTGTTTAATTGAGATATATTATAATAGCAGTCACTTCTGTCAGTCAGTCCCAGGTTAGTAGTAGCTAAAGAACTATTAAATTAATCCTTTTCATAATATATATGAAAGAATATATATATTATAAAGCATGTTTGCAAAGATCTTGTTCTCAACACACTGCATCAACATTCATTCTGTGTTAGATTGAGACATTTTAGATACATTATTAACCAAATAAAAGTTTCTATATGGATAATGTTTTGAAATTAAGTGTATTATGGATGAACATCAGAAATAGTTTATTCTTTTTGGACATCTGATTTAATAATGTTGCTGTCTTCTTTGTTATAAAAAAACCTCTTTAGGGACTACACCGACCGGCATGTTTTTTTTAGAGTCTATATAGTCCAGATTACAATTACCAAAAAACGATTAAGTTTTTTTTCCCGACTTGTTGACTTTGACACAATTAGTCGATTAATCGTTATAGTAGTTATAGTTATAGTAAACACTGACCTGTTCATCTCAGTTACATTTAAAATATGATTGTTACCTGACATGTTCACAAATAAAAGTGATACATTTATCAAAAAGCACAATAGACTTGCCTTAAAAGTTTTAACGTTTCATGACTTATTTGTTAGATTTTTTGGTGTATTTGCTGAAAGCTTTAGACTACATGCAGCAATAAAAGCCCATTATAGATCAATTAAAAGCAACATGGCGATTATCTCCTGAAGTTTGTAGCAGCTAAGGCGACCCAGTTAACCTGTCTTGTAGTATTTCGTTTGCTGGTTGTGATTGCACTTGCGCTGGCATCCATGTTTTGTATTTCCTGTGTTGAGAATTGTTTCCGTGGATACAAGTTAGCAGGGCTTTCTGGTTTCCTGCTTAAAGCAAAGTCTGTTGTTTATGATAGGCTTCAGTCCAATCACGTGCTTCCTCGCTTCTACCATCACTTCATCTAATTTGTGTTTACAACAGATCGTAAATCTTCTTCAGTATCTCCTTGATCCAGTAGGATGTGGGTATTTTGTGAGAAACCTTCAATGAACCATCATTAAATCAGCTCATGCCAGACAAATTATTATGATGATGATCTTTGGTTGTGATTGGATTAGTCTCAGGATGATGGTTATTCATTTTCTCTCATAGAGCTGCAGTTTGTTTCCACAGTTTGTAAGTCGTCCACAAAGAAGAAGTCACTTTGTACTGCACTTGACCAATCACAATTTTGATTGGTAGTTTGTGTAGACGGCATGCACATAGCCTATCTATAGAAAACGGTATATCTCCAAATCTAATAACATTGCATTTATATTGTACTGATAATCTTGAGAAGCTTCTCAAAGAGCTACTGTATAGCTTTGTTTTTTCTTGATGGTGGGCTGCCAGGATTGAGATTCAGTCCGTTTTTCAATGATCAATTATCTCTTTTTAGTTTAGGTCTATGGCCAATCTTTTGGAGCAGAAGAAGCAGCTTTGGAGGAAGAAATTTGACTATTTTTTGTGTTTAATAGCTCAGATTAAGAGTCTATACTGCTTATATTCAGGAAAGTAATTCTTATTTGTTTTCATTGAGGCCAAAAACCGTGACGAATCAATATGAGGAAAAACCTTATTACCCAGGCTGAAAAAACTGACTGTTTTTCCCAAAACTTCGGGCCAACTCACTCCTCCATCTCCGTTCAGCTGTTGTTCATGTAAATCCCCACAATCCCAATCAAATGTTTTTTTAACGAACGATTAATTGACTAAGCAACCGAACGCTTATAGCCCTCGCCAACATCCTTACCAACCGTCATCACTCAAGGTGGGTGAACTACACGGACAAGAACACATCACGCTGATACTTTAACCTTTTAAAAGCGCTCATTATTGTTTTGATCACATCTATGTGCAAATTTCATTTCATCCATTAGGTCATACTTGTTAATTGCAAACACGAATGTAGCCATATTTTCCTCAGACACATGCAAACTCGACATTTCTAGGCACATTCTAATATCGCTTGTCTGCTATTTCCCACTTGTGATCAATCCTGATGAATTGACCTCCAACCACCCTGGGGCACTGAGCATTATTGACCCGCGGTATTTGACCCAGTTCTCTATTCACAACACGCACATGATCTCACCACATACAGCGTCACAGCCGTCATGTCAATTAAAACAACATCTCCATCTTTTTATTGTTATTCACCCTTTATGTGCGTCCATTCACGAGCCGGTTGAAAGTGTGTTACAACCTGAGTTCCCAGAGGAAACGTGATAATTGGGTTACTGTCCCAATTTCCTGTGACCGATTTTTCCTCATTATATGGCACACGGTTGTTTCAGGGTCTTGGAAACCTCCATGAGTTGTTGGTGTGTTTTTGGCTAGGTTTGTTTTTGTTTTCCTGGTACCAGTACTTTAACAATACCAAGTTTACAATTCAAGTACTTGAAAGATACTTTTTCATAATTTACGCTGCTCTAATCATAATCTAGAACCTTAAAACTGAAAAATTATTAGAATTATTACCTTTAGCAAAAACTGTAATCTTTTTGTTAATTTTTGTGCTGAATTTCTTTGTAGCTAGGGTTAGGCGATATGATGATAAAAATCTAATTGTGGTCTGATTCAGAGTGGTAATGATGGTAATGGTGTCATGATGTCATAATGTATCCTAATTCAGTACTTCTCAGTTTATTGGAGCTGTGCGTTCAAACGCACATACTTTTCCTCACTCCTCCTAATGGTCTGCCTCCGTCATGCTCTGAGTGAGTGACTGGTGAATTTCATTTTCTATCAGAGGTGTGAACTTTCAAGTTGTGATTTGGACTCCAGTCAGACTTGAGTCACTGTTTTGATGACTTGAGACTTAACTAGATTAAATGAACTACGGCGTGGGACAGGACTTGGACTTAAATGTCAATGGCTCGGAGCTTGACTTGGAGCCCAGTGACTTGACAAGCTGTTTTGGTATCGACTTCAAAGGCCTTGAAACGCAATGCATAGGACTTTGCCTTGCTTCTCTTTGACTTGGGATTTGACTCGGACTTGAGGCCAAAGGCTTGAGACTTACTTGAGACTTGCAAATCAAGAACTTGGTCCCTCTTATTATGTGAACTCTGAGGCATCATCCATTTTAGTTACCCCCTAATAAAGGCCTGCCTCATAAACACAGTCTAAAGATTCTACTTAATGTACATTAGTAGAGTTGTGAATCTAAGAATATTTTTTTTTTATCAAAAGGTAAGGAAATGGTACCAGTTTCAGGTACCTAATTGTTTTCAGTTGTACCTATGCTTTTAACAGCACCAAGCCCTGTCCATGTGTCAGACCACTTATAGCTGTTTTACCATCAGTTGTGGTTTTAAGTTGGTTTACAAGAGAATGTTCATTGACTGTGCAGTTACCATGTTGTCCAGTTCACAGCCCAGGCATTCATGGCTATTGTTTTTTTTTATAAAAGACCATTGACCTGTCCAAGGTGTAACCAGCCACTGTGAGCTGCAGTTGAATTGGTCCACTCTTTATGAAGGTACAAAGCATGTTGCTGATAGTTGGCAGTAGCAAACCGACCTTGGCCTGGGCAAATGCTGTTTTTTTTAAAGGCATTCTGACTGCACTCACTGTGAAAATTGTTGTGCAGCTAGGTCAATATAAAAGAAAATAGTATGTATACATAAAAAACACACATTTGTAGAATACATATGAAATGGACAGAAATGTATAAAACAAACTAGCACCATACTGTTTGGTTAGCTTTGACCTGTTATTTGTACCAACCATATCACTTCTAATGTGTAGTTTGGTCTTTTATTTTTTTATTTCCCTAGATACATATCTTGTCAATTATGATTATAAGTAGTTGAATGTTTCCTCATTTAGTGGCTGATCACACAAGCTCTTGATCTAATTGGCGGAAAGTGTTTGCAGATATGTTCTGTCCTTGTAAGAAGAGAAAGTGAACCGTGACTGAGGTCAGCTCTAGTTTCCAATGGCCCGATCCTGTGACCCTGCCAGACCAGGACTACGCAGGTATCCTCATCTGGACTTTTGTGTCAACACCTCCAGATGTACAAACTATTCAATTTAAACAGAGATGTTACACCTTCAATTAACAGATAACTGGATTTTTATTTCCAGTTGAAAATTTTTTAAGTTCCTTGAGTTTGACCATGAACTTCCATTACTGTCAAACAAACAGTACCGTAAGTTCTTTTTTGTTTTCTTTATCATTTTAGCTGCCAACATAGTGCTGATTTAAAAAATGTATGAGACACTTTGAAAACTCTGTGTGAAATGTTTCTGTTAACCTCATGTAAATCTGTTTTACACCATAGTAAGAAAGCTGCATCGTTAAACATTGACAGATTAATGAACCGGAAGGATTCTCCAATCGTCAACTCCAATTGCAGTTTTCCTCGTAAATTCCTTAAACTGTAAAAATGCATTTGTTCTCAAAGTGGTTTAGTACGCAAATGGTATGATTAAACATGGTATTATTGGGATTGTGTTGTCTCTCTACATTGTGAACAACCATTGAACACTGATATCACACACTGTATCATTCTCCTAACCAATTTTACATCCAAAGTGAGAGTTTAAATTTGATTTATTTTTTTTTGGTCTGGTATCCGCCTGCTATAGTGTTGGGTATATTTGAATTTGGTTTGTTACCAACCTAAACAATACCTTGTTTACCATACAAGTACTTGATGTCTTGACCTTAGAACAATAAAAATATAATTGTATTGTGACAACCCTAGGTGCCTTGTGACGGTATCCAGCCCTGTCATCATCCGTTTCGCTTTAGTTGTTGCTTTCATTTTTCATTTTCCTTTCTCTGTAAAGTAACTATAGCCTCGCTTGAAGCTCATCCTCATGTTGCCCAAATCCCATTTTAATGATGACAGTTCAAAATACCAATGGCCTTCTTATCACAACCCAATCCGAGCGTCACTCATCTCCTCTTCATCACCGCGGTCGCATATGCATGGTTGTTTTGTCTTTGTACCTGCACGGCTCAGAATCCAGAAGGTTGAAGGGAGCCAGTCACACGCCGAGCACAGGCCAGAGCACAGGTCCTGGGCTGACACAGGAAGGGAGGAGCAGGGTGGGCCGTGGATGTTTTTGGTCACTTTCACACACAGGGGGCTTTGTGCACTACAGCAGAGCCAGGTAGTAACTAGATACAGTTAATCTGCCATAGTTTTAATAATTTGTACGAGGGGATTTCTTTGTGAAAGAAGACTCTTGCACTTTTTGTTACAATTTGTGAATGAAAACATCTTGGATTTTTGCTCCAACTTTAAATGGGTTTCTTGCATTATCAGGGAAGGGTCTCGAATCCCTTCACTTCACAGTAGCGTCAGCGGAATCTTGAACCAATCAAAGCACTTGATTACATTTGGCCGATGTTAATGTAAGACTGGTTGGCTTGAATTAGTTATGTTTGAATGTATTGTTAGAAATGGGTAGTCAATGTCCTGTCGTTTCTGCAGAAACTTGGACTAATCAAAAAAGGTATTTCATTCAGTTTTTCAGTTCTGCTTGGTTCAATATATTTTGTGATCCGGACACTAGGTCTCAAATGACCAATCAAAATGTTTTATTTATTTGTTTATGCGCAGAATCTTGATTATGCTATGTCAATTGAATGTTTCCTTGTTCTCTGATTGGTTGTTTTGTCCGAGGCAGTTTATCATATTAGTGTCAAGACTATTTTCCTTCGTGAATCAGATTCAGTGGTGCTATAGCCATTTTAGCACAAATGAAGACAAAACAAATTTTGACTGTATGTAATGATCCACAGGCGTCATAGGTTATATATTTATAACAAACAAAAGCATAATAAATCTACTTTTAAGTACAGACTGGAACCACTTTCTCTCCAGCCTCTACATCTGGAGAAATGAGCTCTTCTTCCAAAAAACACACACAGCTAGCCCATGACATCACGGCTTAGCAAGCAAGCGGCCGGCAGGAATGTGGCTGGAAAAGGAGAGGCTTTGTGGAGGAGAGGAGAGGAGAGGGGGAGGCAGGAAAAGGAGGAGAAGACAGCGAGGAAAAGGCTTGGCTAGGAAAAAGTCCGGCACCCCCACAATCTGGTACAACGCAGAGCTGCACCGGACACACACTGCTCAAGACCTGAATATAACACGTCATTTTTATTATTATTATTATTATTATTCATTTTAACAAGAATTTTCTTGTTTTTGGAATAAACTTTTTTGTCTTTTTTTGACAGATGTTAGCCATGTAAGTACTGACTAAATTAATGTGTTACTGTTGACAGTATTGTCTGAATAATGTATTATACATTTTTTGTTGCGGTGGATATACAGTATTTTGTTATTTCAAAGTACAGTGCTTAGATATTAGAGATATAAGAGTTGACCAGTGTAGTGGTGTTAAATTGAACCAAATTTGGTGTGTGTATATACTGTATGTGTGTATATATATATAAAGACCAGGCTCTGCATTTAAGTGACCAGGCCAGGCAGTGAAAGAAGTACACAAGTCTTATACATCGTCATATACATATGCATAGTCTATTCCCGTTTCAATACAAGGAATAGACTCGATGCTGTTTTCGATACAATGAACAACTTTCTTTATGTTACCATGTTTTCTTATTCTAGATTTGGTAAAGCTCAGGATCTTTCTACAGATTTTTTTCACCAGTACCGATACTTGTTCAATTAAGTATCTAGTTTCAATCGTAGTTTTATTGATTAGTGTCTATTTTTTATATACTTTTGATACTAGTCATGATGTAGACTTGGTTTGGTTTCCGTTCTAGTTTTGGTTTAGTCTTGATCTTGTTGTCCGAGTATACAGTCACTCCGGCCCGGGTTTAGTCCCACTTTTGTTGATGTGCGCACCCTAAGAAATGTGTTACTTACAAGTCATAATAATAATAATATGCAATACAATAACCATACTGCATTGCAATAAAAAAAAGCTAAGGTACGCTGCTTTGTATAGAGTTTACTGTACGACACTTTTGTTGACTTCACTTGCCTTGCTAATGTTTATCCCAGGTGTTAGCCTCTGCGTCAGCCCACCCATCTTTGTTTTTGTCTTGCCACTTTGCGTGCAGCTCTCCTGACGTGGGCCGTATACCACTTGTTTGGTGTGTCAGCACATTTAATTTAGCATCCCCGGAGTGTTCTTCTGACATCATAAATAAGCAGCAGCACAGCCTGGCCTGCGTTCAAAGCTCTACTGTTTAGATATCGAGACGCTGCACTGAACGAGCCCCGGTCTCTAGTTACAACATGGGATCGAGTTTTGACGGCAGGAAATGGAGACGGCCCCGTTGAGTTGTGTGGAAGCTTGTACGTGTGTAGTGGAGAGTTGGATACGTCTGCCGATAGAACAGGCATGACAAATATGTGGATAAGCGGGAAAGGAGTTGTGTAAACCGGTGCTGCCGTTACATTTAAAGGGCTAACACATGTTTAATAATAATGCCATGGTGTTGGAGCCCTTTAGATTGGGGAGTTTCATGTGGATTTATTTTGGTAACATGACATAATGGGCGGTGACATTACACGACTGTGTCAGGATGAGCAATGTTTTCTGAGCAACGGTCAGACTGTGGCCAGAGGAAAAAGGTGTGTGTCTTTCAATTCTAAAGCGAGTCGGATGTTGATAATAAGTAGGACCGGGCGATTTTGACCAAAACAAATATCTCAATATTTTATGGGGAGTATCCAGATAATGACATTCAGACAATATGTGTAAAAAAAAAAAAGTGAAGAAATATTAACATACACCCTTATTTGAAAGTTTACGACATACACATTTTTCTATTGTTCATTTTTAATCGGCTCTTTTGGTGGCATTTTTTAACTCAATGATATATTAGATATTAAAATGTTGCATATCTTCAAAAAAACTTTAACAATATTTGCTAAATTTTGATATATTGACCATCTGGGACAAGCATGATAGCTTTACTTCAAAAAAATGGTCATCAAAAGTTTAAACATTAAAAGATGACTGAAAATTACATTTCAAATAACTTTCCAAAACTTTTCAGGCCGGGATTCCCAAAATTCCCATGCAGCCGACTCGTGACTTCCACTGCAGAGTAAAATTTAAAGTGGTAATCATTTTAATTGTAGAAAGATATTCCGTCGTAATTGTACACCAACTTTTAATATTGAATCAGCTTTAATGTTATTTACTTGAATAGTTTATTGTGGTACTGGACCTAATTTCACAAAAATATAGGGTTTTTTTATTTTTTATTTAATTAATAAATACAGTATCACAATGTCAAAATTATTTCTTATATCATCTTGTGTCCCCCACTTTGGGAAACAGTGTTCTGTTTGAACATAACACCTACTTTTAAACACAGTTTATAGAAATAAGTTAGCTTTAATATGAAATAGTTAAATAAGTTATAATGGCTTTTCATTCTGTGTTGATTGTTTTATCTAATTAAATAGCTGTGTATTCATGTTTTATAGTGACATGGTACAGAATGCTTTTGGTGGTTTCCATTAGGTAAAAAAGTATATTTTCTGACGGCACAAGGTTCATGAATAAACCTGCAAAATGCATTTGAATAATATATTTTCACCCTTTCAATTTTTTTGTGCTTTACATTTCTATACCACGTTTTACCCACAGAGTTTGTGATATTAATTGAATAATGCAGGGAAATCTCTCTTCTAGGCAGGTCATTGGCCATTCATTTGAACTTCTGGTAAATACTTCTGGTAAAAAGTTTTTAGTGAACCCCCCATGAGGCATGCGGCCAGCGTGTCTGTCATCGTTGTGTTCATATGTGTGTGTTTGTGACTGTGCGGAACAGTGAGACTCTAAACATTTCCAGATGGGTCGGGAATGAGTTGGAATCCGGCCCAAAATTTCAATGCAACTAAGGCTTTAGTAATTACGTCTTGACTTGGATGCACTTGGGATCACTTCTGATTGTAACCGCTCACTTACATCTTGTGACATGTCTAGCCATAAACCCCGGGGCAAAGCTTGAAGTACAACAGTCTTATCTGAACCCCAACATAATACCAGGGTTTATGCTGTAAAACAACACGCAGTATGGATGTTTGGAAAAACTAATCCCGGCTTTGGGCCCAAATCCTTCATGCTAGGTTGTAATAGAGCTAACCTCCCGTCATGTTCTATGTATTTAAGTAAGCAATACAAACATAATCTTTTAAATGGTTTAGTTTTCAGATTCTAGTCTGGTTTCAGATGCTGGTTTAGGGTTTCCATGGGGTATTTGAAATAATTTCCGATTTAAAAGAAAGGTGGAATCAAATTGAATCCTATAGTACCTTTTACATCCTTAATAATGTTTCTTTAGGATATTTTTGGACATCAATATCATTAAAACAAGAAAATATAATTGTTATAATTGGCAATACCAGGGGGGACTCAAGACAAAAAAGGTCTGGTTTAGATGACACTGATCTTTGCTTCAAGTTACTGGATGGTAATGAACTTGCTAAAATTGTACAATATAATGCTGTGGTTAAAGTTTTTAACCCTTGAACAAAAGGAAAAAGGTGTTCTATTCCAACATTTTACGGCATTTCACTACAAAATGGGAACATTATTATTTGGACTAATTATTTTAAAAGAGGCGGAGATTTGTGTGACTGATAGTCTGAAAGTCTTGTCTTGTCTTGGCATATCATTGATAAGGGATCAACATTGTAACTTGTTTAAAATGTTGTGTTGCCTTTTGAAGTTTAGCTGCCAGATCTTATTGAAAGTCTTCTGTGTAGTTAGTTATTGACCCAAAATGTCAATTTTGTTTTTAATACTAAGGAAAAGGCTCAATACTTGATTCCGATTTCAATACCACAATGAGGATTAGTAGACAGTCATTTTCAACACAAAGTAATGTTACCATAAGGTCTAATACTAGTTCTGTCCACGCTCAAGCTTATTCTAAAACTTTTCACTAAAGTATCAGTAGTATCAGTAGTATCTAGTTTTGATACTAGTTTTAGTATCAATTGACAATCCAAATAGTTTATTGTTTGTAAGAAACCCATTTTAAACATTCCTTTGACATTCGACACTTTTGTACAGTGCACTTCATCACGAGCATCAAAAGTCCAGACCAGCTTTGAGGACATGCAGTTATGCCAGGAATGTCAGCTCACCTCTACCGGAGACACAAACTCTCCACAAACCAGCGAGGCCCACACGACGCGCACGCTCCCGACACACACACAGACACACACACACAGGCCTGTACTCTGCGCGTGCACGTGTGGGAGATTAATGCTGCCTATGAAACATTCCTATAGGACTGTTTCTCCAGGCGGTAACAGGAGACGCGCTCCCTCGTCTGAACTGTCCTGGATGGATGCTGCTCGGACGCATTCCTTCATAACACTGTTGAAAATGCGCGGCAGGATTAAACATAACAGAAGTGATGACCTCCGCAGCGGGGGAGAGAACAAAGGAGTGATAATAACATTAGGCTGCAAAATCATCAGACTTGTTGATATGTGGTGAAGGGAGCGTGAAATGGGGAAACAAAGGCATAGAACAAATCTATAAATCTATACTGTGTTCTCTGGACACATGTCGCAACACTGTAGGGCTATGGCAATGTGTTTTACTGTACATGCTATTAAATAACACTGTAAACTTGAGGCTGGCGCTTTAACTGGGGTTAGATGATCGAGGGTTAGCGCTCCTGAAGGATTTGGATTAGATTCCTGTACCGTGTCCGGAATTTTTAAAGGAAGTCTGCCTGTTCTCCTCATGTCTGTGTGCTCTGAATGGTTTAGTTTCCCTTATGAAGCTAAAACATGCACAATTAGAGGTGGGAGGTATCGAAAAATTTATAATATCGCAAAAAAGGATAAATTAAAAAAATAACAACGTTACGGTTTAATCTTTAAAATATGATATAAGATAAATAATGTGACATTTCTGCACTATTTGGTTGATTTTATAGTCCTTTCTGTGATAGGATACTTAAAAGATACATTCACAGGCATTTTTGGGCATATTTTTGGTGGATTGCAAAAACATCATCTGAATATTGTCATTGAGATAATACCAAAAAAGAATGAGATGTTAATTTTTGTCATTGTCATCTAACCATGTGCACAATGGATAATCACCCATCTAGGTACTCCTGACAAAAATGTAAAGCTCAAGATCTGGGTTCTGGGGTACGGCACAGACGGCTCTTGACTGGTTGCCGCCATTGAAGTTAAATGCTGAATAAAATAAACCCCTTAACCCCAACCCCTTCTGATACAAGCAAATATACAAAACACCTAACTCCCAAAAAAAAAGGCTCAGAAAGTGTGTCAGAATCCTTAAAGAATGTTTATGTAACTTTTTTATCACAGTGCACACATTTTTTACCTCATTGGCGTAAATATATGCTATTTTTAGATTATTAGATCTATTTTCGCATATACCAAGCCAACAAATTTCAGCTACAGTTAAAGGTGGAAGATTTATCAAAAATGGATAGTATTGCAATTGTTGATTTGGAGGTATGCAAATTTGAATATCGAGTCTATCGTCTATAAAAGTGAACTATACAAAACAAGCCGTTTAAGAATAAAAATATGACAAATTTGCCATGTAATCTTGTTTTTGTTAATTTTACAGTCCTATTACATTCTATGCAACACTTCAACCCTAAAAAAGACATTTACAGGCTCGCTTTAGCACCGTTCTGATCGACTGCAATGATAATAAGATCATCCTAAAACATAGCGAGATATTAATTGTTGTAAATATCACCCTCCCCAGGTTACAGTATTGTTTACCCATGTTTAACCATCGTCTTGTTGCTGTTGGAGGCCTTGAATTGCTGTGGATACTATATATATTGTTTTATTGACATGCTGCACTTCCACTGGATCCTCAATGAACGCTGAATCACATACATTTACATGGGAACGCTTTAAGATAACTCTCATAATAATGAGTCTGTTCTTCAACACAATTCCTTATCTCTTCCTGGGATGTTGTTTTAATGATGGTATGGCGATATGAAGTCACTGATTCCCATGTGACTGCGTCGGCTTGGGTCATCGACGAGCCCTAAGGGAGTTTTCTACTTGAGACCGTAATCTTCAAGTGTAAAGAAGGAGAGCGGGGGAGATTCGGACGCTTGAGCCAAGAGGAGGCAAGTGAGGGCAGAGTAGTCCTCCATGTGGCCACTTGACGGACCTCGGTGTGTGTCGGCACGGCAACGCTCCGGGAGGAAACGGGAAAGGAAGGAAAGGAGGGATGTGCCAGTTATGTGTCGGTGAGTGTGAAGAAAAGAGAATTCAAGACTTTCAAACAGGATACACTACCATTTTCTTTCTATTTGTATTCGTTTCTATGATTCCGTTTATAACTGAGACCAGCACTTACACGAGAAGAGTAAAAGCACTTAAAGGAGACTGACAAATCATGCAAAATGAACTTTGAGAACACCAGCATAATAGCGTCTCCTCATCATTAGCTTTCTCAACGATTTATTTTGAGTGATTCATGAATGTTTTGAATACATATGAATAATAATAATTAACACCCTCTGATCCGTACTTTTATTCTTTTCATTCATTTTTTTTTGTCATGTCATACAGGGGCAGACTGAAATCAGTTGTAGGATTTTAAACCGGATGTTCCTTTTCTTTTATTCTTGTTATCAGGAATCAGAAAAAAGTTTAGTGCCATTGTCAGTGAACAAATTCAAAAACTACAAACCAGCCACATGAAACAAGGAATAGAAATAGTGAATAAAATATAAACTATGATAAAATAAAGCTATGCATAAAAAATAAGTTAAATAAAATAACATTTAAAAAACTAAATTTAGAACAATAGTGCAAAACTAGCAGTGCAAATTGGACCAAATGTAAAATAATAATCTACGTTAGTCATAGATCTTAACCATGTACCAAAAAACATAATATATCTTCTTTAAAATGTCTCTTCTTTGTAATTCTAGACAGTCCAAAGTTAAGAGAACCAAACTACCGTATTGTCAAAACTATTAATGCAACTGCTACTTCTGGTACCACAACTACAGCTAATACAGGATTTGAAACTGTTGTATAAGTAGACATATAATATCACTAATACTATTAAAGTACTTTGAATCACTCACAATCACATTCCGCTATTCAAACCACACATCCACATCTTGAAGAGCAAGATCATATTTTCACATGTACTTATGTTCAAGCGAAAGCCCATTTTAAGCTAGTTCCCACCTTACTTCATCACCCTATAATTTACTACCATTTTAATAGTCGTCATGGAATCCTCTCCGGTCTTGTCCGGACCAGTCTCTCAGTGTATCAGGAGGTGAAATGCGGTGAAAAGGCGACTTCCTCTTTTATGTCCGTGCGTGTTTTAGGCGAACACTGAGCCAATCCAACCAAGTGATCCTCATTAACTCCCCGAGCACACTTTTACATGCTACAAAGAGCCGGGTCAACAACACTTTATGGACGTAAACAGATCCAGGCAGGCAGTAAAACCAGGGGCCGCTGCGGGGTTTTTGTTAGTGGCCCTGCTCCAGAGGTTGTCGCGCAGAAAAGCCCGTAAAAAGGAGAAAAGTTTGTGTGGATTGGCTTTGCAGTATTTTTGGAATGCGACTTTAACACAGGGTTTGTTCATAAAAGCGTCAATGCGGTCACTGGCACTATTTTTAAACTTGTCAACCCAATTATGTCAGAAGGAACTGTCGCCTTGCAAAGCTATAATGGTACTAACATAGCCTAAATATTTATTTAATTTTGTTGTTATCAAGATTCTAGTATGCAAAAACGGGGGCATGAACCAAAAATTATGGTCAGTCATGTATTTATTTTAAAGAAACATCCAAAAGTTGCCAAACTTTGAACATGATAATTAGTGTAATTGACAACAACATCCATTCAACTGCTGTATTTATCCAGCCTCAAAATCTGCCGAGATATGTCATTAAAATTGTTACTTAACTCAAAACTTCAGGATTTTGGACTGTTGGAAGTCCTTCTGAATGTTAACATCTGAAACTTCGAAATTTGCATGCAAATTTAAAGGTAAATATATGTTTGTGATACGGCTGTAATCTTCTGAATGGGGTGTGGAATTATCAAAAGATATACAGAACTATCTCGACCCAACCATGTATCAGTTAACTCATTCCATACCGTTTCCTATGTGCAATAGTCCATACAAATGCTTTATAATACTAATAAAATATTGAATTTACTAATAAAAATGCTCGTGTCAGAGGCCATCGACTGATTGTAACAACTTAACAACTAAAGTCCTACAGTCCTAGTTTGAAGCCATCTGTTTATTTTACAGAATTAAAAGAATGTGATGTTAAGTCAGCTCTCAGCTCCAAAAAATTGCATTCTTGTGTTTATTGGCGCCCTCTAGTGGCAAACAGTAGTATTACTAGTCTTAGTGAACATGGTAGTACAGGCAGTTAATGATGTAAGTGGAATAATAATGTCTTGTATGTACATTTCTCTCTATTGCACATATATATTAAATCAGTACTACTCTCTATCTCTACACAGGTAAGTTACTAATAAGAAATGTTTGTGTTCTTGTCTTTAGAACTCGTGGCTGGCGGCCGAGGATGTGAATGACCCCGTCCCCAGAGAGCGAGCCCTGAAGAGCGTAAGTTTCCAGGAGTCGGTCAGCGTTATCACTGACAGGCCTGCAACCATGGAACTGGAGAGCCAGCAGATCCAACATGGCTGCCTTAGCATGTCGCACAATGCAGTCGGTCGGAAAGAAACTCCTGACACTGAAGTTGTACAGGTGAGATTTACTATAGAATGACTTTGTTTTAATCTGTGCAATATTTCACTCCTATTCTGTTAGCCTGGCCCAATCTGCATTCAGTCTTATTCATTCAAGTTATATTTTTAGGACATTATATTTGGATTAAAGATAATTTAGCTTTTCCATTAATCCATCTATTATTCTTTTAATTAATCAATTGCTTGATTGTGAAATTAAGATTTATTTATTTATTTGACACATTTTAACCATATAAAGCTAAAATAATGCCGCTTGAGGACATTTTAATCAAGTAAACTTGCAGACAAAATAGAATTTAAATAAGAAACACTAAATGTAAATTTGTTTTTGTCCCTAGGTACACTATTATTATGAATTCCACATAAAGTCTTATAAATCAGACCGATGTCCTGTAACTTTACTTCTCCACAGAGACAAGCAGGTAGCACCCTTTTATCTGCATTTTTATGTGTCTAGGAGATTTGCTACTTGGACCAGGTGTTAGACGCTGCCTCGGATGCACCGACCAACGGAAACTCTACAGAGCACCCCAAATCTATGGATGGCTTTAGCCCCTCCTTCTGCTCACCTGTCAATCACCAATCACATGAGGAGCTCTCTCCAATCCACACCAACGGTCATGTGCTGGAAGACTACAGCCAAAGCAAGCCAAAGTTTGAACTGAGGGCTTTTAATGAGGAGAGGAAGCCAGCCAAGCTCTTCACTCCCGGAGACGAACAGCCGGTCAGGGTGACGAGGAGGCGGCCAACAGAGGAGGTAAACAACCGCTGCCAGTTAAAGATCGTAAGGTCGATTACAATGTCGTAAAAGTGTTTCAAGTGTTGTTTCATCATGGTGGCTCAGTTAGTTGCAATCTTGTCTTGTTTGCATGGGTTGCTTCGGTTTTTCTGTATTGAACAAATGTAAATATGCTAGATTATAGCTCACAAAGCTAATTTACATCAGCAGTCTCTAGGCCGGTAACAAAACAGTACAACATACAAATAGACAGGAGCTTAGTATGTACTTTTGTTTCCTCCATTAATCCAAAACATACAGAGCAGGCCAATCTTCTTGCTAGGTTAAACTGATTCCCTGAGCATGATCCACTTTTACCAAAAATATGGGATTGTCACAAAACAAATTCTATAACAAATATAAGACTTCCTTAAGTCCTACTTACATAATAGTACAATATTATTTTTGGCCATATTCTCAGCATGTACTCATGGTTAATTGCTCTTCTTTTGTCTGCGTGGCTGGACTCAGGTGCAGGAGTTGGAGCGTGAACGCCAGGAGCTGATCAAAGACCAGGCTGTGAAGAAAAACCCTGGTATCGCCACTCGCTGGTGGAACCCCCCACAAGAGGTGCAATTAACTATAATGATGTTTGAGTTGGTTCATTATAAATATCCAACTGTTTGGATAATCTTAGATCTATAATCTAAGATGCTTTGTGTTTGCTGAATGAAAGGTTCCCCTGGAGGCACAGCTGGAGGCAGAGCAGCTTGAATCCTTAAAGAAATACCAAGAGAGGAAGCAGCAGAGACAGAGTCACCCCTACACTTACACACAGGTAAAGTTTTTCACACTCTTATTGGCGTAATCAAACTCATGTCTGATCATATTAAAACATCTTATATATTGGTGTGGATGGACTGAGAGAAACCTCATTATGGTATTAATGTTATTCTTTAAGAATGTAGTCCAACAATGCATTTTAGTACTTTGTGTTGTTGTTCCCTTTCTTGGATAAACGTTCTGTACCCTTTTGTGTAGTAGTAGAAAAGAAATTTGTTTTTGCCGCTGTGCAGTATAAAAGCAGCTCTTAGTGAACACAATTTGATTGTACTGTCTTCATCTAATTACAAATCTATCTCTTGCAAACCCTAATGGGGTTTCTGTGATGATAAAGCCCCTCTTTGTCTATTTAATAATCTGTCATTCCCTAACAGTGTTAGCTAAATTAGTTTGGTCTGTCATGGTTTGAAAATTATACAAATCTGCTACATTATAGTTAAAGAAAACGTTACTGTTAGTAGTTAATGGAAGAGTTTAATTTCAAACAATGTTCTATTCAAAGAAGTTATACAAACATATTTGTTGTGAATGAATGCTCAAGTCTGATTTTCACTCCACATTGTCTCATCACAGTCTCATGGGTCTGGCCCTCCCACCGTGGTGAGCTTCGACCCTCAGCTCACCCAAAAGGAGGACATCGTTGAGGAGCAAATCGATTTCCGGTCGGCCCGAAAGCAGTTCCTCCAAGACAACAAGAAGGACATCGCTCCTCAGATCTACTCCGCCAAACCCTTCTCCAAATCCCGAACCAGCCAGGGCAACAGCGACTTCATCACAGAGACCGCGGAGAGTCACGTGAGCTGGTCCGACGAGGGGATTGGCGGAGACTTCACGTGCGCGCGAGCTGTCATGACCATCCTGCCTGAAGACGAAGACGCAAAAGCCCAGTTTCAGTCCAGCTTTCCAGAAGAATCGGACTCCGGACTGGACGAGTTGTCTGTCCGCTCGCAGGACACGACCATTTACAGTTTGGATAATGTGTCCGACAGCGGCGCTTCACTACCACCAACTCCGCAGCCGCTAACCCCAATCTCGCCACCAACTCCCCAACCGACCACGCCCATCAACGGACAAAACTACGGAAGCCCATCTGAAGACGATCTCGACTACCACGCCGGAGTTCTTGTGGAGAACGCGATCCAAAACGCACTAGCGGCTGAGAACGGGAACGACTGGCCGACATCGTATTCGGACTCGAGCGCCCCGGCATCTCCGCCCGCTTCCAAACAACCCTCATCAAGTAGCCCGCTGCCAATGTCTTCAAACAATAGTGTGCAATCATCTGTCTGCTCCAGCCCTGAAGTCAAAGTCCAAGAGAAACGTTCAGAAAACCTCCAAACGCCTTCTCCACCAGCTTCTCAGCCGGTATCTCCACCACAGCGACCCAAGAACGGCGGCCCACGGATCAAAATCCAATCATCTTACGCCCGAGCTCTTGCCGCGTCTACTCCTGCCGTAACCCAAGCACCTCCTGCCCCAGTAGCTCCAGTGACGACTAGACCCACTCCAGTCTACCGCCCTCCATCTCCACCAAGCCCGGACAAACCAGAATTCAGCTATTTCAGTAAATACTCCGAGGCAGCAGAACTCCGTAGCACGGCAGCGGCGACGAAAGCCCCGGAAGTGGAGCCCGCAAGTGGCCCGTTCCGCGTGCGGTCCAAGAAGCAGCGAACCCTGTCGATGATTGAAGAGGAGATCAGGGCGGCTCAGGAGAGGGAGGAGGAGCTGAAGAAGCAGAGGGAGAACCTGCCCGCGGTGGTGGTGAGGTCCAGCGGTGGAGGGAGCAATTGCAGTAATAGTGGGCCAGTGAGGAAGAAGACCACCATAACTCCAGCAGATAAGATGAAGAGTAACAGTCTGCCCACCAGGCTCACGCTCTCTGCAAAGACAGCACCAGGTTTGTCAAAATGTTAACTGTTTCAGAAGTCGATACGATAAAATTCTTAAAGACAAAAATGTTTTAAAATCGCATCGGATTGTGGCACGACATATACGATACCTTTTGAAAGTGTTAACTAAATCTGTTTCTCTTCTCACATTCTCAAAAGGCTAATTAATTCATTTGAAGTCTGAAATGAAATTAGATGCAATTAAATACTTGTGAAGTAAAAAAAAAAGACAAATACGCTTCTATAACCCTTGAACAAAGACTTAATTCATAATGAACAAATAGTTTATTAAGAATGTCACTTATTAAGAATGATTCAGGCTTAGTGAGTGAATCAAGTCTTTGTTCAGGCTTTATTAAGACTAATTAAGGTGTAGTTACTATAAAGTCTTACCAATATTTGCAAAAATACCACCATAGAAGTAATAAGTTAAGGATTCTTATACGTGTTTTTGTGTCATACCTTACAATGTTTAGGCTGCACTCTTTTCAAAAGGTCTTCCTAAACGTGAAGACCCAATGAACCGAATAGGACCACCATAGATGGATACAAATACAAAGACTGGAGACAATGCCTTTGATTAACACAAGTCTTGAAATGTGTTTAAAGTGTAAGTGTAGAACAATCCAATACTCTTAAATGGCTTACAGCATGCTAAAATGTGAAAAGGTGCTTATAATGCTGACCGTGTTATAAAGGGTCAACTGAGAGTTCACCAAGCTAAATCTAAAATATCCTCTACTTAAGGTTTTTCTCTTTCCATTTCCAAGACTGAGAGTGTTTTTTGTGCTGTGTCCAGGAAAGATCGAGAAAGTCCGACCCGCTCCTCCGGTCTCGCCCTCCCCATCTGAAGGAGCTCTGTCTGACGCCGGGCAGCGAGGACTCCTCTGGGTCGTCTCGCCCCAAAAACTTCATGCAGACTCTCATGGAGGATTATGAAACACACAAGGTCAAGAGGAGGGAGAAGATGGAGGACTCTCAAGTAAGTCCAAATACACAAATGACTAGGAATAATATATTTCATCAATAAACACCAATGATTCTTTTATAACTCAAAATAGTAGTAAATAATCATCATTAGAAACTGTCCTTTTTAAACGGACCTGCTGGCATAAGCAAACATTGTCCATCACCAAAAGGGACATTCCCAGACACAGGAAATGAGTCGCTGGGGATTTCTCGGTTGTACATGTAATTTAATGCCCCTCTTTATGATGTAGTGGCATTGCTCAAGACTTACAACTACAAGTACAACTCGAAAAGGGAAAGAAATACGATCAGAAGTGGGCAATGTGTCAAAATGTAGATAATGACGTGAATGTTGTTTTGAGGATATGCAAAAACTGAATATCAAGTATATCATTTAGAGTACAGAACGATACAAACAGAGCAAATTAGATATTAAAATGTTGAATGTTGTAAGCTTTTTAAAAAGGGAATATTTCGGCTCTTTTGTGCATAATTTTTAAATTAAAATTCACATTTGTCTAACAAACCTCATCTAACATCTGTAAAGACATTTCTGTTGGATTGATATAATATACATTTTGGTCACTACCCAGCACACACGCCACCGGCAGCCATCTTGGTTCTAGTCTTAATGTAAACAAATGTAAACTCCAAAGGAAATCTGCATAAACAGAACAGTCCTAATCTTTACTGTCAGCTGACATACAACAAATACAAAAGTACAGCTGTATTTCAAAACATAAATGTGGCTTTGTTGAGATGATTCATGCAAAAAAATGCTTGTCAATGATTAGCATTGGCGATTATTAGGGATGTCACAATATCAAGCTGTAGTGTTATGATTATTGTGAGAAAAAAACGTCACGATTTAACGATTATTTATGAATATTGAGACTGTGACTAAACAACAGTGAAATCTTTGATTTTCTTTAATTCCCGTGATCTAACATGTTACTGTTTCTCCAGTTTGTAACCAGCTTTACAAAATGTATCTTTCAGAAAAACAAAAAAAAAGTTAAATCTGACAAAAACAGCTAGATGAAGAGAAGTTATTTACATTTAGGTCTATTTTTTGGACAATAGATTGGACTAAAATCTTTTTTGTTTTGTTTTTGCGATTACATTGTGACTTGAATAATCACAATTATCGATAAACCAAATAAAACACGATGGACTATAAGAAATCATCTTACAACAAAAATATGGCTTGGAAGTTTCTAAAACTTTCCGTGTGTATGGAGATAGTGCTGCGCTAAATATTTAATGAGTGCTTTTGAGCTTTTAGCGCTTACTTTGATGAGCGCCTTTGCCAGTAATAAGTGTTTGTAAACTGCTGCTCAAAAGCCCTGATATCTGCGCTCACCGACCTGTGAGACTTTATTCGGTAAAAAAACGACACCTTTCAGGCAACATTTGTGAAACCATTTTACTTGTTTAAAAAGGGAAAGTACAAAGAATAAACACTTGTCGCGTCCTGTAGAAACACTACTTCTCTGACCAGCCGCAATTGAATTCTATTGTTGATATGTTGACATAAACCGATGTACAGTTCACTTCTTTATAAACTGTGTCAAAGTAGTATTAGCAAGTGTCATTTGTTTTTCCCCACACTGTTCTGTGCTCTTTGAGTCATTGCTTTACAGTTATGTCAATTGTCAATGACGTTCTGTGTTGTTGTTGCCTCTCCTCTGCTGCGCGGTCAGTACGCCCGCTTGCTGCAGGCCAGTAAAGTGACCCACGAGGTATAGCTCCACCCCCTCACTGTGTCTGCACTCTGCACTGTGAACTGTGCCCTGCTCACAGACCTGCCTCAGACACACCACACTCTAATCACAAGGGAAAACAACCAAACTCAGAATAAATTGGTCAACAAAATGAATGCCATTTATTTTCCTTAAATCCTTGTGTCTGGATCCAGGTCTGTTGGCGTGTCACTGTGCGCCCTTTGGTGTTGGTTCCGCATGTGCTTATTCATCTAATTTGGTGTGACATTTGACCTGCTTTTGTTCACAAAATGGAACAATAAAAAATACAAAGTTAATCCGGTTTAGTCGTAACATCCTTTTACATGTTGTATAGTATTCATTGGTATAGATTGGGCATAGTTATGTGTGAAAGTATGAACGCTTTATACTGTTTGTGTGCCTTTTTTGTGGCCTATACTGTTGAAAGTGTGTAACTTTAGTTTGAGAGTGCATGTTTTTACCTGGCCAACCACACTAACTAGGTAATATTAATACATTTTAGGTTTTATTAGTGCTTCACTTCCCCCGTAGCTCTAAACAATCCTTTAACTCTGTACTCTTGTCCACAAACAAGGTTATAGCCCAGTTTATCTCAGTGTTTTTCTCGGATTTAAAGGTGATCCATATTTGATTCACTTTATTTATTAAACATTTTGAAGAATACATGTCACTTAATATTGCCTCTCTTGATCATTAATGTTGCTTCTATATGTTAATGTGCACTTTTTTTTGTTCAGTTTGTTTTTAGACTATGGGGGCCCAGATTAGACTGTGGGGGGCCATCTTAGTCCTCACTATTAATGGGAAACATTGTTACAGAGAGAGAGAGAGAGTTTTATGCTAAAATCTGAAGATCCTGAAGTACCTGTCAAAGCACCTTTTCCTAAAGTTGTTTGGTGTTCCCAGTGTCACTGCCGGACCCTTGTGCATGCACGCTCTGACAATCACTGGCTTGTTTTTTTGCGATTGGGTTTCAGTGGCTTGAAAAACATTGGGTGGCGCATTTGTATAATTGTTCTACTTTTTCATTTGCTTATTCTTTTCCTTCCTTTTCTTTCTGTAGGTCCTGGAAGCTACGCGCGTGACCAGGAGAAAAAGCGACATGGCAATGCGATGGGAGGCTGGTATCTACGCCAAGGAGGACGGTCAACAAGAGGAGGGAGAGGAGGAAGATGAAGAAGAGGAGGAGGAGGAGGAGGAGGAGTGAAATGTTTTTGTTATGGACCATTTTCGACACGAGAAAGCAGGACTTTAAGGACAATGGCATTGAAAGATTGAGATGGGGGCGAGCAGTATTTATTATTTTACTTATAGTATTCTGACTATCATCGTGGGAAATGCGTTGACTTTCGGACCTGAGGAAGAGAACGAGTATGTTACAAGTACGTGGGAGACTGTTTGAAATGGTATCTTGAAAGGTGCGTTGAAGGAAACATTTTGGAAAGTTGAATTGGGAGTATAACTTGTTTTTATATATATATATACATATTTTATATGTATATATATATAGAGAGAGAAAGAGAAAAAGAGAGCTTGATCGGTGACGCTGAATGACTTATTATTCATAGGATTTCTCGCTTTGGAATTTGTACGGTTGCCTAAAAGTTGAGAGATTGTTCTGCAGTGATATCAGTTCACTCCCCACTTTTTGTATGGATCGTTTTGTTATAAAAGATGATAGAAGAAAAAGAAAGAAAGAAAAAAGAAAGAAGCTGCCTTGACATGGTTCAATCCATTCAAAACCGTGGAATGGACCAATGGCAAATGAGTTAAGTGATTGTTGAATGCACAATTTGTATATATAGCATCTTTTTATTCAGTGCTGCAATTCCGCTAGGCCTTGGAAAACATTGGTAGATGTGTCTTAATCACTACAGTGGCTTGTGACAATTTCCATGAAGTAGCTTGTGGAGAAATGAATGAATTGCATAATATAAGTTAAATTTGAAGAGCTTTTTAAGTGTTTTCTATACTTAACGGTCACTTATTTTAGCTTTGTTGAGTGTGTTGCTTTGTGAACTTGCATTTTGCGATTTTTCATGTACTATATACCAAGGTAGGATTGTCTTATTTCATATGCATACGGACCGGCAGGATGACTCGCTTGCTGACGTTTTGTGAAACATTTTGAAAATGCTTTGTATAATTCTTGTCATACCAAAAGTTTGTAGGAGATAATCTTTCGAAAGTTGCCTCAGTTTGCAGTTTATGACAGGCTGACAGTGAACGTCGAACAGAGACACCTTTTTGAGTATTGCTTAGTTGGGACATAATGATGACAGCGAGGGAGTGTGGTTTTTATATATATATATTAGAAGTTGGACGATAGATTCGCCTGAGAGAGTTAAATTATGCCACGAATCCGTAGACAATATGAATTATTATGGATTGAAAGATACAATATTTTTGAACCACTGACAATGAATGATTAACATGGTTTTGAGGTGGTTTTGAGGCTTTTTAAAAACTGTTCTTCAAACCAAATGTCGCCATTTTGATTGTCTGCCAGTTTTGTTTTTTCTAAGTGTCCTTTAGCTGAGTTAAGTGAGGTCGGTATTAAACGACTTTTTGGACAATAATGGACTATGTATTTATGATTTAGGTTAGTCTTGCTCCTGAACTTGGCTTAAAATGAAGTTAAAAAGGATCTCCATAATTATTTTTGTGGCAGAGTACTAATTAAACCTGACATTTAAAAAAAACAACAACAAAAAATCTGTATTTGTGTCTTTTTATGCGCTGATATTTAAAATAAAAATTCTTCAGTTTTTGCCGAGAACAAATCCGATTGCAAGCCTGTTTTCTTCAGTTATTGGAGCTAAAAACCTTTGAAAACTCATTATGAGCTAATAAATAACGACTGCCTCCTACTTTGTTGAGATAATCCTTGACTTTTGCTAAACACTTTTGTTTTTGTATGTTACAAAGAAATTAAAATGTGTATTGTGGCTAAAAGGTTGAAATTCTGACAAATGAACTGTTTGTCTATGTAAGAAATTTCTTCTGATTTAATGCAGAGGTGATTGTATTTATCTTTTTTTTGCTGGTTGCTTCACCGATTGGGAGTAAGTGGTCATAATATAAAATGCGACCCTATATTAAAACAGTATAACCTCTGTCCCTATGTTAACCACTTGTATGCTTATAACCTGCTTTGTTCTTTTGTTGCACGTGTAAGGCCCACACTTGTACACCCGCTATTACATACATGAATATTTTCTCATTAAAAACAAAAGGACTTTTTAAGAAATGTGTGTGATTTTTGTGTTTCTTCTTGATCATATCCTTTATTATTTGAGCAGCTAGGCCTGTAATTAACCCTACTGTGATGCTGAAGACTGCTATAAGTGTTAGCACGCTTGCATCCCAACAAGATAGTCCCTGGTTCCATTCCCAGGCCAGACGGGGCCCCCAAGCAAGCATAACAAGCAACGACAATGAGGTCCTTGTAAATCTAAAATTTCTTTGCTGTATTTATTCTTTGTGCATTGACAAGATTGATTTTTGAAGAATTATCTTAAAATTGTATGACATTTTTTTCTAGCTTATACTAAGAGGTGGGTAAAGCCAAAATGTGTAGACTACTCAAGAGTAACGGGGTCTCCAAAATGTTTCCCCCATAGAGCTATTGAAAACTGTCACAAGAAATGTAATGGTTAAAACAGCAACAACAAGACTTAGATGCCTACAAAACTCTTTCATTGCATTTAAATCTATTTCTAAATTATTACATTTACAATTGGAATTGGCATGGGATGAATCAAACTTGAAATATTATGATATTGTGATATTATGTATGATTCCTAAATCCTTTGGGGAGCTGAAGGAGGTGGATCTGCTTTAAAATATGTAATGGCCCAAATAATTACTCAAGTAACAATTATTTTGATTTCTTATTTTTTTTATTTAAGTATAGGCAGAAACTACTTCCTTCTGAGTAACAGTTCCCATGTGAAAGGTAGGGCCTATTTGAAATAGGATTTATGATTTTTGAGTTAATGTATCTGACAGACAAAGCATTAAGCTGCACAGATTATGGCATTTCCAATGAGTAAACACAAACATTACAATATTCACATCTGAAAAGGTGAAAAGGTGAAAGAAGCACAAATGTTAGAATCACATTATGTTTTTCACGTAAAGCTTTTGTCAGAATGGACTTAAAGACTTAAAACTCAGCATAAACCAAGACATGCCTCATGTAAGAGTACACTGCAAAAAACTAAAAGTATGGAAATATAAAAGTAAATGTAAGTATTTGTATCAATAGGCCTTAAGTTGAGGTTATAAAGAAGTTGAAATCAAAGTTCCTCTTTTCTCCGTTGGCCTGACATCTCCACTTTCAGTTTCTGTGTCACTGTGCTTGGTCTGCTGTTGGAGGGGTTGAGGAAGTGGGTGTGTTTTGTTTGGAGAGGAGCCGCACTCAGGTGCTTTCCACAGTTTGAGACCGGTTCCCTTCGTCAAAAGTTAGTTCCACAGTGAAGTTAACAGTGAATAAACTCCTTTTCCAGGTGCCACAATGTCTGCCGCGGCTGTGGTGCGCTGGCTGCGGGCCGGGCTGTGTCTGGTGTGGCCGGTGGTCGTGCTGGAGGAGCTGGGCAGTAGTTTGTTTGACACTGCTCTACAGATGGTGGTGTTGGACCGATCTGCCAACGCCACGGACCCGGACAGCCACATCTCTAGTGACAGCCAGCAGATCGCCATGACCAACTTCTTCATGGTCTACAACCTCATCGTCAAATTCACTCCCATCCTCCCCGCGCTGCTCCTGGCGCGCCTCGGGGACCGTGGGTGGAGGCGGCTGCCCGTGATCGTGCCGCTGGTGGGGTACCTTGTATCCCGAGTGGCGCTGCTGCTGCTGTGGTCATCTGTGGTTTGCCCATCCAGCTCATGTACGGGGCAGGGGCGCTCTTCGGCCTCTCGGGGGGCTACGCTGCCTACTGGCCCGGCATCATGACGCTGGCGTCACTGGCCTCCACTGGCGTCGGAGAGGTCCAAGGTGAGGCAACAACTTATTGAGATTTTAACGGTGTTAAAACGGTGTTTCCTCTTTGTTAGGTAACTAAAAGTTCCATTTTGATTGATTTGTGCATGTTTGAGTTAACTATGTTTTGTCCTCCTTGAATGCTCCGAAAATGCACGTTCTCACCTACCCCTTATGTCCGCCCGCATCTCTGTACTTAGTTCCAATTATTTAAAAACATGAAGACTCCGAGTCCCTAAAATCTCTAAAATTTCACTTAGCCACTTTTCAAAAATAAAAACATGTGAATGAAATGTTGCTGTTTGTGTTGTGTTAAACTGGTTTGAACAGGAAGTCAATGGAGTTGGAAAACACACATGACAGCACTGCACCACCGGCACGAGTGTCAAGAGCTCAGAGAATGTGTGGCGCAGCAGTTAATGCTCTTGTCTTACACCAAGAAGGTCCTGGGTTTGACTCCTGGGCGGCTGGGGGACTTTCTGTGTGGAGTTTGCATGTTCTTCCCGTGTCGGTGTGGGTTTGCTCCGGGTGCTCCGGTTAATTCCCTTAAAAACATGTACAACAGGCTCCTCCCCTCAGGGGCCAGGACTCGCCTGGAAAAGAGGTGCTAAATCTCAGTGGGAGTTTCCTGGTTAAACAAAAGGCAATCAATAAATAGTGGTTTGTATTTGTTTTACAGTTTAATTGATCAAGTTTTGTACTGAAGACTGATCTAAAACACTTTTGAAATTGTGTTGAAAAGTAGCCTATTACATTGAGTAGTATACTTTTTACTTTTACTTAAGTACACGTTTGCGGTACTCCTTCCATTACTGTACATGATTGGTAGCAGCAGTGGTGGTAGCACCAAGTACCAGGTCTAGGAAATCATTTGTCTTTTCGTGTACCATCACCAGATGGTCTAACAATCTACTGTTTCCAAACCAGGAATAGCCAAAAGGGAGACAGAAATGTGGATTAAATTGTATTCTAAATCAGCGTACCACAGAAGGAACTAGCCCACTAAACTAACTGCTAGCCTTCTATTAATATCATTATTAAATGTGCTGTGTTATTGTTACAACAAAAACTTAATCAAATTAATACTGGCTATTCTTTTATTATAATAAGTCTTATAATAAGAAAGCCTGCTGCTTGCTCATAGTTATTTGGCAGAAATGTTCCCCTTTTGCCTGATGGTCAATGGGATGGGTACAACATACTGTTTGGAAATTAGCTTGAAGCTAAATCTGGTGCAGACATATTTTTAATGAAACTGCACATTGTCCTAATAAACTAAACTGAAACTGAAACTATGTCTGTCTCGTTACCACAAGCCATTCTCTTCCTGCTGATACTGAAGTAGTAAAACACGTGAAACAGGTTCTGATGAGTACATTCAGTCTTGTTCACCTGCTTTGTGTCCAGGCCCTGATGCGTGTGGAGCTGCTCTATGGGATCGCGGGCCTGGTGGGCAGTCTGGTCTCAGGACACCTCTTTCTGCTTTACTCTGCCAGTGTCAGACATGGGACCATCCTGTTAGTCATCAGCACCATTTTAGCTGTGCTCTGCCTCCTAGACGCTGTGCTGCTGCTACAGGTGAATGTGCACACTTTTGTCTTTAAATTAAGTTCTATGGAGTTCTAATGCCCAGTTTAGTTTTCACCCTTTTGTGAATCCTTTTGTCCAAGCTTGTCTGAGCAAAATCCTGACTTTCCGAGATAAAACGAACATAAATGCAAACAAGTCGGAATCTCAACTCCTCTCATAAACCAGAGGCGTACATGAACGCAGCATAGGCAGAACTTGGACCGGAGACCGCTGAATACCAAGTGCCACAATGAGACAGCAGAGACTCTAGTGGAAACTGTCATTGTGTCCTTAGGCAAGACACTTCACCCACCAAGCCTGGGAGTGAATGATTGGTGGTCAGAAGGGCTGATGGTGCATATGGCTTCTGCCAGTCTGCCCCAGGGCAGCTCTGTCTAAAATTGTAGCTTATCAGCCCTGAGTATTGAGTTAATGAATAATACACTTTGGTGTCTTGAAGGACGCTATATAAATCCAATGCAATATTGTCAGATGACCAATCAGTTTTCACTCAGAATGTACCCACTGTTTTGTATGTCGTCACCAACCTGTTTAGCCACAGTAGCGGTTGGTAGAGAAATCTGATTTATCACGATTAATTGCATTGCCCGCTGATTTTAATTAATTTATGTTGAACCTAAAAAATGTTCTTATGTTAAGAATTTTCAAAACATTTCTTAGAAAAATTATATGATGTAATTATTTTACTAATTTAAGTAACGTATAAACCCAACTAGTTATCGTTTTATAGAATTTGTTTAGGATTTTTTTGTTGGACAGAACAGTGTAGCATTAAATGGGTATGAGAGAGGGAAGGAAAAACAGCAAATTATCAGAGCCAGAATCAAATCCATAACTCGCCCCCGGCTGCACATGGAGCCGGACATATGTCTAGTTCACTCAGCCACCGAGCGGCCCCCAACTGGCTACAGTTTAAGCCCAATCGTGGCCTGTGTGCAAACCCGGCGTGTGACTGTACAGTATAACCTGTTCCTTCATTTATAAGGTGCTTATTAGTGGTTAAAAAAGTAGTACATAATCAGATAATTCAGGTTTGTTTATTTTTTTCTGCAGGTTAAAGACGTCTCCGACAGGGAAGAGGAAGAGGAAGCAGAAAGCTACGGCCTGATCCCTCCTTCTGTTCACAGCAACGCGCCCATTCAAAGAAACGTACCCAACATCGCTCTACTGTTCACAGCCGCCGTCTTGTACAGCTCGGCAGTGGGCGGGGCCATAAACGTGCTCGGGGCCTTTGTGCTGAAAGAGCCTCTGAGCTGGGATGCCAAACAGGTGACATTTGTGCCCCTACATCCTATACATGTACACAGTATTTACAGATGATTAGATTCAGAGTTTTTGTCTCCCCCTTCAGGTCGGCTATGGGAATGCAGCAGGCTGTATGATCTTCATTACCAGTTACGTGGGGGTGATTGTGTTGCGTCGCTACGTCAGTGAGACCAGTCTTATCATGATCGGCATGTTGTCGTTTACTTCGGGGATTTACTTCATGTCCTTTGTCACAGCTACGTACTTGTTTTATCTTGGTAAGTCGAAACAATTTTACACTTTTTAACGTTCTAGGGAAATTCTTTTGATCCTCCTTCTCATATTGTCGAATCAATTTTCATAATCCCAAAGACTCGCCATATAATCATAATATTGATTGTACAATTTATACTGATGGAAACCGTTTGAGGGAGGGAGAATAAACCTACCGTAACTTGCCAAAGTAGTGATATGAAAGTAATATGTGAACTATCCAAGGGCACCAATAAACAAACATATCACATAAAGAAAAAAAACACAGTTGTAACAGGCTAAAAAGACAGACTAAAACGTCTAAAACTACTACTGACCGGTTGTCATAAAAAAGGATTAAAGGAAACGACTTCATTGCATAGTAGTAAAAGGATGTTATGTTAACATTGAACAATAATAAGTGACGTATTCTCTTTTCCTCAGCACGATCACTGAACCTGTTGGCGCTCATCCCACTGCCCATAATAAGATCTTTGCTCTCCCAACAAGTCCCCAAATCCTCCTGTGGTGAGTGGGCATTAATATTCATTGGACAGAGGTGAAGTTTTGAGTATAAAAGGTATATTTGGTTTGCTCAGGTGGTAGTATGTTATCAGGAAAACCCAAAGAGATTTTTAATGCATGATTACGTAGAAATTATAACTTTATCCTCAGTAGATATTGATCCAGATTTCCTTCTAAAGATTACATTGTGTTTTGAGATATGACTATATGTTTGTATATTTTGAGGAATACTGAGATCTGCTGTGTGTGTGTGTGTGTGCACAGTGGTGATATAGATTGTGTCGTTAATAGTAATGTCCTATTGTTTGGAAAAGCGCTCATGTAGGACTCAGGAGTGACGCAAGCTCAAAGTGTGCTTCTGTTTGTCTTGTCGAGCTGGTTTTGGATTGTGGTTTCTGTAAGTGTAACTGGGCTGTTCAATAATATTAGTTAGTCATCATTTTGATTTCAAATCCGATTCAGATTGTCACAATGTAAATAAAAAGTGACTCAAATCAGTTTTTGTGTGTGAACACAGATAACATATAGCAGCCCTGAAGTGTCTGATGTGCAGAAGAGAAACGGGACAAAACCAGACAGACTGTAATGAGGAAGCACCTTTTGTCAATATGAGCCTGTAGTCATCTTTATCTTTTGTCTCAACAGGCAAAATATGTTATTTTATCTTTGTCACATTTTACACACCCAATTAAGTTTAAAACTTCACTTTCTTTTGCATTTTCTAGCTTTGCTGCAGTTTCCGATTAGATAAAAAAGTGGCACGTTTCATTTCACTGCAGTAGAAGTCATATGAATGTGACTGAGAGTTCAGACTGCAGTCGCTTGGCAAAAGATCAGATTCAAATCAGATGTAGCATCACAAATGAAAGTGTTTGACCAAAAAATCTGATTGGGGCTGTTCGCAATGTCATGAAAAACAGATCCTGGTCACATTTGGGCAAATAAATGTGATTGGACCTGCCGTGTGCCACATGACAGTGGTTTTAAGCCCCTGTGTTGTGCCCAGGTATGACCCTCACCTTGCTGCAGCTGGTTCTGAAGTTTGCAGCAGCGGCCTACATCCCAGCCTCCACCAAGATCTACCAGAACACGCTGGACTGGTTCCCAGGGTTTGTCTTCACGCTGTCGAGTGCCTGCTCTGTGCTGGCCATGATCCCCATCAGGTGAGAATGCACACAACTGACATTATATTCAAGTCAATGAAATGGCTTTTTGGGGCTTTGGGTTTGAAAAGTATGTGCAGTCATTGACTTTAAAACATTTTTTAAACAAGACTTCACCTTCGTTCTGAACTTTAAGTGAACGGAAATGCCAAAATAATGGAAGTCAAAATATGTAGCAGAACGACGTAAAAGTCTAACTTCGTTGGAACACAAAACAAAACAAACTTAACTGGGACCCGCATTTATTCATCAGTCAATAAAGTGAACAAAGATCAATCTATCCGGCTAAAAATAATTTGCAGTAAATACTACACCCATTTAAATTGTGTATTATAGTAAACTGTACCTGCCCATATTGTGAGTGGATTGTGGATGTAGTCTTCTGTTGAAACTTACTGACTCGAACTCTTAATGTTCCGAAAGCATTCATCACTTCTGATTTTCACTATCCATTTCCTTTTTTCAGTATCGTGGGATGCAGAACCCCAAATCAGTAGGAAACCATTCAGGGAGACTGAGACAGTCAAACATGACAACCCACGAAAACCCAGACGCAGAAGTGGCCAGCTACACAGACCTTTACAGAATTACTCTGTGAAGATACTTAAATACACAGAAATGTACGGTAATATGAGACCAAGCAGCAGACTTTGTCAGTAATAGAAAACTGTGTCAGTTTCCACACGTACAGTACTTGAAGGTACTCGTTTTACACACCGTTTCTGTCCTAATAATTTGACAAAAACTCCTGCAGGTCAGGAGCATAGATAACTATCAGTTTCCCTTTGTTACTGTATATATTGTATTGTGTAAAGCTGTTACTGGTACTTTGTTTTTGTACAAATACTTGTTACACTTGTGTTGGCCGTAACAATGCTGTTTAGCAGCAAAGGCTTCCCGATGCATTGCTTTGGAATAATTTGGTACAAAAATAAATATGTTATTTACATGTATTCTCGCTCTTATGTAATTCATCAACAAAAAAGACCAACAGATGAGTTTGAAATGCATTCATTGATTTATTATTGGTCCAATATATTCCAAAGTCATTTGAGGTAAAGATAATTGCATCATAAAACATCAATATACAAGCTTATTTATAATTACAAGATGTTATGAACATCCAAATATGCAGGACTGAAACGTAAACAGTGCACACTGAGGAGGTGGAAAAGGACAGAAGCTTGACTTTCAGACTTTCAGTCATGTGACTTTGATTGGATGGGTTTAACCTGTAAAGATCTATTAGGAGGAAGACGAGAGGAAAATGGGGACATTTGGCTTAAAAAAGTATCATCATTAAAAAACTTCCCGGCTCTTTACCACCTGAATCTGCTCCTCTGTCAGACTCAAACCTGGTTATTACAGAGAAAATGTCAGCTACATTTAGTGCAACAGCAGATATTACATGGGCTTTACAATGGCTATGGTTAAGATTACATAGAAACTGTTCAAAAACTGGCGGAGTTCCTCTCAGCATCTGCAGTGGGAAAGTCAGATCATAATATTGCCTTTGTTAAAGTTTGGTTATTCCATATTTACATTATCATAGTGCAAATCATCGTCCTTCACCTTGTGTTAGAACAAGATGCTGAGACAACTCCCGTCCCTCATTTCTATACAAAAATAAAACTGGCTCGTATGGTTATATTGCCATGAACAAAGAACATCCACGCTCCACTGGGTCAGTATATTTCAGTGGAAAGGCCTTCCATTTCCGTTTTATTATTATTATTCTTTTGTTTATTCACAGTACAACTTACTACAAAAGTAAATAAGAGCCAAGTCAATCTGAGTGATTGGACTTGGGACATTTGATATTCACTTTGTATGAAGAAATTGAGTAACATTTGAAAGTATTTTACAAAAATAATATCTTTTTAAATGTATTTAGTTTTTATTTTAATGACTGTCAATCTGATTAGAAAAACTTAATTCTGAAAATTAAATAGCTTTCTCATTTGCTCAAATAAATACATTTATTTTGTATAAACATTCCTGTAAAACTTTGAAATCATTTTTTTCAATAAGTCTTGGGTAGTAGTTAGTAAACGTTGTGGCTTTATGGAAAACAGTATTAGATGTACATGTGTGATTTAAGTTGACCATAAATGTTTACATCTTTACAACAAGAGCTAGAAAGTTCTTCAAACTAAATTCTCATTAGAACTGTTGCAAACGTTCAGCTTCTGTTGTTTTGTTTGTCCACCATCGGGCCAAAACATCAACATTTCACACTTCAATTCGATCATGAAGTTTGCTTGTCCTTTATCGTAATGTTAAACGTCAGGCATGAACAAACCATGAAAAAAAATCTAACCATTATAATACAGTGCGATTTGCAAGCAACAGAGCATTTTTAACATTTCCAGTTTGTCTTCAATCAGCAATTTTGCCTCGTTTTGTAATAACAGGCAAAATCATATCCGTCCAAATGTCTGAATCAAATATATTTTTACAAAAACGCACAGGAAAGACACCAGACTGAATATAGAAGAGTAGAAAAATCAAAGACTGACCGGCCTAAGATGCTACACCACAGACTTTAGTCCTTTAGCAAAGAAGCAACGCTGGTAAACAAATAATTAGCACCACTTGCGCACAAAATGACACGCTTGATCATCGGTGAAACTATAATAAATGTCTGAAAAAATTATTACTGAAGGCGATTATTAAAAAGTGAAAAAACGCGTCGTGTCGTTTCGTACATGTGCTTGTTTTCTCTGTTGTCACATTCTGAGTTTGCAACATCAAAACACAAAGAAAATGATACTTAATAGATACCACAAAGAAAGAGTCGGCAAATATTGTAGTAAATGCAAGTGTCGCCGCAGCTGCAGTGGTTCAAAAACGAGCAGAAACGACCTCAAACCCACGCCTAAAGATGTGGAAACAGATTACACATTATCAAAGGGGGGCTTTTGTTTTAAGGCAACGCAGTGTGACGAAAAGCAAATGGGGATTTACCAATGATACTTCCTGAAGGTATTATCAGTCGGACTCGGACTAGCTCAAACTAAAGTGACGTTGTTCATACTGTACGTGATTCATCCCACAGAGAATTTAGGGATGTGAAACTTCCTGACATTTCTCTGACTGGCTGCTCGTGACGGCAAAGGAAATGCATTTTAGAAGAAAAGACAATGACCACGTTGATCGTTTTTGTGTGCTCTGAAATATTGGTTTATCCGCACTTTAGATTGTAATGTTATCAAAATGTACCACATACAGGGAGCAAGGTCCGGCCAGCCAGACCTCTCTGAATTTGGATTCATTTATTCACATCTTTTACAGGATTTGAACGATGCAAGATCTTTCATTTTGCACAATGGTTTATGTTTCTTTCTAATTGTCATGATTTGAATGTGCTATTGGAAGGGCCTCTAGTGTTCAGACCGGTTTTATTAAATGTCCATCCAAACGTTTTCAGGGATAGTCAAGTCAAAAGTTCTGTCTTTTTGGACGTTTTAGCTCAAACTATTGGAACTTGGGGAGTAGTTGCTGAACTGAAAAGACCCTTTAATTGTTCAAAACTCTGTAATGGAGGCGACTGGAGGCAAAAGTAGATCATACAATATGTTCAATGACTGACTCCTGATCTAAATGCTGAGGATTTTAAGCCTTTACAAAGCAAAAGGAACAATTTTGATTATTCTTGATAACTTGAATTATTCTTTCTACTCTATTACAAAGGCTGAAAAAAATGAATTAATATAAAATAAAATGTCTAGCCTTAAAATGTTATCCAAGCTTCAGAAAAAGTATAATTTGTGGTCAAGTATGTAATAAATATTAACTATTTGTCCAGTTAAACATCCAAATTTAGATTTTGCCTCAACAATGCTGTGTAAAATAAACACAAAGCGTCAAATACAACTGTCTTTAAACCAGAACATCACTTACATGTGTCCGAGTGGTTTCGATTGACAAAACCATGTTCAAGTTTCATATTTTGTGACATTCTGGAGATTAATCCCAGTCTCTCCATTGAATTTTTTGCCTCCATTCCAGAACTAAGAATCTTTTTGTTTTAAAAGGTCTACGGGGGCAAATCTGTGCTGAAATAATGTATACGATTGAAAACGCAAAACAGACTATTTTAAGTGGCATTGAAAAAACTTGAAACGTGAAAACTTGAAACTAAATTGGAGCAGAACATGAAACCGCCTCACATGAAATTAAGTACCATGGTAAACCGTTTTTTTAAGTGAGAATATGCAAATTAAAACTGCAATTCAAGAGTGGGGGGGGAAATAAAAATAATGATATTATTACTCTGTAATGCGGATCCAAAATGGCGTCTCTGAAAGCCCTGTAAATGACGACTGACGTTGGCAACCGTAAAATTACACAAAGTCGTTCGGAACAATTGTAAGAAATCCTGTCTGTACATAGTGGGCGGGTCCGTCCTCCCTGTGTGTTTGTGAACTTGTCCGTTTTGGTCCAAATGTGTGGCTTTGTCCGACACGAGGACGGCGGCTCGACGCGGCGCCCGAACGGTCCTTTTCCTTGGCATGAGAGAGAGTGAAATGCACGGGGAGGAGAGGGAAGAGAGTTCAGTTTGTCTCACTGGTTTTGTCCTCAGTCTGTTTGTCCTGGAGAACTGTGATGAGCGACTCCCACGCCGACTGGCACTGCGCACACCGGACCAGGGCAAAAGAGGGAAAACAAATGTCAAGTGTCAGAGTCAGGACTAGGAATGTCCCAATCATTAGGTTAATCGATAGTTGTGTTTATTCAGTTCACAATACAATCGTAAGAGCTAAAAAAAATACACCAAAATGAAAACTACTTTTTTATCTGGCTGTTTTTGTCACATAACATTATATTTTTTCTCTCAGACAGTTCAGTGTCATGAAGCTGGTCATAAACTTCACTATTACATACTGCGTTACATACTGGGAGTTAAAGAAAATTTAAGATGGCGCTGTTGTTTGGTCATGCTCTCAGTAATAATCGTGAATAATCGTTCAAACGTGGTGTTTTGTTGCTTTTTGTACTAATACTTCAGTATCTGAACAATAATTCCTACAATAGCTAGACAAGACACAAGATTGAATAATAGAATAATAACTTCATTATGAGGATCAATTCACAATTTGTATTTTTTCAAAATGTTTTGCTCTCATTGTAGAACAACTTTTTAGAACTACGGCTTCTCAACAATAGTGTGATCATTTTACCTTGTGAGAACTTGTCTTAATAATAATTATAATATAATATATTTTATATTTTTAAATCATTTTGTCAGCCTTGTGACGTTCTATAATGCTGCATTGGGATCCACCAGGCAGCAAATATAATCTGTACATTATATTTGTTTTCCTTTTGCTACTTATTCGCGACCCATTTTTGAACGTTTCATTTTGGCCCAAAAATATATATATATAAATGATACGAATCTTTAAAATCCAAAATTATTTATACTTTTTTATTTTTAGTAAAATGACGAGTCCAAAGTTATTCATTTTTGTTTGATTTATTGACATATAGACTGTTTTGGGCCATTATCCTGATTATGCTTTTTCTTCTTTAACTGTATTTTTAGTTTCTGCATTGGGATAGAATAAAGAGCTATAGACGGCTTGGTTTTGTAACCTGTTTATACAGAACAAGTTTTGTTTAACCATCAGACTTGTGTTGCCTGTGTTTGGATTGGAATTTAACGGCAAACTAAAACACTGTAACTCTCCATTAGCAAATATAAACCAGTCCTAAACAAGATCACCATCAACTATGTGGGTTGACGTGCATATAGTGCATCCTTTAAGAGCTCAGCCATTTGTTTATTTGGGGCTTTTTATGTCGGATTTCCTTCCTGTCGTTGCCAGCCACATACTGGGGCTAATTCAACAACAGTCAGCGCTTGGGCAAGGTTTGCACCGCCCAATGGTGGGTGGGCAAACACTTAACCCACTGTGCCACTGCGTCACCTCACCATGAAATATGTAATGTATTTATTTAATATAAGTTAGCGTACCCAGTGTTCTTTTAACTCACTGTAGTTGACATTGTCAGGGGTCAACACTAAAAGGTTAAAAACTGAACGTTACTAACCAACTACAACTGCTCTTAATTAAACTGAATAGACAATTGTGACTTCTGAGTAGACGCTTAAAGCTGGGTTGACACTGGGCGATTTAGGACCTTTATGACGTATTTCCAATTGTGTGATTGAATCTCATACGAGGAGAGTCGGTGTTGCACACAGCACAGAGCTATAATGAGCTGCTGCAGGAGGAACATGAGCCAGAGGAGACGTGTGTGCAGGGCTGTGGTCCCACTCCATCGACTCATGCAGCGTGTTTAAACTCCCAAAACTTCATGGAAATACATGAACAAACTGTTGGCAAAGCTAACTGAAGCGTTGCATGAATATTAGCTTTATTTAAAGTCAGATGCTTTTCCCACAAAACTTTCTGGCGCTTGTAGGCCCAGATCCCCTCTGTGTCTCCTGCCCCAGCCGTGTTTTACCGCATGCTGGGGCATGTGCTGGGGCATGTGCTGGGACCCTACGACTCACAACAAATATCAAACATGTCTGAAATCCCAAGTTTACCTTCTCGTAATAGTTGATGTTTTTGTCGGCCGTGCCTGTGAGGAGCTGCTTGAAGTCTTGTCTCTTGTTCCTCTGCCAGCGTTCCCAGTCGGCCTTCAAGTCTGCATTAAAACACTCCACTTTGTCCTGGCATTTCTCCACCTCCGCTGGAATCTAAAGGACAAATAACAGGAAAGACTACCACTACTGGACTCTCCAGATCTACAGGTTACAGGAGGCAGAGGAGCTCCGGGTGCTGGGGTTTGGGGAAAGAAAGTGCAGACCAGATTTTTTACTTACAAGAGAACGAGCAGAACTTAAACATGAACTTTTCCACTTTCCCGGTGGAGGGTCATCACCGCCTGCTGAGATGTTACTGCTTGGCCAATAAACTTTCACAGTATGGCATTAAACTTATCTCCATGGAGACAAGCAAGTGACGCACGCCACCAGGCCAAGTTACGGCTCAGATCTGTGAAGAGGCGCGCCCACTTACAGCAAGAATGCATGTTTTTCCCTTTTTTAAATTTTTTTTTTAATAAAACACAATAAAAACACTTGAAATTAATTAAATGCGATTTAGATGTGTTTAATGCCATACTGTGGAACATTCTAATGGAGACAAGCAGGTTGGGGACCAGACCAGACCCACCAGAAAAGTTACAAAGTGCATCTTTAAGAATGACTAAATGTTGTTGGCAGACAATAGGGGTGACTGTTAGTGATTTGCAGTTTACACTCACAGGCGTTTTGTCCTCTTGCCTCCGTAAAATAGCTGCCTCAAGTCGACCTTCGTACTCTGCTTGGCACTGGTCTCTTTTCCTTAGAACATTCTGAGGAGGAAAAAACAAACAGATAATGTAACCAATTGTACAGCATCGTTTCAACAGTTGTATAATGTTTAACAATGATTGAAATATTACAAATTCGCTCTGGGATAATGATATACTGTAACTATACTACACCGGCAACAGTGTTTTCTGGCAGCTCTGTTGACACTGTGGCAGATTTGTGTGATCATTTTATCTCATACCATTTGCGGATTAGAAATGTCACTTACTGCCCCTATTTTATCTTTAGGCCATCTTTTTTGATCACTGTAGTTACTTTTATGCATTAATGATGATACAATGAGCAACAAAGATCAGTACATCATCAAAAACTCCTCAATTAAAGATGCGGAACTGGGCTTTTTTCTTGGAAGTGAGTACTGTACATTTATTGTAAAATCATCACTTTGAGACAAAATCCGACTACTGTACATTGTCTGCAACGGATAAAAAAGTATTTAAATCAAATGCAAACCAAGAACTTAATCCAGAGAGCTCCAGAGCCACACTGAAACTTGCTGTTGTTGTTTTACTTTTGCGTGTTACATTTGTATGAGAAGTATCAACTTAAACCCTGCCTTATTGTCCAGTGCACTTCAGTCGCCGCCTTCATTTCTCACCTTCATGGATTCTATGTAGAGGACGTATTCTCTGAGAACAGGGAGAAAGTCCTGGCTGATGTTTTCAGTCATGTCCTCCATGGCGCTGCAGCACGTCGACACACTGCCTGCCACTCCCTCTAGAGGGCGCTGCAGCTCCTCCTCCACCGCTGCCCAGCTGCTGTAGACTGAACCGTACTCCCGCAGCTCTGTCAGGTACTCTGTGGAAGACAATACAGTCCAGGGCTATTACAAAGGATTCAGAGTGTAAAAATCTGATATGAAAACATGATTTATAACACTTTTACACAATCAATGTCGTATACAGTGGATTATTTAGTGGATTGCTGTGTCCTTTTGCAAGACGACATTCATAAAGTAAGTGACACAAGATGCTCCTTTAACCATAACTGTAAAATCCCAGTTATATACACAGTTACAGAAACGTGAATGAGTGAGAGCCCAACCAGGGACGGGAGTTGAAAATTAGCACTTGTAACTTTGTTTTGTAAATATGTCTGTCTGCGTTGTCCTTGCCAAATAAATAAATTACATTAAATAAATCAGAACTGTTAAACAATTATTATATACTGTGAAGCCTGCGTTAAAAGTAAATAGCACAAAGAATTCACAGATTTCCACAATGGGAAAATAAAGACAAGTCAAATAAACATTCATTCATGACACTGGCCTGGAATAATAACCAAGGCGCCACCGACTTTACCGCAATTGCACTCGCTGTAACAGTATAATTCCTGAGAACTTGCACGTGTGTCATCTCCGCTTCCCACTTGTGACCAAAACCAATCAAACCCCTGGACAGTTGGTGATAGCCAGCGTTTCCCAGGGACGGATGAGAGGTTAGAATATTTTACACAGTCGTTTATCACAGCATGAAACGAGGACGCCGTGTACAAAGGCCTGTTGTACGTCAAAACTTTACACTCATCGAAGAAGTACAACAGAGAAGTGACATGAGCAAACTAAAAGATTACTCCTCCTGCTTTTGACGCTGTGTGACCATGTATGCAAACTCATCATATTGTGCGTCAATAAATGTTAATAAACACCACTGATTTGAATTTCAACTGGTGATAATATGATGATATGGTAACTTCTGCTTTATATTCATTTTCCTCTTCAAACAGACGTCACCAAGTTTGCATCATGTAAAATGGTTTTATATAGTACTGTACTGCAGTGTATGGCATTCATCGAAGAACTACCAAGGTTTAGCAAAATATTCTGGGACGTGACACAAGATTTTGACATTTATTTTATGCAATTATTTGGCTCGTTTCACTGCTTTTTGGAACTAAGACGTCTCAAAAAGTGTCACTCACCACTAGCGTTAGGCCTGTCACAATAACACATTTTGCAGCACGATATATTGCTCCAAAAATCATCACAATAAAAGAAAATATTGAAACTATTTTAGGCCACTGACACAATAACTCTAAAGGCGGATAATCCCAGTAAACCCTTTTTTTAAATGTACAGAATCATTAAAAGGCATGAGCTGCAACAAATAAATAGCACAATGAAACAATACTGAGCTAAAGAAATCTGTTTTTCTCCAGTACAAAGACATACTGTAGTTGTAAGGGTCAAAATGAGACTGGTGGGTGTCGTTTGAATCGCATTATACAGTGTTTTATTCTCTGCAAAACCGGAAGTGTGCTGTTAGCATGCTAATGTTTGTTAGCTTAAACATGGCGGTAAACTCCGCTCCGGCCTCTCAGAGTTGAGAAAAGTGCTTATGCTATGACAAGGATGCTAGGAATGCATTCGGTAAATTTGGACAGCTGCAAACAGTTTAAAATGAATTAGTTGAGTTTTTTCACATATTTAAGGCTGTACAAATCAGGCACAGCACCTTTACCCTTTTTTTTTGGGTCCAAGAGATAATTTTCCTCATGTGTGCACAATCTTGCATCTATTTTATCTCACAAGATCTTGTCCCGTCCCTCGCCTTTATGACATGTTCTGTACAATATAGGAAAATATTATAATAGATCTATGATAAATACACATTTCAGGCTTTTTGGGGGCCCTAACTTCACTGGGTCCTAAATTTCGGAACATGAGCCACCAACTCTGAAATCCAGTCCCTTAAAGCCGATGGACTGAGAGTAGCAGCACATTGCACCTGATTGCTCCTTCAGGATCCTTTGTGCGATGCGGTCCATCGTTCCCAGTTTCCCGCTGAAGGTGTCCAGGTACTCGCCCATGGCCGTGTACTCTGCCGGCCGCGCCCTCAGCTTGTACCCGCCGGCCACGTACTTCACTGACTCGCCCACTTTGGTCAGCAGAGCCAGACCCTGTCGCTTGTTCAGGTCCTGCAGGCCGAGGCATAGTTCAAACATCCAGTTCACATGATAAGCTTAGATTATACAGTAAATAGTCTACAAGCAGGTTTCAAAGTGTAAATATAAATGATAGTTTTAGTGTAGTTTGGTCAACTTATTTGGAAAAGGAAGATGTTTGTATTGAAAATTAGGAGTTTAAGACCTATATTGTTTTAAATAATTATAGTCTTATTTTGATCATCGTAAACTGGACTATACAGACTTGACAAAAATGCTAAAAAATGCAAGCTTAGTTTTAGACTGGGGGGGGCCTCCTCTATTAAAGGGAAACAATGAAAGTTACATAGTGCCCTTCATCATACTAAAACTCTCGTGTTCTCTTCAGTCATACTAAACTCCTCGTGTCTCTTCGGTCATACTAAACTCTCGTGTTCTCTTCAGTCATACTAAACTCTCGTGTTCTCTTCAGTCATACTAAACTCTCGTGTTCTCTTCGGTCATTACTAAACTCTCGTGTTCTTCTTCGGTCATAACTAAACTCTCGTGTTCTTCTGTCGGTTCATACTAAACTCTCGTGTTCTCTTCGGTCATACTAAACTCTCGTGTTCTCTTCGGTCATACTAAACTCTCGTGTTCTCTTCAGTCATACTAAACTCTCGTGTTCTCTTCAGTCATACTAAACTCTCGTGTTCTCTTCAGTCATACTAAACTCTCGTGTTCTCTTCAGTCATACTAAACCCTCGTGTTGTCATACCTTCGTGGTCAGGAAAGCGCTGAAATGTGGGTTGAATGAGAGGACAGGATGGTCAGCCACTCTCTTCAGGAACTTGTCCAGAGCTTTCATCCTGGTCTCCACAAATTCTTCCGAGAAGCGATCCACCACGCCCTTCATGACAAACTTCTCTGGCAGCGGCTGGAGGGGCAGAGCGAAAAAGAGAGGGGCGGACAGTTTAAATGAGGCGTATCGAGTCAGAAGCAGAGTGAAACGTGCCGGTTACTTCTTGTGCGACCTACGGGGATCAAGTGCGTGGGTTGGCTGTCCTCGAGCTTGATTCGGAGCCAGTCGAAATCCTGGTAGCGCCGCCTCACGCTGTACTCTGGCAGGTCAAACTCTATCCTTGTCGTCTGTGAAAGAAATGGGCTTATAGTAGAATGCAAAAGGAACTGCAACTACTCCTATTACAGTCGGGGCGGCACTGTAGTGGAAATGACTGCGACGTGCGATATGGCTGTGCTGTGATATTTTAATGCACTTTTTCAGCTGTATTAAAACAAATATGTTCATGCCTTAACATATTTGTGAAACTAAATCAGACTAAATTAAAGATCATTTGGACTGACCAATACTATTTCAGCCTTTTCAGTGTCTTCATTAAAAAATTAAAAAAACTTAACATTTCTGTCAGATGGAGGACCTTGATGTTATTGCGAAATTGATTATTTTACTCACAGAGGACTGGCTGTAGACCTGTCAGTTAGGAAGTCACAAACTGATCATTGACAGTTTGAAAAGATTAGATCACGATTTTACTAAAATTCTACTATTTGCACAGCCCAATCTAAAAAAAAGTAAAGTAAAAGTAAATTCTCGCAAGGCTAAAGATTATTATCATCAAAGAAAACCTTCTCGCTTTGCTGAATCTTTCATATCACTGAATATTTCTGCAAAGAAATGTGATACAAAGGTTTTAATATAACTCTGTCAATACATAGTACAAACAGAATGAATGCTTGGTACACTGGAGTATAACCACAGAGATCGGCTGTGCCGCAGAGTGCTTTAGGCTCCAGACATGAGTCATTCCTCGGTCATATAGGATTACATGTGATGTGTATTGACCTCGAAACGCACACTGGAGTTTAGTGAGGGCCTGTGATATTTGTCTAAGGCCTTGGAAGTCTTTCAGCACACGGCAACTGTCACCATGACGCCACACGACCACTCTTGTCTCCAGCCACTGCCCGACTCTCGCAAGGCAAAGTCCACGCAATATTATGTTTCAATTTACTGCAGCTGTTTCAGGTCAAGTCTGGACACTGGACAATGGTGTTTGCACAGTGCCTTGGATTCTCTTTTTTTGTGTGTGAAAACTTCTTCTTCTGTTTTTTGTGTGGTTTTTTTAGATTGTTTTTATTTTTCAAATTTATGAACATAAAAGACAAACAACAAACAAAACAAGACCAGAGAGCGAAAGAACAGGTACCCTACAACTCAATAAAAACTAAAACACAAACGAACCCAAACAAATGTCTCACTTTGCCCACAGTCCATTTTCAAATTGAGTCCGAATGTGATTTTTTTCCCATTTGTTGAATGTCCCATTATAATGTTAGTCCAGTCCTTAATAGTCTGTGTGTTTTGTGTCATCCATTTTTTTTCTGAGTGCCTTTTTCGCTGCAGCCAGGAGGATGCTCCAGAGCTAACTGCCAATTGTGTCCATGGCAGGAGTACTGAAGCCCTAATACATAGTTCTGAAATCCAGTGGGATGATGATGTCGTAAATTGTGTGCAAAGATTTGTTGATCTCAGTCCAAAACTTGTGAACAACAGGACAATCCCAAAACACGTGATAGTGATTTGCCTCCTGGCTGCCACAGCCTCTCCAACAGTGTGCATTTCCCTGTGAGTAAAGGGGTCTTTGACATGATGTTATAAAGAAATGAGACATATTTTTCTAATGTACATATACTTTCCCACTCTTCATCAGCCAGAACAGTGACCCTCTCTTTTCCATTTACCCTTAATATAATCAGTAGAGTGACTGCTCAATTTGTTAATACACTTGAACAATTTAGATATTAGTCCCCTTGAAAGTTCTGATTTATATGCTTTAATGAATATTTAAGTCAAAAGGGCTATGATGGTCATCATGCCTTTTGATTTCTTGGTTATAATAACTCCTTATTTGTAAATACCTAAAAAAGTCCTGTTTCTCTAAGCCAAAGGATTCTCTCAACTCATCAAAGTTCTTCAGATGATTCTCCTTTACAATCTGTTAGAAGACCTTTATACCTTTTGCTGTCCAGACTTTAAATCTTGAGTCTGTGCTGTTAGGTGGGAAATTTTGATCATAAGCCAACCAATATAACATTTTAACATCTTTGTTTAGTTTGTATGTTTTGATGAGCTCCTTCCATGTTGTAAGAACAGACTTCACCCAAGGGTTCTCCACCTCCCCAAGTGACTCAACCTCCCACCATCTGCCAGTAAGGCCTGTACAGGAACCCCCAGCACAACAGCAATCTCAATATTCTTCCATTGAGCTTCACATTCTAGAAAGTGAAGAGGATTAATGTCGTTACATCATTGACTATGTTTACGTGCACACCGAAAATAACATTTCTTGGGTTATCAGATCATTGAAATATAATGTAAAACAGTTACATCTGCTATGAGTAATTGCATTCGTTTCTGTGCAGGTTTTGAGTAAAATTATGCAAAAAAATGGCAAACGAATATGGCAAAGACAAAAATTGTAACACAATGTTAAAGATTGAAAAAGTGATTTTAAAATAATTTGTTGTAAAATGTAACAGAAAAAAGCTATACTAGTAAGTAGATATGCATATCATCTTATATAGTGCTTTTCCATTTCATGGATTATTTATTCACTCCTAACACTCTACGGACGAGTGGCTTTTCTAAATTTTGGCCCCTCCAATCATCTCCAGTCACTCATCACTGGTCTGGGTCTTGGCCAAAGACTCAACAACAGTTACTGCCTGATATATCTGATCTGTGCGAGATGTAGCAAAACATTTATAATATAGCAGGTTTTGGAGATTTGCAATATTACAATATCAAGTCTACCGTCTGTACATTAAGACAATTTTTTAAAATGTCCGCAAAAAGAGACAGAAACGTAAAGTGCAATCTCCCAAACAGGGGTATAAAGTGATATTCATACATTTACAAACACATTATAGCACATTCCTTATGATTATTAAAATATCATTTGACTATTGTTGTTGAGATAATGCAAAAAAATATATATAGTTTTACTGCCTGAGCTGGGATTGAACAGCCCACTTTAGGGATTAGTTCTGCTCTAACCTGTGAGCCTTATAAAGAAATGTCAATACATTTTGTTTTGTACACATTGTATTATAGACTGCACTGGTCGCACTAGTACTTTTCATACAGTTCATGTTAGTATACGATAGTGAAGCCATCCACTGAAATTAGGCCTGTCGCAGTAACAAATATACAGCACGATATATCGTTACAGATAATATGAAGTTAAACAACACTGACACAATAAACATAATCAGAATCAGAAAAGGTTTATTTCCATTGTCATTGAACAAAATTCAGAAACATAGGAACTTGTTTTGGCATTAAGGTGCAACATAAAACACTGAGCAATAATAAAAACAAAACATATGAAACGTATATTAAATCAAAAGGGCATGCATTAGAAAACAATTAAAAATGCTTACTATAGTATAAGATGAAAATAGACTTACTATGTACACAAGAATTTACAACGAATGTACTGCAGAAAGTGACAGTGCAGTGAGTGATTGATTAAATTGTGGTTAAAGTGGCGGTTTTTTAGGTGTTCATGAGTCCAATGGCAGAGGGAAAAAACTATTCTTGTGACGAGAGGTTCTGGTCCGGATGGACCGTAGCCTCCTGCCTGAGGGGAGTGGTTCAAATAGACCATGTCCAGGGTGAGAAGGGTCAGCTGTGATCCGACCTGCCCGTCCCAGAGCCCTGGAAACGGGCCTGATGGTGGGCTCCCACTAGAGGTCCTGGATGATGGTGCCGAGGAAGCGAAAGGAGTCCACGGGGGTGATGGGGGAGTCTGTCATGGTGAAGGGGGGGGCTGGAGGGCAGTGACTTTCCTGAAGTCCACATCATCTCCACTGTCTTACCGCTGCACCAGGACACCAGCCGGTCCACCTCCCTCCTGTAGACAGACTCATCCCGTCCGAGATGAGCCCGATGAGGGTGGTGTCGTCCGCAAACATGATCAGTTTTACGGAGTCTGGCTGGAGGTGCAGCAGTTTGTGTACAGGGAGAAGAGAGGGAAAGTACACAGCCCTGTGGGGCTCCTGTGCCTGATAGTCCGACGTGTCTGAGACATTCTTCCCCAGCCGCACGCACTGCCTCCGATCCGTCAGGAAGTCAGTGATCAGTGAGTCAGGCACGCTGAGCTGGGAGAGCTCGTCCTGGAGTAGAGCAAGGAGGATGCTGTTGAATGCAGAGCTGAAGTCCACAGGATCTGGCATAGATTCCCGGGGAGTCCAGATGCTGCAGGATGAAGTGGAGTGCCAGGTTGATGGGTCGTCTACAGACCTGTTGGCTCTGTAGGCGAACTGCAGGGGTTCCAGCAGGGAGGAGAGTGGAAGTAGACTTGAGTGAAGGTGCAAGGTGCAGGGCTTCTTGTGGACAGAGACAATTATGGACGACTTGAAGCAGGCTGGGATGACTCCAGGGAGGTGTTAAAATGTCTGTGATGTACTGTATGTATATATGTACTGTAAGTATATGTTGTTATTATATATGTTCTGTCTGTATTATATTGTTCTGTCTGTATATATGTCTGCTGTATATATGTATTATGTGGGCAGTGGTTATATAAAAAGCTATGCTATTTTAAAAAGATGACTATCTACATGTACGGACAATATATGTGATGATGGTAACGATAATGTAACACATTTTTACTTCTGTATTGAATGCATACACACACTCTCGCACACCTATGCACAAATAAACAAACACACGCGTACATACCGCACACACCCATACGTACAACACACACACAATCACCCGCTCTTAAGTTTTTAGACTGTTGTCCTCTATGTGTATAATGTCTGTATTGTTGTCTGTCTTTTGCCGTTTTTGTTCTTATTGTCCCTCATTATTGTTACCGTTTTTTTTTATAAAAAAAATAATAATAATAATATTTTTTTTTTTAAATGTCTTGTGAAGCAGGGGACAGCACTCCTGGCATTGTCTTAAGGTGTGGGAGAACACCGTCTGGTCCAGCAGCTTTTCAGGGTTGGATTTCCGAAATAGTCTGTTTACATCCTGTCCTGAACTGAGAGAGTGGGTGGGGAGGTGGGGGGGACCAGGTTTGGTTGGCGGAGGTGGCCACCGTGGGGAGGGGGTGGTCACATCAAACCTGGAGTAGAAGGTGTTGAGTTGCTCAGCCAGTTTTCGATTGTCTGCAGCAGGGGGGCTCGGGCTTGTGGTTGGTGAAGAGCCGGAGCCCCCTCCACACGGAGCGGGGTTGTTGTCAGAAACTGCTGCTTCAGATGCGTATTGTACTGTTGATCTCGCTCGGAAACTCTTTGCTAAATCCATACTTTGCTTCTTTGTGGAGCTCTCAGCCCTGTGCGCTGCCTCCTTCTGTTGCCTTAACTGCCTCATCTTAGGTGTGAACCAGGGTTTGTCATTATTGAAAGTGACTTTGGTGTGTGATGGGTATAATGCTGTCCTCACAGAATCAGAATGTATGACGTCACTGTGTCCTTGGTACTCATCCAAACCATCTGTGGCAGCTTCTGAAAACCTCCAGTCTGTATGTCCAAACACGCACGTAGCTTCCTCGACTGCCCCATTGGTCCACTTCTTCGAGGCCTCACTACAGGTTTGGAGAGCTTCAGCCTCCAAACTGTGGGGTCAGTGCGCAGTAAAGCAGAATATCTGTTAACTTTTCTAAAACAAACCGTATCGTAAAGAAAAATGAGCTACAATAAATTCAAGTCCATTGAAAACACAGGTGCTTAGTAACAGTCAATTATAAGTCATTGGGGATACTTATTCCACTGCTCAAATCTTATCGTACTACATAAAAATAAGGAAAATGTTCTCCTCAAGTGTAAAGAATCAGTGCGGTAAATATTGCGCTGCATAACATATATTGAAAAATGTGCCCCCGGTCACTCTTGTAAAAGAGGTTTCGATCAATGGATTTCTTACCTGGTTACATAAAGATGAATAATAAAATACAATTGTAAAAAGTTGATCTAGTAATTGCCATATAACAGAAATACACCATAGTCATTTTTGACTGTCCTTAACATAACTCTACTTGGAATTTGAATATCTGTGTGTACAAAACACTGCTGCTCTGGGGTGTGAGCAGGCAGCAGCTGACCTTAGTGGAGACTCTGTAGGTGATGTAAGTTTCCATGGTGGACACGTGCTTCTTTGGATCGTCCACGGTCACAAAAAGGTCCCTGGTTTCGGAGGTCTCAACATCCAGCTCGTCGTCCAACTGGAGCCGGTTGAACAGTGAAGACACAGAGGCGGGGCTTGACGTCTCTACCGGCGTGCCATTGGTCAGCCCGGCATCCTGTGGACAGAGAGTGGCCCCATGATGACAAAAACTAAAGAATTGATAGATTGTTGCGGTAGTTTTCAATACAGCTTTTGTTAAGCTGCTACTGACACAATGTGACAACAATACTATTCTCATGGGTCAAATTCAATAGACGGAAAATAGCAAACAATTGTATGGCCTGAGTTCATAATTCTCTTTCACTGATATGACCAAGAAGGTGAAGAGTGTGGATAAATCTTTTGTACCATTTTATTTTATCATATCTTTATTAAAGCCAAGACAATGGTACCATATTCACTTGAGTAGCAAGTACTATGTTGTGCAAATTTGTACAAAACTCTGACCCAGATACACGCTATATACAAAGACATGGAACCTTGATCTAGTGTTGAAATGGTGGAAGTAAATAGAAAGTCTCAGTGACTCAAGAGGAAATGTTTCACAAACGCTTTTTCAGTCTACAATCTTACAATAAAAGTGTTGATACAGATTTGCAGCTGATAAAGCCGTCGCCTATTGGGAGTCGACTGATTTTTGTAATTCATCACTTAATACTGAATCTAACAGAAACACTGTTGACAGTTTGTTGAATATGAACTAAGAAATAGACCCACCCATGCATTGAACTGATTACTGCCAAGTATAAACACATTTATGGTGTTAATCTAAAGTAGTAGATTATAATGTATTAAAGAAGATTAAGGACTTCTTAAACAAGCTAATGGATAAAAGCCTATTTTATCCGATATTTTCCAGGCAAAGATTGTGAAGTTCTGAAAAAGCATTCTGCAATTTCCTCTTTCGAGCGGCAGAGAAAATGCAGAGTGTCAGTGTCTGTCCAAAGTGCAGAGTGTCAGTGTCTGTCCAGTGTCCACAGAAGTAAATCCCAACAACTCTGAGCACAGCTGCTGACTGAGAGCAAGCTCTGACTCTCACTGTGATCAGGGCTTACACACGTGCATTTCTTTACATCATCACAACAACAACAACACCACCACATGCAATTCACAATCAATCATATTCAAATCAGTTATTTTGCAGATGGGGACAAATAAAATCCTGTGGCGTAATCTGCAGCTGTTTAGTGTCACAAATGATCAAATCTGAGACACGGGCCTCACAGTGACGGACTCACCATAGTCACAGAGTCTGTGAATTCATGACTTTCACTAGTTTTCCGTTTCTAACTCAACACAAACCGCGAAGCAGAGTTTGTTTGTTTTATTCCACTCTGTTTCTCCAGCACGCTCATACAAGACAGACTTATCTTTCTTATATCATATTATAGATCTAGGCGGTACCTTGTCCGCGCCCGTGTTCACGGTGGCTTCTGACCCCGGGGACAGGAGCTCCTCGGCGGCGGACAGCGGGTGTGTGATCTCCGTGATGGGCTTCTGCCCGGAGCTGGCCAGGCCCCGCGGAGCACCGACACTCATGCTGCGTGTGGCGGAGGACGAGTGTCGGGAACAGGGCGAGCACTGTCCGAGTCTCTGAGGCTGATCGTGGAGAAGGACACGTCTTTTTATGTGTTTTCAGGGTTTGGTCTGTGGAGATGCTCCAGCGCTGTTTCAACTGTCAGCTGACAAACACAACCCCGGACGTTAACCCCAGAATCCCGGAAGTAAACATATAGATCACGTGACAGTTGATGACGAGCCTGAACGTTTTTAGATCGTTTATTGAGAGAATGAGCAACATCATCCTTTTTATTATTGCGAACAGATTAATGGTTATTATACTTAAATATTTCACATAGCCACATTACTCTTTTGAATTAATTATTGTTTTATTATTAGCTTGTTTAATTTTGCAATGATAAATTCCTAGCCTATTGAGTGGAAGCACAGCGTGAAGCATCATCTTTTTCATCTGCGATGTTCAGGATAAAAACCGCTCAACAACGGCACAATGCGGCTCCAGTCTCCCACAGTTTCTAGTTTTTATGTCGTTTTAAACTTTCAATGATCGATTGCCTTGTGTACACTAACACATACAGTGTCATATTTCATATCTGGATACAAACAGTCCCACATAACAGCGTCCTTTTTGGTGTGTTTATTGACAACTAAGCATTGTTGCTGCGCTGCTGAGAAGAACTGAACCTGAAAGCTCTTCATAGACTTTCTGTTGTGACATTTTACTGATATGGCTGCTAATGCTCCAGGTAAAGTTATTTATAGTTATGTCTTATCTTTTTGTCTTTCTACATGACTTAGTAGTAGAAGTATTTGCATTCTTTTAGCAACTTCATTCCTTTAGCATTGTTGTTCATATCATTACCCTGTCTATTATTGAATAGGCTACAAATTAATATGAAAATATAATCACAAATGTATCTTTTAATATGAATTAGTTTAATGTAGCTGATAGTTATTCACATAATGATAGCATATTGGTACTGTTTGATTGTTTAGTATATTTTCTACTTCCCGTAGATGCCTGTGTATTTAAGTAAAGCCGCTGTAGTCGACCAAAGAAATGCTCTGTGAATCGAATAGTCGACTACAAAGGAGCGATGCGTTGTGCTGGCAAAAGCTCTCAAAACTATTAATTAGTTCTATGATCAGACTTTGTATCTGACACAAATTTCACTGACTGAAGTGTTTAGAAAAAAAAAAGACCAGTAAACGATGTATTTATCTGTAAAAGACATCTTAAAAATAAAAGTAGTTCTCACACAAACTCATTCCAAGACATCTCCTTTCTGCTGTGGTTCATATAAATCCTTATAATCCCCAAAAATAATAAATTGACTTATAAATGTTGGTCGACTAAGACTAAATGGCTAAATACCTACAGCTCGACTTTTAATCATTCTACACGAGGACATTTTGCATCGTAGATTTGCATTGAGATGTCCAATTTGACTTTATCCTCAGTCTTTCCCGAATAAGGCCCGAGTGGCCATCCTCGCTGAGCTGGACAAGGAGAAGAGACGTCTCATCCAGACCAGTCAGTCCATGAACACCCCAGGAGCCAGGTAATGGCTGTTTCATTGTATTTGGTATAAAATGTATTATTATCATAAACGTGTATAGGCCTTACTACATTTCCACTCGTATGATGTTGCCTTCTCCTGTAGCATTGCGCTTGCCAGACCCATGAAGGAATTCAGGGACAACGCAGAGCAACAGCATTTTGCAGCACAACAAAAGGCTGCTTTTACAGGTAAGTTATGACAGGGCCGGGTGATTGTGCAAAAAAAAAAAAAGAAAAGGAACAACACAATAATCACAATATTGGTTCCCTTGATTTTTGATTCAATTTTTTAATTTTTTTATTACAAAAAGAAAATATAGCAATGTCTAATCACTGGCCATTTAAAAACAAAAAAAAGCCCAATATCTTCCTTTCAAAGACTGAAATGCTCCAAACTACATCCTTATCCTGACAGTGGATTTGGGCTATGGATTAAAAACTCCAACATGTTATTGGCAATTAGACATGATGACTAAATTTCTATCTTGATTAAAATTTACCCTGGATGTTATATTTACTGCGTTGTTCCTCTTTGACTGTAGCTTGACTAACTGTCTTGTCTTGCAGCACGCGCACGCACACTCGACAGGCTTCTTCATCACTCAGGACTCATCTTTTGGAAACCTTATTCTCCCCGTCATCCCTCGACTCGAGCCCCCGTCATGAGCTTTTACCTTTGCTGTAGGATATGAACTGGTCTTACAGATCTTACAGAAATGATCAATGTCTCCTTTTAACCTTGTCTTTTAAGGCATTTATTGTCGTGCTATGAACATTCTCGGGGAGTAATGTGTCATTTAATTTTGTTGAACATATGGATTGGCCGGTTTAAAAAAAAAAGAATGTACCGTCATTGTTGAAAACTACATAATGAAGTCTTAAATGTTTTGTCATGAATCACGCATATTATTGCCCTGAACTGTACTATTTGGCATTTTTACATTCTTATTCATTTGTAATCTTATTAGAATAATAAAAGTGGTCAACACGAGGCAGTTTGTTGGTTTTATTTTTGTCTAAATAGGCTAAATATGCAAATTATAAATACATTACAAATACATTCAATATTCATCACAATTCTAACCATATTATTGATGTAATCTGTAAAACAACTCATGGCCTCCCTCCACTTTTCAAACTGCACTCTGATGGACTCTTTAACTTGTATTGAGGGTGCAATGACTGCAATCTGAACCTTTTGGGGCGTAAATGCCGGGTTTCCAATGATAATCCTTCTAAAACTGGTCAAACACTGACACCCAGTGGACAACATGTGGAAATGCCCAAATATTTTTTCTGTAATATTCTGTTTATTTGTACTTTTTTTCCTTCTACCTTTTTGTGCTTTTGATATTCTATCATAATCATTGATCAGTTTATCTTGTTCTGGTTACTGCTGGACATCCAAATTGACATATTAGCCAACTAAAATCCTCATGTTATTTGTTTTCTATGATTAGATATATTTCTATTTTCTTATCTGTCAAAATTATTTTCATTCAAGCAGCTGCAATGTAAAGGGTGGCGTATCGTTCCTTTTTTCCCCCTGGTGAAAAACCACGTCACTATCTTAAGACAACAACAATCTCAATTTCACTATTATTAGTAACGTTGTAATGTGGGTAAACAATTAGCCTAAGTCTGCGTTGGCCAATTACGTTTGCCCTTTTCATTAAACTGGATTAAGGCTTGTAAAATGTATCTTTCTTTTCAAGTTGACTCTATAAACAGAGAATAGAGCTTCTTTTTTTTTTTCCATCCATAAAGTGAGCGACTTGGCTAAACTTGCAGCTGACTCCTCCCCTCTAATAGTCATGACTCTTACGTGTTGGGACTGGTGCCCTTACGCACAAGCATCTCGGCGCTGGGCAAGAAAGCAGGACTTTCCCCGGCCTTATCTGAAGAAAGAACTCCGCTACTTTCTTTTGACAAGGTTGAAAACTCCTCCACTTTGTGCGCCGTGCGTCAGTTTCGGATCGAGCGCAGCTTGGACGGTTCGCCAAGGCGCAGTTTCGTGTGCGTTTTTTCCATGTTGGATTAAGTTTGCGTGGAACGAAATGTTATCTGAACCCACTGCGAGAGGAGGTGGGAGCAAGATACGAGCCTGGTAATGCATACATCCTCATTACAGGACTTTGCAAAACTAGCTGAAAGTCCGTCTCTGCTTGTGCGTAAAACGTAAAAGAAATTAAAAAATAAAAAGCTGCAGACTGGAAAGCGCAAGTTTGGAGTGAACTAGCGATGGCTTTAAAGGCAAGGGTTTTGTACGACTTCCACTCGGAAAACCCTGGGGAGATTTCCATTTATGAGAACGAGCTGGTCACTTTGTTCAGCGAGGAGGAGCTGGAGGGCTGGCTGGAGGGCGAGAACAGCAAGGGGGAGAGTGGCCTCCTCCCGGCGTCTTATGTGGAAATCATCCGGGACCAAATCACCTCCAACACCGCGAATAACAACGGCTTCTCCTCGCCCAAATCCACCAGCCAGTCCTCCTTTGCGTCCCCGGAGTCCCAGAGAGGAGGAGGAGGCGGAGGAGGAGGAGGAGGAGGAGGAGGGGGGGTTGGTGGAGGCAGTGGAAGTGGAAGTTGCGGTGGCAGCAGCTTCCACACCAGCCAGGGCAGTGATGACGACTGGGACGACGACTGGGATGACACAAGTTCACCTGCCGCAGCCAACCCACCCCAGACTTTAGGCACCACGCCCCCGCTTTACCCGGTCACCACGTCGTTGCCAGCGAGAAGAAGCAGCAGCAATCAGCCACAACATCAACATCAGCATCAGCAGCAGCAACAAGCCAAGAGCACGGCTACAGTGGGGAGGAACTTGAACAGGTTTTCCACTTTTGTCAAGTCTGGAGGTGAGGCCTTTCTGCTTGGAGAGGCGAGTGCGCTCGTGAGGGATGGGGAAAAGATCTGTGTGGTGATGGGGAAGCACGGGCCCGAGTGGCAGGAGGACCCCTATCCTTTCACGTGCACGATTGATGATCCAACCAAGCAGACAAAGTTCAAAGGCATGAAGAGCTACATGTCTTACGGGCTGACCCCAGCACACACCAACGTGCAGGTCAACCGCAGGTAATATTGTACATGTGACTCACTTAAACTGCCCATTTGTCCCTTTTTGGTTGCCATTTGGCCCCTTGTCCCTCACTTATGTAGAGAATGCTCGGAAACGCTTAAAAATAAGGTTTCTTAGTAAACTAAGAGTATTCATTGGATGCTTGCTAAACTATTTTCAATAACCAGGTGATAAATGCTTGTAAGTGCTTATATTAATGCCTTAGAAACCTTACTTCAAAGCGTTACCAAATGTCCCACTTCATCCAATGATGCCACATGAATTTAAGTGAGATTTACACAGAAATTCCTGTCTCTTCCTGTGCTTTACAATTGAGAAAAACTGAAAATCATATGCTGTTATTGCAATTATTAAACTATGAGCTTTCCCAAGTATGTTCCACTACATTCAACAACGTGTACCCCTTTTTCTAGAATTTGAGGTGGTCACTTCAGGACTACATGGAAAAAATGATGTTCTAGATGTGTTCAAATGTATTCAATTAATCAAAATAAAATTTCAGAAGTTTTGACTAGTTAAGATCTATTTCAAGACAATTTTTCTTCAAAATTGTCTTTTTGCCAGTCAGACATGTATTGAAACTAGTGAAATATATATAATCTCAAACAGTCAAACCTTATTTAGTCACAAATACTCAAATTAATTAAACAATTCTGAACGCATGTGCTTTTAAGTGAGTCTAGACATTCATTTTTTTGGCATTACACTTTTAATCATATTCGATGTTACTTCACTTCACTTCTCAGTCACACTTCTGGATGCACATCTATTGCCACAGCTGCCCTGGGGCTGATTGACAGAAAGTGACAATCATAATGTGTCAACGGCTTCTACCACCAAACACAATAACTAATACAGTCAACATCACGAGTAAAGAGGGTGACGTAATAATAATAATGTTTGGTTTTAATCAGCAACTCCCGTGACGCTTGAAGTTGTTGCATTTGGTGCAGTGTTCATCCCTCAAACTGTACCATTTTGTCTCACCATTCTCTGATCACTTAAGGTATGTAGGTGAAGTGTTTTGCCTGAGGACATAAAAACAAAAACAAGGCCTGTAATGTGGCTTCTCTTCACTACCTGATCCGCAGACAATGCTTAGACCTCCTTTTGACATGCCGTTACAAGCTTTCATGTATGAACGCAACCCATGCATTAACCTCTCCAACCACAAGTACCAAAAACATAAGCGACCGCCCTTAAATGGGACTAATGTTCTTGTGCATATGTACCTACATATTTTTTAGCTAAATGTCTCGCATGATCTGGCAGAAGCGTGCTGTGTGTCAACGTGCTAATCTTCAGTGTTACAGCAGCAGCAACAGTAGTTTAAAGTGACTTAATGCCACAAGCAAGAAAACAATTTTACCTCTTTTATGAAACTGTTTATAATCTACAAAGCAAGAAAGCAACCCATCCATACCAGCATTTAACCAATTTACACAGTCAAAATGGTGTTCATGTGGTTCTTCTTATTGCGGCAGTTATTTTCTACTAAATGACAAAAACAGACGTGACCAACGGCTGTCTTATCCTCCTCTTCTGGGAGTAACTCTTTCCACATTGTTTTCTTGACTGTAGGGCTCTTGTGTGATTAATAAAGAAAATGAAGTTTCCATTAAATCCGCTTGGGGAAAGTTCTCACCTGAGGCTGTCCAGACATGCATTTAAATGCCTTTTTTACACGCTCATAGTTGTGATTGATTTATGCGTAATAAAAGCGAGTGCAGAGTTTGAATGGGAGTGTACAGCAGTGTCACGCAAAACTCTATTCAAATTCTGGCTGCCAACCGTCCCCATTGGCCCTTCTGATTCCCATCGTCACTGTGTCTTAAGGGAAGACACGTCACCTCCTTGAGTGGTGTTATAGTGGCGTGTGTGTGAAGAAAAGTGGTGGTTGATGGTGCAGTCGACCTCAGGGCAGCTGTGGTTACAATAGCAGCTTACCATCACCAGGTTGTGGAGTGAATGAATCGTGCAATGAAAACCATCTTCGAGTGTCCAAAAAGGCGATATATATAAATCTAATGCTTTATTATTATTAACTAATTATGTCACCAAGTTATTTATTTCTGTTTTTAAAAAAGTACTTCCCAAACAAATAATGATAAGGCTCAACGTTTGGGGATTTTTTTTTAATGTTTCGTTCAAAGAGTTTTATAGGCTCTTGTCCACCGTCTAAGATTATGCCATCATCAAAGTCTACAAGGTGAATGTGTCCTGTTAAACAGAATAAAATGTCACTTAATATACTTTCCATCATCAGTAATTGATGGCATTATTTTTATTGTGCAGGTATAAACACTTTGACTGGCTCTACGCTCGTCTGGTGGAGCGCTTCCCTGTCATTTCGGTTCCACACCTGCCAGAGAAGCAGGCCACTGGGCGCTTTGAGGAGGACTTCATCTCCAAGAGGAGGAAGGGCCTGATCTGGTGGATGAACCACATGACCAGCCACCCGGTGTTAGCGCGCTGCGACGTGTTCCAGCACTTTCTGACCTGTGGACCTGACGAGAAGGCCTGGAAGCTGGGCAAGAGGAAGGCAGAGAGAGATGATCTGGTGGGGGCTAATTTCTTCCTCACAATCAGGTGAGACGCTCAATTCAGTCCTAGGCTTCATTCACACTCACACACCAAGAAATCGGGACTAAACCAGGATTAGACCAGGACTCGGGGTGCGTTCACACTTGCACTTGTTTGGTCCTGATTTGAGCCCAGTTTAATTCTGATGTAGACTTGATTTGGTCTTGTTTCAGTCCTGGTTTAGCCCTGGCCTTGTCCATGTTTAGTTTCAGTTGTATAGACCAAACCAGTGCAATTGTGAATGCACCAAACTAGTCTACATCAGGAATACATTTGAATGAGACCAGGACCATACCAGGACAAGTGCAAACGCAGCCTTGTTTCATGAGCAATTTGATTAATCAGTCTACTTTTGGTCTCGGTCCTGACATGAGCTGGTATTAACTGTCACACTCTCTCTTGACCTGAGTCTGTAAATTCAAGTTTTACAGTGGGTCCTCGACTACATTATCCTTTTATTACAGAGAAGATCTTTTCCAGGAATAAAGCATTGAAAAAGACATTAATTTCAGAAAATGATATAGATTCCTAGTCTGAATGTGAGCCACAGAGTAAACTATAGTAAAACTGCCGTAAATGCATTTTCAGTTAAATATTCAGTGTTTTGTCAGTAGGACATTTTGCATGTTTTCCCCCACTATTAATATTATTGGCATGAATCATGTGAAATAAGATTATCAGTCCTGCTTCACAATGCTCGGGGCTTCAATATCTCCCTGCCATTTACTTTGGCGTTATGAAACCAAAAGTCATGTTTGGGGTGTTGTATATTAACTATTGTGTTAATGGCCCATTTATCGCCACGAGTGGAAGGTTTTCTGGTCCGCAGCCTGGTCACAGCGCTCTGCTAAAAGTCTTTAATCGCTGGGAGTGCCTGATAGAGTGACAGATAAGCAGGAAGCTGGTATAATGTGCTCGAAACTGTTCAGAGCATGATGTAATGTTCACATCTGACACGTACAATTATAACAACAAGGTCAGTGAGTAATGAATTTACTTTTTAACTATATGAGCCACCCATTTCATTACATCTTCATTATTTTATATTTGCTTGAGAAATGTCTAGATTATATAGGGTCTGTCGATAAGTAAGTCATACAAAACAGCTGAAACTAGCAGTGGTATTAATCCATATTTAGTTAAAGTAGTGGATCTAGTAGATGTATTGCAAATTGCCTTGTAGTAATTGTACTGTCAGAGGCGATTCCGCTTTTAGAGTTGTAGTTGTGGGAATAACCTTTGTGATGATTTGAACTCATTTCAACTCATTTGAAGTATTGAAACAGAAAAAATTGCATAAATAGAAAAAAAAAGACCTCTCCTGAACAGAATTACTATGAACTAGCAACTATTAAGATGGTAACAAAGAAAAGTGTTATTTTGTGTAAATAATTCAAGTCTATTGTCTAAATGTATCATTATCATTGTAGTATTGTAATTGGTATCAAGTAGGGAGGTCAAGATTATTCGGTTAATCAATAGTCGTGATTTTTTTAGGTCACAATATGGTCAAAGCAAACATACCATAATTGTGAAAAAGTGAACATAAGTATAATGTGCTTTGTGACTGTTTATGTCACACAAAGCTTAACTTTATCAATCAGAAAATAAAGCAGATATCGTGACCAACAGGAGGAATAGTAAAGTAAATAGACAATGTGAAAAAACTGAAAGATTCCATTGTTGACTGGTGATGGCAACAATAATCATGAATAATTGTTAAATCGTTGAACACAAAAATTGTACTTTGTGACGTCCCAAGTTTCAAGTAGTGGTAGTAATAACATTTATGAGTTATCATTGAACATGGTATATAAACAAATATACACATATACCTTTTTAAAAAGTGACTATGCAATATTTTATCCAGTATCTAGTTATGGTTATAGTACTTTTACCTTACATACACATTATCTTACTTTCTCCTCTGGAATAAAGTCAATAAAAACGTGTTCTTTGTTTTCCAGCCCGCCCGAGGTTCCTCTTGACCTTCAGGAAGTGGAGAGCAAAGTGGAGGGTTTCAAGACCTTCACAAAAAGAATGGACGAGAACATTATCGTCGTGAACACCACCATCAACGAGTTTGCCCGGAAACAGATAACCGGTTTCAAGAAGGAGTACCAGAAAGTCGGACAGTCCTTCAAAGTCCTGGCCCAGGCCTTTGAGCTGGACCAGCAGGCGTACTCGGTCGGTCTGAACAAAGCCATCGCCTACACCGGAGAGGCTTACGAGACCATCGGGGAGTATTTCGCGGAGCAGCCGCGACACGACCTGGATCCTATATCTGACCTGCTGGACATCTACAGAGGGCATCTAGCCAACTTCCCCGACATTGTTGATGTGCAGAAAGGTATGGCACTTAAACACTTCATATGTACACATTTGTTTGTGCTTGAAAGTATGTTTTCCTTTTTCTGCTGATTTAGCAAGTTGTTGTTTATTTATTTAGGTTTATTTGATAGGGACAAGTACGTTTCATGAACTACAACATTTTAGCCGGGGCTAATTCTCAATGTCTGTCCCTAGTGTGGCTTTTACATAAAAAGGTCATCATAATCAACACAATGAAATACAAAAGGCATGCACATCAACTGTTACTGCTTTCCGTGTGGTGAATTTTGCCAACACAATAGTGATGGGATCGATACCAAATATTGATACATCGGTACTGACAGAGGCATAGAAAAGTATCAATACTTGTGTGAAAATATTGATTCTTGAGATCTCTCAAAAACTGTTTTTTATACACTTTGCTTACATTTTTGTAACACATTGTTTATATTTTGTGTTTTCTGCACATATATTTACTTTTCATATTAGTTCAAGCTGAGGTTGAAACAACATAATGACAATCCTGGTAAAATTGTTAATTGTCAAGGACTTTCACAGCATTTTATCACAAAACTATACGTTATAGTATTTGGCATACTATAACGTATCGGATCGAATAAAAAAAACATCACTATCACACAATTTTGCACCCAGAGGAGATTAACAACTAAATGACTGTGCCACTGTCAACTCTGATCTTCTACAAAAATATGATTTACCGTAATATTTCTTCTTAAAATTTGAATAACGTTATACATATCACTACACGTCAACCAAACACATCAAAGTAGGCTTGAGATGTTATGCATTATTTCTGGTATTAAGTAATAAATTATACCGATTAATGGACTAAAAGGAGGTGTGGTTCTCATAAAAGCTCTCAAAATTATCAGGATCTGAAGGGAAAAGGCGGATTAAACTGTCCAGTCACTCTAAAAGCTCCACCTATCTCACTCCGTGCATTCACCTTTCTGCTGTGGTCCAAATAAATCCTTGATAATAATAATAATAATAATAATAATAATGCAGTACCATCTGTAACTCTAAACATTAAGAAAGCATGTGATGAGCTCAATATTTACCACATTTACTCATCCATTCCAATCCTTCTCATTTAAACATTACCTCGATTGCATGATGCTATTAAATCATTAAACTGTTTTCCTCAGTCACTTCGTAACACACGCAAATCAAAGTCACGCTCTGCTATACTCCAGTATCCAACACTTGACAATAACAAAATGTGAAAAAGGTCCAGTTACTTACTTACCTGATTTCTACCCTATTTTATACGAAGCATTAAATGTCTACGTTAACATCTGGAACGTTAACATCTGGAATCACTTACTATTCCCACGTTAACACATATTTTTACCCACGCGGAACAATAGAGCAAAAACTCTAAACACTTTATAATAACAACACTTAATTTGAATGTTGTTTTTGCGCAGCTGCCTCGGCCTGGGCCTGTATAAACCCCTACACGCAGAGGTCAGGGTTCAGAGGTCAAAGTGAAATGCAGCTGGTGCAGGAGAGAACTCAGAATCTCGTCTGCTTTTGGGAAAACTCAGCTGGAGGTTTTGGCCAATGAGTTTATACACAGATAGAAATATCTAACCTGGATTTAGTGGTAATGTAATCTACTTTAGCATTGTTTTTTTATAAACTGTGGTTTTGTTGCCCGTCTTTTGCAGTTCTGGTTGTTATTTCCTGGTTCTCAGGTTACTTAGTCCTAGTTTTGTCCTTGCTCGGTCCTGGTTTGTTTCAAATGTGCTAGAAATTAAGTTTGACTTTGTTTAGTTCTGATTCAGATTGCGTTTACACTGGTTGTTATTTGATCCTGAATTGAGCCCATTATCGTCCTCTTGATGTGGGCTTGGTTTGGTCCTGTTCTAGTTCTTGGTCAGTCCTGCTCTAGTACATGGTTATTTTTGGGTTTAGTCCTGATTTAGTTCCAGTTTTGATGTGGTGAATGTTCAAGTGTAAAAATTTGTCCTGGTTTAGTTCTTGCTTAGACCTAGTTTAGACATTATTTAGCCCTGGTTTAGTACTAAATTGGTAAATTGGTAGACATGTTTTAGTCCAGATTCTGCCCTGGTTCCCATTTGCACATTCACCACAGCAAAATTGGGACTAAACCAGGGCTAAACACATATCTAAACCTGGTCTAGATCTGTACAAAACAAGGACAAGAACATGACCAACACCAAGACTAAAATGGGCTCAATTTCGCACCAAGTGTGAACGCACCCTGTATGTTATGTTTGGTTAACCCGATTTTGCCCATGTATCAGTCAAATTTAGCCTTTCTTTCAACTTAAATTGTGCTAACGTTACTTGCAACTCAATATTTTGTAAAATAGCACTTCTCTGTGTAAAAGACGTGCAAATCTCTGCTTTCTTTAGCCTATCGCCAGCCTGCAGCCTGTTCCTGCTTTATTGCACAGACTGACAGCTCACAAAGCCTCCCTTCCTCCCGCTCTCCAACCAAGCCACATGTGTTTTCATTTACCAAACTGCAGAGTCAATGTAGGTTGAAAGCTGAAACCTGGACCAGATGCATTGTGCCGGGCCCTTGTTCACACACACACACACACATGCATGCATATACACACTCACACACAGTCATGTACAATAGGCGCCCTGCAGTTGAGCTTGTTAATGCTGCACAGACTGAAGGAGGAGGGAATAAGTCCAGGCTGGCACATCAAGTCCTGATGTGGGCCAAATATGGAGGCAGAGGAATTAGTGCTCAGAACGATTCATAAATGTCGACATACCAATACTGTGATAACCAAGACTTTCGACCTACTTTTTGTCAAGTTTGTTTACATTGGAATTGACTCTGGACGAGCTTGATTGGGCCATTTGTTAGACTGGAGGGAGTTCGTAGGCGAAGGGCCAGTTTACAATTCGCTGCTTACACGTCTTCATCATTAAAAGTCCTGCTTAGAGGTGGGAGGTATAACGAAAAATTGATTATATTGCAATTATTGTGCAAAATTAGAATATCGAATGAATCGTCTGTAATGGGCACGATTAAAAATGTCCTCAAAAAGAGACGCGTGATATTTAATATGTTAAAAATGCCATTGTTAACTTAAATTTACCTAAACTATTGGGTCTAATGTTGGAAAACACAAAGCCAACTTTTTCGCTTTTGTACTTAATAAGATTTTGACAGATTGTACTGATTTGTTGGTATCTAATTCTAAAAAAAAAAAAGAGGCAAAATTTGAACTTCTACATACATTTTTAGTCAAACCTCGTGTATTCAAATCCTGAATAAGATATCAAAAATCTGATATAAATATCCATTATATAGTATCTAGTTCATTTGTATTTCTGTACCACAATTATTCATTCTTACAATATAGTTCATGCTTAACGAATAGGGATTTGCCGTATGTCTCTTACAGTATTTCATTTACTGTCAGATTAAGAATATACAACAATTGCTAGTTAAATTATGTCTTATTCTGACACATTGACTATCTATTTTTGAAGTCATACACAAGAATAGGGCTGCAACAATGAATCCACTAATCATCAATCACGCGTCGGTTATAAAGAGCAATCGTAGTTTGATAATCATAATCTCTATATGGACCAAATAGACATTTTTATAAATCAAAATGTCAAAAAAGAACAAACCATTTCTTATTGTTATCTCCATCTATAAGTCTTCAGTCTTAGATGTCTTCAGTCACCATATTTCAACCGTCCTTTTAGTTAAAAATGTATTTACAAAGTCTCAGTGTACAAAAGAAATAATTGTTTGACTAGTCGACTACTAAATAATTGTTCGTTTCAGCCAGACACAAGAGTAGAGCATAAAAAAATCTTGTTTGTTTTGTGTGTTAATTTTAGCTACAATAAATTCTACTGGATGGATGGAATAAACAATGGCACAGTGAGGTACAGCTGGATAAGGCAGTCGTCCTCATACAGAGAAACGTGTAATAAGCAAAATAAAACAAAACAAGATATGACAGCACAAATGAGTGTGTGTTTATGACTAATCCAGAAGTTTCGACCATATTGCTGTCTGGGTTCACTCCCTTCTCAGCTTCACTTCATCTGCACGGTATAACGTTTGTGCTGAGCCAGTAAATGAACCACATCTGAGGAAAGACACGCTGGAGTCACAGTTTTCCCCCCCGGGCCTTGTTAAGTTAATTGTCAATTTATAAAAAGAAAATTCGGTGAGCTGGAACCTAGTTTTGTGTCCTCACTGGCACGTGTTTCCCTTAAATTACAAAGTTGGCTGCAAAAATGAGCCGTACTGATCAGAGATTGTACTTTTTGAGGGTGGTTTTCTGACAGCGTACTTGAACTTGTAATATGTTGTGAGTGTGAAGTTTATATGTGACAAAACCTTCATGTTGGCATTCGATTATTGACGTTTGCACTTCCCACACCTTCCCTTCAGATGTGATTTGATTTTTTAATGAAACGTCTATTCTTTTAAAACGCAATTCTCGAGTAGCATTTTCTCTTTTTAATTCTTACTTCTACTTGAGTTTAATAGATAATAAAAGCTAATAAAGAGTATTATTAGTTGCAGCAGCAATAGTAGTTGTGATTGCAGTAGGAATATTCATAGCAAATAGTTATTTCATTTCCTCTCAGGTAAATTTGGCGCTTTATAATGTATAATAACTGTAATAAGTATAATCGGCTGTCCTGTCCGCTCCACTGACATTAGGAACGGGAGATATTGACAAAAGTGTCGCTATATTTTTGATGTAAATAATCACGTCAAGACAGCTTCTCTTTAGCGTTATTCTCTTCTAACTTTAAATGTAATAGTTGAGATTTAAATATCAGACAAAAGTGAAATATCTGTAGAATTAACCACAAAAGTGCAGGAATATTTTTTTTGTCCTTTCATTTCTCTTATGGAGCTCAACAGTCAAGTGTGCCGTGGTTCTGGGAGTACATTGTCATTCATTTTTGCTGTAGAGCTACATGAAAATTCAATATTAAGAGTTTAAAGGTATGACGGAGGCTAAACAGCAATAATGCCCATTGTTTTTAGTCTAAAAACATGTAAAACTTTAATATAATATAATATAATGTTTATAACTTAGCTGTTTATCAAGTTTCATGAATAGATCATTAAAAATTCTAGTTATTGTCCTCATTGCGTACCACAGCTGATTGGCCCTGAGCAGCTATCAAGCAGTTAATGGAAAAAAAATTATGGGAAAAATGAATGGAAAATGTACTTCCTGAGCTCCATTGCAGAATTTTTTTAGTTTTTCAGATCTTCAAAACAATGTTCACGATATGATCAATGTTTCAATAATCTGCCCATCTCAACTGTAGGACTGTAGACCTTTAGTAGTTTGATACTGTCTTAGTCAACCAAATAGTTTTGTCTTCATTTTATAGGATTGATATTTACAACAGCAGAAAGCCAAAGGCATGTAGTGATTTATCTTGAGATTTGGGTGTGAATTGTGAGTTTAATCTATTTCAATCAATTATCTTTTTTCTGATAATCACACTGTTTACTCGTTTTTCGGTATAAATATTTGTAATGGCATGATCGCCTGTCATCTAGTGGTCACTTTGGGTACAGAAACATGGTCAAATCATAGAGATACTTTTTTTCAGGGCACAACGAGTGACCAAGCCTTTGAAAAAACTGCCAAAACATGTGGCCTCAGCCCCACAAAAATATGCCCTACAAAAAGAGCAACTAGTCAAACGTGGTGGGTCACTGCAGAACGAGCGCTAATGAAATGCAAATATTTAAATGTTCTTATCATTTCCCCTCAATAATTACTTTAAAACATGAATAGCTTGTATTTCAGTCATTGTTGGGTCTATTAATGTCAAACATCTGAAAGGGTCTCTCAGGACAAAAACGTAACCTGCGACCCTCAAAATGTGCAGGCAAAAATAGAAGCCCAAAGTCGGCATGAAAGAAGTTGGCAACTCTGATACTTAAAGCTGGGGTCCCCAACTTTTTTTGTAAATAAATCCTGTATCCTGTAAAAGCAGCTCAGACGTGACACTTCTGCATCTAAAAATAAAGATTCAAAAACGTCTTGGTACCCCAGCTTTTATAGGGTTGACAGCTTTTGCCAGTGCCACGTCACGATCCTTTTGAGGTCTTTTGTCGACGACAGCCCTACTGTACTGACCGAGACCCCTCAGCCTCACATCATCGGACTGCGCTGACTCCATCTGATCTGAATGAGCACAGATTCCAGGGCCTCTTGTCCAGTGTTGCCTTGGGACAGAAGGAATGCAGAGTGGATTAGCCTCCCCTCCTCCCCTTCTCTTCGCCCTCCTTTTGGTTTTACAGCAGGTTTTAGAGTCAGAGGAAGACCGATATGAGTAAGTCTGGGTGAAGGACAGAGTTCGGGCGTTTCCAAGTCTCCTTCTCGCAGTTCACGGTACGAACTCCTCAGATGAAGGCTCGGTAAGCGCCTAGGCAAAGTCCACGCTGATGTGAGTGGTTTCCTAGTGAGCAACACAGAGAAATATTAAAGCGGACGATGACAGAAAGTTGATAATGCGTCAGCTGCGTACGACTTCCTGTCTCTCGTGTTATGGCTGAGACTGGATGACATAATGCAAGTCAAAACTGAATAGATTAGGCATTGTACAGCTCAGAAGAGATCATCCTATTTCAAAGCATGACTTTAACTCGCGTACGGACAGGCTGTAAATGATTTGAGGTGTTTTGTAATATATTGTGCACTGTTCAGGATGAGGGCCAAAAAGAAACTGATCTTGACTGGACAAACTGCGTCAAAATGCAATTGAATACATTTTAATGATGTAGTAAAATATGGTGAATTTGGCTTTATTTATTTAAAACAGACCCATAACTCAATTCTGAATGATATTAAGAGTAAAAGTGTCAAACTTCCTTTTCTGTTCTTGCTTGTATTTGTTAATTTTAAATATAAAACATCATGCTTCCCACAAGCCGTCACAAGCTTGAACAAGGCACTTTGAACTCTGACCTAGCCCTTTACTATTTTTAGCAACTGTTTCTTGGTCCTTTTTAGTGTTTTGTAACTTATGTTCACTGTTTGTTTATGTGGTTGTTTTTAATGTGTTACTGTTGTGCACTTTGAGCTTTTTGTTTTTCAATGTGTTTTTTTTTTACTACAAATGGCAAACAAACTAAACTAAACTTTGAGCCATAGCAGACAAACAGAGCATAACTGTGCAGCCATACATTACATTTTAAATATTTAATTTAGCTCCTGGCCCTTTGATAGAAGGCACCGTTTCAAAGAGTATAACCTGTTCTAAGTCGGTCTCGTTCTGCTCTCCTCCTGCAGGTGCTCTGGCCAAGGTGAAGGACTGTCCTCAGCAGGAGAGCGCCCTCCACGACCGCTGCAACATCATCTCTTGTGCCACGCTAGCAGAGATCCAGCACTTCCACCGCACACGAGTACGAGACTTCCGCTCGCAGATGCAGCACCACCTCCTGCAGCAGATCAGTTTCTTCCAAAAGATCACGGCCAAGCTGGAGGACGCCTTGCACAAATATGACGAGCAGTAGATGGAAAGACTTGCGACAGGAGCAGAAGAGCTTGGATGAAAAATATGAAAAAGTAGGTCACTGGAACTTCAAAAAACTTCCTGGATTCTTTTAAGAGCTCTGATGAATGTACCAGTAGCAGGGGTTTGCTGACGACGCCCGAGGCCCGTCTTGTAAGTGTGATATTAAAAGCAGCTGTATATGCTCTGCCTGCAGCTTCCTGGTGTCATGGTCACATGATCTGCCTCTTCTGAAACCCTCACAGCTTCAAGGGAAAAGCCTGGAAATCCTTACAACAACATACACATGACTTGAACTGGATGTGGTTTTACTTGAATGACCTGCTCAGTGTTTAGCCTTCGACAGTGCATCATGAACATGAGCACAATGTTAAGTTTAGTCCTTTTACAAATCCTTTTTTAACCAATGAGACTGCGTGAAGATGCGGTCTCCAAATACTTCCATATGTTTTTTTTGGTATTAGCATTTTTCCACACTCCATCACACTTCCATTTTATGTCATTTTGTTTTATGTAAGGGTCTGTATTTATTAAGTGAAAATAAATAAATACAAATGACAAATATGCCTTAGTTTACGTAAAGCTCAATATATTTTCTTTTTCTTCTGATCATCTGATTATCATTCCAGTTTTGGCACTGTTTTGATCCTCAAAAAGTCTGACAGAGACTGCCCTTTCTGTCCTTGTCTTTAAAACATTAACCATAGTGTAAGTCATTTTCTGTTTTCAGAAAGAAAAAAACAACCATAACATTTAAAATCTATGAACATGGACATAATATTTCACTGACAGTGGTCCTCATCAACATTTCATTTTGGTCTTCCATGTTGTTCTACTCCAATAAGCTGACAGGAAATGTCACAGCTACATCAGACTGAACAAAACCTTGTACATTTCTTTTGACGTTTGCAACAGTTTTAGCAGTTTACCTACTTTGATTTCTGTTTATTGGTGTCATCTGTTTTAGCAAGAAATAACTTAACCTGACTGAAATATACATACTACATGTACAAATGAATAAACATTGAACATGTTTAACACCAGTGTGTTTTGTGGAGACTTTCCGCAGTCATCACTAGCTCAGTCACTCATTATATTAGGTCAACTTTATTTTTATGGCTTGTGTTTTGGGCTTCTGAGAGTTAGGGTTGTGTTGTCCAAGTCTTTTCAGTGGTCTGTGTGACTCTTGTTTCCACGTGTTCTCTTGTGCAGCTCTGATACGTGACACTGGACTCACGGTCAAGTTACTCGCTCTGCTTCTTTATTATTTAGACATCGCTTGTGTTTATTCGATCAGATTCCACATTCACGGTCATGATTTTTCCATAAATATTGAAAATATGATTTAAGCAACTGTCGGCGTAACGCTTTCAGCCTCATGGGATGTTCACTGCAGAGGTCTTCATTTTGACACCTGATATCTAGTTTTAATTGAAACGGGCGTTTTGTACAAAAGGCAGTTTATCTTATATCTAATCTTGTGTTAGGTAATTATGATCATTACTTTATTACATAGTTCAACTTTGCAAAGTAATTTATTTATAAAGAAGCACTTGAGCAAAACTACTGGAGTATTAGAAATCAAAATTTTTATTGATGAAAAAATCAAGAGGGAAAATGTGACTAACTCGTTGAATTTAGCATTTTTTCTGAAACTTATTTACAATGTAAAATGATTGTGATGTTTTACACAATATGATTGAAATGGTCTTCTGCCATACACAAACCTAACACAAACTGACTATTATGTCAGTGACGATGACATATGGGACTGCACTAAACTAATCAGTTACTATCATCTATTGAAAACATTTCAATGTTTTAAAACACTTTTGTAAACATCGTGTTTACAGAAATAATGATCAGGGCCCCAATCAATATAAATCATCCATCTTGAAACAGGTCAGACATATTCTGATGAGCAATGTAGGTTCTTTTATTTAATTTGCAGTTCTAATCTTATTTTATTATTATGTATCATTACTCAGAGTAGACTGGAAATAACAGGGCAATAATTTATCAGAAAAAAAACCATTAAAACATTGGGGGTGAAACGAAACACACAGCTTTTTTCCACTTAAGATCAAAATGAATAAAAATAGAGATTTATGAAATAAAATTATATATAAATATTAAATGTAAAGAGGGGCAGTTCACTTCAAAGTTTTGGCTTCACAATTTTTTATTCATTTTTTTTTCATTTTTTTTGCTGTCATTGTTACACTGCTTTTTTAGAACAACAGCATCTTCCTGATAGTGTAACTCACCAGCAGCTCAACTCCTTATTTGTCCAAACCAAATGTTAATTATTAATATGCATTTGTAATAGCGACTTATTTATTTCTTGCTGCACTTACTAGATAATTTTCCTCACATGTGCGTTGTATTTAAATAAGTTTGGACGAGAGCTTGTCCTAATTCCTTTTCCATAACTGTTCACATGCAACCGACATGACAGAGACGAGATAAAAATAATATTTTTTCCCAGCAAAAGTGTTTTCATGGCTACTTAATACAACCTAAGGCACAGTTCCTCTTTCGCTCATCGTCTCATCAAACCCAGTACTGAGACTGTCTTAAGAGAAGGCGTGTGGACAGTTATGATCTTAGCGGGCGCTTGATGAACGTATGCAGAACTATATAACACCGCACAAGATTATTCTTCTCATGAAATTCCCTTTGTACAACATTGCCATCCGTCATCGAACGGCCCCCAGAATGTCTATCCCGGGTGCCAGGCTCCTTTCTTGGGACTTATGGTGTTCGTGGAGACTGGGGCAGCATGGACGGCCCCAGAGGCGTGACCACGACGCTGGGCATGGCCACGCTCCTCTCACCGCATCCCGAACTTGGTCTGCCGCTCGCTTCGGAACATGGGACGCAGCGCTGGTCATAACTCTGCAGAAGATCTGATCTGGGCCTGTTTCTCCTTGCGGTGCGCGAAGAACCAAATCAAAAACGATGAGGATGACGATGAGAAGCAGACACGCCAGCAGAGAGTAAGATGATGAGGAGCGGCGTCGGAAGGGGGCGAGGGAGGATTTCGTAGTAAACGGGGTGCTTGTCTTGTGTTTTCCGGTTCGCTTTTTGTCAGGGATTGGCGTTTGCGCCACGGGATTTTCAGTGGTCGTTTTCACACCCGTGCGTCCCGCTTCTAGTGTGATTGCCCAGCGGTGATGATTGCGCCACCCTATGGTGAGTTTTATTATGATGGAGATTTTTGTTTGATAAAACTGTGCCTGGACGTTCGTGTTGCAATCTGTATCGCCTCACTGTGTCGGCTGAGTTGGAGTGTTATTGTTCATATTTATCCCTCATATTTTTGTAAATGTACTTTTCGTACTCGCGCTGCTGCTCTGTTCGGTGGACAGGAAGGAAAAAGACCATATCTCCTTGACCAAATTGGACATTGCCTCTGTGTGTGTTTGTGCTTTTTGATTGTGTCATGGTCTTTAATTTATATAAGTAAAGACCAGAATTTTGAAATTATTGAGCATGTGAAGTCAGGAAGTGTTAGGTTAGGATTTGGACCAACTTCGTGTCTTGTTACCTCCTTGTTAGGGTTGTCCGGTAGCAGGGTGTTGGCCGGGGTCCTATTGGATGCTTATTGTGGTTGGATCGAAATAGGGTAGAACTACGTTGAAAATGTTGGCAATGCTTACGCAGGGTCACTTATTTCCCGGTTAGAACGGTGCCGCTTATGGGCTTCGATGACCATGTGCATACTATGGCTGAACGTTCGTTTATGGAGCTTTTTTTTTTGATCTTTGTGGTGTGGGGGTCGTGTTATTGAGCGTTTACCATTGGTTGGGTCGTGAGAGGCGAGTTTTGTGATGCTTTTGGGTGTTCACAGTGCTCTCTCTAAATTACATATTGGCTTGACTAAATTTCTAACATATGCCATCATATGTTTACATCCCAGTTCAATTTTCGCAAACGTTATCTATTGCCACACAGGTCGCCACACGTTAATTTCAGAGTGGACTTATGGAGGAACCCACATTACCTTTATAGCGGCCAAACCAGTGTATGTTTTTTTTTGGCCGTTCTAGTGAGAAGCACTCATCCGTCTTAACCCAATATGTGCATTAGGAATTTGAATTCAACATGTCCTCGTTGTAAAAGATGATGTTGAGCCCTGTCATGTTCTGCCAAATTTTTCCAAGCCCCTCTCAATAAACTCAGAGGCTCTGCTATACTATTTGGCAAATCTGTATAGTGAGGTATCCAAAAGTAAGTAAAATAAGCGAGATGACAAAGATGCAAAGCCTTCCCAAGTTGGAGAAAGGTTCCTAGGAACACATATTTGTTCAATGACAATTGACATTCTCAATGCTACACGGATCCAAAAAGTAAACAGTGCAGCTTTGGTCAGTAGTGTGAATCTACATGAGTTTGGCACTGTGCGAAAACGCAAATGTTATAAATTAATTCATAGGACCAAATTGTCTTAATACTTCTTCACCCAGAGATAGTATATTAAGCTTAAATATGGTCTTGCTTCTCATATATTCACATCTTAACTATAAACAATACTTGGCCTGGCAGTAACAGTGTTTGTGTTCATTTCTGTCATTTGATGTATCCATAATTTAGAATTGTGGGCAAGGGAGCCAATTGAAACTGTATGGGCTTCTACATTTTTTGAATAGACTACCAAGAAGAAATCCACAAAATTGAACACACTGCTCATATTGTGTATTCAGTGATGTTTGGGATTGGCTCCACAAACTTGGTCAATACTAATTTTAGGGTGGCTTCAACCCTGTCCACAATTAACGATTACTTTGGTGCTGAATAATGGCACTACTTTCTAAAACTATTATTGTGGAAACATAACTATCCGCTTTGTTTTTATGTTTTATTGACTAGAAATGTTGATGGCTTTGTGCGCGAAATTATCAGTTTTCTTAGTATTAATATTGGTTATTTAGGCCCAGTATACGCTGATAGTGAACTATAAACCAACAACAATGTATTCAAATCGTAGAGAGTAATTAGTTAATGTCAGAATAGTTATGATAGACATAGAGTTTATGGTGCCATATAGTTCAATGAAAATAAGAATTCACAAACCATAGGAACTTGTTCGCTTTAAGGTGCAACACAAACCTAAGAATACTGAGCAAATATCAAATAATATCACTTATTCAATTCAAAAAGAAGTTCATGCCAATATAGAGAAAACATTAAAAATTCATCTACAATAAAAAAAATAGCGCACATATTTCTTTTATGTAAGGCTCAGAAGTTAAGTTAGATTTCAGGTTTTGAAGTGCAGACAGTGACAGTGCAGTGAGGTGATGAATAGTTTTGCAGTTAAAGGTGAGGTGTTTTTTAAGAAAGTGTTCATTTAGAGTCAAAACGGACAGAGGGGAACCAGAAACTATTCATTGTGGCGGGAAGGGTTTCTGTTGTCCGGATGTTGCTCAGATACGACTCCTGCTGAGGGGAGTGGTTATTAGAATAGACCAATCGTCCAGACGCGTGAGAAAAGTGAGTCAGTCCTTGAGATCCGACTGCTCGTAATCAATGAGTCCTGGAGAGTACAGGTCTGCAGAGAGGGATGGAGTCTGCAGCCATGTTAATCCTTGCTCAGCGCAGGGACGCACAATCAGCGCTGTAGTCTCTGTTTGTCCTGGCTGTGTGCCAGCGTTCCAACGGTGAATGGAGGAGGTGAGGATGGACTCAAATGATGAGTGGGCTAAGAATTCGCAAAGCATCATTTTGCTCCTGGCAGCTTGCTTTGCTTTCCTCAGCCTTTGACCGCAGTACCAGTAATTTGCATCCTCTGCTACAGGGCCTAGCATAATTTTGATGAGGGACGTTATTTTTATTTTGAATGGAGGGCTCCATTGAGGTCTGGGTGATGGTGGTGGCCCAGGGAAGTGGAACGGTCCAACGGTGTGTGATAGGGGGAGTCTAATCATAGCCAACAGGCGCGGGGGGCTGGGCTGGGTGGTATTCTATTACCTGACTCGTCACCACGATCATAATTCCACAGACTGTCATTCTGGGCCGTCTGAAACTAACAAGATTTGGGTTGAAAATTTCAATTAAACACCCGATAATGTCTTTCCAGCTTGGTAATTTAGAGTTCGGTGCTTGCCCAGGAACCCAGCGGGTAATCCACCTTCACACCTCCTGTAGACCATAGAAACTTAGCCTTAATCCCGTCGCTGTTTAATACACAGCGATCGTTCAGGGTGAATGTTGTCGATACCTATTAGTAGACACCTCAAAAACTTGATCAGTTTTCCGGAGTCGTGGTGGAAGGTGCAGCAGTTTTGTGTACAGGGAGAGGAGAGGAGAAAAGTTGCACGTGAGGAGCTCCTGTGCTGATAGTCAAGTGTTTGAGCATTCTTTTCCAGCGCCGGACTGCTCCGATCGTCAGGCATTGTCAGTGATCCACCTGAGTGAGTGGTGCACGGTTGGCTGGGAGAGCTTGTCTGAGCAGAGCAGAGGGGGCTGGTGTAGAACGTAGAAAAGCATGAAGTCCACAAAGGATCCTGGCGTAGGTTAAACGGGGAGTCTAGATGCTACAGCAAAAAGATGAAGTGGAGTGCCAGGATTGATGGTGTGTTTTTACAGACTGTTGGCTCTCCAGGCGAACTGCAGGGTTGGATCCAGAGCAGGGGGTCCAGCAAGGGGGGAGGTGAAGGACCATAATGATAGGGGGTTTGGGGGACTTAACTTGAAGTCAAAGTGCGTTCAAGATCGCATCTAGGACTACAGACGTTCAAGCGCACAGTGCCTGGTAGTCTTGTTTAAGTACAAATGAAATCGCGGGGCTTCTTGGGGGCAGGGAACATGTTGGCAGACTTGAAGCAGGCTGGGCATGGCATGACCAGGGGGAGGTGTTAAAAATGTCTGTGAGGAGGGGGTTACTCATCTGCGCAAGTCTTAATCGTAGCGACAGAGAATGCGTCTGGTCATAGCAGTTTTTTCGGGGTTGGGATTTTTCGAAAAATAAGCACAGTGTGAACATGCCTGTTCTTGAACTGTTGGTGGATGGGGGAGGGGGTTGGGGACAAGGATTTGATGGTGGGGGAGGTGGGGGGGACCAGGTTTGGGTTGGCGGAGGTGGCCACCGTGGGGGAGGGGGTGGTCACATCAAACCTGGAGTAGAAGGTGTTGAGTTGCTCAGCCAGTTTTCGATTGACTGCAGCAGGGGGGGCTCGGGGCTTGTGGTTGGTGAGAAGCCGGAGCCCCCTCCACACGGAGGCGGGGTTGTTGTCAGAGTGATTTCCACGGTAGCATTCTGACCTGCTCCAGCTCAGTGTTAAACTTGAATAATTATAGAAGTTTGTAATGTCACATTTTATGTCCTGATTATTTTACTGTTTTCTCTTTAAGTAAACTGTTGTTTTTGTGATCCCTGTTGTAATGGTGTAGTTGGTAATTCCTTGACCCTTAGTGTGAAAGGTGAAGATAAGAGTTAAGAAAGTCTACTGTGGCTAGTTCTGTCAGAAGCAGCAACATAAATATCTGCCAGTATTTGAAAGAACTACAAAAAAAAAAACTAAAATAAGTTAGGAGCCTTATAAAATGTACAATGCAGACACATCATTACTAGATTTACTTGAAAACTGTTCATTTATGAATGAACAATGAACATTTTAGTTATCCTCCTGATAAATATAACCCTATCAAATTTGAGCCAGCAATGCGCTTAACTTTTCCTGTAAACAATAAGACAGACACCAACACCAACAGGGGGCACTATAGAGCCAGCAAGAGAAACTGCAGGAGGTGTGTGCTGCAACTGCCACCATCCAGAGACCTTTTACCATCGAGGATGTAAGGTCAACTTTAAACGTAAACTCACCGCTTCCAATACGGTAATTTCATAACTGAAACTAAAGAGAAAAATGAAAGACCAGGACATGGGTATAGAAGAGCTACAAAAGAAAGACACAACAAGAGCCCAAGATCTCTGTCAATGATGATAAACTGGACTCTCGATGTCACCACACCTCCTCTCCTTGACCTCCAATATAGACAGTGAATACCATTAAAACAGTTTTTGGGACAACAACCAAAAACAAAGTTGAGCTGTCCATGATGGTGGGGGAGTTCAACGCACCACAGGAGTTCTTTTGCCTGATCATACAGAAGGAAGGCTGGAGAGGGTTCTGAAGAAAAAGAACGAGGAGCAGAGGCAAAGCCACCAGGCTGTGGAGACTGGCAAATGTGAAGGAACAGAAGAAGAAGCGCCAGCTACGCTAAACCATCGCCTACTCAAAACTTTAGATATCTTCAAATCTACTATTTCAATATTTCCAATATATTGCCACTTCACTCCAAATGGATATAGAGGACTGGGGTGATGCTGGGCTGGAGGAGCATGATACAAATTTAATATTATATGATGTTTCATCAGTTGGGATACAAAAGTTGAGGAACAACATAAATATACAGTTATTTCAATTACCTTTACTTTAAATCTAAAATAAAAGTTTTTATTATGTAAAAATACATTAACTGCATTAAAAAGCAGCCCTCCACGAAACCCCTGATTTAGCTCCTATAAGAAGACCAACTGAGAAAAATGAACTTGTACCTTTGACCAGAAGATGGAGCTCTTTGTCGTGGCTGAAGTTGGCCACTTGCGTCTGTAGAGAAGACAAGAAGTTTTTTTTAATAACTTCAAAATAGAAAATAACAAATAAAACAGTGTCTTGTAAATACACAACCAATCCTGTTTTACAGTCAATTGTTAACTTCAAAGGAAAAATTAACTAACTACATCTTTGAGTCATTGGTACAAAGGCCTTTTGATGGGCCATTTCTTTCTTGTCTTCTCTCACATTCAGAAAAGTTAGTTATTTAGTCACGGTCATTACGTTCACATGTACGGACAGAAAACCAAATTACTGCCCCACTCTGTGGGGTGTTGGACTTATACAGTGTACAGTAAATGGTCTTGTTTTTGGATTGCAGGGTTCAAAGGTGAGGCTTATAGGTATCCACAGCTGGAAAGAAATTCCTACAGGATTATTCTGTTAAAAGAACTAAGGCAAAGAGGTTTCATCTGTCATTTTGCTTTTGGCTTACTGTTATTTTTGTTCAAGGATGACCTGGCAAAAACTCAAGTCCTTCTCTCTATAGGGCCTAGTGGGGTGCGGATTTTCCTTTGTGGTGCAAACACAGGGGGTTGTGCCTAAGTAAGATTAATCGGATCTGAATTTATTTGAGCTGAGCTGTCAGTCCAACACAACTTGAGTTAATGGTCTATGAAGCAATCCAATAAACATTTGTGTATAGCATTGCTATACTGTGTATGAAAAAATGAAGATATGGCTTTTGTTATGTATCTTTATTTACTGTAAATGAGACTAGTGAGAGAAAGTCCTTGCCATGTCTGTTATTTGTTACGGAACTGTAGTCTTGGGACCTGGACAGTAGTTGAGTCTAACAGAGTTAGTAAATTGACAATGGTGTTTCTATGTTGACATGTCTTCTCAAGATGGTATTTCTATGTTGACATAGTCATTTTACTCTTAAACAACGCCCTGTATCAAATAAAACTGATAGAACAGCAGCCAGCGTGTCAACGAGACTGGATAAACATGCCAAACGACCGGTTCATTACACACAGAGGTCTACACTAGCGTGAGTCACACGTGTGCCGTTTACACACTCTTCCGCGTGAGCTACAATCAGCGAGTACAGTTGTTTTAATACCGCTGCTTCATGAGTTTACACGGGGCAGAGCGAGGGTCCGCACCGCTGACTGCGCTGGAGCGCAAAGTGGCCGCGTCAGCGCACCTAAAGCCAAGGAGCGAGTGGAGAGGGAGCGGGGGAAGAGGAGGAGGAGCAGAGGAGAATGCTTAAAAAGCAGCAATGAGGGGACAATAAGCTTACATTTATATTATTTCATCATTTGTGGAAATTATATATACATATATGCATATGCATATACATATACATATACATATATATATATATATATATATATATATATATATATATATATATATATATATATATATATATATATATATATATTCCCTTCTCACCCTCCGCGGGTGGTCTCATCCCTTTTTTTTTTTCTAACCTCGGGTCCTCCACCAGAGGCCTGGGTGCTTGAGGGTTCCAGTCCGTCTTCCGCACAGATGTTCCTGTACACTATGCCAGCCCCTTGGTTATGACGCTCCATGTATGCTTTCCCTGCCAGCATCTTGCACCCTGCAGTTATGTGCTGCATTGTCTCTGGGGCCCCTTTGCACAACCTACAGCTTGGGTCTTGTCTGGTGTGGTAGATCTGGGTCTCTATTGCCTCTATTTATTCAATTGTAGGTGGGTCCAGAATTTAGGTAGGAAGAGGTCAATGGGTCAGTAGAATAATACAATATAAACCCACTGGGTATTTACGTTTAACAGTAGCCTAAATTGTGCCAGTGTTGTAAGCATATAAACATCACGCTGAATGTATTACTGGAGTAATTTGCTTGGATTTCCCACAGCATCATGTGCTTTTAATCTCGCATAGCCTTGAACTCAATGTTTGTCCTTTGGATTGTGTAATTTGGCATAACTTGGCTTAAAAACCTGTATTTATTCATTCATTCCTGCACAATGTGACACACTTAAAAACAATGACATTGCATTACCAAAATGCTCAAACTGAAATAAAACATAAGTGATGCTCAGATGACAGGAAAGCTTCGAGTGAGTGTAGTTGTGAATGGCAGCATGATCAACTCTCCTCCCCTGCAGTCAAGGGGAGGGCATTAGAAGTCAAATTAGGGAAAGAAGGGAGGGTTAGTAAAGAAAGCTGTGACACAAAACTAGCAGAAAACTCCAGGAAACAACTAGTAGTGGAAAGAAATCATCTCACTTTCTTCCTTCCGCCTTTTCTTTCATTTCTAAGTAACAAGCAGATAAGAGAAAGCAACCTTAATGTTTTACACATATTGAACAAAAAACATCAACTTCTTCACACCCAGTCTTTGTTTCAGAAGTCATAAACTACAACACAAGTAAGTCCATTTTATCTTTGTTTGAATGTATGACTGTGGCAACCCTTAATAACTGTAGTATTACCTGAATGACGTGCTTTTCGTGGCGGAGAACCGGCTACACACGTGGCACGAGAACATCGACAAAAGTACTTTGTCTGTGGAAAAGGAATTTCATGTTGAATTACAGTACAAATGAATAATAATTATCACTTTTAGTAAGTATAAACGGGATACCTTTACGTTCCTGTGAGAAATGTGACAGTGATGATAACCAAAAAGAGCGGGCATTTTTCCGGAATTACTACAGTTTACGCCCAGATAAACTCATCAGTTAAAAGAAAATGATACAAAAGTAACAGCCAGTTACGTTTTTCACATTTCAAAATATAAAGTTATTCATTTTAAAGTTCGTTAAAAAAATAAATAAAGTACAAACATACAGTTTCCACTAACATTCAAGAGGCGCGTGGTCACGTTTTACGCATTGTTTTACGTTTGGCGCATTCAATGTTCCGGTGAGCAGATAACAAAGGGGGTTGTGTTGATTTCAAATCCTTGTAAACGTGTTCTTCTGCCTTAAAAAAAATACTTTTGCGCGTGTCGAAAAATTACACTAGTTCAAAGACATAAAAAATATCCTGACGCGTTTGGTCAATGATTTTTGTCTATTTCATAGTTTCATCAACTTATCCACGTGTTTAAACGCATCAGGTGACGAATTGTTTTACTGTCTGTCAAATCTCTCTCAAATAGGAGGTCGTCTAGAAATGTAACATATGTGGTAATGCACGTGTTCTCCAAAGTCTGCTCACGGGGACTGTGGCTGTGAGAGGCCGCCTCCCGAAGCTGGTAATCGGACCCAGGGCTGAGGTCATGCCCGGGGAGAGACAGCTGCCTGCAGGCACCGAGCACAGCATCATCGTCATCGTCATGGGGCTGCGTTGTTGGACTCTTTTTGAGAACAGAGGCCCCTACTGCGTGTTGTTTATTTTTATACAGAGATGTGAGAATAAAGAGTTTACCCTAAGACTCTTTATGGCCTGGTGAGGTTGATAAACATATGTCTCACGTGGTGCAGAAAATCATCTTAAAAGTGCGTGACAAGAGAGACAGAGAAGGAGACGAGAATGGTAGCCTTCACTCAACTTGGAGTACTTTTATTTTATTTTTTTAATCAATCTAAAACACCTTTTTAATGTAGACTATAATACTACTACTACTACTACTACTACTACTACTACTACTACTACTACTACTAATAATAATGATAATAGAAAAATACTCTTCTCATGGCCTAGAGAAGGGCTTTCCAAACAAAAGTGTGGCACTAAGACCACATTTTATTGGCCCTCTGGTTTCCTTTTGAATCGGCTCAGATTGTCCTGAGACTACTCTTTAAATTTACAGCACATATACATCCTTGACCATTATATCCTCAATAAGTAAATGTTTTGTGTGACAGAGACCTGATATTAAAGCTGGGGTGCCCAACTTTTTAATTTCATAATAAATAACCAATAATCAATTCTGTTTCCACCCCCAGAAAGTTTTTTGTAAAAGCAGAACTTCCACAGCAGACCTCCACATTCTTTTCCATTCTCCACTTTGTTATTCTAATCATTGAACATTTTATATTTTCAAACTTGTAAGAAAAAGCCAAGTGAGTCACTATATAAAACTTTGGACACTTTGGGGTGAGAGCTGATTGGCGGTTTAGGGATATCACCCTGCTTCACTTTTGTGTCTGAAAAAGCGCATCTAAACCTGTACTAGTGGCCAATAAAATCAATGCATGTTAATACTAGTGGTGGGCCAAGTATTTGTATTTGTGACCTACTTCCTTACTTTAGGAAGCCATGCCCTTATAGGCCAATAGATTTCCTTGGTCTGTCCAGACATCAGCTGCTCCTCCCTCTCATACACTTCACAGCATTATAACAGGAGTTCACGAGTCACAACTGCCTGCAAGCCATAAAAAGCAATGACCCTTCATATTTAAAGGTGTCTGTTGTTTTGTTAACCTTCTAGTCACCAGTCTGTTCTGAATGCAAGAGCTACAGGTTTGTGCCCCGAGCAATTAAATGACAAACCAGGAGGAACTTAGATAAGCAGAGTAGATTAAGGCAGCCTGGTCCATTGTTATTCATGTAAAAGACTGTGTTTATGGCTGGTCATTCAGTATTGTGTGTTGCCTTAGTTAGTTAGTTAGTTGCATGTTTTAATTTTTCAAGTCACCTCATATGATCTTGAATATGATATGAGTCTTGTGAGGATGACAACAAATACTGCTAGTACGTGTGTGTTGATGGTGGTCATAACATAACAAATCTGACCATGTGACCATTGTTTACTAAAGCCTTTATATACAAAATATTTGAATGTGCTGTGTATGGAATATGCTCCAAATGGCCTACAATAATGTTATGATTACATGCTTATAAGCATATATTTATACGTGTGATTAGGATATTATTATTCTATCCATCTAAATACATTTCAGCCAATACATTACGTCAACATAACTATTGCATTGGAAAATAATAACATTTTTAGAGGTCCAGTCGAATATTGGCTAAAGGCAGCAATGAAACCCATGACAGTGACATAATTAAATTTTAGTTGAAAACGCTTCATTAATAACACTCACTTAACACTCACTTAATTACACTATACAATGCTGAACTGATTGGCATTTGAAGGTGTTTTGTGAGGGAATGTTGTAATTTAGATTTATAGAAGCCTCTCATTTCTAATTTATTTTTGCCGCACCAGCACGTATTCTATAGCCGTGGTAAAAGTGATCCTCAATGACGAGAAGTAACGTGAGTGCGTCTTCTCCTTGAAACGCCGTATTTACCGCAGTGAAGCGCCAATTCTGCGCTGTCCCAGAGGCTGTGGGGGGCGTGGATACTTTTTTTAATCTCCCAAGGGGGGCGCGCCAGAAAAAGTTTGACAAACTTTACTATAGCCCTTTGTGAACCTTTTAGTATAATTAACATTATTTAACTTTAATTGGACGGGTGAGAGAATGTGTGCCTCTTCATGATTGGAAAGAGTCATAAGTGGATTTTCAGAATGAGGTCTCAATTACAGACAAATCCCTCTTTTCAGCTCAAAGGCTGCTCACTGGAGTGTGTATTATTGTGTTAGACACACGGCCCCTGAGCACCTTTGCAGAGCCACAAGCACACGCAGAGACAAATCAGTCCTATTGGGTCATCTCTGGCTACAAATGGGGGCACCCTTATTAAAACTAACTAGAAGCATCTCAGGTTGAAGGCACTGACTCTTAACTCCTTGTGACCCATTTGCCTCTGAGTTATGTTTTGCCTCAGAGCCAAATGGGACGTGATCCTTGAAGTAAGGGTCAGGGTCACACTCACTGAGCTGGTAGAGGATGTAGTGCCCTCTTCCATGTGTTTGCTTTTCAGTTGGTCATAATAACCAAATAACGGCATTAGGGGTCACAGGAGTTTTAAATAACACCTTTGTTTGATGCACAGTGATTGATAATGTTTTGTATAATGTCTGAAGCATACGTGTTTATTGCTTCTTTTGTCAAGGGTTGAACATTTGTTGCTCTGGGTCGCAAAGAACTGCCAAAGTATCATGAAATACTTATTTTAAGGATCCTCTTTTAATTTCCACAGAGCTGCAATGGCACCCTCTCTGGTCCAGGCCTACCGGAGGCGCTGGTGGATGGCAGTGACAGCGGTGCTGGAGAACCTCCTGTGCTCAGCTGTCCTTTTGGGCTGGGGCTCCCTGCTCATCATGTTAAAAAGGGAAGGCTTCTACTCTCACCTCTGCACAGGTATTCTGTCAGTGTTGACGTATGTTATGGACATCCTTCATGAGAGTCTTACATAGGATCCTTGTTTCGGTACAGATAATGATTCCATGATTGTGCATTTGGGTAATGCCTCTGCTGGAAATACTGAAGAGTGGCTCACTTGTGTAGACCAGGAGGAAATGTTAAACCTGGGCTTCACAATAGGCTCATTCCTGCTGAGTGCCACCACCTTGCCTCTTGGCATTCTCATGGATAGGTATGGGCCACGCCCCATTCGTCTCATGGGCAGGTAAAGTCTTGTTCAGAAATACACTTTTCACTTTCTTCATCTACGTACAGTAATGTTGTTTTGCAGTTATTAAATAGCAAAATAAAACATGTCAATTACAGGAGAGGTTACCAAATTACATTTCTGAAGGGGGGGTGATTCCTTTGTGCTAAATGTATCAATGTAGGTTATCTAGAAGGTGAGGTGTGGCAGAGCTCATACGCAACACAAGAACACAATTAGTTATCACTTAATTATTCAGAAGTATGACATGTTGGGATAGAATCAAAAAAATGTGGTTAATAAATTGTATTACACAAGACAAGGTAACATTCATTCATTTAGTCAGTTTTTTCATTTACTTTTCAGCTCTTGTTTCGGTCTGTCCTGTATTATCATGGCTGTGTCCACATATGACCCTGATAGTAAGTATAACCTGAGCTGCAGCATTCATACAGAACTGATTATGCGTCATTAGAATTATACATTTAGTATGATAAAAAAAAACTTTTATATATGCTTGCAGAGTTGTCAGGACTTATCTTTTTGGCTCTCTCTCTAAATGGCTTTGGGGGCATCTGTTTGACTTTCACTTCTCTCACGGTAAGAAATTCAATTATAATTTCTAATATATCAATCAACTGCAGTATATTGTCCGATTTTTTTTTTTTTGCTTGAGTAGAGTCCCTGATTCATCATACATCTTTGGCAGATTGTGATTGCATGTATGTACTAAAAGATTACATAATTTCTATGTATTCCAAGAAAATGCTCCTGGAACAATGGCTGGAGGGTATTGGTAGCTGAAATACTGAGCTTCTCATCTGAAGAAACAGTTTGTTTATGTGTCTGTCAGGCATGTGCTGCTGCTGGCCAGCTGGTCCCAACATTATCAACTGAGTTTTATAGTCTCCCTCTGTGTCCTGCCAAGTATTTCAATTGTACTTTTGGTTGGTAGAGCATGTTTCCATATGCACATGACATTGCCCAGATGGAAAGTATCCTATTTGTGTTTCAACCAATGAAAGTTCAGGGTTGGTCACACACCCTCAAGAAAGTCCTGCCCACTCACCTCTATCTGAAATATTGATGTCACCTTCCCTTGTGTTTCCCTGTGTCATTGGTCTTTGAAAAACACAGTGATTTCACACAAAAGGATTTGTTTTGGTTGTCCAAAATCCTTCCATGAATTTTTCGACATAAATATTTAGTTGAACTTCTCAGTCATCTTTAGGTTGGACATTTTGTAATCCATTATTTGCTAAAACCATTTAACACATTTTGTGAAGTATGCACAGTATGTTATACAGTGTTAAATATAATTTTAACACTGTGTAACATACTGTGCATACTTCACAAGAATTATAATTTTTATAAAAGACTTTTTGGCCCAAAGGCTTTATTAAACACGAAAGTTAAGCGTGAAATGGGGATGAGAGAGAAGGGAGGACATGAAGTAAATAGTAGGGTTCGGATTCGAACTCACGACACTGCGGCCGGCTGCACATGGAGCCTGGCGTATCGGCCACTCCACCACCGGGCAGCACTGTGTTAAGATTTCTTACAGTATAGCACACTTTTACTGTAAACTATGACACTTCTACAATTAAGTAAATCAAAAAGAAAACATGAATTTTAATAATTACTGAGTTACATCTCCAGGAGTCTAAAAGTTGTTCACTGGATGATGGTGCTCATACCTTACTTTCATTCTGTCATCCTCATTACTTACTCCAGTCACAGTAAGTAGTAGGTTCTGATTCACACCAAGAAAGGCAGAAAATGCAAGGGAAACAATTTTCCATGTATAATGTAAAAAGGAATCCGAGCTGAGATGTAGTGTGAGACCGGTTTAGTGTTTCTGAAGTAAGCTGCCTACAGACTGACTAAAGCAAACTATGTTTGTTTGTTGTTAATTTCTGTAATTTTTGCCATTCTTGCCAAGCTCCCTTTGAGTGTTGGGCTGAGGTCTTAGAGATTATGGTACAATCTCACTTGATTAAGTTAGTGATTAGTGTCTTAATTAAAGGCTTACTTCACCCCAGTGAGTGAGCACAGCAGGCATAAAGCCTGGACAAATTCCCAGTGACAAGTGACCTAACGAAAACGTCCTTTTCTAAGTTTTACCTAATTTTACTCTCACTTGACCCTTGTGTGACTCCATGCGGTCACATGTTATAGTCCTCATCCCCATTTTAAGCATTTGCAGCCGTAACGTGTTGAATATCTATGTGTGAAATATGTCTTTTATGAGTGCTCTTAGAAACACAGTCGTGGGAAAGACACGTGCTGTGGACACATGCACACTCTGCCCATACACACAGTGGCTGTAGCTCTTTGCCATCTGAATGCAAACCTCAGGTGACATTTCACTGTGCCGTCTTTAGCTCTAGAGAGAAGGCAAAACGTGTGCGTAGAGGAGGCTTTGGATGACTTTGTCAGAGGCAACTTGTGAAATATTTGATTCTTAGAAACAGTGTAGAGGCACACAGCGACTTTCTCCAAAACATCCTCCAGGAAAGACTTATTTTCCTGTTGAACTCACAACCACGCTGTTTCAGTGCAAAGTGACCTTGAGTTTCTCACCGGATTCAAAACACCAGACTGTCAGTAACAAACTGTCATCACACTCTTATCTACACGGCCAGAGCACTTCTTCTACCGGCTCCTTTAATCCTAACATTTGATTGAACCTATGCATAGATAGTATTGCAGTCAACATATAGAAAAGGTTTCATTTTTGTTTGACAGCTCTTTAATGATCACGTTCACCTTTTTCCGTCTTGTCTTGAGGCATTGTAGTGCTTGTTATGACCAAGTGAAATTAGAGGGTGGTTCGAACCAAAAGAGATTAGTTGTTGCAAGAGTTTTCAAAACATAGAGAACCAGAACAATCCCACACATGTGATTTTATATTGACCCATTTAAGATTCTTATTAAAAACACTAAGTGTGCTGACCACACAATTGGTCATTGTGTTAAAGTTAAGCTTCTTACATCTGTAAATAAGTTGACCTAATATATGATGTGTTAGTGCCTGGTGCCCACGCTTCGAGTAATGTATAGTTTTCGAGATGAGCTGTTTTTAATCTTGAGAATTTGTTGAAATGGCAAAATAATGGCTTAAGGTTTGAGTAAGGCTTCATCTAGTGAGAACTGTGAGGTCATGGCGCAAATTGGGTCACTTTGTTCCTTGTGTCCTCATGACATGGAAACTAATATTTGTTTAATGAGCCTGCTGTGTTGTGGGGGACAGGGGTAAATGAGTGCAGACTCTTTAGTCAGTAGCTCAGGTTTTATAGGTTGGCCTATTGTGACAGCAGCATGCTGCCCTCTGTCGGGCCAAAGCATAATTACACTATTATTTATGCACTATGGTCATTGTTATTCGCTTTTATATTCTTTTGCAGCTTCCTAACATGTTTGGGGCGCTTAGCTCCACCGTCATGTCTCTGATGATTGGCTCTTATGCCTCCTCTGCTGTAACCTTTCCTGGAGTAAAGGTAATATACAAAAAGGATCAATACTATTGTTGGCATTAGTATTAGTAGAGTTTGTTGTAATCCCTCATTCGTCCGAGAGTGTTCCATTGTAGAAAAATATTCAGTTGTAGTCATCTGGACTCTGTTTTAGAAAAACAAAACGTTTTGTTTGGAGTAAACCTCCATTACGTCCACTCTATTGAAGACAGTGAGGTGGAGATCCTGAGCAGGGGGAAAAGATGGTTTGAAAGATGAGTTAAGGAGGCAATCTTTGTTAAAAAAAAAAAAAAAAAAAAAAAAAAAAAGAGAATCCTTCCTTAAATCGTAATGGAGGTTTAAGATTCAACCTTCCGGTTGTTTATAATGGTTTGCTGAAACCCTGGAGACGCCCGAGGCATTCTGATGCTAATAAAGGTACTCAGGAAAGAGGGAGCCAAAGTCAGTGAACAATAGGCCCATCCCATTTGGTTTCGATGGCCCATTATCAGGGGTCCCGCACAGGGTCCTTTCACAGAGTAGGATATAAACCTGAGTTCTCAGACTTGTTTCACAGATTGAGAATGACTCTTGGATGAGAGTCGAAACGTTTTGTATTTCTAAAACAGAGTCCAGATGACTACAACTGAATCTTTTGCTACTAGCATTAGTAGAATTTATTTGTATTGGTTTTGCTTCCTTCCAGCTGATATATGATGCACATGTGACCTTCCATGTGATCATGTGGGTGTGGGCAGGACTTGCAGGTTTTGTCTTTTTCAATTGTTTCTTCAATTGGCCCATAAAAGGATTCCCCACACCCGATGAAGTGGACTATAGGTGATATTCTCTCTACTTCTAAATGTTTCTTTTTTTTTTTTACACAATAACTGACTGTTTTCAAACATGTGATCAACAGCAAGATTCTCACAACAAAAGAGCTTCCACAATCAGACACAAAGGCAGATGAACAGAAACTGCAGGAGAAAAATGGAGATGTGCACCATCATTCTTCAGAGAAACTGGCCTCAACCTCTGAATCTACAACCAGTGCGTTTACAGACCAAAATACATTGAAATTATTATTTTTTCATCAGTGCACTTACAGCCTAACATCTTCTGTCAGAAAATGTGCCTTTTCGCCGTTCTGTCTTCTCTCCCATTTTCCTCTGGAGTCTTGTCACAATGGGGATGTCCCAGCTACGCATAATCTTTTACATGGGTGCAATGAATAAGATGCTTGAGTATATGGTAACTCATGGAGAGGAACACCGTAAGTGTCCAAAATATATTGTACAATATTTTAGCCACAAAACTAGAAATACTTTATAATTTAATGTTAATTTTTTTTTGTAGCATCTGAAGAACTGATTAGTGAGGCAGAACAAAAAGGTGGGCCTCATGGTTGTTACAGTAAACTTATATAAGTTCCTGTATAAACTGAAGTTATCCATTTCTTTTAGTGAGTTCCTACTCCTCCATCTTTGGTACTCTGCAGCTGCTTTGCCTTATTACTTGTCCGTTAATTGGTTACATTATGGACTGGAAAATGAAAGACTGTGCAGATGAGAAAGGAACCCCTGTAAAGAGGTAATTCAATTAATTGCAAGATCACTCATGCAGTAGAGTATTTTTCCTGTGAGATTCCCTATATCGTGTTCTACCCTCAGTCCAAGCTGTGGGCCCAAGAGAGACCGTACGATCCAGAAAATCACCAATGCCATGAGAGCTTTCATCATCACCAACCTGCTCTTGGTTTTTTTTGGAATATGTTGTCTCATTGACAATCTTCCCCTTCAAGTAAAACACTCAATACAACAAATCTCTAGCTCAAAAAAAAGAACCTAATCAACCTTCTTCTGTTATAGTACCTGACTTTCATTCTTCACACTATGGTACGAGGATTCATTCACTCGTGCTGTGGAGGTCTCTATGCTGCAGTGTATGTAAAATACCACGTTACTAAACAATATAATGCAAATTACATTGCTTTCAATGCATCATAAATAAAACCACAAATTATAAATGCGTACTTGAGGTGTGTATGAGTAATCTCCTTTGCCTCCCATAGATACCCATCCAACCATTTTGGGACCTTGACTGGTCTCCAGTCCATGATTAGTGCAGTGGTCGCTCTACTGCAGCAGCCACTCTTCATTGCGATGGTCGGGTCACTGAATGGAAATCCATACTGGGTATGTATAAGGAATGCAGAAACGAGCATAGTAAAGAGCCATTACTAGACTGCTGTTTACAAAAGAAACTCTACAGCACTTTTGAAAACACTAGTTGAAGTGGTGTAAATGTAATAAGCCAAGGAAAGAAAATAATTCTCAAATGATTAAGGGGTATCCTTTTTTAGTCCCTCAAGGACCATTCACTCTGCATTTTACTCACGCTTCCACCAAGGGCCAATGGGGAAACATGTTAGGAGCAGTGAATAGCTGCAGTACAGGGGTTAAGGGTACCGTCTGCAGATCTTAAACTTGGTCAGGACCATGAAGCTGGACGATTGCCTAATATGCATGTTTTGTTTGCATCAGTTTGTATCACGGTTATCATTTTAGTAAATATCATCCATACTTTTTTAGATCAACCTCGTCCTGTTAATCTTGTCCCTGGCTGGATTCCTGTTGCCGGGATACCTGTTTTACCATAGACGACATCTGTTGAAAGTAAAAGAAGCCAGAGACAAGCAATTGAGCCACGAGATGCAGGCTCTAAACCACACGGTGGCCAATGGCCACAAGCCCCACTCCAATGGCTTTGCTGCAGTGGATGCGTAATGGATCCAACAGTCAATGATTGAGTTGAAGAAAATGTAGGATTCATTATACTGTATGTGCCTGGATTCTTTAATAGCAGTCCATCAATTTGATCTGAAACGTCTTTTTGCGAACCATGTTTTTTTGTCAGTATTTTTCAAAGCAATGCTGTTGTTTTTGTACCTGCTGCAGTGTGTTCACTTGTACTGTTGTGACTGGTGAGCATGTTTATTTATTTGTTATTTAGGTCCAGGAGCCAAATTAGATTTGATTTGTGATTTAAAGCCATATATTTCCTCATCCTAGTCTGACAAAGTCTTGAACTACGGATCTCATGGTACTTGACCCTCCCACAACACGAAACCAAAGATTTATGAATATATTAATTTAAATGTATTCTGTAATGTACTGTGTGCACATATACGTTACTAGCTTTCAGTATGCTATTGTTTAGATACAGAATATATGAACAATAGCACACTATAGATTTTTAACTGGGGGGCACCGCATTGGCTGATTGTGTAGACACCACACATCTACCTCTGTAATGCTTTTTTTTTCTTCCAAACAGATATGTCTACCAAATTTTTTATTGTTTGTAAATAATCTCAAAATCATAGCTCAAGTATACTTGATTTGATTGTATTTCATTGCATTCATTGATACTATAAGGACAGTATGATTGGAATATATATATTCCAATAGTTTTCCCATGATTATGTTTTCAGTGTCATGTTATAGTCATTTTAACAGGTAAAAATAAGGAAATGTGACTGATTAAATGTGTGCAGCAGTGTACAGTATAATGAAGTCTTTCTACTGTTACACATGGAAATGGGAACACATTTCTATGTGTAACGGTTCTATGGTTAACAGTTGTAGAGTATTTGTCTTAGATCTAAAAGGGAAGCATTAGTTTTGTTAACTTTGTAGTTTTTGATTTAGAAAAATGGACCTGCATTTCAGCTTTTGCTCTTTGTAAATATCGGTTGTTGCTTTTATATCCTTGCTCACAGTACCCACGTGGTATTTATTTTTTGTAAAGCAATTCTGTGATGAAGCATGTGTATTTTATGCAATGTCAAAACATGTTTTGGGTTAACACACTATATTACTACTTTACTACTTCAGTAAGACTTGGAACAGTTGTGAAACACTGAATCACATTCTTATGACACTAGGGATTAATAGAACTATTCCATTATATTATGCATTTTCTGCATTAAAATAAACATCTTCCTGATAAATTATGTTGATATACACTTTAAGAAATAACCATAGTTTATTTAGCCATTTCTGTAAAATTATAACAAAATCCAGGAACACACCACAGCAGATACTGAACACTCAGATCTTTTCACTCCATTCATACTCACACATCATGCAAACTTGGCTTTGTTGCATTGCATCCCTTGTATTCATAATACATTTATTTGTAAAACACATACACTCTTATAAAATGCAAAGTCACACTATACATATGTACATGGTAATTGTTTTATCTAAGACTGCTGCTGTTTGGCTGTGAGCCAGTGAGGCCAGGGTGGTCAGGGCTGTGGCGATTCTGAAAACAGATACACAACAAATTAAAACTGGATATGTGCATATGCAAGTAAAGATAAATGCATATGCATATGCAAATACAATTACAATACAATGTAATATTATAATATATCGCATACCTTTTTCTTTTTCTTATCTTTCTTCTTTTTCTTGCGGTCAGGATCATCATCTCTTTTCTTTTTCTTCTTTTTGGGATCAGAGTCTGATGGAGTTTCTATAAAGTCAGAAAGTAAACCACTTTTGAGTACACTTGCCCAGTGTACACGAACAGCATAATTTTAACACATATAATGTGATACCTTGTGGTAGTGGGTCTTGCAGTCTGTGGTGTTTATGCTTGTGTTTGCTTTTCTTCTTTGGCGGCTGTATGTGCATTAGACGGTATTGTTCTGGAAGCTGCAAAAACAGAACAGGGTCATCATGAGAATGCTTGAGCTCCTCATGTGACGACATTTTAATTTTCTGATTGGTACCGGTCCAGTGTGGAGCCTGAAGCCTGTAAGAAGAGCACCAGTCAATGGGCTAAATGAGTTTCCACACACTGGAGGTTTATCAATCAAAGACCTCAAGGAGCTGCCATCTTGTGTGCCCGGACAGTCAATCATACCTACAAGCCAACAAAGAGTTAATACTAAAGCAATTATGATGAAAAGCAAGGACATATTAAAATCAAAATATGTCAGGTCGTCAGTTTTGTCAAAATAATTACCATAACTCATTCCAATTTACAATTTTACATTCATTTCTCTACCACTTGTTCCCGTTAGGGGTCGCAGGTGACTAGAGCCTATCCCAGTGACGTTGGGCATAAGGCAGGGACATGGGCCAGCTTGTCGTAGCGTTAACACAGACATAGACACACAGACAAAGCATTCACTCTCACATTCATTCACTAGGGCCAATTTACCTAACAAAGGCATGTCTTTGGACGGTGGGAAAAAGCCACAGTTTTAGATTTCATAAAACAGTTATAGTTCCGATATAAAACAGATAGCATTTTCCCCATTGTAGGACAAATAAAGATTATCTTATTGACCTCTTTTCCCACGGATTAGCCGTTGTTTCGGTCGAGTGATAACTCCGTTGGTTTAAATGGAGAATGAGGGAAAAGTCTTGCCACTAAAACATGCTATAAAGTAGATTGATTTTTGTAAATTGTCCAATCTTCATGTGCACCAACAAGCCAACAATGCACCAATTCCCTGGGCGGCCTGAAAATGGCTTTTTATTCTGTGTAGAATTTATTTTCTCTTGAGGTTGGCAGCCCTACATTAGCTAATTCAACTGGAAGAAGCATTACGTTTTATGGTGACGCCCAGACGGAAAAACTTTAATACTGTAACTGAAAGTTCAAGTTGACCCTTTTTTCCCTTTTTTAATTATTTGATGATATGACCATGATCCAGAATATATGCTATGCATTTCTTTCTTTTTTATAAACAAACTTTCTGCTTTTTGCGTGAAGGATTGAGAGGCCGGGACAGCAATTATTATAAGGAATTATTTGTGAGAATGCCAGAATATCTCAATAAATCCCACATAAATTGTCCTATAATCCAAGCCTTTAGCAGCTGTTTGCAACATGGGGGACACAGGGTCACAAAGCATGAGCAGGGGGTCGTGATATAATTTCAAGGTGTAAATTTAAATTATGTACTAAATCTTTTTTTTTAATTGAAAAACCGTGTGTTTTAGTAAAATTGTCAAGTAAAGTTAATAGTAAACTACTAACATAAATACACATAAAGCTAAGCAAAACAAAAGTATTACACACGTCCAAATTTAATTTTAATGTGGGGGTCACTCGTCTGTTGCATGGTTATATTGGGGGTCCCCGCCTGAAAAGTTTGAAAACCCCTGCTTTAGAGAACATTTTAAAGCTCTGAAGTTACAGCATAACCATAAAACATTGTTGTGATACTAGTCACCTTACAGCCAGGGGAAAAACTCAACACGGTCAGTAGATTACCTGGTAACTCTGGAAGAAAGTTGCTCAGCTTCTCCTTCACCTTTTTCCCACAGAATTTGTTGTATGCGTGCTCCAGGTTGTAGTGTGTGATTAGATTAGAGTTTCCTGTTAGTTCGTTTCCAACTAAACAAAACAGAAATACATCAGTGTTTTCTCGGATAACTTACACTTTTGAAAGAGTTGTTTAAAGCCGTTATGCAGGCCAGCAGCAAGGCCTAACACTAAACATATTACACAATAAAAAAATGGAAACGTATATAAACACATCAGCTGCAATATACAACATACATTATGTATGCATTCCAAAATATTGGAAGTGCTTGATTCTGTCGTGGTACCTGATGTCTTCCTGATGCCGTCTTCTATGCTATGCTAGGATGCTAACATTTGTTTACAAACTGATAGCGTTTGACCAAATAAACAACAGCAGTGCATTAACAAAATATATAAGATATATTCAGAGGCCAATTTTACCGGGTAGATCACGCAGTAAATAGAAGGGCTCGTTCGAGGCACCAGGCTTTCGTAAAATAGGCCCCTCATCCCCGATCTGTGTTGACATCTGCCCCGGCAGAGACGCTTGGCTTTGCGGCTGCTTCCCCGATCCAAACCCCAAAGCAGCGGAGCCCGGTGGTCCCTGAGCTTCATTTTGGCCGAACATAGTCGAAAACATTTCTGTCATTTTTAACTAAAGAAAAATGTTCGCAGACAGCATATGTCTACAAAAAACACTCCGCAGCTGTGGGCTCTTTGTGGCAGTTTTCTTCACCGTACTGTTGTGTAAAGGCGCACTACCGTAATGACGGTACTAATACACCTATGTATGTAGAGTCCAATCATGGATCTATTTCTAATAACGGAGTCCAAGCAATAAATATGCTATGAAAGCAATACATATTGTACACAATAAAGCAAATAATTAGCAAAACCAGACTAATTTAAAACTCAAATCAACTTTATTTATAACAAGCACATGACTTGATTTGAACAGTTCACACGTCAGTAACATCAGGACAAAGGGCGGATGCCAGTTTTTCAAATTCTGTCACAGATGTCTGGGGAGAAGAAACATTATGTTATTATTTATAGTTATTGGTGTACAATTTTACTTTCAAGTATGTATCAAGCATATGTGGTGTCAACAATGTACATAAAAACTTTACTGAGCAAAGCTCACAAAGTCACAATAACAGCCATCATAATCTGGAAAATACCAATATAGATGAGTGTGTATATTGAGGGTGGGAATGCAGTGGAACGTTTATGGTCTTGAGTACTTAATGTAAATTAAGTATGTAAGTATGTATGTAATTAGGCCCGGAGCGCCACAAGCTGGGAGAGGCCTATTTTTTTTATTATTTTTATTTACATTTTTTGCTCTACTTATATGTAGACCAGAGTTAAATATTTTTTTTAAGTAAGCTATCCGTTTTTATTATTCCACTTCTGTTACTAATCTGTGTTTCTGTGCCTAATCTGTGTTGCAACACTGGAAAACTGAAAAAGCCATAATATGTTTATATATATACACACACACAGAAATAAATGTGTTTTTTTCCCCCCTACCCTAGTGTAGATGTTCTTCAAAGTGCATATGACTGGTTTGCATGTTTTTGAAATGATTACTTTGTTCAGTGGGATAGTTCCTGTGGTAAACATTTAACATAGTTTTACATCAATAAAGTTGCAGTTTGTGAAGAAACATTGAAGAATAAAAGTTGAAAATAACAGAAAGTTCTAAAACAGAATCCCTCTGTCTGCTACTAAGATGTGGAATTAACTCTACCATTGTCATTACTCGATTTGGTATGGTTTTTAAACTAAACTTACCCATATCTTCGCCACAAGCGCTGAAATTGCTATAGGAACCATACTTGGGACAAACCTTTTTAGTTCAATCAATCTATCATCTTATTTGCTTTTGGAATATAAACTGTTTTCCTGATAAATGCCTGCTAAAATCCATAAAAATTATACTTTTGAGTTGTTGATAAACATCAAAAACAGAACAGAGCTGAGTAAAGTCTGACTTAAGATGTAAAACGGCTAGAATTAATGATAATGAGCTAAAACATTCACTTTTGTTACTCTTTCTAAGATTAAACTCTGTGACTCAAATTCTGATGAAACTACATTTAGAACTACTTGAGGATAGAATAAAGAAATTTTAAAGAGCTAAACAAGTTTAATTAAGAATGTTCCAAATCGGGTAATGACACCTATGTCACATCCGCTGTCACAGACAAAACAAGGCAGCATCTTCAGTAAAATCTTAAACATAATCATTGTGAAGTGTGATTTAATGAAGTGTGTAGTTTAACCCGTTACAGTATGCACTTTAAGATACCTCTACGATCCAACAAACAACCATTCTCATGCTTTATAGCCTTACCTTCCAGTCTTCCACAGCTACTGAAATATGGTGCTCAGTGTGAGAAAGACGCTCTCTCCCTGCCAGCACCTTCTCTGTTAGGACAGCATTATCAGCTTGGATTTTTTTAAGCTCCCGCTGCATGTAGATTTCCTGTTTTTGATAATATGGCATCAGAAAACTGCAAAGGTCCTGTTCAGGAACTCCAGAGGGACGCCTAAGGAACAAATAAGATGAATTAAAGTCAACCAATTACAATTATATATGAAGCTGTAATGGGGTGGATGGGGGGAAAAAGTATCAACAATTTACCATGCAGGATCCGTTTTATTCTTGGCATCACTCTCCAGTTTATCCAGTTCACAGAGTTTAGTCTCCAACCGTCCTTCTTCAATTAATCTGATAATGTCATCCTTCAAAACACAACACAAAACAAACATGTAATGGAGCTGCATATGTTATTGCATTTCTTATGTGTTTGTTTGTTTGTTTGTTTTTGTGACAAACCTGAATAGCTCCCTTCAGTTCTTCAATAAACTGCTTATAAATGCTTTCCATGCGCTGTGGGTTTTTCTTATAAAGTGGCCGAAAGGTGCTGGTAAATCTGTTGAAACTGCAAGAGAAAACAGAGACAATAAAAAAAGTGTAATTGTTTTTCAAACAATTGTGTTATTGATGAGAAAATGTATGGTTATTTCAGAATCAGATACGGTTTATTGCAATTGTCAAAGAACAAAATTCACAAAGATAGGAACTTGTTTCGGCATTAAGGTGCAAGAAATAACAATGAACAATTATAAAAACAACATAATGAAATCAAAAAGGGCATGCATTAAAGAAAACCATTTAAATGTATTATTGGATAAAATAAAAATAGGCTTACTATGTACACAAACATTTACAGTTAAATTTACAGATTTAGTGCATTTTGAACTTATGTTTTTAAACTGGAGGATAAAAAAACGTTGGACATTTCCAGCTCATAAAATGCACACGTTTCATATTACCTGGCAATTTCAATAAAATTCTCTAAACTTTTTTGCATCACTTTCTCGAAGAGTTTGAGACGGCTAAATCGCGCTTCTGTTTTGTCGTCCGTCGTCGCACTACTACTCGATTTAGTCTTTCTACTAGACGTTTTCAAAGCACTAAGTGTTTTAGGCTCCGTCACAGTTTCTTTCTCAGTTTCTTTGCCAAAATCATTGTCTTGTTGCTCCATTTTCACATGGTTTTGTTGCTCCATTTCCACACGTTTTTCTATTGTTTATGTTTTCCTTTGCCCGCCAGAAGTACGGGTAGAGGTTTGGCCCAATAAACTAAAGCAGCGCATGCGCAGTTTACTCCTCATTCCAGAGTTGCCATGTCCACTGACTTTGTGCTTCTTTTTTTGGAGTCTTTGTAAATTTGGAAAAAAAACAAAAACAAAAAAGTGCTTAAATGAAGGAGAAAAGATCAACACAAATCTATCAAATAGCAAGACACAAACAAATCCGTTTGTATACGTTTTACATCACTTTTTGCCATTTGTTTTCTCGTTTTCCTCTTTTTTTTTTTGTAGGTCTGCACAATCCTGCTCCGAGCGGCGTAAAGGTTGTGTCGGACCAGTTTTAGTCTGGAGATTGAAAATGACTTTCGAATGGAAGTCGGTGAATATGTTATTACAATTAACACTTGTTCAGCGGTGATACACGTTTAATTTGAAACTTTTTATTTTATTTTATTTTTAATTTGACTTATTTTTGTTTGGCTGGGCTCGGGTCACTTTCATAAACCTGGCAGCCCTCCCCCTCACTTCAGCTGTCACTTCTCTCACTTTGACGGCTGTCGTCTTACGGCGTATGCAACGAGCATGGGCCTGGTCACGGGAATTGTCACTTTCCTCTACCACTTTCCACAAATTTACAAATGGCTGCTCAAACCGTACTACATCATCTCGTTTTTTATGACCGTTGCGTTTCTCGCCATGCGAAAAGCGCCTGGACTTTGCGAACACTTGGCTTCACAGCGAGAAGACGGCAACTCCTGCGACTTTGACTGGGTGAGCGTGAAGCGTGGTGGGACAGGGCTGCCTAAATGTGGAGATACTGCTAAATATGGGTTGTGTGCGTGTGTGTGCGTGTGTGTGTGTGTGTGTGTGTGTGCGTGTGCGTTCGTTGCTTTCAAAACTTAATTACACATTTTCTATAACTTTTTCATTTTGTTTTGCAGAGAGAATGGGAGATTCTGATGTTCCTTTGTGCTATTGTGATGATGAAAAATAGAAGAGCAAGTAAGTGGACCTCATACTTTTGTTATTGTTATTGCATGACTGTAGCCTGTGTGTTTTTACTTTAAACAATGAAGAAAGGCCTGATGGCACTGCACACATGGTAACAGGTAAACAATCTCAATTACATTATTTATTTTTAAGTTACAAAGCTGGGACAAGATTGGTGCTGAAAGTGCATTATGTTGTAAGAGGGACAGTGCATATTGTTTAACATCTGTAACTCTTCTTTATCTGCAAAATGATATTGTAACTACCTAGTAACTAGTGTTTCATAAACACACCTGCCTGGTCCTGATCTTTTTTCTTTTATCAGTTACTCTGGAGCAGCACATTGGAAACATTTTCCTTTTCAGCAAAGTGGCAAATGTAATTTTATTCTTCAGACTCGACATCCGACTTGGGATCCTTTACGTCGTACTCTGTCTGGGTCAGTCACACATTATATTAATAATAATAACAATACAATAATTTTATTTAAATGTAGCTTTTCACTAAAAGATGCCAAAAAATTACTAAACAGTCAACCAATTAATCAAACAAACAATAAAGATTAAAACAGTAAATCACATTACATCCTATATAAACTAGCGCAACTGTTTCCAAACTTTTGCCACTAAATCAAAACCACTTCAGACTATATTTGGCTTTCCAAGTGAGTTGAGCTCAATAAGAAGTTAACTGTAATTCTCGTGTACATTGTATTTTATACAATGGTAATTTTAGATTGTTTCTTAATGCATGCCCTTTTGATTTCATGTATGTTGTTTTTATTATTGATCAGTGTTTTATGTTGCACCTTAATGCCGAGACAAGTTCCTATGTTTGTCAATTTTGTTCATTGACAATGGCAATAAACCCCTTCTGATTCTGATTCTGAAGTTACTTAGAACAGGACTGAAACATCGTCCCACTAGAAGAAAAATATAAAGGAGTCTGAACTTAAGATGAATAAAACTAAATACTGCTCTTACTGCTACTGGACATTAACAATGAGCCAACTTAGTTGTGAAATTCAAACCTAGTTGATCAATTCTACTAAATATGTGGGTATTGTATTCTTATTATCAATGTCTTTCTTTTAATCCTACAGCATTTGTGATGACCTGTAAGCCACCTCTGTACATGGGACCAGAATATATTAAATACTTCAGTGACCAGACCATTGATGTGAGTAAAATAATGAATTAAAAGCCCCATGTTACTAAATGCAACTCGCTGTGTTTGGATCCATTTTTAGGAGGAGCTCCAGCAAGACGGTCGTGTCACATGGATTGTTGAATTCTATGCAAACTGGTCGTCCGACTGTCAGTCATTTGCTCCTGTTTTTGCCGATCTTTCCCTCAAGTAGGAAAGGATTTATTTCTGTTGCAATTGCACCTTTTTAAAACACAAATATTAATACAAAGTTTTATACCTTGAACGTCGCAGATACAACTGTCCGGGACTTCGGTTTGGCAAAGTTGACATTGGACGCTACGGAGAGGTTTCACAGAAGTTAGTTTTCTGTTGTTGGATGTTTTGTTGTTTAGCTAATTTTCTAAGGAGAGGATTTATTCAATCAATCAATCAATCAATCAGTCAATCAACCTTTATTTGTAGCGCCCTTACAACACTCAAAGTTACCAAAGTGCTTCACAATAAAAAATTCAAGGCAATACAAAACATAATAACACAAGTAGAAACAAACTGTACAAAATAAAGTGTCACGAGACTACTTAATGTTAAAAGCCAGTCTGAATAAATAAGTTTTAAGCCTAGATTTAAAAAGGCTAAACTCTGTAATGATGCGCATGTCGGGGGGGCAGTTTGTTCCAGTCTGGGACCAGCGACAGAGAAGGCTCGATCACCCCAGTGTTTGAGTCTGGCCCTGGGGACTTCCAGCAGAAGTTTATTTGTCGACCTTAAGGCCCTACTCGGGTTTCGGGCGGACAGAAGCTCGGCCAGATAAGGAGGTGCCAGGCCATTTAGAGCTTTAAAAACAAAAAGTAACATTTTAAAATCAATTCTAAAAGAAACAAATGGAGCAACTCACATTGGCAATGGAGCCAATGTGTGTTGGTTAGAAAACGCGCCACAGCGTTCTGTACGAGCTGAAGGCGGCTAAGGGCAGAATGGGAGACACCGGCATAGAGTGCATTGCAATAGTCTATTCTTGATAAAAGCATGAATATTCCTTTCAAGATCAGTGTGATTTAAAAAAGGCTTTACTTAAGCTAAAAGACGTAATTGATAAAAACTTGCTCTCACCACACTGTCAATTTGTTTGCCAAATTTAAAATTGTTGTCAAAAACAACCACAAGATTCTTTAAGGTATTGACAGTGTTCATGTATTAAACAGGTACAGGGTTAGCACATCACCACTGTCAAAGCAGCTTCCAACGTTGGTCCTCATCCAAGGAGGCCGGGAGATAATGAGGCGCCCAATGGTTGACAACAAAGGAAGAGCTGTGTCATGGACTTTTAATGAGGTGAAATAAATGTGTGAAATACGACAAATATGTTAAATTCACGCACTAGTGTTACTGCAATGTTTTTTGTTTTTTCCAGGAAAACATTATCAGAGAATTTAACCTCAATGAGATCCTCCAAAAATCCAAAAAGCTTAACAAAAGTTGTGGCTTGAAAGAAGAACACAATGGTTTTGAGCCAGAAGAGGAAAGTAATGAGCTTGAAATGAGAAACCAGACAGAGAGTTCAGAGAGCAAGAAAGACAAGTGATGGAGGGTGTGGTTTGAATCTATGTTGTAAACTGTCGTAGGCATTATTTATAAATGTGATATTGTGTTTATCAAGGTCTTAAACTGTGGTAACACATGTATGTGTGAGAAGATTGACTGCTGCTTGTGGAATGTGGTCAATACATGTAAATGTATGTACTGGATTAATACTTCTGTTAACATGAACTTTTACATATACAAATTATGCATGTTTCCCTATATTTGTTGACAGTTTGTTATCGGTTTCAACATCTATTGTTTTCTTTACAAGCCATTTTGATTTGTCAAAATTGACTATTAGAAAGCCAAAACTGAAATAAATCCAAGACCCATTATCATAATCATGACCTTTTTTATTTTGAGACATCATTTTTAAAAAATTCATAAGGCCATTTTGGAAATGTATTTGTTACACATTTGTGGAACACAGTCATCAGAGCGCACAATTGCAATATCAATGATTCTCAAACCTTTAGTGATGCGTCATCCATATAAGAACAAATGGGCCTCCAAGAGTATTCTTACCACTATGCATTCAGAACAAAGAAACATGCTCATAAAACCTATAGCCAGGGGAGGACAAAAACTTAAAACACAGTAAATTGGCTTAAATGATACTGAGGTGCTTTAAGGTTTTCCCTCTCCCCAAAGATGTGTTGCTAATTGGCTCTTACATTTTACTGCAAAAACTGAAGTGGACGAATAAATTAATAATGCCCAGCTCCAAGCCTCACCAACCCAATTAGTAAATCTTTTTAAATTAATTGTACCTATTAGAGCATGAAAACAAAGGCAATCAAACAATTCTTGAATCGGAAAATGGTACATCAAAAAGCATTAGAAAACATTTAAGTATAGATCCTTAAATAACGCAAAGCAAATTACAAAATGGCCAGTTCATACTTAATGGTTTGATTTAGACTTTATCAATTACATTAATTTAAAATATGATCACATTTTCCTGAAATACTAATCAAACAAACTGAAATAAAAAAAATGGCAATTCACAAGGTCCAATTATTTTCCATGATAAATACGTTAACCTTTCTAACCTTACTTTTGGGCTGGCCTTACAAAAACTGCAACTAGTGTTAGGATCAACAAATCCCATAAAACAAACCCAAACAACAATGATTTTAAAGCTTCAAATTCATTTTGCATAATGTCTCTAGCATTAGCATTGCAAACATACATTCCATAAGTTGCTTGTGCTAAAATTCAAATTTCTTTGTGGCTATAAAAACTAGGCTCTATTTCCACAATAAAAATTCAAAAGCTCACCATAACATGAATACCAGCAAAACTGGGCTGATGCAGCCATCAATATTTTACAGGCAATTGATTATAAATCGCTTTCTATCTTGCACAAGATGCCATTTCTCTTAAAAGTCATCATACAACACTTTCTGACCCAAGAAGTAGATGTCATACATGTATAAAATACTATTAAAAATAATTACAAAACTAAATAATGATGATGTGATAGCTGGACTCTTTGATCATTTACAGAAATAAATGCTTTGTGGTCCATTCATACAGAAAAGATGACAGTTATTGGAAAAAAAAATAGTGGTGATTGGTCAACAGTCATCATCTTCTTAAGATTCCCATTTGTTTATTGCAGCCAGTCGTTAAAGGCCATCCTCATCTCAACCGTTACCGACACTATGTGCTAATGTACTGCATAAACTCCCATGTTGATCAAACCGCTGTGATGATCAGTCAATGGTTCCCAAACAGATCTTCCTGTGATAAAGTTCCTTCGTTCAAATGGTATTGTGACCAGTGATATAACAAATACTGCATTATAGTCAGTACCAGACTCAGTGGAAAACAGTCCTTCTGATGCCCTCACCAAATTAATACAGCTCAGTACAATGCAGGTGAACAGTCTCTAAATTAAACCGATATCTCATACGTGGTCCCTCCAACGCCTGTGACCTTCTTCACTCCAGGTTTAGATGAGCTGTGATTGGTTGCGACTGAGCGGGATCTGATCAAAAAACAGAGGAGGAAGGATGAAATGAGAGAGTTGAGATAGACGCACATTGATTGGCCGATATTTGCACTTTAATGTGCATCAGGTATAGACCTTAAACACCTTTCTGCTGAGACCCAGTAAAATAACCCCAATCCTAAAGCCCTAACCTTAACCAAATGAACTGTTCCTAAACCTATGGGGGTTTATTTGAACACTTTGGTGTGTAGAGAGCACTGCACAAAATGTTACTACACAGCTTTCTTAAAATAGGTATTGGGATACGTCTTGTCGTAAAAAACAAAACGTTTTTGTTGATTTTATGACTATAAATGTATAAAATACGTAAGCAATTGATCAAGAGACAGAACGCATGCGGTTAGACAACTGCAATTGCACAGCTTGAGATTGTTGAGGTAGAAATCAAAGACTCACAAATCAAGGAGGAAGAGGAGGGCTGACTCAGACAAGGGAGGAAAAAGAGAAACATTAGAGACAGGAGAAGCAGGCTGACCCAAGTAGAAACATGTCACTACTCACAGTGGAGCGTGCTGTCCTCCTGCAGCGACGCCTCCCACTGTGGGACGAGGCTTGTGCTGATGCCCCGCCTCACCAAAGGGCTGGGACTTGGCAAGGGAGAGGCTGCGCGGTGGTGGGGACAGAGGAGGATCTAATGAACGAACTCCCGGCGAAGAGGAAGAGGAGGAAGGCGTGCGGAGGGCTCGAGAGTCCTGGTGACGGTGAATGAGTGGGTGGGCTTCTGGAGGCCCAGAGGAGGAGGGAGGGGTGGGGCTGACTGCACGCAGGTAAGCCCTGTGAGGGGAGGAGAAAGTGGCAGAGCCCTGGAGCAGCTGGCCTTCCCTCTGCTGAGCTATTTGAGCCGAGAGGAAAGGTGACGTGTAGCCTTGCAGGGGGCTCCCAGGGGACACCATCTCAGACTGGCCTCTTAGTGCGACCCCAGTCAAATGAAATGGAGCATGAGGTTTCTGCGGCGACAATTCGTGAGCAGCAGACTCAAACTCCGGGCTCTCAGAGGGGGTCAGCAGGCTGTCGTAGGATAGGCTCCCGTTGCGAGGAGTCTGATTAGCCAAGCTTTTGTAGCTGGTGTCTGTGGTGCCTTCAGACTGAAGTGTGGCTAGAGGGTTGTGCGTCGTGTGAGCGGAGCGAAGACTGGAGGAGTGAGAGCCAGTGGACAGGACCAGAGACGATGGGTAGGAGGTGTAGGAGCGCCCAGTCAGAGAGTAGCCAGACACACCACCAGCAGGGATGCCAGAGCTCCCAGGACCCTCACCTCTGTCGCCTCCCACTCTGCGCACACCTGCACCTCCCCCCACCACTGTGGTCCCATCCAGACTGCTTGGTTCAGAGCGGTAGCTTGGATGACGACTGGACTGGAGGATAGTTGGGGACGGAGAGCCGAAACTTTCGCCACGAATTATCTGAAAGCAATAAAGCAGCATGTATAAATAAATAAAGGGGCACATTACTTATTGTTATTTAAAATGTCTTTACATCAAGCTGTAACATAAAATGTGGGTGGTGGGGAAACTGGATGTGTGATTGGTCATTCAGAAAATTACTGCACTTGGTACTTCGACTGTTTTTAACATGTACTGGCACTGCATGCCAAAAGACTGAGTAGGGAGACATACATGGGAATACAATTACAGCATAAACTAAATTTCACATTCCAGTCAATGCAATCTTGTGGGAAAGGACAGATCAACTCCAACACACAGTCAAAGAGGTCAACACAGAAATGACACTGGCAGTGACTTACTGATCAATCGATGGCCACTGAATGATTTATTTAAATAAAAGCAAAAAGAGGAGGCAGTATGTTAACCACAAATTAAAGTAAAAGTCAGCAAGTTTGAACTAGGTCAAGTTAAAATCAAATACAAATAAATATTTTGGTGAATTTGCATTTGTGGAAACACGATAGTCACATCTGTATGTTACTTTGCAGTTTTGGCATACCTTGTCTTGCTGAGTAGTGTGGTTCCTCCCTGGGCTGTTGCATGCAGGTCTATACTTGAACATTGAAGGAGTGGGAGGCGCATCTGTCAACAAACTACTCTCTGAAAAAAGTTATAATATACAAATATCAAAAGGCAAATTCATGAATCAACAATAGAGCCATGTAAGTGTATTAATGAGGCAATCTCACCCTCTGTATCGGCACGGGGAAGCCCAGGGTACCGAAAGTCTGGCTTTGGAGGAGGTGGAGGTTCAGCGTCTGCCGACTGACTCTCTATGGGATCTAAACTACTTTTGGACTAAAACACAGCGACACATGCAATTACTTAAAATACTGTACAAGTACAAGGCTGCCCATTGACAAAACATACCCGGGAGCTATGTCGGTCATTCTGTATGCCATTGTCCAGAACTTTTGCCTCTAGTTGGGCTTCAGTAAGAGATGGCCTAAGAAAAGGAGGTTGTATTTCCAATTCGTGACGACTATGCCAACGACCCAAATATCTAAAAAGAACAAAAACATTGAAGACAACAACTATAGACCAGATTTATAACATTGATGTCTGTAGCTTTCAGTAAAATAAGTTCAAGCAAAATGAAATGTCCGGAGGACATGCCAAACTTTCCCCATTATTTTTCAGTTTTTGAGAAAATAGTGGATACGCACCTTGGGGCTTGAGATCTACAAAGCACATATGTGATGTTTCTCAAACAGCCATTGGTAAAAGGATTGACGCCTCCTCGAAACTTTCCTGTGACCTACAGATTTTTTAAAAGTAATTTAATATGGTGTAAGTTTTAGTAAATGCAAGTGGAGAAAGCAATTTACCTGTTCGTTTGTAGTTCTCCCACGAGCCACCAGGACAATGTGAAAGCCAGTCAAGCCTGCAACTGGCACAAAAAATAATCCAGCTACACACATCACAGCCATACTGGGGAGAATGTTTAGGAGAAGATTCACCACAAATATGTTATGATTATGTTATAGCATTTGTATGATGTCAGTGTCCAAATGAAAGGATACGTAACAGCTGAATGTGGTGTATCCAGCTCATGGCGATGATGTAAAACGTAAACTAAACCAAAGCAAAACACATCTAGGATATGAGTAGTAAGTGACAGCAAGAATAGAAAAAAATATCTATAGTTTCTTCGCCCAATGCAGTTGTTAACCCAAGGGCAGTGGTGATCAAAATCCTAAGAGACAAAAGAAAAAAAAGATGAATTGATTAATGTTTAAAATAGTACATTTGGTATTAGAATGTGACTCGGTACCTCAACACAGTTGTCACACACTGAACAGTGTGAGCATCTCGGCGGACGATAAAAGCGGCATGTTGAACACCATTTCATGCGAACCTGAATGCCCTTGATCTCAACAGTCTTATAGAGCGGTGCACGGAAGTCGTCCTCTTTATCCTCATCTTCCTCCGCTGAATACACAACAGCATCATGAGTACTGATTAAGTACATAAATACAAATTATGTATGTCTTACCTCTGGGGAAAATGCCAGGGTCCGAAAAAGTAGCCATGCAGAAGTTGGCAAGGGTGAAAAGAAACATTACAGCAACATAGATGGGAACAACAGAAGAAATGTGTTCTGATAACCATGGACACCTGCAGATTGAATGAAACAGATCCCAATAAAACACAAACAAAAGAGTCATAAAATCAGTGCAAAAAAAGTGAACACTTACGTAAAACAGAAAAAGAGAGTGGTGGACCCAACAAGGAATAAAGTGGCAGCTGAAACAGGAACATATCGACTGGGACGAAATGGACGGGGAGGAGCTGAAGCAGGACCTCCGACCCCTCCCCCAATCCCCCCACCAATGAAGCCTGGCATCAGAGATGGAGGCAAAAGATAGGACGACGCAAAAGGTAGAAATCGAATGTCTACCTGGAGTGGTGAACTTCAGTGTTCAAAGTGACAAATACAGTCTTTGTGATGGTAAGTCATTGTGGAAAAAACTGGTTTATCCACATGCACAACACACACAAATATATGTACGGTATATATTTAAAACATAATTCTATATAATTTGCTTCAATTAAACATTGGATAGCATTTTTTTTATTTAACAGGGTGGGAGATACAAAAATATGTGCATGTAGTATGTTATATATATTATTAATGTAACTATTTGGTGCACCAATAAAATCAACTACAACGGTGGTTTTCTGGCATCAAGTGCAACCATCATATTGCTCCAGAACACAAAAGAACCAATACTTGTAGTCTACCCAGCGCGAAATGTGTGCTTGTGTTATAAATTTACCAATTAAAAAAAAAAATATTTGGGGAGGTAGTCAATAAAAAGCCAGCAGGAGCAAAAGAACAAAGACAATATAGGCAAGAGAGTGCAGCAGCTGATGACTTCTGTGATCGTCCCAAGAATAATTTATCTAGGCACTGGTTGGGTGGAAGAGACTGGATGGTGGCAAGACGACAGTTTTCAAATTCAAAGATGGGGCAAAGTAAAAGTAAAACAAAATTCAAAAATATAATCCAGTTAAAAAAATAAAATTGTATTTACAGCAAAAAAGATAAAATTGTGAAATTGAGCTACTGTGGATCATTTGTTACCCACAGGATTAGAGTCTTTGTTAGAAGAGAATCAACTCATCCCGAAACAGCAACTGACAGATGCCACAGGAATGACACCGGCCACGTTGAGACAAGATGATGTTTTACACAACAACATTGTGCGCACACACATGTCCTCTCCTATTGTGAATTCTTCTTTGGAAGCCATGAAGCAGCTGATCATATCATCTGTTGCATATTTTTCACTTATTTTCCAACAGTTTTCATTCCAGTGTTTGTGTTGATACAAGATCCCCCTGTAGAAAAAACAACAGTGATTGTTTTTGTTTTTTAATTTGACATTTCATGAGAAAATGGCTTTTAAAATAAAAAGTAGGGCTGCATGTTATACATTGCAATTGAAAGATGTCGGTGTAATTGCTCATTCGTCCAGGAGTGTTCCATAGTAGAAAAAGATTCAGTTGTAGTCATCTGGACTCTGTTTTAGAAAAACAAAACGTTTCAACTCTCATCCAAGAGTTTGTTTCACAGATTGAGAATGACTTTTTGTTTTTCTAAAACAGAGTCCAGATAACTACAACTGAATCTTTTTCTACATTGCAATTGAAATGAAATTTGAGTTGGCAAAATTATTAAATTGCAACGATTGCAATTATTTAGATAATAGAATCTGAAAACAATATGTATATCCTGCCTTTTTATCGATAACTCTTGAACTATACAAACATGTTCTGAAATGCATGGCATTGTTGAATTAGTTTAGTAATTCATGTTTCAGTCTTAAATTATTTTAATGTCAATGTTTGTTGTAACTGTTGCCTCTTGGCCAGGGCTTCCTTGTAAAAGAGGTTTTTAATCTCAATGCAATCCCTCCTGGTTATATAAAGGTTAAATGATAAAAAAAACAAAACAAATTATCTTAATTGTTTATGCTCCTGCAGTTGTTTACAATGTGTACTCTGAACAGAATCATACCTTTTAAACATAAATTGCAAATCGAACTGCAATTACGATTGACTGACTGAGTAACCCACCAATTTCACTTATTCTTGGGTTAGCTTCCTGTTATATGTGTAATTTTCAGCACTATTCACAATCTAAAGATACAATATTCAGTTTAATAAATTGTCAATTGCTCTGGAAACTGATCTTATTTATCATAATTCTGAAACACATTTAAAACATCATATTCTAATGAAATTCAGATGTTATGCCAATACTTCTGGAGTATTTCATCTTGTATTAACTCTCCAAGTCTGCTGCTAAAAGACAGCTGTTACATGAATGACAAGTGGTCAAATGTAACACACCTCTTTCTTACATTAGAAACTATAGATCCACCAGGGTCTGACTTATTTTACTGTCTCCGTTTGAAAGGTGTCGAGAAAGCACTGGAAGCTGATCCGAACAGTGTAATACGAGAGCTGCGACACACCCCATCCCTCAACAATCACCAACAAATATTGAAGCGTGGCAAAATGTCACTTGTTCTCATGTGCCTCACGACAATCTGTCCCAATGGATCTTAATCCTCTCCACGTAGAGTCTTGTCAGTCCTGCAACAGTCTGCAGATATAAACCCTGCTTGTGTAGCTCAATCAAGCTATCAATGTTTATGAAAGACATTTGACGTTTTTAGTACAGTAGAGCAAAAGCTATGGTTCAATTTTATACTGACATCTGCCACAGTCCAATCATACAATAATGAACCTCTGCAAACAATGAAAGTACAACCCTCACGTGCTTTGTTTTTGGGAATTAACATGTGATGTGAAAATAAGACGACAATGAACGCATGATAATCAATTAAAAATTACCTTGCTTGAAAAGTTTTTTACGACACTTATCAGTTCTCCACCACTGAAGTTAGCTAAACTGGCTAGCATGGAAGATTGAACCTCAGTACAGTGGCTTTCTGTGACAAACTGCTCATCGAGTTAAATTATAATCCGTGTAATTTACATATCTGAGAATAGGCGAGATAAATATATCTTACCGAATTTCAATCAAATTGTTTGTTTTGATTTCAGGGTGTTGGTGGTTTCGGTCTTCCTCGCGTTTGCCGCAAACAAACTCGTTAGCTCCGTTAGCTAGGCCGACATCGGAATCCAGGAAGTAGTACGTTATGACTCAGGTGAGTGAGAAACCAATCCGAGTCCGTGAGCGTGTGCTCAGTTTACAGGGAAATAACGCACATAATATTTTATTATTAAATTTATAACAAAATATTATTAAGATGTAACTTTGTTTATTGAAACCCATCCATGCCAAAATCGTATTATTATGAACATAAACTTTCCACAATGTTTGTGTTAACATATACACGTATAAATGTAAATATGCTCATAAGAAAACTGCATTGGTATAATGAACCAATTATTTTACTAGTAACATAAAAGGACTTTACAAGTCAATGAGTGAAGTCGGAAAGAATGAATTGTATTTTATTGCTTGCAGAACAGAACAATCTAAAAACTGTTAAATGCTAGATGCTGTAAAAGTACTGCTGTAGGAAGGGAGGACATTCCATACTCCTAATTATTTGCAGTGTACTAATAACTAAAAGCTGACAAATGTTTCTTTGAAAAGAGTTTTAAATTGTGCAAATTTAAATCACATACTCTCAAAATTACAAAATGTATAAAAAATTGAATCATTTCTGGGGGCAGTTACTACTTCATGTCCATGAATCTTATGTCCATTATCAGCAGTGTGTGTCTTGGAAGAGGTCGTGGAGCTGGTGAGAGCACTTTCATCACCTGAGTTTGAGTGTCCACATTTGTCACAACAATAAAACCGCACACAGGGGTCTCAACAATACCCTTCCTTACCCCGTCTTCTCCATCATCTGCACTACTTACACTTAACACGTGATATGTAAGATCTCTCCCTGGAGTTACTGGCACCAACTTCAACTGTGTATCATCTTGAGACATTCCTAGAGGAAGGCATGAGTCCGGGATTGATGGCGCTCCAATTTTGTAGATCCGAACATCAGAGAAGCGCACTTCATAAGAGAATGGATAAAAGGTAATGCCACGGAAGCCATAAAAGTATTCACGAATCTTCTCATCACGTGCATCGCGTCTGCATTCCTTGGACCGCTCCACAACTCCGCCAGATTTGGGAAGGAGCACAACTCTGACAAAGTGGGGAAGGTCTCTTTTTAGCTCATTGTATAGCCTCTCATGGTCAAGTACCAACACCACATCAACTTCGAAGGCAGAAGCACAGTGGACCAGAGCTTGGTATCCAGAGCCCTTCACCCATCCACAGGTGTTGATGATGCATCCTCCCACACTTGCCTTTCTGTTCACCTCACAGCGTTGTGAAAATACTTCAGCTAAGCAAGATGTTAACTGTAAAGAACAATTAACAAAAAAACCTGTTAAAAGTATGTTTGAGTGACAAAAACAATATGCCCATTATCTTGCCTTGTTGTAAAGTTTGATGTTTGTTCCAGGGGTGGTTGATCCAAAGTGGTACACCAGAGGAGCCTGAACAGAAAAACCCTCCTCAACATCGGCTGGTCTTTCAATGCATAGAGCAGCCACTGTCCCGGGTACAGAAACCTGAGGAAGATTGTATAAATACATATTTATACTTATTTCTGTGAATATGTACATTTCTATGATAATACAAGTCCTGAAAAAAACATTCACCCCACTTTGACCAACGTCCAGCTCCACAAATGTTGGCCTTCTTCCCACTCTCACAGCATAACTGAGGAGCAGACGACAGACTGTTGACTTGCCCACATCAGTAGGGCCCACAACCATTACCTGAAAAATAGGTGCAATTGAGCAAAGCAAAAGGTTTTTCCCAAACTAAAGAAAGTGTTCATAAACATTTAAGGGGTGGGGGGATTGTGATTAGATCTACGACACATGTTGAACAATCAGATTCTGTTCAGTGTGCACACTGAAAACAAATCAGAGAGCATTCACATTTGAGAGAAGACTAATTTACAAGAACTCCATGCAATTCAGAACATTCTTATAGACAGCAAGTTACAGAAAGATTTTACTATAAAACTGAATATTTTGTTTTAAGCAAAGGACATTATATTATTTAAATAGTGTGACTGCAGTCCTACTTAATGCCATTTAATATGTACAAAATTACCCTTGGCCCTCTCTCATTGTCCTTCTCTGCTTGTTTTCTCATCTGCTCCAGAGCAGCATGGGTGTTTAGGTAAAGCAACATCGGGGTGTCCTTAGAGACATAAGCCACCTATGTAATAGAGAGCTTGTTAGAATCGACCAAACAATAAAAATGCATATAGTGGTTTACTCACCTCTGGTTTCCCATACAGATTTACACTACATCCTTGCCAGGTAAACACAGCAATCTTAGCACCCGGACCAAATGTATATTTCTTGTTTCGATTGAGCTCTGAACCAAACACCTCCGCCATCCCTGACAGAAGCTCCATCTCTACTTGTTCAGCTCCATCGCCCGCGTCCACCTCGAACCTGAGCTCAGTCTCCTTCTCCAGATCAAACCTGGTGCCGACCTTTCCTGGCGGGACGTCCTCAACTGGCTTTTCCAAAACCTCCGTGGCCATCACTGTAGTTTGGCGTCTATATTAAAACATATAACACACTCCAGATAATGAAACACAAAGCCGATTTCACGTTAGTCCAAACAGGACGGAAGGTATCATCAGTTTGTTCTTCACACCAATAACACAACTAAAGTCCTACATTCAGTTCATCAATAAAAACATATTATGCCGCACTTACGCGCTTACCAGTGTGAAAATAGATTTAACTTACAACTTCGCACGTTAATCTTTAAAGTCGTTCTTTAGTTGAAGATATCCTGGCGGCGGCGCAGTATGGTCGCGTGATGATGACGCAATATTCGTGGAACCAATAGAATTGTGCGCATATTTGTAGTTGTATTTGAGTTGTACAAAAAAAACACTGGTATTAGCAGCTGCACTGATTCAAGACAAATGGTAGAAAACGCGTTTTTATTATTTTTTACGAATTACACTTACAACAACCTCCGTTAAAATAAACAAAAGAGTGTTGAAAACAAATGATTATACTTTCACATATTTTCCACTAGGTGACAGTCTTGTTCCAAGCAATGAGCAGCTGAAGCGTGTTTCATCAGAAGAAAGACTGAGAACATCTCCTTGGTCTGACTTCATCATTCTGCTTCAACAGCCACATCCCTTGAAACCTAAGATGCACACAAGATTTGATAAAGCAGGTTTTGACCTGTTAGTATGCAATTAATACACTTTGTACAATTGAGAATGTAGTCCACATGTGCTAAATATTGGTTTTATACATTTTATAAGCATCTTAATGAGTAGAGCCTTAATGTGCAATTGTTAGATACTTGGAAACAAATTTCCTTAGGGATTAAATAAATGTCCTTCTAAGGTAATTGGTTGGTCCATAATATAAATAGATGACAAGATTAACAAACCTTCACTTTGTATCTTCAGACTTCAGAGCCTCGTCTAAAGCAGCTACCACAACACACGGTTCAGGAAACTTTAGCTTTCGAGGTGGCCCCTTCTTTATTCCAGTCCACAATATTTTTTCTAATAAGAGAAAATGTGTAAAGATTTAAAAAATAGAATTAAAAATACATCTATTGTCATACAAAATAATAACAAAACTAGAATTAGTCTTCTTTATGGTGCATGGAAGTCTTTATGGAAGAATTTGTTTGAACAAATAGTTCAGCTTTACGAACTGCATAAAAATAAAAGAAATTATCATAAAATACCACCACCTCCTTACCTTTGTCTCCATCCTTCCAGGTAATCTCAAAACTATTCCTGCGAGGTTTTTGTGGGTTAACAACGACCGTGAGATCAGGGCGTGCATTGAGAAGAGCAGACTTCACCTCCTGTGCATTTCGCCCATACACTCGTCAGCTTTTGCTGCAAGGAATGACAACATTATTGCAAATCAAAATATAGAATAACCATTTTGGTTTATTGAAGTGGGGGTTTGGGGTTTATATACAGGATATGTATTTATTTACTTATTTATGTACTTATTCATTTACTGGTTATCTGACAGACACAACAAACAAGTACAACAGTTTCTAGGAGGGCTTTTAACAGATCAGATTTCACTTAATGCGATATAAAAAAAAGTTTAACAACAATTAAAAGCAATAAATACAGTAGATATTTCAAAAAGACCAAATGTATAATAGGACGGCAATATACATTCTCACATCCAGAGACTTACACTCTGTCACGCTCTGTCACTCTCTCCCCACATCCACCCACACCCTGGAACTTATTTATTTTCCATCACTTCAATTACAGGTGTTTTATTTCTAATACATGAAAACATGCATTATGTTACAGGGCTCAGATCTGACCTGAAACGTTGCCTAGTGGCATCACCTGCTGTAGGCTACTTGTCTCCATGGAGATGGATAAATTAATGCTCTACCCTGGTATATTTCAGGTAAAATCTCCATGGAGACGAGGCGATAGACCATCCACCAGAACTTTACTTTGTAAAATGATACCCCACATAACATTAAAGTGACTCGCCAGTGCTCTATCACCACTCTCTCGCCCTCATCGCGGACTTTCTCTCCTTCAATATCAACCATAGATTTTTGTTGTCCAGGTGTTTCCTCCACCGGGACATCAGCAGCTTTGCGTTTCACTCCTCGAAGTCCTTGTTATTTAAACAACACAAAATGGTAAGAACAAATAAACGTAGTATTTCATTTAAAACCACAACTGACGAACACAAACCTGATTTGGAAGCCATTTTCATTACAAACCTTTCGCGCTTTCTTTTCTTCTGTGGGTTTTAGATGAAGTTTACGTTCAGTACATTATACTGCCATCTAGTGTAATTACTAAAAATAAAGTTCTTGAAAACCGGCTATTTCAAACGGTCTATTATATTGTTTATCAAAAGGCTTTCCTCAATAGCTGGGCTTCAGATGACATCACAACCTTTTTATGCTATAGTTTACTCCAATACATTCCCCCCTTTGACAACAACATGAAGCATGACATTTAAACCTGGTTCTACCCATTGTTCAGATTTATATGTCCCACATGTGCCATCTCAATTTTTTATGAGAAATTTTTTTGTATTTATGTTCAATTTATGTTGTATTTTATCCTGTTTTAAAAAATTTCATTAAAAAAGTCTTCTCATTAAATCTAAAAGCAATACGCTGCCATAATATTTTTATGTTTTTGTAAATGTTTGAATTTTGTCACTAATGATCGCTCTCAGTTATCAATATGATAGATAGATAGATTATTGTCACTTTATTGTCAGATCTAAGATCTGAAATTTGTTTTGCTTGAACTCAGAGAATAGACTTCAAAGCAGCTCTGCTTGTATACAAGTCTCTCCATGGCCTAGCACCAAAGTACATCTTGGACATGTTAGTGCCATATGAACCATCTCGGACTCTGAGGACCTCAGGGACCGGCCTCCTGCTGGTGCCCAGAGTCAGGACTAAACATGGGGAATCTGAGTTTCAGTTTTATGCAGCTAAAATCTGGAACAGTCTTCCTGAGGATGTGAGACAGGCCTCTACTCTGGCAATGTTCAAATCTAAACTAAAAACTGTTTTGTTTGGCTGTGCATATGACTGAAATGCTTTTCTTTGCACTCTTCTCTTTTATGTCTTGAACTATAATTTTGTGATTTCTGCCATGTCTTTGTGATTTTAATGAATTTTTTCCTGTTGTGTGAAGCACTTTGAATTGCCTTGTGTACGAATTGTGCTCTACAAATAAACTTGCCTTGCCTTGCCTTAAACACAACACAATAGCAACATTTCTGCAGGCACATAGTACCCAAAAATAGCCCCAAGTAACTATTTGAACATTGGGGTGCAAGTCTAAAGCTGCACCAAACAGCTTTTGTTTTCACTCCAAAACAACTTTTTTGCCCACTGGTGCCTTATCATTCGCTGGTATGAATAGATACTGTTAGCCTAAATTAACAAAGATTCTTTTTCAGTGAATGTAAAATATATCTTTGCAATCTGCTGAAGCATATTTTTAGCAGTATCTAAATCTCTGGAGTTTACTGATGGTCAAACTACCAGATAAGAAATTTGCCCACAGCCTCTTTTATTTAATTATTGAATCAGGACCAAAAAAATGGAAATTAAATAAATAAGCTGACTCATGTCAACATGAAACATAAAACGAAAATATTGTTTTTATTAAATACAATAAATACAAATATTGAAAATAGAATGGCTCAACACAACACAATTAATTAAACTATATGTTTCCAAATAAAAGGCCTAAGCAGCAGAATTAACATCATGAAGGATCATTTGTTCTATTGTGCTGAGTGAAATAAAAAGTTATAAAAGCGAATGGTCATGTGTTTACACCAAATTATCTCTGTACTTCTTTTTTTCCCTTTTGTGTGTATGTCAATAACAAATGTTAATGTATGATCATACATTGTGATAAATTATTACATTGAAACTAGAATGAAACTATGATATATTTTGAAAAGTACTTATCAGTCAAAGTTATTTATTTGACTCTACAGCAACATTACAAAAACATTTCTACTACTCCAGAGAAAATTTAAACATGATAAATATTGAGCCCCAAATATATATATTTTATATAGGACAATAAATATTTATCTTGAATGACGTGAATGCTTTACAGGTTCACTGCTCCAGAGGCTCAGATTTCTTATTGCTGGACGATGGGAGACCAGTCAATGCAACAGTGATGCAAATGCATTAATAATAGATTTGTTTGTTCATCTGTAACTGCAGAATAGTCTTTTTTTTAAATTACAAATAGAGTCATATTGCTGTATATTGTATTGAATGGATTCACCAAGGCGTCAGCTGCCATGTGTGAGATACGTCACTGAACACACAATGACCGACAGTGCCAAGACAAGCCAAAAAAGGTAAACAAGAGAATTGAGGATGACGCGTTTCTGGACAAAGACTGAATGACATCTGATGAACACCCACATCTGAGGCACCAAAAAACTGTCAAAAGACACAAAACTAAGAGGGAAAAAAAGGAGATTGAATTGGGAATGGGTGGGTGCAGTATGTTATACAAAGTAGCTTGATGTACAGCGAAGATTTCTCTAAATAACAACCGGAAACCCCATGACCACCTAAGTCACAAAAGGGAAAAGATTCATTAGATTTATTAGATTACATTTAAAAATACGCTTTTAAAAAAGTATGCAAAAATCCCTTTTTTAGTAATAAAAGCTGCAAGAATATTAATGCACAGGATTGGAACGTACTGTCTGTAAGATCGTGTTGAAGATGTTCTACATCTCTGTTGTTGATCGTGCCATTTTCTATGATGTGGTGTGCTGAGGCAGTGGAGTGGTGGACAGTGGAGAACAGACTCAACAAGCTGGTCAGGAAGGCTGGATCTGTCCTATGTGTTGAGCTGGAGCCTGTCGGAGAGGTGGCTGAGAGGAGGATACTGAAGAAACTGTATCAGGAACAGTGCATCGCATCGCCTACACGAAACCCTGCTCTCGTACCGGAGCACCTCAGGTAGGAGACTCAGGCTGCCCCAGAGCAGTACAGAGCGCCATAGGAGGGTTTGCCTTCCTGTGGCCATCAAATAGTTCAACTCCTCCCCCTTTTTGCAAGCAGTGACAGTGATAAAGACGGTGTCTTTCCTCATACAAGGTGATGTTATTTGATGTTGTATTTATAAATGTAGTAGTACTTTATGAAAATGTTCTTGATAATTTTTTGTATTTTACTGGCTTTTCCCGACACCCCCACCATTACCACAGTGTTAATCTGTTGAGTGGGTGTCGAATTCTGGCCAAATTGTCACAGTTTCACCTTGGCTTCTGCCCCATTCCACCCCATTCTTGAATCATATCAGCCTGTGTTTGTCAGTCCTTAACACATTTCTAACCCTGCAGAACCACATTATTATAAGACATGTGTGCTTCTCACACCATAAACCACACAAATTTATACCAGGATTGGCCTAATTGAAAAAATATCTAAAATCGGGTTAAAATAGGCCTACATTTGGTATAAACAACATCTAAACTTTGCCTTGTAAAAGACAGATCTTGAATAAATCACAATCAAACATACATACATGCAATATGAGTGAAGACATTCTAACCGGGCAGAGGAACCTGATTGCCACCAAAAAACCCAGGTACCACTGCTAAACACAGCCTACCACATTTTGTAATCACATAAGTATTCCCATGTCTAGGTAGGTAAGTTTCCTCAGGGGTTCTTTGAATTCACCCAATCACCCTAAACATTAACAATATAGGAAACAGTCACCTTGTGTGACAATTTCTTTACCATTTTAAGGGTAGTTAAAGTTTTTATTTTATTTTAATGTCCGAAGGTCGACGGTCAAATCCCATTCTCGACATATACATCCTCGGTAGAACTGTCAGATCCACTGGCCCACAGGTTGGCGGTGCAACCACAGCTGCCTCAAGGGAATACTGCCGTTGTGTCCCCGCCTCGCCCACAGTGTCATTGTGCACTGGTGTGTGAATGTGTGTGTGAATGGGTAAGTGGTTCCTTACTGTAAAGAGCTTTGAGTGCCTTGAAGGTAGAAAACACGATATAAATGTGAAAATGTTTTACCCTTGAAAAAGAGGTTTTGACCTCAATGAGGTTTTGACCTGGTTAAATAAAGGTTTATAACAACATTTTTTAAAAAATCTCCTGCTAAGGTCCTGAGCTGTTTTCCTCAGTGGCATTGAAGGACAGTTTATATGTAGTATGTATTTCCCTATGGGCAATAAAGTAAAATTATACACTAAAGCTTTGCATTGTAATTGTAGCTAATATATATACGTATGTGTGTGTGTGTGTGTGTGTGTGTGTGAGAGAGAGAAAAAAAAGTAACATTTTTATTTTCTTGTTTTAAATTATTTATTTTTTTATATTAAAAACACGTCAAATCAAAAACTAACAAGGTCACAGTATCGCAGTCATGATTCAGTTTTCTGGGTTATACAAAGCCCATATGGCCTTAATAAATGATAATAAATACAATCCTATGAGAGTGGCATTAGGTTAAACAGGTTACTGAATCACAAAACCAAGCATTTGAAGGCAAAATAATATCAGATCTTTACAAAGATATAATAAGGATAAACATCATACTAAAATGTCCCTCTCTCGTCATCAAACACTTAGGCATTACAGCCATTACAGATACAAGGTTACAAACCTTAGTATAAGTACAGTTTCTTGGAGCTTTGGTATTGCTGATTGCTGGTAATAAAAGGCAAAAATATTAATGTTATAAATCAAAGTAAACAACATAAGAAATATGAGGATTATATGTGGTTCCATCCACCAAGTTGTTGTACGTTATAGAATGTTCCTGATGAAAATGAGCATGAGTGAGGTTTATACAGTATGGTTTACATTGTTGTGAAGTTAAAGGATAAAGAAAGGACATTCAACATTCATTTGTTTGAGCAAATTACTTTCTAGTCTAAAATGCATAATCCGCTTTATTTACATAAAAGTTATCTCTAAACAATGAGATTCACCTTTATAACAGAGTGATGTTTTTTAACTGTTTAACTGATTTATATTAAATGCTGGTATATAAACAATGCCTGCATTGTTTTACGTCCATCACAATATCTAACATTCGCCTTGGCCTACTGTTTGTTCTCTTGTAGTTTCTCTCATTCTGGTTCAAAATGCCTTTTTAGCACATGCCTGTGCAGCAGTGACTGCAATCCTGCCCTACAATTAATATTTTCGTCACTCTCTATTGTTTATAAGATCATCTGCATCAGCATTCACAGGTGAGAGCAGAGAGTATTGACACGTCAGAGCGCAACAGGAGCAAGAGAGGTTCAGCCAAACACTAAATGGAGGGAGATGGCCACTACAGACAGAGAGAGAAGACGGAGAAGACATGGAACACTGGGTAGAGTGGAGGATGAATAGACGGCTGAGTTATCAAAACCCGGTGGACACTCAAGTTCAAAGCAGCGAATAGAGGCATCTTCATTGCCATAATTTGCCCAGTATTCCTCTGGGTCGAGCTTAGGCAGTGCTGCCTCATCTTCTGACATCTCATACTTAACTGGGACAGACTCAAAGGGGGTTTTAGGAGGGGACTGAGGTTTAACAGCAGTGAAGGGGAAGTCCTTCACTGTCTCAGAGTTCTTCTGATACAGTGATTTGGATGAAGATGCAGGCTTGTTTTTGGAGAACCACCAGCGGGTCTTGGTGCTGAATGTGGTAGTGGTGGTCCCTGCCATAGAGCCAGGGTCAGGTACAGGACAAAGAGAGAAGTCCAGCTCGCGGAGAAACCTGAGGTCCTGGCCGCGGCGCTGGGAGGGTGACGTGCACATGACCTCTGAGGAAGAGATTCGGGATTTACGAAACCACTCCCACAAAGGCTGAGCCTCACAGCCACATGACCAGGGGTTACCGTTTAGGCGGAGGAACTGTATGCCCTGAACATCCCTCATGGTCTGTCCTGGCAGCTCAGCCAGGGAGTTATTGAACAGGTACAAGATGGTCAGGCGGCCCAGGTCCCTGAAGGACTTGCGGTGCACCTGACGGATGCGGTTATCATGGAGAAGGAGGCGGTCAAGGTTGACCAAACCTCTGAAGACATTTTCAGACAAAGCACGAATGCGGTTCCCATGCAGAAAGAGGTGAGTGAGGTTAACCAGGTCTGAGAACAGGTCATCCTGGAGGAAGTGGAGCTGATTCTCCTGGAGTTAGAACACAGCAAGTTAAACACCACCTGAACCAAGCAAGACTTGCATTGCATAATGTATTTTTGTTATGCAAATGTACAGTGCTTTTCAATAGTACATATTTGGATCTACTTTGTGCATTTGAAGTGGAAATTTAGTGTACCTGTAGATAAAGAAACTGGAGACTATACAGCTTATGAAAGAGGTCATGTGGAAGAGTCGCCAGCTTGCAGCGGTGCATGTGCAGGCTCTGCAACTTTTCCAGCCCTCTGAAAGCACCCCCCTCCAAATGCCGCAGAGAGGGGTTATCTCCCAGGTCCAGCTCCTCCAGAACCCTCAGGTTACTGAAAGCCCCAGCCTCAATCCATGTGATGTTGTTGCCGTATAACCAAAGCACCTGCGCACAGGAAGATGCATGTGTTGTGTCTTATCTAATAATTAAACTAATTCGCTATTTGAACAACATTTGAACAGCATTCTCACCTGTGTTTCAAAGCCAAAGGAGTCAGAGCGAAGTTCGGTGATTCGATTGTTTTGTAGGAACACACGTTGAGAGTCGTAGGGGACGCCGGATGGGACTATGGTGAGGTTCTGGGACTGGCAGCTGACCGTCATAGGCGAGGGGTAACAGACACAGAGCCTGGGGCACGCTGTCACCCCACCCGGCTTCACCACAACCAACCACAGAATCAGCCATAGCACCAGGCCACCTGAGGTAACATAGGAAGGGGCACAGTTTAAGTCAGGTCAACAAAACTACAACAGGTTCATATAGCAACTTTACTTTTACAATGATCTATAAAGCATTGTTAAAATCAGAGAGAATCTTGTAATAAACCCTGACTTGTCAGTGTCCGCTGAACTCCATGGCTCTTTTATAATTAATAACCACATTCCTTCATTTATGTCTGTTTACAATGAAAGAATAAATTGTATAGGAACAAACTTTTTAAGAGAAATACTTTCCTGAAAGTGACACTGCAGTGCGTTAAATTAACCTCAATTTCCAATTCCCACGCGAACTACACCAAAAGGATGTTGTGATGAACTTTGCCATTCAAACACCACGGTTAAAACAGGTAAATGGAGCCTCATCAGTTTCAGGTTGTCATCAATAATGCTTGAGCTTCTGGGCACCGCTCGAATAACTACACAGAAAGGTCTACCACAGGAAAAGCACAAGCTTTAAATAATAATGAACTTCCCATTCATCTATTGTGCGCAAGATTTTCCAACAGCCTCACCCCTTGACCCCAAAGGAAGCCTCACTATTAGCCGAGCGGGACAACCAGAGTTAAGTGCAACGAGACACTTTAAGTGACATTTTTTAAATGTCAGGATGGTATGAGTTCAGAAAATCACTAATTGCACGTAAAAACGCAAGCAAAAGTGACTAAAGTACCTAGTGGGCCTATAAGGATAGAAAGTAAACTGACTACTTACTCTGTGCGTAATGGCACAGTAGGACATGCCAACCCCAAACCAGCTTACCTTTAAAGTTGGTGAGTGTGCGTTTTTTGGTCCAACGTGTCTCCATCTCGAGCCAAAGTCTAAAGCGAGTTAGCCTGCGCAGCGTGGAGATGCCTGCTTGCTGCTATCTCTGCTCTGCTTTGGTGGTCGAGGGGCTGCGGCGGCTCGCAGTGACTCTCATGTGCTCGGCACGCGCTTTTATAGGCTGTAACGTGCGCCCACAGTCATGAGCGGCGGAGGATCCGAGACACGTCACTAGAAAGGAGGAGAGACGTGTCGGAAGGACAGACCAGAAAGGCAGTTGTCATTACCATATGTGTGTCATCACAAACCGTCGCATTATGTCCTTACATCTTAGTCAGTCATGCCTCATCTTCGCACTATAATTAACGACCCCTGAGTTGTTTTGAAATGTCCAGTGTCATATGCCATCATATTACGTACCACAGGAAGAAGCCAAATGAGTCTCTAACGTGGGCTGTAAGGAGAACAGAACAATCCAAAATAAGCCTCAAGTGGAATACGTTTGGTCTTTGCAGAACGAGAGAGAGAGAAGCCGATGTGTGAAGTCCAAGAGTCTGACTTGCACAAACGAGATGCTTCTCCATATAATAAGCCAAATGTAGCACCTTCTTGTTTTGACGTGCAATACCACACACTGTGGAAATGTGTAACACATATTTGTATAGACTTTGGATAATATCTATTTTTTTTCTCTGGACTATTTAGTGTGTGACGTAAGCGTGACATCTAGTTTATGGGCCAATGAAGCCTAATAGAGAATTGCACAAATGGTATGTAGCCTACAGGGCGAAGTCACGTAAACTGTGCCACTATGTGGATTAAAAAACAAACATCTGTTTACTGTTAAATCATTTAGTAAAGAGTTATTTAATCTGTAAATGTGTACATACTAAGTCTATTTTTATCTTATAGTAAATTTAAATTGTTTTTCTTTAATGCATGCCTTATTTGAGTTGATATTTCTTGTTTTTATTATTGTTCATTGTTGTATTGTCCTAGCAAGTGAATTTTGTTCACTGACAATGGCAATAAACATTTTCTGATTGTAATTAAATGCATAGTCTTTCGTTGTGGCCCATTTTACCCGCTATCAGGAAAATTGAGTCACATGTGGAGGTAAAATGTATTTCAAAATAGAATGTCCTGACTATTGAACAGATTCAGCCCTGACCTTTATTAGAGGGATGTTTCTGTCATTTTTTTTGTTAACATGAAGTTTGGAATCCAAATCTGTACTTTTTCATTCTTGTACTGGGTGTGTGCTCATGTGGACCAAGGGGTGATCAGGTACATTGATGCATGAGAATAAAATTCAACTTTTGCCTTGTGATTTGCCACAAAAATGTTGAAGTGTTTTCTCTGATTCTTATAAACTAATAAAAAGCCTGGCCCATTTTAAAATTAAGAATTTCAGCTAAAATGGACCAGGGTGCAAATTGAGTTTTGGAAAGCGGTAAATGTTTATTTTGTAAATAAAATACTATTAACAACTGCATGCAGGAGTTATGTTGCTTAATTCACCACAGAAATGTATATGAACATTATTTTACTGAAGTCATACTTTTCTTCCCATTGCAATTGCCATGACATGTTTTGGTACCACTGTCTAAAAGTGGTTGTCCTGCAGAATCATCACACTAATCAAAACAGCTTTGCATGTAATGTTGCTCCAACTTGTGGATTTATTTATATGTTTCGGTAATACTTAATGTTCATTGTAAATTGAGATACTGCTGTACTGTTCATGTGTGGAGATATGTGAGTGTGTCTGGTTCAGAGAGTGGACATTGTAGTTTTTTTCTTATTGCTGACTGGTTGTAATTGCATTGAAGGCCTATAAATATTTCTGAAAATCAGATACTGCAGATGGAAACTAGCTATTTAGCTATAATCTGTTGCGTCTCTGTTTTCAATGAACGTTATGTCTCTTTACGTTTTCCCTTCAAATAAAGACTAAACTAAACAATGTAGCCAAATTCAATGCCCGCATTTCAAATGGAACCTCAAAGAGAAAATCTCCTCATAGTTTAAAGTTGCTGATGTATAACATAAAGTTAAGAACTTGTCTGATGAAGTGTGTAGTGAAACTTGCATCAATTTATACAAAAATATTATGTGCTTCTATACCATCATTTTGTTATAATTATAGTAATTTTCAAGTATTATAATTCTGTCCTTTCCAGCATATGGGCCTGAGTGGTTTAGTAATTAGGCTGTGTTCATCAGTCATCAGTAGGCACCAAAAGCTCCTCAGGCCAATGCCAGCTACAACCCACTCAATCTGTTCCAGAAGAATCACGAGATGTCTGGTGGAGGGTCATCTGCTGCCTCAAGCTGTGAACAGAGGGCAGAAGATCAGACCACACTGTCCCGGGTGTGAGGGCGAGGGATGCATTACAAACTTCTATAGGGATCCGATGGGACATAAGGTTCGTGTGATTATTCACACTATTTGCCACAGAGAAACTGGAGGCAGACAACTCGTGTTCTACACAATTATTGATTGATGAGTTGCTGTGAAAGTGGGCTATTCTAACCAATGACTTCTAAAAAACTTAATACAATGAAAATATGAAATAATTTTCAGATTGTATCAAAGTGAAAGGGTTGACTCAGCTAACATCCTCCTGGTGTCAATGTGATTCAGTGTAAACTGCACTCCCACAAGCAAAAGTCACACTGAAAGGTTCATCAAAGTTTGACATTTTGTGGTAAATGTTGATATTTAAAAATGTTATCTTTATAAACACTGGTCTAACATCACATTTTATTATTTAATTGACTTTCACGTCTTCTCAAAAGTCATAGTGTTTGATTTTTATATTATGTGTTGTGTATACAGCAAAGGAATGCTATAGTGGAAATAAAAAAAAAACCAACAATTTTAGTAAGATTCCTTTGCTCAAAAATACCTTGAAAGTGGATAGGACATATGCCAGGATCCAGGTCGCGGAGTCATGAGTTTGAGTCCGGCTCCGACAATATGCTGAATGTCCTTCCCTCTCTCATCCCCATTTCATCCTGCACTCTGTCTAATCAAGCCTACAGGCCAAACGATCCTTAAAAGAAAAAAAGAAAAACATGCATTCTTATTGTGAGAGTGGTTGCCTCTCCACAGACCTGACATATACCGGCCCCATGGAGCTTAAGTTGAACCCTATACTGTGGAACATTCTAAGCAAAGCAATACCATCTGCATGGAGACAAGCCTGACAACCAGAAAGCTAACATGGTGCACATTTTAGAAGATTTAAGCATGTTGAATTTGCATAACCCAAACATAAATTCAGGGTCAGTGCACTAAAACAGGAGAGATGCATTGTACAAGGTTGTAGCTCAAGTGCTAATTCCCACCTGTAGTCCCTGGGCAGGATGTTGTTATTAAATCCCACTGAGATGTAGCAACATGACAATCATCTTGTGGCCCTAATCCTGCCTATATTTTTAAATGAGTGACAGGCAGAGCTATAATCATCATGATGCAAATGCAAAAGCTGCCACCAGGCACATGTACCGAACATACAAGCGCAGATCAGCTGCTCATGTGAGATACATCAAGCTTTTCGGCCTCACAGTGAACTGAGGCGAGAGAAGGGCTGTTGTGGAGGAGTGTCTAAATTATTTTCAGGTTCAAACCCTCAGACACATTTCCCCTCAAGCTGGATGTGAAATATATAGCCTTTTTTTCTGTGCACATTGCAACTCCAATCAACAGACACTTTTGATAGGGTCACAGTTGGCCTGTATGAATAAACTGTGCAATATATGGTCTGTTCCTGCTAACTTGAGACACTGTTTTAATAAAAAATATAGTAACAATGTAATCCTCAGTCAATTAAAAATATAAATGTATCGATACAGGCTACTATACACAATTCTACCTGTATCCATGGTTTTCAGACCATGGCCATAGCAATTAACAATTACAACAAAATATAATAATATACAGTATCTTTTAAATGTGAAAAGTGCTGCTCGGTGGTGGTGTGGATAGAAGCATCTTGAGTTTGAATATGGCTCTCGACAATCCTTCCCTCTCTCATCCCTATTTCACACTTTACTATAGTAAAATTGTGATAAAAAATGAAATCACATTAAAAGGAAAATGTCTCTAATGCATACCTTGGACCATTACGAGTTTGGGTTTTGTTTCAACTTGGCCCTATTTGGTCCCCCAAAACCCTCCATTTGCACAAAACATCTGACAGAGTTTTGTGAGTGAGTAAAAAGTGGTGTTAAAGCCACATACAGAGCCAAAGAGTAATGCCATGACATGATGTGGAATATAACATTATTAGGGCTTAAGCCTCAACCCCTTTAATAAGACTAGGGACATTAATATTAGGTTGGTATAACATCAAAAAGTTTGAATGTTTCCAATTTTACAGTAAAAAAGTTGTACTTTTTGTTCTTTGGGCCAATTCAGCAGGAAGCCGGAGGGCCAACAAAAATTGGTCGCATTTGGGCCCCAGGCCATAGTTCGGACACCCCTGATATAATGGCAGTCAGCACTGACCTCTTGTGTCAGAAAAGTGTACCGCACACTCATTCTGAGAACTCATACATAAGTCAACATAAAATATTTTGCGTATGTCTTGAATTCATTTTTCGTGATCTGCAAGACAAATGGTTGGAAAATGTGATAGCAACGTATTTCTAAATGTTGTCACGTTGCAATATGCTGGTACATTAAATACAACAAAAAATTTATATAAAAAATAACAAATGCACAAACATATTTGACAAATTTGCCTCACTAAGTTTACTTCATACAATAATGAGTACAATATGGTCAACACTGGGAAGAAAGGCGACTTTGTAACTAATCCCATTGAGTGGGAGTGTCGCACACAGGCCACTCTTGTATAAATTGGGACTTAAAATGTAAACAGCAGGATATTTGTGGTTCACTCTGCGATTTAGGCCATGGACTCACGTCACGTCTCAAGATAAGGTAAGGCATTTAGGCATTGAGTTTAAGGTTTATTTACAGTTCAGTGATACTGTATGTATATATGTATGTATGTGCAAGCTTTTGAAACTAACGCATTTATTTGCCTGTTTATATGCTAAAACATCTATGCTAAAACATCTAGGAAAAACAAACACTACTTCAGTCAAATAAAAGACTACATTAAGAAATGGCTCAATAAAATATCAACACTAATGAATTATTGCAATAATCTGTACTGGGCAGTGTCCCTCAACATCCAATTGGTTAACTATAAAAACAGTTAAGTACTATGTTACTACGAACTAATTACTATGAACTAGTTCTAGTAAGTGTACAAGTAACAAGTGACAATAATTTAAAATATAGCTGCCCTGCACCGCAAGAGGACCCATATCTTCCTTCTCCTTCGCAAAGGAGAGGGCAAAGTTTGCGGCTCTGCCGCACAGAGACCATAGTACTTATATTGAAGAATATGAGGGTAAACTTTTTATGCCCCACTCGTCAAGATGACTTTTTCCCAATTTTAAGCTTGGTCGGGCTAATGCCCAAGGAGTTTGTAAAAGTATGCAATATAAACATGTATACATTTTAGAGATTTGGCAAATTTCCCATTGGAAAAACTTGTTTTGGTCATGTTTAACGCTGTAGAAGATATGACATGGGTCTGATTGGATTTTTTGATCAGCATGCAAAAATATAATTTTGTGCAAAATGTTATAAACTTTAAAAGAAGTACATTTTGTGGTCCCCGTTCAAAAGGCTATGTTTTGGAAATTCTTGGCAAAATGTGCAAAATTGGATCACTTTTGATGGCACACTACCAAAGATGAGTCTCATCAAATATTAGGTTAATAGGGCTAACTCCCTTGGAGAAGTTCATACAAGTATATAAAGAAAACATGAGATTAGGTGATTAAATTATTTCATATCAAGTTGGTTCAGATCAAAGATTTTAATAACTGATTTAAATTTGACACAATTTGGACTTTTAATGTGCAAATGGAAGCAAATTTAAATTCGGGAAATTTCTGAAATTCTAACATTTTGCGGCTTTGCCACAGGTAAAATTTGATGTCCCACTCCTCAACACCATTTTCACCAAATTTCAGCTTGTTCGGGCCAACGACCTACGAGGAGTTTGTAAAAGTACATTTGGAAAAACTGCTGAATCATGCTTAACAAATTTTTATCCAATATGGCCGACATTTGGTTGGGTGGACGGCATTGCGGTAATATTTTTTACTTCCCTTGTCACTATCTACCTCTGCGCCAAATTTTGTGATTCTATAATCAGATTTTTTTGGCCATTTCCTATCTCGCACTGCATTTTTTGTATGGCATTACAAAACTAATAGGCCTCTCTCCAGCTTGGGCCTAATAAATAAACTCGCCACGGCAACCGCATATTATCATTAATTGAAAGGTTTCGAGCTTCCCCACGTTCCTGTGAGGTGGAATTTTCATGACGAGCGTGTACAACATCGCATCTGGCTTGACAACTCATTCCCCATTAATTTTAGCAGATAAATCAGAATCAGAATCAGAATTAGAAAAGGTTTATTGCCATTGTCAATGAACAGAATTCGCAAACATAGGAACTTGTTTTGGCATTAAGGTGCAACATAAAACACTGATCAATAATAAAAACAACATGTATGAAATCAAAAGGGCATGCATTAAAAGCGAAAGTATGGCCCATGCCACTCTCGTGTACAGCTCGATGCCCAGTGTTTTTAGTGACACAAAGTGCCCACTTTTGCACAGGCTTTGCCCATTTACAACAATAATGTTTGATGTTCCCTCTACTAATTGGTATGAACTGGACATGCATGAGTGGACGAGTGCGTTAGTGGGTGTCTGGAAGTGGGCAAGCGCATTGCACTTGAATTCGTACGCATTTTGTGTGCACTTTCACAGCCGTGCTTCTATGTATGTTTTTGCCCTAACCCTAGCAATGGTGTTGACACACCCTCAGTACGAGCCGTTCTTTGTTCTCGGCTTTCGCGACCATGTAGACATGGCGCTGACAGTCCCATTTAACATGCTTTTGTGCATCGGCATGGCAAAGTAAAACAACAGTCACTGAATTGAATCAAGCTGACAATATATAGTAGGAAATTATACAACTATGGTCAACTATGGTCAACTGAGTCTAAAAAATAAATAGATTTAAAACACACACACCAAAGTACATGAAATTACCCCTATTTTCTGATGATTGTTTTTTCCTGGAGAAACGCCAGACCAATGTGCATTAAATAGGACTCCCAGGAGTAAATATTATTTCAACTCCCGGGCCACTTTTTCACCTTATGCAGTCCGTTCCTGCTACACAGGTCATGAACAAGATTTTTGGGTTATTCATTGTAAGTGGAATTAATTAAATGTAATACAGCTTTTAACAAAGCATGTAACTTTGATGGATGTGATACTGGCGTGACCACAGTGCACAACATCTGATGTTGCTCACAATGGTCCAAGGGGCTGCTCAGGGAGTTTGTGTGTTTGCTCAGACACATTACACATAATTCTTTTAACTTTCAGCTGCAAACAGCATTGCACAATCTGCACCAAAATATGTTGTATTTTTCAATGTAATCAACTAGCTTTGAAATATTGTGTCCAGAATCATGAGCACTCAAACGAAACATGTTGTTTATGAACTTTTAAATTATGAACAATTAGTACCGTTGCCGCAGCAATCCCTAGCTCTATTAGGACATAGACATTTTGTCTAATATGGATTTAATATGAATTAAATACGTTTTGTCATATAGCAGGACACTGATTTCTCTTTTCAATTCCTTCTTCTTTGGTGTTTTATAGCGGTTGGTATCCATAATGTTACATTACCGCCACCCACTATAGTTGTGAGTCTGAGTTACTTTCGTTGTTGTCGTTGCCTTCAATGGCGGCCGGCAGCCGTGCATCTACTGGATTGAGTGTGGACAGGAGATCAGCGATTGTAGTGTAACACTACAAAGATGCATAAGTAAGAAACTATAGCCTTACATGATCCTTGTGACTGGATTGTAAAGAAGATTCAGCAGATTAAAATATTCTTCCTCTTTGGTGGTGTTTTATGGCGGTTGGTATCATAATGTTACATTAGTGCCATTCTTTAGACTTTATTCTTTTAACTTATTTTCTAGACTGACTTTATTCTATAAACTTTATTCTTTAGACTTTATATTTTATTCTTTAGACTCTACACCTGTGACTGTGCCTTCGGAAAAGTACGGCATTTAGAAAAACTGGTGAGACGTGCTTAGCAAATTTCGATCAATACGGCTGACATATTTTTTTACTTTCCTTGTCATTATCTACCTCTTCATCAAATGTATTGATTCTACGATCCGATTTTTTTTTGTCCATTTCCTATCTCGCTATGCATTTTTTGTACATTGGGAGGCACTGACGCGCCAAATACTCGAATTTTAGAAAAAGCCAGAATGTAGAGAGACAAGCTTAGTGGTATGCACTTAGCCCGTATACAACGATAATGTTCGATTTTCCCACTACTAACTAGTATGCACGGGACGTGCACGAGTTGCACGAGTGCGTTAATGGGTGTTTGGAAGCGGCCTTTCGCAGCCTTTCGTGCACTTTCGCAGCTGTGCTTTTGCACGAAATTACGGAATTTGGCCTCTTGCCAGCTTGTGGAGCTCGGGCTAAAAAGGCTAAAAAGAATCATTGTGTACTTATCTATATGTATTTACTCAGAGGAAGGGATAAAAGTAAATTTCATTGATACACTGTGATACAAAGTTCTGAGAGAGGCCAGTTGCTCAGGTGGATGCCAGGAGGGATTAGGTGGTCTGAAATCCCCCGTAGTGGCACATGAGAAGGTGAACACTATCTGTGGAGGTGAGCACCGGCCATGAAGGCGGCTTTGTTTCATTGGGGGCCGTGTCCGGAAACACTCCCAGAAGAGAGGGGCTGCATAACAAAACATTGACCAAGTGTTATATAAGGAAATATACTTTAACAGAGTGGTTAAACTCAAGGTTCATGACTTTACGAGGTTATGCAGATGGAATCGCAGCATTCTGAATTGTAGCTGTGACTGGCAAAAAACGCTGATTGTCAATGGTGAGAAATGACATCTCCTGTAAGAGCTCAAAACACAACTAAAATAGAGTTGCTTCTGTCTAAAATAACAAATATAAAGGTCTACAACTGCGAAATTTTGAGTTTGTATCTGACTTCTAAAAGAAAAAAATCGACTAGGTTAAAAACCAGATAAACAACAGGAACACTGCAGCTACACTCACATTTATCATTAACTCTGTTTCCTACACCTTATTTTTAATATTCATCGCATGAATAACAGGAGGTGGAAATGCCAAGTATCTCATTTAGAACCATTAATTCGCTTTGGGATCACACACACAGTTGACCTGATTACCGTACCTTTCTCTCCTTAAATAAGATGTTTTTGAGTGTTGAGGAATTTAGTTGTGAGGCAGTTGAAGTGTCTTAAACCTCCAAGATTATTTGAAAAAATCAACAACAAAAAACTGATTATCTTTGTGCTGGTCAGTTCAGCCACTCTGTTGAGGAGCATTTTTCAAATCAATAAATGTTGGTGCATAACAACTGATCATTCATGAGTTTCAGCTTCCTGTTAACGGTAATATTTTGATAGCCTCCTAATTCAAAAGATATAATTATTTATTTAAAATTAATAATTGCAATGGACACAATCCTAATTTTTGCATAATTTTAATGACCCATGTATAAGTAGTTGTGTTCATGTGACAGCATTTTAAATTATCTGTAGTTTAAAACTGAGCTGGAGAAAGGTTGGAATTCCATGGTGAGATTTGTTGATATTCTGTCCTGGTTTTATGGTTAATAAACCTGTAATTACTGGGCCTATCCACTTGAAACACAAAATAGTGCAAAGTTCAACGCCTTCACTGTCAGCATCAAGAAACCAAAGTGAAATTATTTATTGGCTTCCGAAAGTGGTGCCTTTTTTCAACCTCAAGGCGTAATATGGCAAGTTTGTGAAGACAATCCCCCAAAAATAATATTTGGTTCAACATTTGTGGAACCAAATCATGTCATAAGATTTCTTCAAAAACACGCCCTGCTCCCCATCTGACGTCATCAAATTGGATAACATGTAAGCAACCTTTAGTATGAAGGACACAAACATAGATGTAATAATAAGAATAAAACTACACAGTTGAATTAAAAAAAAATTGCTTAATCGTAGTCAAATGATAACTATTAAAGTGTGACAAATACAAGGATTGTATAAAGTGCAGTCTTGGAGCAGGGCGTTGTGTTCTAAGGTGTAAAGGAAAATATCAGGCATCAGCATTAAGATAACAGAGAGCTGATAAAGAGGAGCTTGTATAAATGTATTAGGAAAATGTATCGCTTCACTGTCTGACAGGAGCGCTCAGAGAAGGTGAGTCCAGATCTGCTACACTTTTAAAACATTTTTTTTACACAAAATTGAATACCACAACTATTGACTTACTCGGACACATTCATTAGGGATGCCACAAGATCTTGCGCCACAAGATCTCACAAGTTAAAGTTGCCACGAGAATGAAAAAAAAAAGGAAAAAATGGTTGTGCGCTAGTGGGCAGTGCTATTTAAGATTATTCAGAAATGATCAATCAACATTGTCAACGTCTTGTCTTGTTCTCGGGGGCCCAATCTCATGTTTTGTATCATCTTGTGGAAATTGTGTCTGGTCCCATTCCTAATGTTAACCAGAAGCAATAATAAATGTCTGCTGTTTGCGTCAACTTAAACAATTAAATCATGCAAATATTTAAATATGTAAATATTTATTCGCTCAGTGTGTTAATGTTTGTTAACTGTATTCTTCTTTATTCAATCTAGTGACCACAAAAATTGGGAAAAAGGGAGAAGTTAACATTGAGCGTTGACATCATTGCCCCACCCACCCGCTTAAAAAACTCACCTGCCCTCACTCGTGTCTCCTCATCTGCGCTTGGGCCAGCAGCAGAAAACAGCAGCAGCAGAATGGGGTGCAGGCATCTGGTCAAATCCTTTCTCTTCAGCATCTCCAGGAGGAAGCCCATTGAACCTGATGGAGAGCAGTCCACATTTAACAGATGCCTGACCACTTTAGATTTGGTGGCTCTTGGGGTGGGCAGCACATTGGGAGCCGGGGTCTATGTCCTGTCCGGTGAAGTGGCCCGGGACACTGGTGGACCCAGCATCATCATTTGTTTCTTCATTGCTGCCTTGGCATCTATATTTGCTGGACTTTGCTATGCAGAGTTTGGGTCCCGGGTTCCCCTGACTGGTTCAGCTTACCTGTACAGCTATGTGACAGTCGGTGAGCTGCTGGCTTTCATCACGGGGTGGAATCTGCTACTCTCGTATATCATAGGCAAGTACAATAGTCATAATATTATCCTCACCATCACCAAGGTTAATGTGTAAACAGATGCTTTACAGTTCAAAGCTATCTGCTTTTAAAAAAAACAACAACTTTGTCCTGTTAAGCAACCAATTTGGCTGACTAAGAGCCGACCATAAATGATCAACAAGGAATCAAGGCTCTTGAACTTTTACCTGCTGTGGGAGCATTTTTTCACTGGCTTTGAAGGATAATAATTTTAAACTTAGTATTTAACCCAGTGAGTGTTTTTTTCTGTATTGCGTATATTGAGTATCACTTAAGAAAATATATGGTACTAAGTACCATATATATAAGTACTACCAAGTATATAAAACGGTAAACTAAGTTTTAAATTAGGACTATGGATTGCTACAGTAGATCTAAACAAGGAATTACGCTAATTATACTATGTGGATTAAACTGATTCTAAATTGAGTAATTATTAGAACTGCAGAGAAAATTACTGACCACCAGAGGAAGCTTGCATACTAGTTTGAAAATCCACTGGTTTATAAAAAATTTAACCGTTAAATTTGTTCTGTTATTAATGTTGGTGACAGTAATTAGTTTATAATTGACTGATGATGTGTTCAGGGACATCCAGTGTGGCGTTGGCATGGAGTGGCACATTTGATGACCTCATTGGGGGGCACATATCAAAATATTTTGAAGAAAACGCAGCCATGAATCTTCCTGGTTTGGCACCTTATCCCGATATCTTTGCTGCTTTTCTTATTATATTGCTATCAGGTACAGGAGATATTTATGACAACACTTCAATAGCAGTAAGTCATAAACTTACTGTACATGTACTTGCTCCCTAAAGGACTTCTGGCGTTTGGTGTCAAAGAGTCAACGACCATCAATAAAATTTTCACAGCAGTTAACATCCTGGTGCTGCTGTTTGTGTCGATATCCGGATTCATCAAAGGGGACATTGCAAACTGGCAGATCAGCAAAGACACACTGCTAAACTACACAACGCAAACGTAATCTAACACAACACTGCAAGATATTAAATGTTTTGAGATATTTGAGGTGATAACATTTTCTGTTATCACCTCAATCTTTTCAACTTCTCTTAACACTGACACAAATTGTGCACAGTATTGTATAACTCAGTCTATTTTCTGTAATTTAACAGAAACAAATTAACACTCTTTGCTCTCTTCAGCAACCAGTCAACCACAACCTTCGGGGACGGAGGGTTTTTCCCGTATGGCTTCACTGGGACGCTGGCCGGAGCCGCTACATGTTTCTATGCCTTTGTAGGTTTTGACTGTATTGCTACAACAGGTGAGAGAGTACACAATCTTATTCTTTATCAAATAAATACAAGCAATACAATTTTAGTTTCTAGTTTTGCCTGTTTTTACATGTTTGATGCTTGCTTACTAGACCGGATGTTATCAATAACAATAAAAATAACTTGATAATAAGGGAAGGGTGGTACAGTTGCAACAGAACTTGACAAACGATGATGTGATTAATTGGCTGTGACCAGCATTGTCATGACCCGGCTCTGTAATGAAAGAGTACTTGTTTTCTTTCAGGTGAGGAAGTGAAAAACCCTCAGCGCTCTATCCCTGTGGGTATTGTTGCCTCTCTCCTCATCTGTTTCTTGACTTACTTTGCTGTGTCGGCGGCTCTCACTCTGATGATGCCTTATTACCTGCTCGACCGCGATAGTCCGCTGCCTGCCGCCTTTGACTACATTGGCTGGGGTCCGGCCAGATATGTTGTGGCAGTGGGATCTCTGTGTGCTCTGTCCACCAGGTTGGTATAAGTTTTCTGCAGATACAGCTGAATTTAGAATCAAACATATGAAATGTTCAACCTTTGCCCTTCAGTCTCTTGGGCTCAATGTTTCCTATGCCTCGAGTGCTGTTTGCCATGGCCAGAGACGGCCTGCTCTTCCACCCACTCACCAAAGTTACAGCCAAAGGAAGTCCAGCAATCGCAACTATAGCATCTGGAGTAGTAGCAGGTATTTATTTTTTTCACATTTATATGAAAAACAATACACTTTCCTTTTGTTACAACAATTTTTTTCTCACTAGCTATCATGGCACTTCTGTTTGACCTGACTGCTTTGGTAGAGATGATGTCGATTGGCACACTGTTTGCTTACACACTGGTTGCTATATGCATTTTAATATTGAGGTAATATTTAGTTACATATATTGATACGCATTAAATACAGATAATTCTATAATAAATTTGCTTAATTTTGTTGAAGATATCAACCTCAAAACCAAGATTCCAAACAAGACCCCACGTATTCATTCCTCAAACCTCCATCAGCTCCTACTTCAAAAACCTCTAAAGCAGTCACAATCTTGACTATCATTTGCAGTAAGAAAATTACTTTTTTTGCACAATTGCTTTCTGTTGTTAAAAATGGTGATGAGATTTTCAATTTCTCTGTCTCTCCAGTACTTTGCATAATTGCAATCAGCATCTTACTGACTCAGGCTCTTGATGCCGTATCGAGAGCAGAGCCATGGAGCTTGGCACTGGTCAGCATCTTTGCCTTCTTGATACTGCTAATAACGTTTTTCATTTGGCGTCATCCACAGAATCCAACCAAAGCATCTTTTATGGTACTGAATAAGTCCGGATTTCCTTCTGCAAGCACCCACATTTCCGCAAAAAAATCTTTAAGATGTTGTCTTTTGTCTAACAGGTGCCTCTTCTCCCCGCTCTCCCTCTGCTGAGTACATTCATCAATGTTTACTTGATGGTGCAATTAGGCTCAGATACGTGGTTACGATACGCTATATGGATGTTAATAGGTAAGATCTATGACTGTAATGGATCACTTTATGTCATAAAAAATGAATTTAGAGTGAAAGCTTTTACTTTGAGTGGAGAGTAATTGTTGATTCATTGTCATCTCACTATAGGGTTACTCATCTATTTTCTCTACGGGATGTGGTTCAGTCTCCAGAGAAGACGTCGCACACCTGGACACATACAAATAGAAACTGTTAGTGAAATCACAGAGAAAAACATTATAAAAGAGGAGAAATTCTAGTCAGTAACATTATATAGAAAAAGATTCAGTTGTAGTCATCTGGACGCTGTTTTTTATAAAAAACAAGACGTTTCGACTCTCATCCAAGAGTCATTATCAATCTGCGGATCAAGTCTGAGAACTCAGATATTTTAAATGTATTCTACTCAGAGTAGGCCTTGCCCATTTAAACACTTTCACTAAATTTAAATATCTGAGTTCTCAAGACTTGATCCGCCGATTGATAATGACTCTTGGATGAGAGTCGAAACGTCTTGTTTTTTTTTATAAAAAACAGCGTCCAGATGACTACAACTGAATCTTTTTTTACAATGGAACACTCCTTGATGAATGAGGGATTACACCGACTTGTTTCAGTAACATTATGTATATTATAAATGGATTCTTGACATATCTAATCAAGATATGTTGATGTGTTGATGTGAGATAGCGGCTTGTTCTCTGACAAACAAACAGATGTGTCACTGGACTTTTCCCGTACATTTGTTTTATTGCATGGTGATGTCACCACTATAGGTCTAGGAATGAGATTGTGGATCTAAAAACCTTATTTTTTTGTTTTATGTACAAATGTATTTATGCACATTAGTAATATTCTTCTACCAATGAAGAGTTCCTGTTGATGATTCCCACAATGTACACAATAACTTATATTATGTCTATATTTAAATATAATTACTAGACACCAAATATGACTGAATGTGTACATAGACATTTATACTGAATCATGAGTGTGATTGTAAATATGGATGTACAACATGTTTGCTTATGTAAAATGTATTAAAACAGGGGCCCACTTTTTTACACAACATTGAAAGAGTCAATAAATTCTGTGAAAAAAATTCCCCTTCTAGTACAGGGCAAGGAGCTCTGGCTGAGTGGAGGGACAAAGAAAGCTTTGACGACAGCGTGTCGTGTTTAACTTATGAATTAGCTCAAAACTTTGCAGTGCTGGCTATTTGAACTTGTATGCACTGATAAATCCCAACAATGACAGAATATTTACTTGTAATATGCTGCAAGTACCATTTCAGGCATAAGATAGTCTCTCTCCTTTGGGATTGAGGCTTCGGCTCTTCCAGTTCAGCAGCTAAGCAAACAGGCTGGGTCCCCACAGAGGGGCCTCTGACTCTGGGCCCTCATTGGTCAAGAGAAGCTTGAAAGACTCTATTGAACAAGTCTGGAGGAATTTGAGCTCGTAATGCCACTCACAGGAGGGGGAATGTGTGTGACTTTGGTCAACAGCTGACCCTCACTTTGCAAGCGCTGCCCTCTTGCTTTGTTTCCTTCTGCTTTAACGGGGCAGTCTTAGCTGTGCAGAGGGCTACATGATCCCCAAATCAGCCATGAGAATAGTAAAGGGTTTTAGGTCAAAATGCAGGCTGATGTTGGGCACACTTCTATTTTGTGCCGTAATCTTCGAACTAGGTAAGTAGCTGTCTTTACACTAATGTTAGAAATAAAGCATTTCTTGCATAACTTTGAGTAAGTTCCTTTACAAACTAACCAATTCAGATGCATGCTGTATTAAGATACAGTTCTAATGCTTCATATCAATAGACTTTGAGTTACTGTACTCACTGTGTTGTTGATGGCATTTAGCGAATTGCCAAGAAGCACAGAAGATCCTTCCAGGAAAAAAAGCCAAGACCAACAAACTCAAATCAAGCACAAAACCCAAGGTCACAGGTCCACGTGCCGCGTCGCCTCAGTCTGTCCTTACTCAGGTGACACATTCCTGAAGCAATTACTAGTTTTATGTGATGATAATTGCGATGGTATATGTTTTTAAGTGAAACTGTTCTTGATCATTTCACATTCAGGTGGTGAAGAAAGGGAAGTTTCAGAGAGTTGGAGAGACAATCATACTGCGGTCCGGAGACACTCTGGAGCTGAGGTGCAGGGGTAAACCTGTGCAGTGGGCCGTTCCGCCATATTTGGAAGAGGACCATGAGGGAAGGCTCAAGTGAGTTGCTTGTACTTGGATTTATTTGTTGTGTTTTTGTAGCATCTGCAGATATAGAAATATGCTAACTTTGTATACAAATATGCCATATATGCCATTTAAAAATTTAAATATATATATTATGCCACCTGATTGCCAAAAAAATTGGTCGCAACACATATTTTTGACTGTCATGAAATTGAGTCCTGGCTTATTTATCTGGATATCGCTCCCTACTCTTTAAACTCATTATAGGCTACTTGCCTCCCTGGCCAAATATAGCCTATGATGAAACATACCTTTAAATTAGTAATAAAGTTCTGCTGGTGGTCGAGTGGATAGCACCATGTGGAGCAGGCAACAGCGTCGTAAGTAAATGTGGCTCTCAATAAGTCTTGTCTCCATTTCACGCATCCCTGGCCTGTCAAATAAAGCCTACGGGCAAAAACAAATAAATAAGGATAAAAAAAGCTAAATAATTCAAAATGTATACATCTTTGTACAGGATTGCCCAGCATGAGAGGTATGGAGCCCTGACATTAGTCAACACAACTGGGGCAGACACCGGGGAGTTCACATGTTTTCCAATGTTCTGTGAAGACACTGACTGCAGGAAAGAGTACAGCAAAGCCGCTAAAGTCTTTGTCTTCTTCCCAGGTACAGTTAACCAACTTTATTGCTTCCTGCACGTGCATTTTCCAGTGGTCCAGTCTTGATAAGAACTCTTTCAACACAGACAAAATTATCTTATCATTTTTGTGCCAACCAGATCCCCAGGAGCTGTTTGTTCCCTCCTCTGAGTATTATGAGGTGGTTCAGCTCAGGACTAACTGGCCCACAGTGCTTCCCTGTCAGGTGACCTCACCCGGGGCAAAGGTAACCCTCCACCGGGAGTATCCCCCATCAGAAGTGCCAGTGGACGGCTCAGAGATCTCATTTGATGTCAAAAAAGGGTTCACAATTCATCGACCAAGGCCTTATCACGCTGGAGAAGTATATTGTGTGGCAAGTCTGGGCAACCTGAGGCAAAGCTCCATCAAATACATGCTCATTTATGTCAACTGTGAGTCATACACCATTTGTCGCTGTTATAGATAAAGATAACTTATTATGCGTTCATGTTAGAGATGGACAGTATATCAAAATTGAGATATAATTGTGAATAATATTTTGAAGATATGTCAAAACATTAGGAAAATTAGAATGTTGAATATATTGTTCACAATGAAAATGCTACTAAATGAGCTGATTAAAAATAAAAAGGAAAACAAGTTATGCTGTAAATTTTCAAATACGAGTAAAAGTGCAAATTCTGCACTTTTGTGATTCATTTTACAGGTATTTCTCATTTGTGTCATAATTAAGCCTTAACTAATGCACATTTCGGTTGGATCGTCTGACTATCGGTATTAGAATATTCCCGAAAAAGAAAAAGAAAAAAATTGATATTGTAATTTTGTCACGATTGCCCACTTCTTGTTTGTGTTAACTTTGCCTGAGCTAAGGTTGCAATAGGCAGGACTGTTAATTATAGAAAACATGTTCTTGTTTTACTACAACAGAACATCACTGAAACCATGTCGGAGCGTAAATATTGCATTGTTGCTTCATTCATTATCCTTATCTGTCTCTTAATGGTTATAGTTACGGCAGAAGACTTTTGCCTCTGCTCTTTCAACAGGATCTAAAAAAAGAATAATTATCCCACTGCATTGTGCTAAATATTGTGCAACTTTAAACTTAATTAATGTCCTGTTCCTGTCAGACCCAAGGGCCCTGCCAGCTCCTGTGATACAGGCCTCATCCAGCTCACTGACTGTGGGGGACAATCTGAGAGTTACCTGCACTGTGATGGGAGAAAGGGATGTGGCCATGGACATCACATGGGATTACCCAGGGCAGCAGGTCAGCATCATAAAGGTGTAATATGATCTGTACTCAACAAATAGCTCACTTATTAATGAGGTCTTTTCAGATTGGCAGGCCTCAGTACACCCAGGACAGCGTGACTCCTGATGGGACAAACACGCAGCAGGCCCAGTCTGTGCTCTTGGTGGATGAAGTGAGAGATGTGGACCAAGGCACTTACACCTGCACCGCACAGAACCTGCAAGGATCAAAATCTGCGTCAACAAGTGTCAAAGTCACCCCAAAAGCAAATCTCAAACCAAAAGCAAAAAAAAACAACTTATAGTGTAATATCAGCCCATGCACTGTTGTTGTGGCTTCATAAAAATAAAATAACAGTCAGTGTATTGTATTGTAAGTTATTTTCACACAAAGGCGTGATACCAAAACCTCGTGGAGAATAAATCCATATGCGAAAATAATCACAATGTACACTGCCCTCTTGTGGTAAACTAAGACTGCACATTGACAAACGCCTTAATTTTTTACAGGGCTTTGAAGCTTTGTGGCATTTTCTCATGGATAATCTTGACGTAGGCAGGCAAGGCAGGCAGGCAAGTTTATTTGTAGAGCACAATTCGTACACAAAGCAATTCAAAGTGCTTCACACAACAGGAAAAAAAATGCATTAAAATCACAAAGACATGGCAGAAATCACAAAATCTTAATTTAAAAGTGCCATTTTCAGGCTATCCGTCAAATAGTGTTCAAGACTTAAAAGAGAGAGTGCAAAGAAAGCATTTCAGTCATATGCACAGCCAAACAAAACAGTTTTTGGCTTAGATTTGAACATTGCCAGAGTAGCGGCCTGTCTCACATCCTCAGGGAGACTGTTCCAGATTTTAGCTGCATAAAACTGAAACGCAGATCCCCCATGTTTAGTCCTGACTCTGGGCACCAGCAGGAGGCCGGTCCCTGAGGTCCTCAGAGTCCGAGATGGTTCATATGGCACTAACATGTCCGAGATGTACTTTGGTGCTAGGCCATGGAGAGACTTGTATACAAGCAGAGCCACTTTGAAGTCTATTCTCTGAGCCACAGGAGCCAGTGCAGAGACCTGAGCACAGGACTAATGTGATCGTACTTCCTCTCAGGACCCGAGCAGCAGCAGTTCTGGATGTACTGCGCTTTTAAGCTCGTTTGGAGAGCCAGTGAGCAGGCCGTTACAGTAGTCTAATCTACTAGAGACAAACGCATGGTAAGTCCTTCCAGGTCTGGTTTAGACCACTATACTTTTGATTTTGGCAATGTTTTATTAGATGGAAAAAGCTGCTGATGTTATTGATTTGACGTGACTGTTCAAATTCAAGTCTGAGTCCATTATTACCCCAGATTTCTAACTTGATTTGTAGGTTTTAGAGCGAGACTCTGGAGTGACTGCTAACACTTTCTCTTTATTTCTGTGGGCCAGACGATGATTTCAGTCTTGTCTGAGTTCAGCTGGAGAAAGTTGTTTTGCATCCACACTGATCTGTTGGATGCAGTGACAGAGTGAATCACCTGGTCCATATTCACCTGCCGTCAGTGAAACATAGATCTGAGTGTCGTCTGCATAATTGTGATTGGACACATTCTCGCTGCGTATCAACTGACCTAACGGCAGCATGTAGAGGTTGAATAGAAGGGGTCCCAGGATTGACCCTTGGGGCACCCCACAGGTCAGGGCATCTGGTCTGAGACATAGTTACCAATTTTGACAAAGAACCTCCTGTCTTCCAGATTCCAGACTTTAACCAGTTTAGCGCAGTGCCAGTGATGCCCACCCAGTCCTTAGTCTCTGTAAGAGGATCCCATGATGACAGTGTCAAAAGCAGCACTCAGATCTAACAGAATTAAGACTGAGGCTTTGCCCGCGTCAGTGTTCAGGTGGATGTCATTTGTCACCTTGACAAGAGCAGTCTCAGTGCTTTGATGAGGTCTAAAACCTGACTGGAAAACATCAAATGAGTTGCTTATTAAGAGGAAATCAGTGAGCTGTTGGTAAACAACCTTTTCAAGGACTTTGCCCAAAATGGTAGATTAGAGATGGGCCGGTAATTACTCAGACTGCGGCATCAAGACTGCTCTTCTTTAGGAGAGGCTTTATGACCGCAGTTTTCAAAGAATTCGGAATGTTCCAGATTGAAGCGACATGTTAACTATTTGAGTGAGTGGTGCTAACAAACTGTTCAGCACAGACTTTAGAAATCTGGTGGTAACACATGGGTGATGATCTCCTGGACAGTTTTGTCAGTTACAGGTGCAAAGTGAGTCAGCTTTAAGTGTGTAGGTGGTTTGAGGGTTATTTTTTGCATTGTGGAATTTATAGCACTTTTAATGCCCTGAACTTTGTCATTAAAGAATAATGCAAAGACATTACACTTGGACGTGGAAATGAGTTCTAACAGCAGCTGAGCTGGAGGGTTTGGCAAACAGGACACACGAGTTGTTACTGCAGTTTCCAATTATTTCAGAAAAATAAACTTGCGTGTCCTGTTTGCCATACACGCTTGGTTTATGTTGTCATGTTGTTCACTAAACTTAAAGGCGCACTACATAACTTTTTTACTCCAAAAATCTAAACAAAAAAAAGCATGTTCTGTTGTTGTTGTTGTTGTTGTTATTGTTGTTGTTTTTTTGCGGCTGTTGTTTTGTTTTGATATTGATGGTTTTATAGCAATAAAAATGTATTTTAAAAATCTTTCTGTGAGCGGCTTGTGTCTCCACAAACCGGACTTGGGTTGGAGGAGCCTCCTCCTTCTTGTTTCCATGGAAATGTTGTTCCTTAATATTCCACACAGTATGGCATAATGCCTAACTGCATGCACGGAGAATGTTCCGAAGTATGGTTATTATAACTTTCTATTTCCGTGAAATGATGTAGGTTACTTTCCACCTCCAGAAAGTTATCGTTCTTACGTAAAGTTGAGCACGTTTTACAGTGGACAGGCTACTTTACAGTTTACTTTTCCTTCAGTACATCTGAGAGCAGACATCTGTACTTACTCCACTACATTTTTTAATAGGATTTTAAAAAGTGCTTTTGACATTTCATCTCATACTTTTACTTTAGTATTTTTTTCTCCTGTATGTACCACGGATCTGTTAAAATATCGACTTTTACTCAAGCAATTTAAAAAATGGAGTACAGCACAGGTTGTCCACTAGATGTCGCTCTCTCCCAACATCCGTCCGTCCCGTTGAAAGGACACACTTTCGTCTCTCTCTCTTTGGTCTGGTTCAAACTACCAGGAGGGAAAAGAAACAGCCTCACTTCACTCTCTGCTCCACCACTGCCACTTTGTCGGTCAGCTCTGCGCCGGGGAAAAGCAAAACTTGTGGAAAATATCTCGCAGAGCCTCGTAAACGCTTGTTGTTTGTGTCCTCACTACGTCGAGACGCAAACTGCTGCAAAGTTGAGTTGACCAAGAAATGTCCTGCGTCCGCAACATGGTAAGCACCGCATGCTCTCATATGAATGCCTCTGTTTAGCATCTGCATCGCAATCATACAATAATCCCTGCATAAAAGGTTTTTAATCACCTTGGGAAAAGATAAAACGTCATTAAACATCTATTAATCCTGTGCAAAACTGTATGAAACTGTGAATCAACACACAATACACTGAAGTCACTTTAGCTGCTGTTTATTCTAGTCCATATGCTGTTTGTACATAACCATACTCATAATCACTTATTGTACATGATAGTTTTGTAGTCTTGCACTGTGTTGTATTGTGTTATCTTTACAACTTTTTGTACCTAAACTCTATTCAAAGTATGTCTAATGTTCTAATGTTAGATGGTTAGATTCAAGTCTATTTTTAGTTATTTGTCTTGATTTTTATTGCATGTTTCTAATCTAGTTTCTAATTCTAATCTCTGGGACAAATAAAGGTTCTTGTATCTTATCTTCTCATCTTATCAAAGGGCATCAGTGGACTGCGTTAGTTTGTGTCTTTTTTTCCAGGTGCTTGAATGGCATTAAAGTGACCACGTAAAACTGGTGACTTTTCCATGTATTACCCCCTGTCAGTGCACGGTGGTGACGGTCCATTTGCTGCACATTTCATGGTGCAGTGCTTTGCTTGTGTGTTGTCAGTGTTTGTGCTGGAGTTCCCTTTTGACGCACATTAGTCCAGGGACAAAAGCTGTGTTACTGAGTGAGACGGAGCCCAAGTGTGTGGGATCGTACTGAGTGGGTGGAGGGGGACACCGTGCACCACCAACTCAAGTTTGGGGGGAACTGCCAGGCTGTCGTCGTGGAGACCGGAGGCCGCACAGGTGACCTCTGACCTGGGTACTCTTGGAGGGGTCCTTTGAGTGCAGTGGTTATGGGATTGTAGTGACGCAAGTGGAGGGGCGAGTTTGACAATAAACAGAAAATCGGTGTGTGAACTGCCATAGGGGATCTCGTGGTGACCAGTCCTGTAATCTTGGTTTGTTGTGGTTCACTTGAAAGAGGCTACATTGTTGTTTCTGTTCAGTCTGAGTGACAGGTCAGTGGCAATCGCTGAGACAACTTAAAATACTGTTTTGGGTTCAAGTCACTGCACAAAAATGTGGCCCTCATTCATTCCGCCACTCAATACAGTCCTTTTTATTGCCTATTGAGGAGACACAGCAGCATGAGCAAGCAATATAGACAGATCAGGTTGAGGACTTTGTTTAAATGGCCATTATTACTCACAATAAATGACCTCACTTGTGTTTGCTGGTGCATTTCGACTTGGCAAGTAAATAATTACATAGCAGTTACTGACCCGGGCATTATCAAAGTGTAATAACAACCATTGGAGCGTTTTAAGGAGGTACATTATGCTGGAAAGTTGACTGATGAAAGTTGCCTGGACATGCAATAGTTTAAAAATGCGTTAGGGCTCTAGTCGACTAAGGAAATTCTTGGTCGACTAAAGACATTGCCTGTGCATCGATGAGTTGACTAAAAGAAGCATAGCTGGCAAAAAGCATCTCTATGATCTAACCAAATATCTGACTCTGCATTTGCACAAGACACTGACACTAAGTTCATGAGAATGTATTCAATAACAAATGCATAATAGAGAATAATAACTGTAATGTTAGATATTTATTTATAAAGCACTTCTAAAAACAAGGTTTACAAAGCGTTGCACACTCATCATCATCATACCATACAAACATAAAATCATTAAAATAGTGTACAGAAAAGAAACAGAAAAGAGGCTGTGAATGCAGACAGACAGACAGACAGACAGACAGAGATCAAACAATGAAATAAATAAATAAAACAATAACAAAAAAGATTACATTTTAAAAATGAATAAAATTGAGGAACGCAATTTGATAAAAGTGAGTTTTAAAAAGTGATTTAAAAGATGATACTGATGGTGCAGAAGCAGAAGAAGCATAAAGAGATAAAGAGACCGATTAAGTTAACAATTCACTCGCAAAACTCCCACTAACTCACTCCATGCCGTCTCCCTTTTGCTTTTGTGCATATAAATCTTTATAAACCCAACAAAATATTCAACTTTGGCTGACACCCTCAACCGACTAAATGACTAAGGATTACAAGATTTTATGGTTTTTGGTGAAGTGCTATGCTTCAATTTTTACTGGACAGCTCAATAATGCTTCAATTAGGATAATATGCACTAAGGGTGTGCTAAAATATTGACAGCAGTATATTGTGATGCTTAATTTGATGATAAAGTATCGATATCGTGGGCTTCTGTTTAAATATATTGCCATGAGCATTTTTTTGTTCTTTCACAAGGTTGTGAAAGGATAAATTCTTCATAGTGACTTGTAGTTTGTCAGTCTCTCGGCAGAATGGGACAGCTGATGTGATGTCCTCCTTCAGCTGTCTGTCTCTCGTGTCTCTCTGCATGTGTTTGTTTCCTATCATGGGGCCGGGGCTGTTCATGACACTGTAATTGTGCTGAATATTACACTGGACATGGATCTAAATGCTGCTGCTACATTTGTCTTTGTGCCTGTGATTTAAATTTAAAGTAGACATTTTATTCAAATATTTATTTTCGAGTTGATATTTTGACTTGAAATCTGTATTTGTTTTAAGGAAACATCAGTAACCAATATTTTAAGTCTAGGTTAGTAAAAATACTGAATTGGTTATAGCAGACTGGTTGTAGTGTCACAATGCTAACAGAGTAATGATTTTGATACACAATTTGTTTAGACAATAGAATGGAAATTGTAACACCTAATATTGGTAGTTTCTTTAATATTAGTTTCTGGTCTACACTAGTTCTGATATAGAGTATTTGTTTAAATGAGTAGCCGAGAGTTTTAGTATGATTAGAATCAGATTGTTTTACATCCTAGGTAATTGTTGATTTGATGAGAATTTGACATCGAAAAAGTACATTGAGTATTTTAAAAGGGATTTCTACTTGAATTAATGAGAAACAACTTTGACTTCATAGCCTCTGACTAAACCAAACTACACTGTGGACTGCTCCAGATTATATGGCAGCCAGAGCCCAGTTGTAAATGACTGCTTTGGTCTCGTTGCCTTGAGCTAATCAAACACTAATCAGTCTTCCTCCCTCTCACCAAACCCGGTCAGTAACCACATTCTCCCTCCTTCACACCAGATTATTCCACAGATTTTTCACCATTTGGCCCTTTAATCTTATCCTATTACACTTGACTCTGTGTATTCATTTTACTGGAGAAAGTGCTGGAGTTTAATGTGAAACATCTGGATGTTGACAGAAGTTTCCCTGGATTTTTGCAACTTTAGACATCACATTTTATCAAATCATGTTTTATCAAAGTCATGTTGCCAATATAATTCAAAAGTTAGTCACATTTTTTATTCTTTTTAATTCATTTTTAATTAAAAACATGTCTGCGTATTGATTATAATTATTATTCTTTGTTATTCAATGTTGTATTTACTGTCTCTAAGTAATTTTCCAAGATCTCCCTTGTTGAGGCCTTTGCAGGATCTATTAGTAAGCCCCTCTGACATTGATTGATGTTGCACACATTGACCTGGGTGAAGTTGCTTGGCTACACTTTTAAAGTTGTAGTTTTACAAGACAGCATACACCCAAGGTGCTTTCCTGGGATGACAGATTTTTAAAGAATTTTAAACTTTCCTGTTCCTCACATGGATTTGTTTATATGCCACAACATTTTAGAAATTAGACAATTATATATGGATGTAAAAACAACATAGTATAGTATAGTATGAATTTCACAATATATTAAATTATAAGCTCCTTTGTTTGCATTAATTGGAACTACTTAGACCATGATCGTTTGCACCATTTCAGTGCAGACAACATGAAGGAATAATGTTTTTAAACACTGTTATATCTTAAGGCCTGTTAAGGCATTTTTTAAAAGAAAAAAATAATATTGTACCATAAGATTTTCATATTTTACATTTAGATCAGATGTATTCAACAGTGAAGGGTCAAGTCTGAATGGGAGTATCATGTAGATATGTTTAATATTTCAAAATAGATCCTTGTGTGTGCAGGAATTTGTGGAGCATCTAGCCTTATTTTAGACATTTTCCCCCTGTCCTCTGACCTTGAGGGAGAGAGGTCTCAGTTTGCAGATGGACCCCATACCGTGGCCTTTGTGTCCCTAAAGCCTCCATACGGAAATAGACGCTTGGTACAGAAAACTCTGGCTACAGCTCACGCTGGGACCATTGTCTTGTCAACGAACATTTTGGTGTGTTTTTTTACGCACGTGACTAAGATTATCATCATGCATTTATTGATCCATCTTATCTTCCTGGAGGAGCGGCTGCACAGACAATGTTCAGATACATATACCAGAGGCAGCAGAGTGTTTCTTGTGGTGAATTGTGCTGTTGCAAAGCACTCAAGGCTTTTTTCTGTTTCTTTTATTTGGGGTGAAGAGTAGCAGCAGCCGTGAACAAAAGGCTTGGAGTGAAGGCCCTTTTCTGTGCGTGGGCTCCGTGGTTTATTTATATCCCGAGCAGCCACTCATCAATGCTTTTCTGCATCAGCATTTGGGCTTGCTGCTGCGCTTCTGCCAATAAAACCATACACCAACTTCATTTAAGAACTGCATTTTCACTTGACAGCTCAGTAATGCTACAATTAGGATAATATTTATCTGGGGAGTCCTAACATATACTTAATTTGGTTATGAAGTATCAATATCGTGGACTGCTGTATCGATATATCGCCATGAGCATTTTTTGGTACTTTCCCTAATCTTCTTGCTTATTTTGAGAACGTAAATGTGTGCAATGCAGTTGGCATAGACACCGTTAAATTAAGTAGGAAATTAACAAAGAAATACTGTTTTATATATATCTTTGTTCTTCGTAAAACAGTTATAGGTTATATATAGGCACATGATATTCTATATATCATAGAATATCATGTGCAATATGTATCGCTTATCAAAGTAAAACTAAATTGAATTGTGATCTCCTTCCTGACATTTTGGTTAGTGTCATATAGTGATTCCTATTCTATATTTAATTCATCTGTCATCTCAAACACCCATTTCTCCTATTGGCCAATCACTGTAAGGCTCTGAGTGACTGACAGCTGTGAACTTTCAGAAGGAGCAATAGAAAACTATAACGTGTACATGAATCGTGATAAAATCGAAAATTATGATCTGCTTCCAAGAAAATGTTTTGTCATGTTGCCCTCCCCTTGCACTGATCATGTTGCCTGACACACCATTCTTCCAGTTGTACATTACATATACATTAAAAGGATGGCAATGTCAAGCAACTGATTATGTCCCATTATGTCCCACTTTATTATATATTTATTTATTTAAATGGAAAGGTTTATACTATGAATTGTTGATATATGTTTATTTTCTAGGGCGATGTTTCTCGAATTGCAGGTGACTGTTTGACCTTGAATAGTTCCTCTCTTCAAACCGGACCGCCAGCATGCCGTCAATCTCTGGTTACTCTATGTGTTCGTCTTTAAAGAGGCTCAGGCAGAGGAAATGAGTCTAGCCCTGGTTGTTGTCTCGTCTAGGTGACTGGTTGTTTTAAATCTATCTATGCATCTGCCAGTTTTATCTCAGACTCTGCCTCTCACACGTTCCCCACTGTCAGGGAATGTCAGTGAAGTCTCCTACAATCTTTCGCTGGCACCTGCCAAAGTGTTAAAATAGACTGCCTTCCTTTATCATGGACCTCCTCCTTTTTCATTTTTCAACTGGTTTAAAAAAAAAAAATTGCAGCAAAGGGGAAAAAGTGCACTGTAAAATCACATTCTCGAAGTGGAATGTCTTTAATAGTTTGCCAGTTTCAACATTGTTCACCTCTGGTTGGCAGCAGGCTTTATTAGCTGAGATTCTTGCATGCCCACCCATCAGTACCAGCTTCACAAAGTCAAAGCACCAAGGACATGAAATCAGACCCTGTGCCTTCATCACGTGGTGTGGAAAGAAGAAAGGAAACAGTCTCTTTTGGTGAAGGAGTTTGGAACAATGTCTTTTTGTCTCCCAGTACTCGTCTGAAGATCTCTTGTTATGCAATCTGATATGAAGCAGGACCCATCTTAGCGACTTACACATAGCTATTGTCCAGACAGTCCCCTGCGTCTCTTTTCCTCTGGGCTCCCGCTGATTGTCTTTGAACTCAAGTCTAATCCGTTATTATTGACTTATTATCCAGGAAATAAAACCTACTACATTTGGAATGTGTGCAAAGAACTTGGCTATTTTTTGTCACTTGGGGGTCAGGAGTGATCGTCTTAAGAAACCTTTTTACAAATGTGTGTCTTTTGTCCTAGAACTCGGCAAACAAGTCTAACCACAGAGAGCTTAAGGCACAACAAAGAGATGATGAAAAAGAAAGCATAGGGGACCAAAACAGGGTATAGGGTGAACGGGAAACTACCTTGCTGTAATGTTGTAATACTGTCTGCCTGCATCCCTTTTAGCAGCACAAAAACTGTCGTCATTCAGTGCGCTTGGTCAGTTTGTTCTGGGTGACAAGCTATCACACTGTGGCCAGCAGTGGGACATTGGCTGGAACCAAGCACCTCCCCAAATGCCACCCCCTGCTTGAGAAACAGGAAATCGTGTGGCAATGATAATGAGAAGCACAGAATGACAGAGTGAGCATGGGATAAGTAGAGCACTGTTGGAAGTGGAGAAAAAAAGTACAGGTAAATAATTCTTTGTTATCAAAATTGAGGCCTGGTTTAAGAGGATGTGATAAGAAGACAACATAGAGGAGAACTCTGCCTTTCTGGTACTGCTTCTTTCTATGGACATGTTATTGCTTTGGCTAGAAGGTTCCACAGTATGGCATTAAACTTATCCATCACCAGAACAGGCCAAGTTACAGGTTGGATTTGTGGCGTAAGAATGTAGGTTTTTGTGTCATGTGTCAAATTTGTGCTCTTCTCATCGGTCTTAACATCGGCCTATATCGGATATTGATATCGGCTCAAAAAAATCCCTAATTGTCAGCAACAAAACCACTCTGAATGAAGAAAATGCCATACTGCGGGACATTCTGGGCAAAGCAATAACATCCCTATGGAAACAAGCAGGTGGCGGACACTCGACCAGAAAAGTAGAGCACAAACTATGCTTTATAGGGTGATTTTCTTGAAATCAAGTAATAAATTGCCATGTTTTTACAACAATTTATGGCTTAGTTACCTTTGAGTTCATCTACAAACTTTGAACATTCCCTTGTGATACCTTTGCTGAACGTAAGCGATACCTCGAATATCATTTAAGAAGCTGCAGAACTTGTCTTCACAGCTGAAAAAATTATCATGGCAAAGTTGTGTTCTTGCTTTTCTATAGTCGCAGATCAGGCAGTATTTTGTAGAGTTAGTGGCAGTGAGTGCGCTGAAGCAGGATGGTTGTTAATTACTTTGCCCACGAGGAATGCTTGTTTGCAGTGCATGCATTTGAATTTGTTTTTTAACCTAATCATCCTCCCGGGTGGTTTACGTCATGCTGTGCTGCCTCCCTTTTTCACTCCCAGCAGCATTGAACAAATCTGCTAATTAACTTGAAATTATTGAATGATGAAAATAGAGCAGCACCGAGCTCACAGAACAAACATAATTCACATATATTCAAAATAACATTTCTTTCCGTTGCATTTTTCCTGTTTTGAAATTTGCCGATGTGTGTTTGTTCGGTCTATTTGCTGCATTGGAATTCCCCTCAGGACTATTAATGGCTCACTGCTGCGTAACACAATTTAAGACCTTCTTTGTTCTTTAACTATTCCTAATTTCCTAATTTTGTTTCAGAAGTTTTGCTTTCTCCAACTCCTTTCTACAGCCCGCGGCAAAGTTTTTTTTACAACGGCACAAGGTGAACAGCAGCGTTGTTTCTGTTGGACCTGTGCTTCTTGTTGCTATGTTGTCAATGTAAACTGCACAGAAGAGTTGATCAAAATCAGCTGAAGAGAGAGTTTTTCAGTTTTTCACACTGAGACGCTGCCAATGATCAAACTCTGTGTTTATTTAAAGAGAAAAGTAAAGTGCTGATCCAATGAACAGGGCACCAACATCAACATGATTTTACCACTTGACACCCTCACGCTTATCCTGCAGAGCTCATCCCAGAGACTTGCTGATGCACATAGGGCTGCATGATTAATTCATATTGAATTCAAATTGAAACTATTGTTGAATGGATTTTTGTTTCAACAGTATATATTTCAATCCCTCTACAAATGTTGATGTTCCTGGAAATGTATTAGCTAATTTAATAGCAATTGCAAAAAAGCAGAGAAGCTGTTAGTCATTTAAAATCAGCGGTCCCCAATCTTTTTTCTCATAAGGACCAGTCAGCATTGCTCACCCCTACTTACATCTCATGTTTGCTGTTTATCAGATTAGTTGGCTCAGTATTTTCATAGTAAAACACATGGACAAAGCAATAGACTATAAAACTTAAATAGAATACATTTTAAAAGATATATATATCTCTTTTCCTCTGAGCCCCAGCTCGGTTGGAGATCCCTGTTCTAAATAATTCAGCTCAAGTTCAATCATTGAGACAGATTCTGTTAGTTAATCCAAAATTATTTCAACAGAATCAATGAACACAATAAACATATCAGATACTCGCTGCAGCCTTCATAAGTGATAACAACGTTTATTTTCCAGGTTTGGAAGTCGCATCAGAAATGGGTTCTTCATGAATGTCAGTTACTTTTAATTTGTCAAAATTGTTGGAACTATTAGCTATTTCTGTCTATATTAAAACAACAAGAGCACACTGTAGAAAATGTAAAGTGGTCTAGCAAAAGTGTTGTGGGTGGGATGATGTGGGAACCATTCAATGTCTTTTGGAATAATGGCAAAAGCCGACTCCTACGTGAACTGCAACAGAAAACAAAGACTCCACAGAGGAGAGAAAGGGACTCCGGTAACCCCTCCGCCTTCCCAGGCCTAGCTCTTCTTGTAATGAATTTAATAAGCAGCTCCCTCTCCTGGGCTTTTGTCCATAATTTTACATCATACAGCTCATTAGATGGTTAAATTATCAGTCATTAAATGTCTGATGTTACAGGTCTTCCCTCATTCTCATGGGAAAGACAGGTTACAATGACTGATGAGATTAAATATAGGACCTTCTCACGTTACAACTGGTATAGGTGTTAGCACGTTAATTATTACCCACACTGAAATGTTAAGAATGTGGTTTTGCTTCCTCATTGGTCTGGATCATGGCTCTGGACTGACCCAGGTTTAGTTGACCGTCAGCGTTGGCAAACACTGAGCTCTGGTACTTCGTGGTTAACCGAAACCAAAGAAGACTTGGATCAGGTTCAAAAACAGGTGAAATGCATGGCATATTTTAGTTGTTTGCATTCTCCAATTTCTGTGGGAAAATATTTCAGATTGTTATGGAGACACACAATTTAGTGTGAACCGTCAAGAGTAAATCAGTCAGATAAGGGCAGATAGGGTTAATATTCAGTGAGTTTTAACACAGTGAACCAGTTTTCCATGACCTGGGGTCACTGGTTTGTTTGCCACCTGAGCAATATGCAAAAAATATAATAAAATTTTTAGAGCCTAAATCATGATTTAGATTTTTATCATGATTCATGCAGTTAGTCCCTTTTTATATGCTATGAAGAAGTAACTCCAGCCATCAACTTCTTCTCCCTCTTCTGACAAAGACTGACCAATGGGATGAGAAAGTGGTTAAAGGTGTGTTTGAGCTGCATTAAACAGAAAAGCACTGAATTATGATGACATTAAAATCAAAATGACAGATTGTCTCAGGATCAGATAACAATTTGTTTTTATCACCCTAGCCCCCAGCCCTGCCATACTGTTGGCAAATGCAAGTCCAAATGGCACAGTATATATTATTATTATTATTATTATTATTATTATTATTATTATTATTATTATTATTATTATTATTATTATTATTATTATTATTATTATTATTATTATTATTATTAGTTTATTTTGTTGGTGACATCTTAATGCATGTTAATGAACCTGCATGATATACATCGTGTAAACACACTGGATTGTCACTCTCACAAACATTATATAACATTAACATTATTCGACTGGAGAATTAAAATAACAAAATACTGAGCCCAGAACCCGGCAACATGGTTATGTTTTCTCAAACACAGTGAAGGTGGATAAGACCGACTACCGACCCACAGGTGAAGTCATCTGAAGACTTACATAACATCAGTCGGATCCAAATCAATAGATTTTCATGAAACACCAGTGACCCCAGATAACCCATCCTTTACTGTATCTCTGGGAGTAATTGAATTTTGTGGAGAAATACAATAGTGTTCAGTCAGCAGAGGTTGTAAATGCCAAGGCACCCTTGGCAGGCGACTGTTAACCCAAAAGAGGCTTACTGTAGTGAGAAGCGACCATAGCAACATTTCTGTTTGGAATATATTGGATGACTCTTGAGTATGGGCATACATTTCAGTTAATTGAAATTAGGGATGTAAAGATGATTCTGTTAATGGATAATTGTGATTATTCAGGTCACAATAATAATCAAAAAACGAAAACATAATAACAGTGATTATAGGTAGGCGATATATTAAAGAAATAGATAAGATCGCAAATGGTTGCTTTGGAGACATGTAAAATCAGAATATCGAGTATATTGTCTACAATTAAAACTATTAACCAGACCAAAACTTAAAATCGTCCAAATGAGGGTATACACTTATATTTCTACCCGTAAAATAAAATCTAAATACTGTTGAAATAAGATTTTAAAACATATTTTATACAACCCCTATAAAGATTGAGACAATTGTGATTAGGTTTTAGAAGTAATTTCAATTCAATACATATGTTGTTTTATCTGGATGTTTATGTCACATTTGGTTTGATTTTATAAAGCTGGTCACGTACAAGATGAAAAACTACACAATCTAAATGAAAGTGAATTAGGGATATTCTTTGTTGTTTTGTCATGGTGTCAGAAGAAGCAGTTCATTTATCTCTAGGTCAATGGCAATACAAAGCCACTCAATGTACATAGTCAAAACCGTGATCCAGACTCAGTGTGGTATGTTTTTTTCTGTGACAAATCGCCATTCCTAATGTAGGCTATAGACAGAGCCTGGCCAGAGTTAAAAGTTTTCTTGTTGTTTATCTGTAGACCATGTTGGGGACAGAGGACACAGTTGCAAACTCAATAGGGGCCTGTGTCTTCCTCTACGACGACAGGTGACCCTGTGACCCCTGTAAAGACTCCAAGAACTTGTCATCAATGGAAAGAGTGTGCGGCTGAACAGTGGGTTTTTAACTTCAGCACCAGGGCTTGTAACATATAGTAATTTATATGTCTGCATTTCACACTTGTCTCGTCTGTCATTTATGTCACAGAGCCTTAAATATAAGACAGTGTTCTCTCAGCTCATTCAGAAAACCCTGAGAGATGTGTAATGACATAATATAATAAAAATATGGTGTTATATTCACACATAAGCGAAATATGATATACAAATGTGCATTCATCGCACATGAAAAAGAATACTGTATATCAGGGCTATTCAACTTAAGGCCCAGGGGCTAGATCAGATCATTTGGCGGGCCTGATCTGCCACCCGGCGACCCATCTTCCGAATATTATTATTAATTTTATTTCTGGTTTTCTGGTTTGATTCTGGGTTAGTCTTGGTTCCGACCTGGTTAGTAGCCTATCTGGCCCAGAGGCCCCCCAAGAAGTCTGGCCCTCAGGAAAATGTATTTGAATAGCCCTGCTGTGTATGAATGCTTTGACTGTGGGTCTAAATAACCTAAGGAAACGTGTCTCGTTGCATCCCTGCCTTATGTCGGAACAAAGTCATTCAAACGTGAGAGACAACACCTGTGAGATTCAGACTGAACTTTAAAGTATCTCTTACCTTTACCTCTCAATAGCACTCATTTATATTACCTTATGGAGTGAGCTCATGTTAGCTGTGCTAGGACGGTCCGCTCTGCTTGCCTTTACAGTCTGGTTAAGGTGTACCACGCTCATTTAAAAAAGCATGCGAATATAATGAACAACTGTTAAAGACTGCCCTCCTTTCACTGCTTGAATATCCCAGTTTAGTTAGTCCTTACATTAAACATATCAATACAATAATACAAATACATAGAGGCTACAGTACATAGTATAACATATTATCCTATGCACCTTTGTGATGTCGTCCTGATGGGAGAAGCTCAAAACCATGGTTCAGTGGGTGGGACGGGTCAGTCTTGAAGGTTCTTGTCTTCCTTTCAGTTTCCTGGGGTCTGGTCAACTAGTTTATTCTTATATTTTACAGAAGTGAATATGAACCAGGAGATGGTGTTACTGTATATGAGATGACTGACTCGATGATGGATTTGTTGTCACTTTTTAAAACGCTAACGTTCAACTTCGTCTGTAGGAACAGACAGTGTCTTTGTGCTGGCGGAAGATAATGTGACTGTCCAACAGGATCCACAAGTCCTTGAAGGCCTCCACCTGCTCCATGGTCTCTAACAGCAAACATATACCTCATTTAAGTAACATTTTGGAAGCTACACTTAAAAGGTCACCATTTTGAAGTGATATAACCAAATGAATGGAGTGGAGCAGGTGAGTTTGAGTGGGAGTGGGAGGTAAAACTAAAGCTGTTTTCTGCACAAAAGATGAGGTCAGTGAGTGCTGTCGTGTTTTACTGCTCCACAGCTGTGAGAACCAACAGAGCTTATGTAAGAGAGTACGCTGCTGTGGGGGAGGTTTGGATGTAACAGGCAAACTTAACCTGCAAACATAAACTTTGGACATGATGAATTTTGAATTTATGGGGGAGTGTGATGTTGATTGACCCGTTCTTGCACTGCACTGTGTTTGCATCTGCCTCGGAAAACTGACAAGTCCTTTCATTTTTGTGAGATTGTAATTTTGACAACACTTCTTTTGAGATTTGATACACAGATAAATCATCTTCATATTGGGGATGAGAAGGTGCTTTGAGGATCAAAAAGAGTCTGATGTTTTGAAGGAACAATCTTCAATCAAAGAAATTAAATAACTTTTAACTTAAATAAAAGGTACAGCTCATGACCCTTTCCAATTAGACACAGCAGAGAGGAAACAGCTTTGATCAGTGTGCGTGATTTAAAGAGGTGCGTAGTGTTTAGGCCCCGTGGCTAGTTGTGCTGGCTGTAAATCTCACTGTGTTTCCTAGTTTACTCAGGCCCATAAACTACACAGCAATTATGGAAAACAACTGGGTGCACCATTTTTCAGAGCTGTGAGGGTTTGAGGTTGCAGCCTAAAAGGATTTTAGCCAAAATAAATTGTGTTGCCTCAATCTTCCCCTCCACATCTGATCTTCCCATCTAACATCGATTTGCCTCTCATGACACAAATGCAGTAAAAAAACTCAACCTAAAAATACTGTGTCAGACCTTGGCCTCTTGCCATTAGGGTTGACTCACTCATGATTTATTCATACAATGTCAATTACATCTTCAAACATACACCACCTGCCCCCAATCAGATCAATCATGTCACGCTCGGACATATTTTTCAGCCTTCCAAGTTTATCTATGTCTGATTTGATGAACTATATGATTCAATCTATTCATTTGCACTGTTCCTGTTTTCAGGAACACTGACTGAGATCTTCAGATGCACTTTTGACATTTGGTACAGATGAAATACCTTTAAACAGTAATAAATGTTAGTGTGTTAGAAGGATGTGTCACTGAGAGTGACGCTTTAGATGGCAGTGGCTCAGACACTTACATTTCATGAGGAATAACCCCTTGAGATGAATGAAACATGAGTGCCCTCTAACCAAGTAGTATTTTTAGTTAATAAAAGAATATTTAAAGGTACACTATGTAACATTTTTGGAGATAAATCAGCCATTTGCTTGGCTCAATGTCGTCTGGAGTTGTAGTCTTACTATGAGCTGGGTCACCTCTCCACAGATCTGACCTATACCATGGCTTGGCGGCATAACATGCTTGTCTCCATGGAAATACAATTAATGCCGTACCTTGGACTATTCCAAGCAAAGCAATAGCATCTCCATGGAGACAAGCGGCTCATATAATAACAAAACTTGTCAGAAAGATTCAATATTTCAATATTTTTTTATCGTTGTATTTACCGGCAGTACTCCTTAATGTTTTTGTTTTGTATGAAACTGATAAAGCAGAGGACATTTACCAGTGTTCGACTGTCTCTGGTGCCACGTCCGCTAGCCTTGCACTAAACAGAGCTCGTACCTCCCTCAGGTCCTCTTTATAGTCTAAAGGCTGCAGCATTTTACGGTCTCAATGGTTTATAGCTGCTTGGGTGTTTATGCACAGGAAGAGAGAGGGTCACTTGGGTGAAATCAATAGTAAACCTTAATGAGGTTGTCTGAAAAAGAGCAAGGTGGGGATGTGTTGGTACATAGAGAGATATGAGCACGTTAAATCATTCAAACATGAGAAGATTGTCAACAAATCCTTTTTGACGACCATGGCAAGTCAATACATCCGGTATGTAGTGTTTTTGAGTTGTTCGTTTTCCTGAATTTAAGAAAGCTATCAAAAAAACTATTTTAGCAGCTCTGTATCACGCTGTGGTGGGAGAAGTGTAGTTTTTTCCAGCTGTGATCCGAGACAGCTGTCTGTACACACAAGTACAGCTGATGACACGTCTGTGGGCTCCCTCAGGGCAGAGCTACATCCGCTCAGCACAAAGAGACGCAGGGCGTGTGATTTGGTTCAGCAACTCATTTGAACTTTACAAATGTTTACAAACATACAAAGGGCTTTTTCAGGGTATATTATTTTGAATCTGACCTTTGTCATTAGTTTATTCTGCCTTTCATTTTTACATTTCTGTTCTGTTGAGGTCATTACGGTCATAATGAAAATAGTCATTAAACAGTCCAGCAACTCCATAGGTGTTTTCACACATAACAGTATCCTGAACTAGGAAATCTAGATATAATCCTCAAGTTCCTATTTAGTCATAGGAACTTGTGCTCCCAGCTCGCTTTACACAGCGACAGTGTATGTAACAATGGGTCTAAATGGCCTTAACATTAGCATCTGTATATTGTGGAATATTGAAATATTTAACTAAGTTGGGGTAGGAAAAATAAAGTTTTCTCCCCTTCATCCTACACCATTTTGTGCCAATTTTTATCTGAATTTTAATTACTATTATATATGATATTTGTTCTTAAGAATTGTTTTTGTACAATGTTATTATTAGAATTATAGCCTTTATTTATACAGGGAGGGCCCTTGAGAGCAAGCTCTCATTTACAAGAGCGCCATGTTAGCACATTAAAACCTTTACAAATTAAAACAAAGGATATACAGAAAAAATGCCAATAAAAATGTACACACACACACGCCAAAGAAGTATTGGGCAACTTAAAAATGTGCAAGTTCACCCATTTAAAAAGATAAAAGAGGTTTGTAATTTTCATCATAGGTACACATCAAGCGTGAGAGACAGAATGGAAAAAACTGGGCAGTATTGGGTAGCCAGCAGAAGTTACTTTTAATACTTTGTAATGTAGTCTTGGTTGGCAATGACAGAGGTCAAACAGTTCCTGCAGTTCTTGATCAGGTCGACACACACTTTAGTTGGTATTTTGGCCCACTCCTCTGCACAGATCTTCTCTAGAGCTGTGATGTTTGAGGGCTGTCGCTTGGCAACACGGAGTTTCAACTCCCTCCACAGGTTTTTGGTTGGGTTGAGGTCTGGAGACTGGCTAGGCCACTCCAGAACCTTGATATGCTTTTTAACGGAGCCACTCCTGTGTTTTCCTGGCTGTGTGCTTTGGATCGTTATCATGCTGGAAGACCCACCCATGTTTCATCTTCACTGTATGTGTGTGTGTGTGTGTGTGTGTATATATATATGTATGTATATATATACACACACACACACACACACACACACACACATATATACACACACACACACACACACACACACACACACATACACACATATGTATATGTATATATATGTGTGTGTGTGTGTGTGTGTGTGTATATATATATATATATATATATTTCTTTAATTTTTTTTAAAGTAAAAACACACAATATGGAATACAACCATTTAAAACACTGGCTTTGAGGATAGTCTTTTAAAAGTGACTTGTTGACATTAAATAATGAAAGTGTTTTTCCCTAGCTCCGGACTGATTCTGTGAGACTGTAAAATAAGAATATCCTGAGACCTCAAGGAGTGTATACTTGATCTGAAGTTCAGCAAAACTCAACAAGAGTTTCATAAACAAACAAAAGGCAATGCTGTTCTCTTCTTGCATCCAATGATCACCAATTGTCATCCTACTTTAGAGTATAATTGACAGTGGTGAGTTCTGTATCCTTCTCCTGTAATGAACCTTAATGCTGAATGATAAACTGAGTTCAGAGGTTTGAACACTGTTGCTGTAGAATGCATACATATAATATCGCCATAATCCAGCACTGAGAGAAATGTAGCCTGGATTAACTGTTTTCTACAATTAAGAGGAATACACTTTTTATTTCTAAGGAAGAATGACAATCTGGCTTTAAGATTATTGGTCAGCTCTTGTATGTAGTGTTGTACATATACTTGTCTTACCAATAAGGTTTCTGGTCTGACTGGACAGTACCTCCCCCAGAGCAGGGGCTAAAAAGTGTGGCCTAGTTCTTACTCTCTGTGAAAACTTCTTGCATGTCCTTAATTAACAACTTAAACTTAAATCACAACTATCTTATTTCTTTTTTGCAGCGCCTCCTATCTCCTTGCAGAGTCCTGTAACCAATGGCAGCCTCTGTTCAGACTCTTCCTCTGTCCCGTGGGCCCAACAAAACCTTCCGCAACCCCTTCTCAGCCCAGCCCCTCTCGCCCCGCTGTGGGATGGGTAGCGTCGGTAGTTTGGTGGAGAGGCCAGACGTGTCTCCAACTAAATCCAATCGTGCAGTGCCCCAGGTGAGACCCAAACCTTCCAATGGGCTGTTGAAGAAGGGCCTGGGCCAGAGGGAACTCCTCAACTACCTCAATATCACTAGGTATGTGGCTGTAAGACACAATATTGTATCATGTAGATCTCACTTTATAGACTGATAGACTCACTCTTTTATATCCTGGCAGGTCAAGACATAAGAAATGTGAGGAAGGAAGTATTAGAGCTGAATAATATTGTAAATAAATGTAAATGTAACCTGACGATTAATGTGATTTTGATTACATTTGTCATTTATGTTTTTGAACTCGAGATTCAGTTTATTGCGGACAATTTAAACATGTCCCAAAGCATCAACAACACATCATTCAGATATCAATTGCTTAACTATAACGAATAGTAATAATCACTTGTCAATGCTTATCAAGACATGTTTAGAGGTCTTGAGGCATAAACACGAGGAAAAGGATGTAGTGCATTTAAAAGAATGGCTTGAATGGTGATTGAGACTAATATGATTGGTAGAAGAATTAGAAACAAATTGGTTGGAAAACGCCATATTTTTGATTAACATAACTAATCTAAAACTGCTTTTTACACAGGAAAGACCCCAAAGTAACTCAAAGCGGTAACAATAAAAGAGGCATCATCTCCAGCCTCACGTCTCTTAGTGGTTGTGATGAGGACACATACACCAAGGTCTACAACAAGGATGGCACTGAAGTGGACCTGACAAAGAACTCATTACCAAGCGCAGGCAAATATGAAAAGGTATTTTGCATTACACATCTACTAAGAACTTGTATTTGTTTGACTCTACACTATGAAACAGATAATATAAGTAACCTAAATTCTGACTTCTAATTACTAGTTACCTTCAAAATCTTCAATTAGTTATGCTAGATGTGGCCATAATAAATCAGATGTATTAATTTAAAGAAAGATTTGTTCAAACTTGTCATACACTTAGTCATACACAGGTTATGTTTATGTTGTGAAAACGATCAAATTTCTTAACACAATCTTTACTTCAGCAGAGACCAAGAAGGATATGATTATTTTTTATTCTGACCTGAATTGACCACCACACAGAACGTACTATGGAATAGAAAAGAAAGTGATATATGTCTTTTAATGCTTTTAACTTTTTATTCTTTTCAGTCCCGTTTAAGGACTTCAGCTTTCAAGCCTGTCACACCAAAAAACTTCAGCTCAATGCAAAATCTGTACCCGTCGTCTAAACTGGAGGAAGAGGATCATGGCATTTCAAACGGGCTGCACCGAGCTTTTGCACACGTGCCAAAAGCGGTCTCTACATCCTCCTCCTCGTCATCGCCATCTCGATATGGAGGTCCCACAACAAACACTAACAAGGTATTTCTAAACACAAAACTAATTAGTCAGTGCTAAAATGTGCCTGTAAATGTCTTTGTTGAGGTTCAAGTCCAGCATAAAATGTGAATGGGCCATAAAATTAACCAGAAAATGTCACTTTATATTCATGTTTGGGAGATGACACTAAATATTTCTTGTATTTAAAAAAAAGTTTAAATCGTAGACAATACACATTTCTATTCTAACTTTGCATTAAGAGAGCGGGTGACTCTAAATTGGCCTTAGTGAAAAAAGTGAGGGTATAGACTCTGACATCTAGATATTTGTAGACATTAATTACTGGGTTGTGACTGAAGTCTAATTATGTGCAGACTCTCTCCTCTGTGCGTGGGACCAGTCACGAGGAAGATAACTTGTCCGACTCGGGCCATAACTCCATGAACAGCCTGCCTCCTTACCGACCTCCTTTCAGACCGCATTTATCTCAAATCAGGTCAGTGGCAACATCTCTTCTTTTGATTGTGGTTTGTGGTTGCACTAACGGCCTTTCCTTTGTTCAGTGCATCTATGGGTCACATTAACACCATTGGCTCTTTGGACCGGGCCAGTCAGGTGCCAAAGAATGCAAGGGCCGGTGGTGTGCCCATGGCGGAGATGGCCTGTCGGAGTATGGCCACGCTCAGCCGCTTGACCCCCCACGGAGAGGCCCCGCCTCCATACGAGTGGAGCCTGTCTATGTCTGTGGAGGATGTTGTGAGTCCTTGTTCTTTTCCCAATCTTTCCTGTCATGCTGATTGAATGAATCATTTTAAAGTTCATACTGACAGGTTTTTATGTTTTTCTAATTATTACTTTGTATGGTGGGATCGTAACTGTTCTATCTTTGTCATCAAGACATAAAATTCCATGCAGGGACAATTTCTGTGCAAGGATCATAAGTTTAACATTCATTTAACAAAATAAAGGTGTTTTTACATGTTTTTTATTTGTCAAATCATAACTATTGTGTAAATTAATCTGGAATTATGGTGAATTTTTTCTACCTCCAATTTGAAAAAATTCCCTAGAACACAGCTCGAACTGGTAAATCCTACTGGTCGAGGGACTCCCACTTCACGTACGAGATCAATTGTGATGCCTTACAACAGCTTTAATAACCAGGTTTGAGTGGTTAACCACCACATAAACACTGTAAATGTTAATTACAAGTCAAATCCCACAATATTCAGATATTTAACATGCTAGGTTAGTAGGTTTAATCTTTACATTATTAGCCAAATTGTTTAAAACAAGTGAATTCAGGTGGAACGCTTTGAAGTCAGACTCAAATGGGAAATAACTGACTTCCCAGTCACCTGGAAAGCACCATCACCTCTTCGTGACATGCCATTTTTTCCCCAACTAAGTTCTGCTGAGACCCAGTTAGCTAGCCTGTCCCAAAGCACTAACCTTTACCAAATGAACTGTTCCTAAACCGAATCCTTACACTAACTTAATCCTCCATCCATCCATCCATCTTCTTCCGCTTTATCCGGGGCCGGGTCGCGGGGGCAGCAGTCTAAGCAGGGACTCCCAGACTTCCTTTTCCCCAGACACTTCCTCCAACTCCTCCGGGGCGGGAAATCCCCGAGGCGTTCCCAGGCCAGCCGAGAGACATAGTCCCTCCAGCGTGTCCTGGGTCTTCCCCGGGGCATCCTCCCGGTGGGACATGCCGAACACCTCCCTAGGGAGGCGTCCAGGAGCACCCGGAACAGATGCCCGAGCCACCTCAGCTGGCTCCTCTCAACGTGGAGGAGCAGCGGCTCTACTCCAAGCTCCTCCCGTGTGACTGAGCTCCTCACCCTATCTCTAAGGGAGCGCCCAGCCACCCTGCGGAGGAAACTCATTTCGACCGCTTGTGTCCGTGACTTGTCCTTTCGGTCACTACCCAAAGCTCATGACCATAGGTGAGGGTAGGAACGTAGATTGACCGGTAAATCGAGAGCTTTGTCTTTCGACTCAGCTCCTTCTTTACCACAACGGTCCGATGCAGCGACCGCATCACTGCAGACGCTGCACCGAGCCGCCTGTCAATCTCACGCTCCATTCTTCCCTCACTCGTGAACAAGACCCCGAGATACTTGAACTCCTCCACTTGCAAGGACTCCCCACCCACCTGGAGAGGGCAAGCCACCTTTTTCCGGTCGAGAACCATGGCCTCGGATTTGGAGGTGCTGATTCTCATCCCAGCTGCTTCACACTCGGCTGCAAACCGTCCCAAGTGATGTTGCAGGTCCAGGCTTGATTGGAGCCATCAGGACAACATCATCTGCAAACAGCAGAGATGAGATCCTGTGCTCTCCAAACCGGACCCCCTCCGCCCCCTGACTGCGCCTAGAAATTCTGTCCATAAAAACAATAACAATAACAATAACTTAATCCTAATTGTGAAAAAGGTCTGCTGCTCCAGGAAGTCAAATTATAAACTCTTCCAAATTCGTGGAAACTGGCCAAGATTAATCACTTTAAATTATGCATATGTTTTACAATAGGTGCGAGATTTGGAAGAGCGTCTTGTCGAAAAGGAACAGGAAATAAAACAGATGAAAAGAAATCTGGATGAGAGTGAGGGTGCCATTGCTCAGGTGAAGTTGAACAGAAATAAAATGTTTTGTCTCATTATCTGCTCTTTTGAAGACTAACTCCACCCTCTCACTGTACGTAGGTTTTTGAAGGGAAACAACGTTTGTGGGAGAAAGAGGTTGGTGAGCTGAAGCGTCTCTATGCAACAAAGTTACGCCAATTTTCTCAACAAGCTCAGCGGTCCCAGCGCAGTCTGCAGTTACAGCTTTACAAAACTCAACAGGAAAAGGCCAAGCTACAAGAGGAGCTGGACAGCCTGGGAAAAGAGAGAAGCCAAGTCTCAGGAGACAGGGTCAAAATAACTAGTCCCAATTTGGAAGAGACACAGTGGGAGGTGAATTGACGCAAAATAAACATTTCTAAATAGAAAATAAATACAAAATATTCTACATAAATCTCTATTGTTGTGTTGTTCGGTATTTCAGGTGTGCCAGAAGTCAGGGGAGATTTCGTTGTTGAAGCAGCAGTTGAGGGACTCCCAGGCCGAAGTCACCCAAAAGCTCAGTGAGATTTTCCACCTGAAAAATCAGCTGAGAGAGACGCGCACTGTGCTGAGTAGCCGGGAGAGCCAGATTGAAACTTTGAAAATGGCAGCAGATGGCACCCCCAGACGACGATGCTTTTCTCAAACTGGACGCCAGGAAAGCAACACACTCGATTGTCCAGGTAATATTTTATTCGTTGTTTTCTTTAATAAGTGTGTATAAAACATGGGATGGCTGTAAATAAGTATGACTTATGAACTTGAATGAAGTCTATTTGAATGCTTGAACGCTGGCCAGAAGAAGAGGTAAAAGTTAGCAGCCTGTCTTTCATTAAATTTCCCCTTAGGACTGACTGGAGTGTACGTCAAACCATGTGTATGTCTTCGTTTCAGGAGGGTCTGGGGGGCCCACAGAGGAGCGTCTGCGTGCAGAGCTGCTTCTGGAGAGACGCCAGAGCGAGGCCCAGGCTTTGGCTTTTGAAGAGGAGAGACAGACGTGGCAGGCAGAAAAGGACAAGGTCATCCGCTATCAAAAAGAGCTTCAGGCCAGCTACTTGGACATGCATCGCAGGAACGAGGACCTAGAGAGGCAGCTACAGCAGATGAGAGCGTGTGGTGAACGGGACAAAGCGTGCGAAGGAGCCGGGCCAAGTCGGACATTAGAGCGAGATGTACCTCCGCTGACCAGTGAGACAGTGGCAAATCAGACTGACAGACCGAGCTCCGGGTTACCATGGATAGACCGAATTGAGTCATCTGAAATTTGAATGTGATCGACTTATTTGCAATGAAAATACCCTCTGGCAGGGTTCACATGGGAGGTACGAGCTGCTAGAAATCTTGTTTATTTAGTGTAAATGCAACAAATAATATTACCACAGCAAGGCAACAATCAGAAACATGATACTTAATTTTCAGGGTACAGGGATGAGTGATACAAAATGATATTAATTAGTTATACTTAGTACTTAGTTTTCAAATCAAATTATTCTAATGCGATTACACTATATTTTACAATTTAGACCTACAAAGGTACAGCACTATAAACTAAAATGTGTTTCAACCTAAAAAAAATTCACAGTGCAGTTCTGCCAAGACCTGGTTAGCAAACCCTAAAACCCTAGCAAGCCCTAAACAGTGCATATGACAGGTTAGACTGCACATTTCACTAAAATGCAGTGAACATGATTCCATAAACCTTTTGCCTAGTTGTCCCCAGTTTGACCATTTTTGTAAAGTTTATCATTTGACTTCCTGGTTGGACATGGTCATTCCACAACTGTTACCTATCAACCATGCTGAAAAAAATAGCCTGTTATGATTTGACAACCAATAATTCAATTTATTTTGTTGACTGATCGTGAACTGTCCGAAAATTGTGTAATTTGCTTAAATTGTCTGCATTTTCAATGGCACAACGCACATTGATGACATAGATGGAGGGAATCATCTTAGAACTCAAAGCTACTTCCTGTCATATTAAAGTTTTATGTTTAAAAATGTCTTCACAACCTGCAACTTATCAGAAGTATTGAATATTTAGCGCAGGTGCTATCCTACCAAACTAAGTCATAAAACACTAATGCTAAGCCTAACCAAACCCGATTGTGAAAAAATATATTTGCTAGCACAGCCCCCCATGCAAAGTAGCATCTGTGTGGCAGAACCAGAACTGGGTTGTGAAGAAAATGTAACCTACAGCTCAACACTAGATGTCGCTAAAGCAGACTGTTTCATGATTCAATCTTTCAGCAATGTTTCAGGTTTATATATATATATTTTTTTTACCTTTCTTTTTTCCTTGCAGGCGCCACCACAGCAGAAATAGCCCTCAAAATGTACTATAGTAGACTGCTCAAGCCAAAGGAGTCAAACACATTTTAGATACATACACATATTTAGACTGAAATTAATCCACTTTGGTTTTCAAGAGAAACTCCAATCTCAGGTTTATTTCGTGCCAATGTACTAATGCTACTCAATAATGACTACTGTTAATTGACTGAAATGTTATATTGTAAATGGAAACCTTTTTTGTGATGACCCTTGCATATTTTGTAGGCACATGTACATATAATGCATGTTTCCTCAAGCATACTGTTGAGCCAGTGCAGAATAATATGCTAAATGTTTGCCACCACAAGTCTCTTTCCAGTCAATACAAATGTGTTGTGTTATTAAACCATGTACAGTACAAACAAGTGGTTTCTTTCCACATTTCTATAATAAATTTAACATGCATTATTTACATGCATACAATTTTAGGGGGTTAAGCCATGGGTTCAAAACATCATCCGCGAGCTATATAAAAACACAGAGAAGCACAACATTTATCTGGTATCCACTGAATAAACAAGCAAGAGACAAAAAATGGTTAACAGTACAAAGAACCCAGAAGAGCGGTGAGTTTGAAGTGAGTCATGAAGCGCTGCTGTTGGCATTTAAAATATTATGTAAACGATCAGTTCAAAGACAGCGCTTTTGTAGGAGTTTGCTACTTGATTCTCTTACTTGTAAAAAGGGCATGAAGTGAAAAAAAACTAAACATTTTGCATGGCACCACTACTATAACCAAAAGTCAATACAAATTTGACATAGTATAAATGTATTTTATTTTCAGCTGCAAGTTGATGCAAACATGGTGGAGCATAGAGATTTACAGTAAAGGATTAATTACACACATTTAAGCAGAAACACTTTTAAGTCAATCACAGGGCAATTAGCAGTCTAGATGAAGGACCCTCAGAGATCAGTGATTGTCAACCAGAGCAAGCCAGGAAACAAAGTCCAAACATAACATGCTGTAACCCATTCAAAGGATGCTTATATTAAGTTTTGTCTCATGACTGTGTGTTATTGTAGTTTTATTTCAAAACTGCAATCTATGCTGGTGCAGTAAGGTATGAATAAGCCTCAACAAATTGAGGTGACATCACAATATTTCAGAAACCAAAACCTTGCAGTGTTTTGGTAATTTATGAGCATCCAGATACCTTGTGTATTCTGTACGATAACTATTTGTACATTTACACATTTCCAACAGTCTCCTCAGTGGAAAATGTATTATATATTCCAATATATGCTATATACCTAGATGTACCTCTTTAATACTTATTGTGAAGAGTGGGATGAAGTGACAATGAACCCTGAGGATATGCATGGACTAAAATGTTCAGTGTTTAGCCAAACCTGTGTATCAGAGGCCCTATCAGAGGCCCTAACTGTAACCTAAACAACAGCGACATGGACCAGACTACTTTCACACCCACAAAGTAGAACCTCAAGCCTAAAGTTACTGGGTACGGAGTAAGAACTGACTGCTACCATCACACAACTTCACTTGTCCAATTCACACAGCAGAGATAGTTCAGGGATAGAGAGGACAGAGGTGTTAGTTTTGAAACCCATGCTGTAGCAATATCAGTAAGGTAAGGTTGTGAAGAAAATAAAGATAAAGCACATTTCATTGTAGGTTTTTGTTTCCTTTTTGTTAAATACATACATCAAACCGGACAATGGTTTCTATAATGTGAACAATCTTGCTGTTGCAGACAGTAGCAGAGGCCTTCTTCCGTTCATGAGCTAAATGTGGATACATGAGCCAACAGTGAGAAGATAGGAAGGGGCTTTATCACATTATGGAGGAGTAAAGAGAGTGACAGGTTAGTTCAAGATAATCCTCCATAAATTCCCTCAGCAGTAAATAACAGGGTTTGTCACAAACATTCTCAGAGGATTTATTTGCAATCATTAAAAAGACTGATCCCCACTAAAGTCGCCCTGCAGGAACTGTACATCTATCCATTTTTGTCAATCTGTCTCAGATAAAATAACTTTTTCTTTTTTTTTTCTTTTTTAAATTAAAGCGGTCCTCCGTAACATTTTCAAAACGGTAAAAAGCCCAGAAACACCTTTAAGTGTGATATACCTCAAAAACAAAAATTTGCAGACATATCCAAATGAGTTTAATGTATGGTTCTTTCCAGAGAGGCAGACACTCTGCACTACAAGCTGTAGTCAGGCCTTCCCAGCTGGGCTTTGTAGATTAGTTGGAGATGGGTGTTTCGAGATGGCCGCAGCCATTGACAAGAGCAAGGGGACAAAAAACCTTGCTCACAGTAAGGCCATAGACCAACTTTTGGAAGGGGCAAGACAAAAATGGTCCTGAAATGCCTCATACTCCAGGGAACTTCATCCGAAGCCATAAAGAGACCGACGTTATCAAAAGTAGATCTGCTTGGCATGTGATGGGTTCTGCTCCATGGGGCAATATGGGCATTTCAACCTTAACAAAGAACACAAAAAAAATCAATACACAGTCGTTACACTGTACAATATGATTTGAACAAAAAGAAACTGACTTTCCAGCGTTGGTGAGTTTGTTAAGGGCATCTCTGGAAATGACATGGCCACAAATGAGCTTCATTGGAGGGTTGCTTTCTGAAGTTTGTTGACGAAGAATTGGGCAGGCAAACACTGAGTGATACCAGCACTTTTTTCCCAGATCAATTTCAATCTGGACAACCAGAAAAGTTAGTAAATCAGAGGGAGTATGGGATAACAAGGTATGCTGAATAATACTTACGGGCAACTCATCTTTGTGTGTCCAAACGCCACTGCATTGTCTTTGCTCTATGACCTGCTTTATGTTCATCAGCACAGGTAATGCCATACAGCCTGATGCAAAGCTAGACAATAAGAAAAACAAATATTTTAAAGTTTAAATATTAAACTTGGTTTGTTTGTTTGTTCATAAATATTCAAACAATCTAACCTGACACTTAAGGGAGACTCTACAGAAAGACCCAGTAAGGCACAAGCATCCCTGGTGAAAATGTTGCATATCTCAGCCCATTGATTTGGCTCGAGCAAACTGCGATACGGGGAATTCTCGATGCCATGACGCAGGTACACCAGGCTCCCCATAAGGATCTGGATATCTGCAAGATGATAAAATAATATGATTATAAAAAAACATGAACACAGTTTTCACCTCTTCTTCCTTATTAAAGGAGATGTAGTGTTACCTCTCTGGTGCTGTGAAGCAAAGGGTTGAAAATGTCTTGCATATTGCAAAGCATCCACCTGATTGCCGATGCCTCCACTGAGCAAACTGATGAAGTATAATCGGTGCAACTTGAATTCTAGACTACTGTTCAGGTCAAGAAGCCGCTGACGATTTGTCACTGCCCATCTAAGACACAAGACAAGAAAAAATAAATTCCACATCTAGTTGAATTAATTATTAAGGAAAGTAGAAAAACACACTCTAGTGCTGGTCTGAGATCCTGCATTCGTAGAGCTTCAAGGATCCTGTTTAATTCAAGAAAAGGCTGCTTCATGCTCATGTCAATAACTACCCCAGACTCCTTGAAAATACAAAACACACAAATCAGTAGTAGCAAATTTCAGGGCGATGCGTTTTTGACAGTTTTCATTATTTACCTGACACAAATCTTCTGCTACACTGAGCATGCCTTGTCTATACAGATGCTCCACTATTGTTTCACTAAGATATTTCTGCCTGTCAGGGGTATCCCATACCGTTTCTGCAACCACAGCACTTATCTCTGCATCAAAATTCTGGAGAGGAAGAGACCATTTCAGGACGCTCATAGAAATAAAAGGAAATATGGCTGTATAATTTTATACTTACCCTGTCAATGGCTTTGCCTACCTTCGACACACTGCCATGAATGTCTTTGTGTCTCGAAGCTAACATTTGCACCGTTTCTTTAATGTTCTTACAGCACTGTGTCATTGTCTGAGAAAGTACAGACAAATCTGCATCTTGTACACCTGTAAGGTAGCAAATAACGAAAAGATAAAATAAACTACAGAGAACATTACTCAGTAAAAATCATAGATGAGAACAAGACACACAGATTGAATCAAAACATTTTCATTAACCTTCTTACCAAATGCTACTAGTTGTGCTCGTATCTCACAGACACTGCGCAGGAGCTCGTCTAGTCTCTCTTCAGACTGGTGGCCGTACATAACAAAGCGATGGAGAACTTTCTCCAACTCTCGCTCCACACATGCACACTGCTCCATGTTTCTGCCTCCTACACACTCAAACACAACAACTGACAAAGCAAAGACACAAATTAATTAAACAATTAGGAAATAAATATTCATTTAAGTTTTGTTCATTTAGATTTGCTTGCAGTAGGTGAAATTAGCACAAAATGACTTATTCAAAAGTAATCATTTATATACCTGACACGAAGAGGTTTACAATAACTATTACATTTAGATAATATCGTATATGTTGTTTTGAAGACATACAAATTGGAATATTGAATATTTTATTTATAAGAATATATACTACAAAAAGGGCTGATTAAAAATAAAATGAAAAAGTTATGTTGGAGATTTTCAAAACAGGGTGTAGGATGATACTTCTGCACATTGGAGATTCGTTTTACAGAATGATAATTAAACCTCAACTAACAAGTTTAAAGACATTTCTGTTGATTGAAATAATACTGTTATCGAGACACTATAAAAATATGGATACACACATTTTTTGTCTATATTGCCCACCCCTAATGGCACGTGACCATAGACTGTATAATTTCATAGCTTGAAGAAACAATGTGTTTTAGAAACGTACTGGTCCAGTACTAAGCAGGTGCCTTTCAAAAAGAGGACGAGACAGTTCAAATAGACTAGTGTTTTTTAGGGGGATTTTTTGGGACCAAAAAATAACATTAAAAAAGTGCTAGTTAATGTAAATACTTTGTGTGCATAATGCTAGGATGCTCTCCTCAAACTGAACAATTCCACTTTCGGGTGACTCTTATCCAAAAGGCTATTTGGCTTGTGCTGCATAGAAAATGTCTACCAAACCTAAACTAGCGTAAATAGTAATAGACACTGTAGAATCCTCTTCTTTTCATCACAGTAATATAGAAATCTTGCGACAACGTTGCACATTGTTATAATGAAGAACGTAATCGGATAATAAAATAGGGATTAACTAAGGAAGAAGAGTCATCAGACGGCTAACATAAACAAACGGCCTGTCTCTGGTTTTAGCTGTAAATGCTAACCACTGCTAACAGCTAACAACGCAAGCTTCCAGCTGAACGTTTGTATTTACAGACAGACACTGCACATGTCTAGGAAGTACAGACGTTACACTTTGATATAATACATTGATTTACAAAAGAGAATTACAGTTTTGTCTTACCCACCTTGATAATTAACCCTAGGTAGCTAGTTAGCCGACATTAGTGTTAGCAACTTGTTTTGACAACACTTCACAAGCTAGCAGACTGCGGATCTTCCTGTGTCGCACACTGTGATCGGGCTACATTTCAGAGTAAGACACACACACAAAAATGTCTTTGCAGTTTAGTTAGTTTTTAAATAGTTGACATAAAATACAAATTATTTATAAAAACGAAATATGATTTATGGACATTATTATAGGCAAAATGTACAGTTATCAGTGTTTCCCATTAATATCAGAATCAGAATTAGAAAAGGTTTGTTGCCAGGCTAGGAACTTGGTTTGGTGATTCGGTGCAACATACAACAATGATCAATAATAAAAGCAAGATACATCAAATCAAATAAGGCATGCATTAAAGAAAAACAATTCAAATTTACAATAAGGAGACTATGGTGGCACCTCAGTCTATCCATGGGTTTCAGTCACTTGACCTTGACTTATTTGTTGTCACCGTCATTTTGAAGACATCAGTGCATGCTGTTACCCATCTCTGCTGTTAGATAGTCATGAAAAACAGTGCTTATAATTCAACATGTAAAAGGGTTGATCCTGCAGGAAGACATAAGTGATGAGTTTTGATCCTTATCTACAGCGGCAAGTCACTGACAATATTTATAACCAGCGACAACTTTCCACAACAAACTTTCATGGACATTTACATCCAAGCCTCCTGTCCACAAGCCCTCTGTGCACCAGACAAGCCCTCAAAGCTTTCAAGAGCACAGACTTGCGGGTGAGTGACTCTCTGATCCTAAAATAAAACACCTGGGCAATTGGAAATTAGGCTCATTAAAACTCTCTGCAAATTGGCTAACATTTATTAGCATAGCCACGCAATAATGTGTAAACCAAGCCCCCAGCAAGCAAGATAGGCGGTGCTCGCTAGTACATGTCGACATTTTAGCTTTTAGCAGCTTGATACATTCGGATACATTCTGTGGTTGTTCGGCCCGGAATTAGCGTCATGTACCACGAGAACTGCTGGAGTGTAGAAGCGCTAAGTAGAGTGAGCAGTTTTTAAGAAAACTGAAAAATTAGCAAATATTGCCACAAAATTTGACCTTTGTAAAAGCTCTAGGTGCCCTGTTCGCCAAACACGAGCAGGGTGTTTTTACATTGTGCTCTATGGGTAAAATACTTTCTGGGCTGCCGAGGATTTTTTTCACAGAAAGGTTTTAGAAAGTTTCAGGGGTTTTATCACACAAATTCACTTTCGTGTCAGTGGAATAAGAGAAACCACAGAACAGCCTCACATTACCCTCTCTCTGTCGGACTGTACAGTCAACATTGCCCCTAAAACTAAACTGAACTGAACTTGGAAATTAAAACATATTAAGCACTTACAAACATAACAGTGTTATACAGTAGAAATCATGTGTAATAAAAGTTTGAAACTCACTGATGAGGCTGCATCTCTCGTCGAATGGTGGCGGTCGGCAGGAGGCCCTGTTCCACTTCACATAAAACTAACAGGTTATGTCCGAGTTTGACTGCTTTTAGACAGGCCTCGTCCTCACAGTTCCACAGCCCACATGTTAAAGCCTGTAGTATGTTTGCTTACAATAATAATAATTGCCATAAAATAGCAAATAACATCCAAAACAGCAATCACTCTTATCTTTATATTATCTCTCCAGATAATATAAAGATAAAGATAAAACCATCTGCTAACTACTTGCAACATACGGCTTTTGTCCTCAAAATGGCAGCACCAAAGAGTGTGACATCAATTCAAACCCATGAATAGCACCAACTGTAATTTAACCTCTCCAAATCGGTGTAATCCCTCATTCGTCCAGGAGTGTTCCATTGTAGAAAAATACTCAGTTGTAGTCATCTGGATTCTGTTTTAGAAAAAAACAAAACGTTTCGACTCTCATCCAAGAGTCATTCTCAATCTGTGGAACAAGTCTGAGAACTCCTGTTTATATCCTACTTTGTGAAAGCCCTGCCCACAGGGCGGGTCCTCCTGATAATGACCCATTGAAACTTAACTGAGATGGGCCATCTACATCCTATTGTGACCTGACTTCGGCTCCCTCCTCCTTGAGTACCTGATTAGCATCAGAATGCCTCGGTCGTCTCCGGGTTTCAGCAAACCATTATAAACAACTGGAAGGTTGACTCTTAAACCTCCATTACGATTTAAGGATCATTCTCTTTTTTAACAAAGATTGCCTCCTTAACTCCTCTTTCAAACCATCTTTTCTCCCTGCTCCCCTCTCCCTGCGCCCTGCTTAACCTCTCCAAGTTATGTTTATTGTAATATTAGAATTCACTTGCCATTTTTTAGCCCACAGATGCGTAGTCTAAATGCACATGATTATCTCCAAAGCCGAGAAAAGGCATATGTGAATCTGCAGCTCTAAGAAATCTCAATCAGATGAGAATGTTAGAAATCCAAATATTAAATAAACCAAATCCCAATTGGCAGTTTGATTTTAGTTTTTGTGTAATTGTTTAGTCCATATGACACATTCGACTAAACATTTAAATAAAACAAAAGGAATATGATTATACCAAACATTTTGCCTGTTTTTCACCAATTTGTCAAATTTGGCGTTAACCTAGCAACCAGATTGTAAACAAGGGCCAAAATCCATTAAAATCATACAATAGTTATGATTTAATGAATAATTGTAATAACACATTTATTTAGTTAAATGACTGTTAATAAAAAGGTCTAAACTGCGTGCAAATTTTCTCTGCATTTTTTTATGGAATGGCACTTTTTGAAAACTTGTATTGGTCAATTTTTTTTCACAAACTAAAAATTTGACTGATGAAAAAAAAAAAGAGAATTATTTTCCATAGGGACACAAAACAACGTCATAATAAAAAAAAAACACGTGAACCTGTCATAGACTAGAAAACATAAATACGGTTTGTTTCTCCGTTTTACTGATTTTGATTCATAATGGGAAACCAAAGAGCGAATTATACACAGATTATTACGATTTATTTGATTTCCAATATTGAAATACACCCAGGTCACTTTTCAATATAATGATATTCACTCTTAAATTTTGACATTTAAAATCTGCAAATAGAAGATAAGGGGATTAACAGGCTCTTGCATTGTTCTGAGTGAAGAACAGATTGGTCAAAGGGTCTCTGAGGTCTCTGTATGAACTGGACTGTATGACTAATCTATTTGTTATGCAGTCATGCAGACCTAAGCTGGCTATAAGGGCTGATCATTCTTTCCGTTTGAGTGCATTAAACACAAGAGCTCTATCTGTTTTATCCGTTGCATACAAACATGTACAACAGTTGAGTCTGAACATGAGAAACTGCTTCCAAACGTGGTCAGATTTGAGAACAATCAACACATCCTAAAGAAGAGGGGAAAAAACACAAGACAAGCCAAAACAGACAAGAACAGGGCTAGAGAATTTTAGAGAAGACAAAAAGAAAAACAAAAAAAGGCCATCACATGAAAAGAAAGGGTAAGGCACATACAATTCAAAATAATAATCCCATTTAGTCCAGTTTCTTTGAAATATGTCAGTTTCCAGGTTGAATCTGTTTGTGATTGTTTTCCGTTGTCTGTAAATCAATTATGGTGTTGGTCCAGTCCTTACTCGTTTGTGCAGTTTGTGTCATACATTTTTTTGTGATGGCCTTGTTCCCGGCAGCCAAAAGTATGCTCCATAGGTATCCATCTATATTGTCCATGGCAGGGATTTTGAGGCCCCAGTACATAGTTCGAAAATTGAGTAGGATGGTGGTGTCAAAAACAGTCTGTGTAGTGCCTTGTTAATTTCCATCCAATGTTAATGATGGTTTCTCCAGCACTCAGTCCCTCCCTGTGAGTAGTGGGCACTTTGATATGGTGTTATAAAATTCTCCATTGTGAAGTACACACATTTTCCTACTCCTTGTAATTTTAATGTATTTAGTAGATTGGTTGTCCAGGTCATTAAATATACTTTAGATAATATTCCCCTAGGAATGTAGTGGTTCTGATTTATACGCCTTAATAAAGATTTCAGTCAAAGGGTTATAATACTTACTTTATTTTATTTCTTGATTATAATAACTTATTTGTAAGTATCTATAAAAATCTTGTTTCTCCAAGCCAAAGGATTCCTTCAGCATATCAAAGCTTTTCATTTGGTTTTCTTTTACAATCAGGTAAAAAACGTATGCCTTTTGTTTTCCGTATCTTAATTTAATTTAATTTAATTTTATATGTTTTGATTAGCTTTTACCATGTCGTAAGCACTGATCTTACCCAGGGATTGTCTATTTCCTCCAAATGACTCAGGCATTTGTTGTCTGCCAGTAGGGTAGGACCTCCGGCATAGCATTACACTCAATATTTGTCATTGTGCCTCATCTAAACCAATCCTTTGTCTTAGATTGAAATATGGAATAAGGTAAAAATTTGCAAGGTCTTTCTTTATAGAGGAAAAATGGGGCATATCGTTTTTCTCTAAAATTATTGACAAGTCTTTATGGAAAAAATTTGCCTAAAAATACGCCTAAATATTTGAGGGATTTTGTTTGCCATTTAAATGGGTGGGTCTTTCTAAAAGTCAAAGGGGGTAGGATAGAATTTCAGCTTTATGTATGTTTAGTTTGTATCCAGACATTGGGCCAATATTATCAACCTCACACAACATCTGCACAGGCCTCTCTTAAAGAAACATTAAAAGCTGTTTGTCATGTTATGGGAACTATTATATTCAACGATACCTAGCTTTTCTGGGTGGCAATGAAATTATCATTAGACCTCCTTCTTTTATATATCTGTATTTGTTCGTATGTCCAATTTAAGTCTATGCACTCAGCAGCAGTATTATGTCATCTACAGAATGAATTAAAGTAGTTAATCAGTCATTATGTGAACATGCATGATTTAATTAGCCAGACATGCAATCAAGAAAATTGTTGTCGGCTGTCAACATGTGATTCCACTTCCACACTTGTCCTGACTGCAAATTTATTTTAGATGCTTAAACGTGAGCTTGCTCTCCCATTAGCCACAGTCTGTATTAACTTTTGACCCATTGTCCCGTACCCAAATAGAGATCAAGGATAAAGTAAAGCTCAAAAAATACTTGTTGTATTGGCCACTGAATACAATGCACTTTGTCTGTTTGTCTGAAAAATGTCTGAACTGATAATGTGGCTATCTATCTAGATAGTGTGGCTCTATATATAGAGGAGCCCTGTGACTGAGCTGGCGCTAAGTGTCAGATTCCAGGCGCTCTCATTTGTCCTGGCAGAATCAGCACCTGCTGCGAACTATAAACCCGCCCCACCAGCCCCACTGTACCCCAGCCCTGCACTCACAGGAAAGCCCAACCAGAACTCATGCTGGAGGAGAAAGATCTTGGTTAAACGGCTGCTTTTGCTGTTGTTGGGTGGGAGGGGCAAGGGATCATGGGAAGTCAGAGGAGAGGTGTCAGAAGAAGATGAAGTCTGTAATATGGCAGTGCCTTTTCCATACTGACACAGTCTAGTCAGGCTGGCCCCTCTACGAGCTGTGCGCAGCTTAGTGGATCCTGCATTGCTTCAGAGTTTTTCTGTTTTGGATCTTGCTGTGGATTAAGACAATCTGCTGGATGTGAGGCACAAAATGTAGAGGAGAGGAAGTAAATTCCCTATGGATAGCAGATAGCCATCCTTGGCCAAAGGTACAGCAAATCACTTTTGTTCTTTGTAAAACATTAAGACATAGTCACTTATAATCATGGACGGAATTTGAATGCATGGACAAGTCATAAAATGTATGCATGTATGCAGCTTGTTCTACACTTATGGATGTAACCATTATTAGACAATTAGGAAAGAATGTGGAAAGAATGTTCACCAAACACACAAAGTAATGGTATAATCCTTCTGTCTTAATTTCACTTTCCTGCTACTTAGCAATGTTGATATACATCCTCCAGGTAACTCTATCTCTTTTGCAGATCAGGAACTGAGCCCAGAGCAGCCCAGAAGAGCAGACTGCACTGGCCTCAGAAATTGGAGCTTGTGGTTTAGAGATGGACAGCTGGACTCTTCAAGGGGACAGTTACTCTTTTCTGCGCAGTGCACCGCGCACCTTTTCTCTCTGTCACCGTGACGGTACACCTAATCACGTAGAGATATTTGACATTATTAGCACGCCCAGCCAGCGTAGTGCCATTTCGGAAACCACTTGCCTGTGTGACATTTTTGGAGACGACTGTGAAGCAGCTTCTCTGTCGAGCAGTCCCTCTTCAGCTGCTTTTAGCCCACAACAGACAGAGGTGGAAGGACGTGCAGTGGCCTCACCCATAGTGGATGACAATAACGACTCCTCTGGTTCTTATCATACCGCTCATAGTTCCAGTGAAGGAGAGGAGGGGCTTGAGGACCCTAATGAGAAGCAGAACTGTGCTGAATTACAAAGTGTAACAGAAGATCAGACACCTCCAAAACTTCCTGGAAAAACTAACATAGCACATTGCACTATTTCTCCAGCAACTCGGGAACGGGCAGAAAGTCCAGATCTCAAAATACTGCCTTCTACAGAGAACTATACCCCTCACACTCACAGCCCAGAGGGAAGTTGTCACTCTTTATCTTCATCCTTAGCTGATGTTACATACTCACCTTCACCCTCAAGCTCAAGAAAGGGTTTCTCTGAAACAGAAAGCAGGAGCACCACTCCTGCCTCTAAGGACAGACAAAGGGGTTTGTCACATCAAAACCCCACCCCTGAGTCAAGAAACGGTGTTAGCTCCTCTCCATCAGTTACCACACAACCTGATTTCTGGGAAATATCTTCAGAACCAGGGAATATCTGTAAGAACACAAGCCCTTCATCTGAGCTGCCATCAAACAATCTTATAACGCAGTTAAACTTTCAACCTAAAGTTATTAATTCATCAACTGATATTCTGTCATCTCCGCTGCCTGAGCTCACAGGTAGAATCTCAGTGCATGATCTATTCAGCAGAGTGTCCACACCAGATTTAGAGGACCATCCTCAGACTCCAGAACCTATTTCAAGTCTTATAAATGTCAAAGAAGACATAACTGTCATTGCTGAGCCAGACATATTGCCACTGAAAACAAATGATACAGTGTCCACTCCGGACCTACAATATACATCTTCCTCACCTGTAAACTCATCCACACCATCACCTGAGCCTTGGAGCATTTCATCTGAAATAGTTAGACTGAATAGTCCTTCACCAAGCCGACTCAGCTCCACCTCACCCCACAGCACTACAACCAGATCTCCCACTGCTCCTCTCTCCCCTCAAGCAAATTATATTCCCACCCCACCGGCAAGTCGAACCTCACTATATTCACCTGTAGGGACTAGTTTGTCCCCATCTCCTGTGTGTTCACCTATAGTATGTGTAGATAAGGCTGCATCTCCTGAAATCAGGATAACAGCTTCTTCTCCTGAAGTAGAAGATAAACCTAAGAGTCCTGTTTTTGAGCCTCACTCAAACTCACCTGTAGTTGAGTTTACGGGACCCCCTCACATCACAAAGATATCTTACTCTGCTGTTCAACCTGACGGCCAGCCCTCTCCTGCTTTTTCACCTTGTCTTTCTGGATCACCCATACCAGGAGATTGTAGTCCAAGCAGATATTCTTCTCACAGTTCACTTCTTTTGGAACTGCAGTCAGAACAGCAGTCTGAAGGCAGACATAAAACACCATCCCCGGAAACAGGTAATCAAAGCTTATTGTCTCTACATTGTCAAAGTCTCTCACCTCACCTCAACAGTAATTTATCACATGCTTCTCAAGTTCTTGAGCCGATCTTATCTGAAACACCATCTGCAGATAATATTTTTGATTGTTGTACTTTCATAGACACATCTGTGGAACAACAAAATCTTCAATCTTCAATTGATGTTGCAGAAACTGAAATCTCTACACAGCCAGCATCCCCATGTAAATTGCATAGTGACTCTGATGCAGTTGTAACTAAAAAAAGTGTTTTGCCTATGTCTGCAAGTTCTTCCCCTCCAACTGTGTCTTTTTTAGAAGAGGCCACAGAAACAAAGAGTGACGTGCAGTCAGCAGTTGAATTAGGTTCAGATTTATTCCCTGAAAATCAAAACACAGATCATTGTTATATTGAGGGTGAAACCTATTTTAAAAAATCGCCTACTTTGGAGAACTATCCTATAACTGATCCTGTATTACCTGTCAACAACGAAAACATTTTACCTATATCTAAGGAAAGTACAGCTTTGCCTGTCAAACATTTAGAGCCCCAATTTATTAATTACGCTCAATCATCTAAAAGCAACTGCACATTCAATACAAATCTGACCCCAAAGCCTTTCAGAAGACAACTGTCGGGAACAGTTGGAGTAGAAAACAAAAGTGATTTAAGAGAGAACATGGCCAGCTATGTAAAGAAGAGGAGGACACCTTCTCCGCCACTCACCAGATTTACACCTGTCCACATCATTGCCCCTGAAAAGCCCTACAGACAGTGGCAAACAAGACACTGCAGCCCCCCTCAAGTTAAAACATCATTACCCAGTGCTAATTTAAAGAAAGCGGTGACAAACACGGAAATCCCCCATCATGACCCTGTTAATAATAGCCAAGAAGACTGGTTTAGGAAGAGGAAGCCACAGGAGATGGAAAGGGGACTGCCGCTACAGGAGAGTGCAATAGATCAGGAGCAGCAGGGTTGTGGGATGTACAGAGAGGGAAAGGGGGAGGAGCATATCCCAGAAAAGGAGGGGGGGTGTCATGGGGATGCCAGTTTCAGAGAGGAACAGGTTGAGCTGTCATTCAATACCAAGAATAGAAAAGGCCCCATGGGTTTCAGCACAGCTCCCACAGGCAGAGATACTCGTCCTGGTCTGCCAACAGTATATTCCTTCTCAGAGAGCCTGCTCACCAGACAGCCAAAACAACAACCAATTGTGCACAGGCTTTCTTCTCAACCTGACTCGAGTGGAAGACATGGAAGGCGACTTCAGTCCCACATAACTCAGCACAAGAGCACTACTTCTGGACGCGTTGCCACAAATAAGCCTGGGAGGAGTTCGAGCTCCAGCATGGGAAGTGAGCTTGATGAGGCGGACCATGAAGTTAAGTGGTTTACGGACGTGGCATTCAGCAGCCTTTCGAGCCCTGAGGGAGACTACCTGGACATGTACAACTCAAGCCATCGCTCCTCTACCAATGTTTCTCAACCATCTACCCAAGACAGTCCAGCTGGGGTCAATACACCTTGGCTTTCGTATGCTGACTTTAGGGGCTCAACCCAAATGTTGGACAGTGATGAACTTGTACTCCAACAATCATCTGCCTACTACTCAGATGGACTGGATCCTTCCAGGTGCTATGAGTTGGGAAGTTTTGAGTGTGTGGATGTGGCTGTGGAAAAAGAGGACTCTAGGAGAGTCAGAAGAGGAGTACCTAAAAGACAGATTCAGCTCAAGAGGAGGGACACCACTGAATCAAAACAAGATGAAAGCAGTGAGAACAGCAGTCCTGGCATCCCACTGCTGGATAACATTTCTCAAGACACTCATCCGAGAGAGATTTTATTAAGACAACACTCTACCCCAGGATCCTCACAGGATCCAGAGCCTTATGAAGAGAGCCCAGCTCTTGACAAACACCAAAATCTACCAAAATGTAAACTTCAAAAAACTTCTTCATTTGATGATACATGTTCCAAGACTAAAATTGCCACTTGTCTCATTAAGAGCATCTTGACCAAAAAGATGCAGAGTGATGAATTGGCTGGAGAAGAAGAACCTTGTGATTTGGATGAAAACACAAAAGCAGAGTCTTCAAAGTCTCCAAAACCTGACATGTTGACTTCCAGTCTTCAGTCACACTGTAGCCTCTCATCTGATACCTTTGGAGGGAGAAGTGATAAAAATATAAAAGATGAAGTTGGGAAACAGAAAAACCTGAGAGGAAAATTAGGTCATAGACCAAGTTCAACCAATAGTAACAGAAGTGTGACATTTTCAATAGCTGACAGTGAGGAGATGGAAGCTGAGACCAGATCAGTGGCATTACAATCAGAACTCAAAGATACATCTTGTGAAGAACTTTCTGATAACAAACAAATGTGGAAGGAAACAAAGCATGATGACTCAACAAATAGCTCTGCTGGAACCTCAGGCCCTACCCCTGAGGCCGGAGCCTCATGTACTGGACATGCCACGATGACAAATAGAGAACAGGAATGTGAAAAGACACAGTGCCAGAAACCAGCGCAGCAGGGTGTCCTGTCCTCACACAAGTCAAAAAGCCCAAATAGCCTTTCCATATCATCAATGGAAAAGAAAAAGGCCTCCCTCAATGTCTGTCTTACACCTGAAGCTGAAAACAAACATTTTTTGTCAGATGAAACAGTTGAACCTTGTGTTAATGATAAAATGGAAGACGAGCAAACGGATGACAAAGTGAAAGGGCCTTTACACAAAGTTCGAGATGTGAGGCGACTTGTAAAAAACACATACAATCTCTCTTTCAAAGCAACCTGTGCCTTTCCCTCAGATGAGGCAGAGAACATTTTTAGCAAGGAACAAACTCCAAAGGAAAAAGGTGGGGGTGTCAGTCGAGAGAGCAATAAGGGGTGGCAAGAGGTGAGTCACAAAGAAGCAATAGAATTAAATGAGGAAACTAAAGACTATAGTAGCATTAAACCCAAAGAAGAAAAACATCTTCAGCAGAAAGAACAGACACCTTATTCCCAACCAATGCAAATAGAATACAAGGCTGTTTGCTGGAAAGACGATAAAGATAAAACTGCAACTGTGAAGAAAGTAGTAGATACAAAACTTATTAATGAGACACCATTGTACAGTGAGAATGAAACAACAATTGAAGATGGTACAAGTATTGATTGTCAGAGTAAAAATGCGATTGCTGAAAAACAACAACACACAGTGACACTCCAGCATGCAGATAAACCAATGCTCGGTTGTCTCCCCAAAATTCCAAGCAAAGAAAGAGAAGTGTCTACTGCTATTGTGTTAATACGTGACAACAGCAGGACTAAAAGGTCTGCATCTCCATCTCATGAGGAGTTTCCAAGCACTGTCCCAGCCTCATCCCCAGGACTTTCTAGTACTCCTGGAAGCAGCGGACACTCAGTTTCAATGTTACTGAAAGAAAAAGGCTACCAAGCAGATATTGGAGCTGTTGTGGGTGAGGGTCAAACTGCAGGTGGCAGTAAAAGTGTTCCATCTAAACACGTAAACTGCTTGGAGATTCCTCTTCAGACTTCAACAGAGTCCCACAGAGAAAGAACCTTTTCCTCTTCATCTACTGCATCTGGATCAAAAGCAAGGCCAGGCAACACTGAAACCAAAACTGTAGAAGCAGAGAGTACTGCTGGCAAACTGGATTCAACAAACAAAGTACACCATTTGCCACCAAAATCTGCTGCAGAGTCAACCCCTTCCAACAAACAAGGAGACTTTGAGTCTCTAAAAAGATTAGATCCAACATTTCCCCCAAGATCTCCTGCAGTACGGCGATTCAAACCTCAATCGATAGAAGTTAAGTCAACATCCAAGGAAACAAACAAACAAGATACAACCACAAATATTTTAGGAAGCAGTAGACCTCAAGCAATTGAAGTTAAATCAGTTGCTAAAAATTCTCAAAAACCAATTGTTCCGCCAAAACCAAACTGCAAGTTCAAACCTTTAGATTCAGGAGCAATGTCAAGTGAAACACAGAGACTGCCCCCTACATCAAAATCACACACAGAAGACAGATCACAAACAATTGTGGTATCTTCACCAACAATTTATAGGAAGATTCCCAATGACTCCACTTCAAATTATACAAGAAAAGTGGCTGTGTCTTCAGTGTCTAGCCTTAAACCTCCACCAAGCAAACCAATGGCTCCCTCTAATGTCTCAGTCCAGCCCCCACCATCAGAGACAGACACAAAGGCAGACAGGCAGCAGCGACCAGGGCCTCCTTCACAGAGCTCCAGACACACACAAAGGTATCCCACTTCACCTCCAGCTCCTGCAACCACTAGTGGTCCTACCATTTCTTCATCTGCACTTTCTGATGCAACAGAACACCAACACCAAGTACCTACACAGACAGGATCCACTCAGAGCAGCCAAACAGCTGTTATGGATTCAAACAACCAACAGCCACATCTTTGGATGCCATATCCTCATCAACCATTGGACACTTCAGATAATGCACAACCGGCTCCTGTTTCCATAACACAAGGCCCTGGATATATCCGCCAGACTTATCGCAGATCACTTTCAAATGAATGCTCCCAGAAAAGGACTGACATGCACTTTTATGCATCTGATGATCCGCCAAGCTATGATGAGCGAGAGAGCTTCAGTCCTCTCAGGTTGCCAGATTTACCTCCGAGATCAAACCGCTATCAGTCCTCATCCCGTCCTGCCTGCTCCTGCACTGCTAGCTGCCCCTCACACCCAGGTCTGCCTCACCCGCGCAACAGCCCGCACAATCTTACCCCACCTGCCCCAACACATTCTCCAGGGCATTATGTACCCCAGCCTGCCATTCGGCCTCACCACTGTAGATCTGACCCTCAACCAGTGACGTACCAGCCCAGCTCTCCCAAGGCTAGCCCCCTTGGCCCTGGTCCTCCACAAGGACTATACCAGCCTTTGCACCAGCCTCCTGCATGTCCTCCTCACCCATCACTTATGCATGTTTACTCTGCTGAGCGGCCCCTACCACCAGCCCAACATATGGACACCCGCAGGCCCCCAGTGCACCGCTCCCCTCAGCAGCCCCCAGCGGTGATGGTTGGGGCTCAGTACCCAGACCAGGGCCACAACCACTCTCCGGTTCTTAGTCATATGGACTCACACTATCTGTGTGCTCCTCAGAGTCTGGGGCCTTCTTATGGTTCAGACTATGGAGGAGACAGCTCTAGCTTATACTCAGAGAGCAACTATGGACAAACGCCTCGACGTGTGCTAATGGATCCAGAAACGGGGAAATATTTTTACATCGAGGTCCCTGTTCAACCCCTGAGGAAGATGCTGTTTGACCCCGAGACGGGTCAGTATGTTGAAGTGCTCATCCCTCAGCAGGCCATGTCCCACTCAGGCTTATATCCCCCCTCAGCACCTAATTACCCCCCTCTCCACAACACCAACATGTACTCCCCAGCTGCTCAGTACATGCCCTACGCAGCCCCTCCTGCTCAGCCTCAGCCGCCTCGTTACCCCGAGTCCTCTGGCCCAGCCCCCATGCACCCACATGGGCCTGGGGTGGGCTATAGAAATCCCTCTGGTCAGGGATCCAAACCAGAAACCCAGGGCCACCCACCAGTGGACCCCAACTACCTGGAGAGCATGTATTATGTGCCCACAGGAATGAATGCAAGCCCCAATCCCACCCCTCCCGACTATTACCACAAACACCCCTCTATTCACCCCTCTGGTGGGGGCAAACGCTCCTGAAATAGAGACCGCCCTCCTGGAGCCACCAGAGTTTTAAATACACAGTGTATGGAGGGGATTGTCTGATGTTAGCTTGCTGTTATTTGGGTTTTCTTATTGCTAACGAAGAAACGAATCTTTGGATTTTTATTTGGTGCTGCTTTTTTGATATGCTGCTTGGAGATATCCTATTTCTGAGTTGAAGGTTAAACAATGTAACACAATTTTGATCAAAATTCTTTTTCTATAAAATATACTTAAATAATATAAGACTTTTTCCTCAATGATTACATTTCTCGTACTGCAAAGGCACTGTTAATATTTCTTCATCAGATATATCTCCAAAAACTTGAAAACACTATTGACTGTCATATTTATTTTATTATTTGTCAGATGAGTAACGACCTGATGTTTGCAACAAAATTATAATAAATGGAACATGATTATTTACAAACTGTCTCAACTTCATTATGACAATAATAATAATAAATAAGAAGAATGTTTTGTCTACAGTAAATACAAAAATATGCATTTTCAACAGGTTTAGTTATTGAGTTTTTAGATTTTTCTTATGGAGGATGCACCTGCTAATCACTAAAGTGATGATTTTGTGTAAAATTTAAAAACAAAGCAGTGCGCAGCAGTGTTTCCCAACCAGGAGTACACAAGCAAAGACCAGAGTATTTAGAATGATTTCAGATATAAAAGAAAGGTGGAATTGAACAATACTTATTTTAGTGGGAGGCCACGTCTTAAATCCGTACTAATGTTTCTAGGATAATTTCGAATAAACATAGTTAAAACAAGAAAATAATTAGTATAATTGGCAATGTACTAGTTATCAGACTTATAATTATAATGTAAACACTTGTGCACAATTTAGGGGGTACTGGTACTCCGAATACTCAAGTGCATTAACACAGTGCATGTTAAAAACTCAACTTCTTGTGTTCAGAACTAGGCTAAATCCACAAGATGGCACCAGAGACCAGTAAAATTGTGCTCTCCAAACCTTGGTCTTCAGACACTTTACCAAACCATGCTGGGAAGAAATACTCTGGCCAGGTCTTTCATTCAATTCATTAAACAAGGTCAGTAGCGGTGTCAAGGGTACACAAAAAGGTTTAAACCAGTGTGGGTTTAAATTGATGTATTTTTAGGCAACTTGCTGCTCCTTAGCAACAATTTGAATTTCAACGTATGTTGAATTATTTGGATGAGATAATTACAGCCAAATAATTGCGACTGCAGATCAACAATATAAACATTGTTGTTGTTGTTGTTGTTGTTGTTGTTTTTACTTCATAGCAGGGCAATAATGTTGGCACACTTACATTAAAATAGGTTACATAAAATGACCTATGTCCTCCTAATACCTAAATAATGGTCTTGTTTGTTTGTTTTTCTGCCAATCAACTTCTTGGAGGAACGCTCTCTACTCTAGGTGAATGCATCTTCATCTGCCTGGATGAACTGTCTCCTTACTATATGAGCCACCCTCTCTCCTCCTAAGTGTTTCTGGCTTCACAGTCTATCTGCAAATGGAAGCGCGTCAGTCCTGGACCATCTGCAGCCTGTCCGTCCGTGGGAGTAGGGTCTCTTCTTCACTGTGGTTCTCCCCGAGGTTTGTAGGTACTTTTCCCAGAGGTTTTTGTGTTTTTTCCTTGCAGAGAAGGAGGGCTTAAGGACGAGGGATGTTGCTGATTTCTTATGAACATTGTTTAATCTGTTTTTCACTGTCACCCTTCAAGGCAATTGCTGTTTTGGGCGTTACAAAAATAAATTGAATTGAATTGAATAAAGAAGTAATAAGTAATTTGTAAGAAGAAGTAATTTGTAATTTATTGTTCTGGTCGTGGATTGATTGATTGATTGATTAAGACACATTTTATTAACACAATCCTGACACATTTCCAAAATAACTGCACACTGAGAAAAACAAATTTGTCCTTAGTTTATCCTTACAATTGGATTACATGTCTAGGACGTGTACAGACCAGCAAAGTTGTTAATAATAATATATTAATAATAAGTAATAATATATTTGGTTAAGAGAAACAACATATGGTACTTTGGCCATGTTGAGTGACAGCTTAAGCATAATTGCTGTTGCACAATTACTTATTATTGACTCATTAGTATTACTACTGATATTTAGGTTTTGAGTATGTGATTTCTAAAATGAGTGAACTAAGCCTTATTTGATATCCTGGACTGAAACCTAATCTAATAGTATTAGTATTTGTCTGGCCTCACATTTTTCCTTATACAATTTGTAAAAGCATGTTGTATTTTTTTTTACTTCTTTTACATCTTTAGAGCAGAATGCCGTTCACCACACCCTGAGTAGGAGGCTGACTTTGATGTGCCCCAGTAGTATCCTGATGGTGAGTGGAAAACGCCTTCTCCCTGTTGTTTCTGTACTATCAGGAACATGGGTGGCATTGGCAGGAGACAAGATAAAAGTGACCTTTTTGTTTTGTTTTTAGTACCATGAGTCATTTATCGTTGGGTAAATTAATACATTTTCCTAAATTTAAACCACAAAAGTTTGCAAAACAAACACACACAATGTGTACGTTTCCATGACTACGTTATCAGCAATTCTTTTACCTGGTCCTAACTACCACATAACCTGGCCATATAATGACAGTTTATGGATTATAGCTGCCAATAAATAGCCTCTGAAGAGGTTCAAAACAATGTTAGGAATGTAGTTGTATGTTTACCATATACCTGTCTTGGCATGCCCATATTAGGCATGCATCCGAGAGGAAATGGGTGGTGCATACAGAGATAAGGGAAAGGCCCCTGAGAGCGAATGCTTCCTAATTGCACCTGTATCCTAGTAACAATAATAATAATAGTGTTGTAAGACATACATACTCCACCATGTGGTGTGTACCTGAACACTGCGTCACCTCCTGTTGTTAGCTCACAACTCTTTACATCTCGTCATGATTCATTTAGACAGTTACTTTTACATCTGTTTTGTCACTTTGGTCTCAGAGCAGATGTGTTCTCAGCCAGTTGCCCCCAGGGGACATGATCAAACTTCATACAGTGTTAATTCATCCATAACCATTTGAATTGTTGTTTATTTTATGTTTGCTTGAGGCATGAGTTAAGACAACATAACTCTGGAATAATGTTCCAAACGTTCCAAACATTCAATAAATGGAAATTAATGTTGTGGATTACTTGTTTTAGGTCTGAACTTGTCAAAAACATTCAATTAAAATGTTATCATGGGTATCTGTGATGTGGCAAGACAGACAAGCGTTAAATTACATTGTTCCCAAAATGTCTAGAAACCATTGTCCAGAGGGAATTCTTTAAAATGTGTAAACACTCCTTAGATGATTTCATGTATATTGGAAACTGTTGGTCTAGACTAGTCTAGTCCTTTAAGAGTCTTGGGACCTGAATGTTTGAGAAGGAAATTATTGCTTCAAAATTGAGGGTCACCCCATCCCGGCGTATGTGGGACGCACTCACTCAAATAAAACAGTCTGCATTATACTGTCGTGGGGATGAGGTAGCCACAGATGAGGTCACTGCCTAATCACTTTACCCGCCGTCCCAGGCCAGCACAGCCGATCAATGAGGAATGGAAGGAATGAGAGAGTGAGAGAGTGCATGTCAGACTTTTACTTTTACCAGACTCCTGACTCATTAAAGGGCTGATGACAAGCACAAATTCATATTGATATCAAGTCATAATTAGCTCTACTCTTCTTTTTAACCACATATTGGGCTTGACAGTATCATTAAATAAAGTGGTCTCCGGTCTCTCTCTCTTGTTCTTTATACTATGGGTGATATTTTGGTGTGCAAGGGTCAGTAGATTTTTGAAGTGTGAGGTAAAAGTAATGAGTCAGGCAGAGGTGACCTGTGGCCTCACAGACAGTCACTAGTTTAATAATATCACCATTACATTGAACCACAGATGAGTAGACGATTGTGTAATACAGCATTTTATTTACCAATTACATTAGATAGGAAAGGTTGATGAAATGTCTGAGAGAGGCACTGATCTCAAATCTTCAGCCAAAAACCTTTTCATTCCAAAGAAAAAGAAACATGTTTTGGGTGTTTGCCAGGTCTAAAATGAACTGTATTAAATAAGTTAATAAGTCATCAACTGAAGCTGCAATTTAAAACAGCCAAGTTCTTACTTAAAGTCTATGTGAAGATGTGGTGGTAGTAATGTAATATTTGGAAATGACCAGGAAATGATATATGTAAGTACTTTCTATTTAACTAAACTGTAAAGTGTGATTTAATTTTGCTGGGTGCTTGAGAAATTCAGAATTCACTTAAGTTTGGATGAGCAAGCAAACTGGTTTATTTTTTCACCTGACTTGTAATGTTAAAGCTGGGATACCTGATTCCTAACCTGTGAAAGTAGAAAGTATAGGAGCGGCATGGAGAGGTATTTCAATCAATCTAACTGGTTCCTAACCTCACAACCCCTCTAATACATTATTAGTTTTCACATGCATGAATTATTTAGCCTCTAGCACAGCTTTAGGACAGCTTTTTCAGACAGAAAAGTGAAGCAGAGTGGACCACCCACGCACAACCAAATAGTAGTCAGATTTTTGTCAGATATGGTTTTACTTCACTTTCATGGGTGAAAAAACTGAACTGAACTGAAAACTTAAGAGGAAAAAAGTGACCCTAGCCAAAAGGATGCAGTGGCAGACAATCAAACAGCCCCAAAACGTATAGCTTAATGTGACTGATGAATGCAATTACAACTAGTGTCTAAACCCTGCAACAAACAGGACAGGACTATTAGCTAAATAATTATTATTTTCAAAAATGTAAAAAAAAATCATCTCAAAGGAATGGGCTGAACGTCACCATATTGTAGGTTATACACCAAAACAAATGATAGAGATGGAAAGTCAGTGTAAGGTTCAACAAGATAAGGCAAGTACTTCTACATGCAAACGAAAAACAAATTGTGTCAATAGTTTTATTGACTTGAAATCTAAATTGTGCATGGCGCCGGTGTGGGAATGATCACAGTCATTTGTCATCACTTTAGGTCAGGTTATTTCAGGTAACACCCTTCATTAGGAATATAATGCACAATTTGTTGACAATCAGAAGTCTTGTTGGTTACAAGATGATGTCAGTGTAAAACGTGATATGTTATGAAAATGTGCCAGAGATATTGTTCTGTTTTGTACTGAACAGACTAATAGACAAGCCTAAAAAAAAAACCCAAATAGACAGATTTATCTTTTAGTGAAGGCAAAACTGGTCGTGTAAGTACCAAAAATGTGTAGTCCTGAAGGAGGCTTTGAAGGTTATTGTTATGTGAGCTTCCCTCCCTGTCTATGGCATGGAATCTTCTCAAACAATGTCAATGGATCAGTTGTCCTTTAGTGTGCTGTGGATTTTGGACTGAGTTTATAGAGAAGCTTCAGATGTATGAATGTGACTCAGATGTTTAAAGGCTATGTGGACAATTGACCTGTGGGACTCACCATTGTTCCTCTGTGTGTCTTATACACAGGTGTTGTCTGAAGGTTTTTGTGACTTTTCACCAGATTGTACTTAAAATGTACTTATAAATGGCTCTAACTCCATAAAACCATGCTCTTGCGTCACATGTGTGCGGTGAGCGCTGGCCCTCTCTCCACCCACAGGTCCATTCCACTGTATCAGTGGGTTTAAACAGAAAACACAGTTTGGATGGAAACCATAGCAACGAGTAGTTGGGACTGCTGTGACTCGGCGCCGCACTCACCACAGCGCTGGGCAAAGCTTCTGTGCACATTATACATTATCTGGCCACTCGGTTACTTTCATGTATGTTGGTTTGGTTGGTTAATGAGTTTAGTTAAACTTAATGGTTTACAAACTCTTATCTGATGAGCATTTAAGACTGTATAAACAACAGATGAGAATTGAATCTGGAAGCATTTATTTTGTATATATATTTAGATTGTGACCACCAGCCCGGACCATGCCAGCCATGCTAACTAGCTGGGGTAGGGCTATATTTACAGAAGGCTGGGCATCCATCATCACAGCACAGAGGCAATGGCAGCCAGGGAGCGAGGAAGGGAAAGTGTGGTCCATCATTCACCACAGTCCAATCCTGGGCTCGCCTATTTAAAACACCTCTCAATCTGACCTCAGAAGTACCCCAGGTCAGAGCTGCTGGACCTACAGCGCTGCATTAACAATCCACCAATGTGTTATACCATGCTATTTTCTGTTCACCACATTGCATGCACGTGTGCACTGCAAACACATATTTACTGCTCTTGTGATAGAAAGTAAGGATTAAAATAAAATAAATGTCATGTTAAAATGGGCTTTTGCTCTTGGCACAGTGCACCTGCATGACATCAGCCCATCCCAGACTGAATAACTCATCAACTGTCACACAAACTGGATCCACTGCTGCTGCAAATAGACAGATATGCATTTATGAATGCAGACAGACAGACAGACAGACACAAAGACTCATGCTTCATCATTGGCTTGATACAGCGTGATTGTGTCTGTGATTTGCTTCTGATTACCAATTCAATGATACATAGTAAGAGTGTCAAGGGTCTTAAGTAATGTGAGTGGCGTTTGTGCATGGTTGGCATGTGTTTACACAGAAGGTTGCAGCCAATGGCTCTATTGACCTGGCATCTCCTCTGGTAAGGCCAAGTCGTTAGCACATCAAAAAGAGAGCAAGAAATGTGCCATGTAAGGACATTTGTCTCTGAGCTTAGAAACAGTGAAACCTAAGAAGCATTTTAAATCTCCCTATCTGTCGCAGAGTATTATTAAACCTGCATAAACTTCAGCTCTACGTAAGATGAACAATAGCTCAAACACAGGTGTATGTTATCATTGATGAGAGGCACCAAATATGTTGTCCAGGATGCTGCATTGAACTCCAAGTTCAAGACTTTGGTAAAGAGACAATCCATATTCCAATTAGGTCAACTCAGGGCTGTGATTAGGTGGTTGTTGCACTTAATGACATCATACTAATTTGTAAATGAACAAAGCCAACTATTCCCCCTGAGCCATGTAAATGCATGAGCCTGCTAGATGATGAGGTCATGAGTATTTGTCGATCCTGCCAGGTCCTGGCAGGGGCTCATCCTAAATACAGTGACTGTCGAGGTAATGTAGTCTATGCACCCAACAGTCAATAGTCTATTCATGGCCCCATCTTCACATTGACTACAGATTGTTTTATCCTCTTTTAACAAATCTCCAGCGATTGTGCATTGTTGAAATGGACTTGGAAATGGAAACTGTCTCCTTTCTGCAATAAACTTAGATCACAGCTGCCCCAGTGTTTTTATGAACTCAGGCGTGTGAAATAAAACCGCACATACAGTACAGCGGCTCAGACGATCAGTGCTATAAATTGTGCATGAGCTGATGGCTGTACTCTGTGACCAGTCATAATGAGATCTTTAACATTTCTTATAAATATACAATAGCAGTGTATTCTTTCATTCAGCTGTTGCCTTTAGTCATTTTCTCCTGGTCTTGGTAAGTGTATTCAAAGTATAATCAAACCATAAAAAAATATCAGATCAAATGTAGAATTTACAGAAAAAAGGCCACAATAATGATGTATCCTACTATTTATGTTCATTAAATGTTCTAATTAAATATGTAGGTTGTAATGTTGTGGCTGTCATGTTTTAGGAAATGTACTGAGTACTGAGTGATTTGGAAAAATACCCACTGGCTCCTGGTGAAGGGGGGAGCCTCCTGAAGGACATTCCTGAGTTGTGAAAAACGTAATTTGTCAGCGTGATGTCATGAACATGGACATGCCCAGGCACTATACAGGTGTCCACGCCTCTACACACTCACAACATGTACGATAATCTGATATTAGGAAACCAGTGTAGAGACTGCTCCATTTATGGGTCAATTTGTATGGGATGACCTTTAATCTTGGCACAGAACAATTATATTACAGATACTTGTGACATGTTATTATTACTACAAGCGATTATTTTTACAGTTGTACACAGAACATTGCACTATTTGTGGGTCGCAAGGCCTAGTAGCAAAAATACGTAGGGTTTTCGAATAGTCTAACCTGTATTAGATCAGCTCAAAATGTAAATTGTGTTCAGTCCACACTAAACTACCTATTTGCACTAGCTTTTAATACAAGTTGAGTTGTCGTTTATTTCTTGATATTCGGCAGTACTAGTTTGTGTGTTCTATTTGTACATTTCTTTAATTATAATTATCGATTTATACAGAACAACACTTTGGGCAGATAGTTTGTTGAAAATGTGCTATATAAATAAAAGATTGATTGAGCTTAACCTTGACCTAGACTTTGCTCATTACAAAGGTGAGGTGAGAGTGCTAGCCACTGTGCCACCATGCCGTTGGCACACTACGCTATGCTACACTGCAATGCCCTCACAAATATGCTATGGTTTACTACGCCATACCACACTTGTGCTCTTCCATCCAATCTGTGAAAACAACTTCCAAGAGCACCTGATGCAGTTGACCTATGCTATCATTAGCATTAGCGAGAACTGTTAATGTGGCAGTTGTTTTTTATAATGTTGTGTAATGGGGTAGCTGGCCTATATAAAATGTTGCAGGTGTTAAAAATTATGAATTGTGTAAAAGTTATATTGGACACGTGGACTTTTAAAACCCCCGGGTTCTATTACTGCTGCTGTAGTTAACTTGTTATCCCAATAATCTAAAATTTCAGCCCTATAAACTTTACACTAGGAACTGAGCATTTATCTTATTGAAGCAGCAATGGTGTGTCAGCAAAGTGACCCCAAGGATGCAGATTGGTTCATATTTCTAGCGATTGCCACGTCACATGTCTCCCACGCATTGGCTACATTTTTCACATAATCCATGAGGCGCTACTCAGACTGGTGATATATTCCTAGTTCCTTGTGCCGCCGGGCGCAACAGAAAAAATTACTTTGGAGGCTTTTTTCTGGGAATCCAACACATTTCTTTTCCATAGGTTTTACTCTTCTGAATAGAACCACATTGTCCCAAATGGAATCTAAGATGACAGAAATCTTATGTTGGCCAAATGTTGTAATTTGCAGGCTTGTGTTGTCAGGGATTCCCCGTTCATATTACACCCATGCATATACAGTGGAGTGGCCTAGATCGGCAGCAGTGGAGACATTTAAGCCATTGAAAAGGAGCATTGTGTGAAGGTCAATGCAGCAGTCTCAGGAATTGTAGATCTACAATTGTGACACTGCCCATTTACTGAAGGCTGAACAGTTGACTCCTGTTACACAGACGCTATTGCAGAGGAGGATGAGGAGAGTTTCCTGTGACTACTTCGACTGAATATCAGACATATCAAAGATGAGTTATTAATGAACAGCAGCATCACACCTTAAAGATTCAACACATTAAACTGCACATTCCTTTGGCACGGTCAAATTAAAAATGGATTTTCTTGTTGAAAATGTTCTATATATAAAATCAGCATTTTGAGAAGTGTGTGGTAAAATAATCATGATTATAATCATGAGTTTTCCATGATGTATCTCAAGCTACATTCAGTCATCTGTAGCTGGAAGCTTTTACTGTCATTTGGGTTCATATGTATACACTACCAGGGTCATAAAAGCCTCAATTAGAAAGCAATGAAGTCATGAAGTCATGGCACTGGCTCTCTGCTTTCATTTTCACTGAAACAATGATAAACTGAACATTTTAGTTTCTCAGAATCAGAAGCTAACAATGAGCAGTTACATCAGTAAACAAAGTAATTAACATCCTATTTCTTTGATCACTTTATTGCTTACGTTTATATTTGATAGCCAAGATGTAATGAAAGGTTTTTAATTTTTCTTAACGAATGGACCTTTTTTTTTTTTTTGGTCCACATATTTTTGTTGGCTAATTTAACCCAACAGACCTTTTTCATATCTTAAAATGGTATCTTGTTCCAAATAACTGCTACATGGGTCGGTAAACAGATTGAATTTCTTTTACAAGCCAACATCTGCTGAAATGCGTTTTTTATCTGTGTGACATCTAGAACGTGATTGCACTTTGCTCTATTTTAGCTTTACAGTTGCTTGTTACACAGGCATTGCCACGCTCTGTAGTCATGGTGGGTGTGTCTACCTCCGGTCTCTGAATCTGAATGACTGGACCATCCACTTACCACTTAACACTGGTAAAAGGTGAAAGGCCTAGAATCTAAAACCTTTTACCTGTGTTTGCTATTTGTCACAAACCCATCAGTCAAACACACCCAGGTGAAGATTATGGTTTGGGTAGACCTTGACACTGTGCCCCTATTACTCAGTCTCCACATACATTTCATCACACTGTAGTACTCTGATGTCCAGGACAATGACTGTGTAGATTTTAAGATTTTATTATTTCAAATGAAATACTTGTTACTCATTACCATGATTACATTCATAGGAAAAATATGTTTCGTTTAGTTAATGTAGCTATTGTACCACTAATAGCACCAGCTTACTATTATTACTACTTCCATACCTGGTCTGCTATTATTAGCCTATAACTCTAGAAATAATACTACTGCTGCAACCATTTTAACAACTACTTATGTTAATGGTTATGCCTGTTGTTAACTTGTTATGGTCTTCTACTATACAAAATGTTGAATTGATATAGAATCTTTACAAGCTTGCATACTAGTATTACAACAATAATTAAATAAACAATGCTTACTCAATGTAATGATGAAACTATAACAGGTTTGTTCTAAGATGAACCTAATTTCAACTTAATATCCTTGTATGATCATGCACCATCATGCTTACTGCAATTTGGCGAACACACAATATGGAAAACATGTCAATCATGTTTGGATTGTTCACTATTTGAAGTATTCACCTGAAACTTTACAAGTATTTTATCCACTTCAAGGACACACGTACAGCTGCATTATCAGGGGCTGGTTCATTGGCATGGCCCACATTCTCCAGCTGCTGGTCTGACTGTGTCTTCTGGGTCTATGTGAAGATGTGTCAACAGCGATCAAAGGATTGAGCTCGATTGTCTTTCATGTTTAACAAAGGTGTTCAGAGATGGCCTCTGACTGAAAGCGCGTATGGCAGTGGAACATTCTACGATGGAAATGTGATATGTTTGTTGAAAAAGGAGCCTTTGAAGTTACCTGAGTGCCGCCTGGTCATCTGTGAGTTCAGGTTACTACAGCAGACCCTCTTTATCTCTGTAAATCATGGTGCCTTTGTCAAAGCTGTTATAGACGTTGACACATTTCTTTGATGAGGCAAATTTTTATTGGAAACACAAAGCATATCACAGAATAAGATGAGGAATATCTATACGTTTACCTTGAATCCAGAAAGTATACACTTTTCCACATTTTGTTATGTTACAGCTTTATTCCAAAATTTTAAAACTGCACTACATAGTTGATTTTGAGTGACATTATTGCTCTAGGATTCTCTATATTGTAGTGTGTTTACCTTATTGTTCAACTTGCTGGCACCCAACCTCCCCTTAGATCCAAGATGGCGCCGCAGACGGATGCCCTGGCCTTTCTGTGCTCTTTGTTATGTCTGATTATGTTTGTAAATTGTGTGTCTGCGTGCTCTTACACCCGTGAAGAGAAACATAACTGTAAACTTTGTGTACATAGAAATGCCTATTTTTATTTTTATTGTATAGTAATTTTAAATTGTTTCCTAATGCATGCCCTTTTTGATTGAATATATGTTGTTTTATTATTACTCAGTGTTTTATGTTGCACCTTAAGGCCGAGACAAGTTCCTACGTTTTTGAATTTTGTTCATTGACAATGGCAATAAACTCTTTCTGATTCTGAACTTGTCTACACTTGTGATCGCAGCACCCAGAGATGAGATGACCAATGTGCAGTGTGTTCAAAGTGCTGTAGACTGAGAATTTGGCCTGTTAGCCGATCATTTACCTGCAGAAGCAGTTTGCCTGAGGCTGCACTTAACAGAGCACAGGTCTCTCGCATTCTCTCAACACACCTCATTAATCACCTCCCTCTATATTCCTACAACTATGTGCAATAAACACAGGCCCTTTGTGTGCACAAGTGAGCTGTACTTCCACAAAGGTAAATCACATTATCAGCATATAATCTCATGTCGGTAAATGCCTGAATAACATTCCGTCTATCATTATAAATGTTATCATTCAAGCTTAAACAAAGATGTATTTTGCACTCTTTTATATCTTATATATCCATCCTGAACATTGATGGTCACCATGGAGTCATCAGAGTTATTTCCCAACAAAAAGTGCCTCTTTTGTTGGGAAATAACAACAAAAGGGCACCTCAAGAAATGTTAACATTGTTTCTCCAGCCTTATCTTGATGTGTTCAGCTCGTAAAAAGTGCTTTAGACTAAAGGTTATATTGTTTGTTGTTTTGTGTCATGAACAAAGACATGGGCAGGCATAGGTCAAGATCAGAGTGGCAGCTGCAGCAGCAGCAGTAGCAATGTCACATCACAAATCAGAATCGCAAATTCTTAATTAATGATTTTTGCTACATAAACCTGACTCTTACTTGGCCTGGAGGAGTCTCCTCCTGCTTGTTTTCATGGAATTTTTTAAGGTATGTTTTTAACCCTAAAGTTTTAATCAACTACTAAACCCCAGGGAAAATGAAAGAAACTTACCTCATAAATAACTTAATTTCTCAAAATATAGTACCTCACAACATAATGCGTTGCCTTTCTCACAAAATTAATGTGTAGCTCGTAACGCTCCATATTTTGCAGTGCTGGCCATTTATGTCCAGAAATGATAAAAGAACTATATTAAATGGATGTATTGTATATCAAATAAGTACACTTGTTCCCCAAACAATGCCAGAACTTTCTTCAGGCTTACAATACCAATAGTATTATGGTCCTATTCTGGACCAATCATGAAATCCATTTAGCTTTTACATCATAGTAATGGAGAAGATTTGAGTGCATAATATATACACATTAAAAGCCTTGGTGCCTGCCTGTCTCTTATCATAACAATACCACATAGTAAGGTTGCTGAGTAATGCTTGGCAGTGGTGCATTGGCTGAAGCGGGAAAATGCCCGAGACTATCAAAAGGCCTTTTACTGGTGGGTCTACACATTCCATTGAAACAAAGCAAACTCATAAAAAGTCAGAAACAGGATGCTTTCCGCACCACAATTTCCAAAAGTAACCAGAAGGTGTGTTTTTAGTCTGAGTAAGATTCTGACATATAAGACAAATAGCTGTGGCCAGGCACAAGGAGACTTTGGGAAAGGGCCTTCAGTGTGCTTCACCTCTGCATCTCTCCATTGTGGCATTGTGTTTGCTGTTGAGTCTGCGCCACTGCTTCATTTTTCAGGTCAAAAGGTCTGCGACATGATGTCTTTTAAAACCTCCTCCTGCTGTTCTTTTATCCTTACAACAATCACACTTCCTCACCTCAAAGCCTGTTATTTCAGCTTCTCTGACCAACTCAAAATGATGCTGAATTTGAGACTTCTGATGCCATGCGTCTGATGCATTGACAATAACCACATTGTCTTTGTAACCCACCACAATTCCAGAATTTAGTGACGATACTTTTTGACATTTTTGCCCATGGCTGCAGTTTCATCCTTGACCGTCAATTTGGCTTCCTCCGGGTCATGGCTGTTTTGAGATGGCAGCGGAACTGGCCTGGGAGGAATGCACCATGACACATTGAGCTGAGCACCCACACGACTGAAAAAGACAAAGGTGTTGTGAGGGAGCCATGCCAAATGTGTCACTGAGGTGCTGGAACTCTGTGACTCAGACCAATGAAGAGCAATATAAAAACAGTGTAATGAGCATCGTCAGTGCATGGAGGAAGTTAACATAACCGAGCTGGTTCAAAGCAAGGATGTGGTTAGTGAATAAAAAGAATCTAATTGTGTCAAACTTATGACACCCTGAGCCACATTCTAATGCCATTAATTAAGAGAAAAGGGTAGTAATCTATATTACTATAATATAATAGTTATAACAATAACCTTTTCTCCATTTGGTTTTAGTGTTCCTAAGAGAAACTATGTCCCAGGTATGTGTAAGACAAGGTCATGTGGTCACAATGAAGTGGCCGCTGCATGTCTTTGACTTGGCCAGCTCATGTGCTTTATGAGTGCTTTATGAACATTTTCAAACATTTAGTCCACCTTACGAGCCTAGATATTTAATCAAATCTCCCATAAAATCAGGATCAGAATTACTTTTATTGTAACTTTAACTGTTACAGACATGATACCGACCAGAAGAAGAAAATAGATGTGATGAAAAATAAGAAAGTTAATTTTAATTGTATTAACCCCCACACAACATATTTACATGATCATGTCCAATTTTACTAGTGAACTAAATATTGCACAGAAACTTTATAGGAGGATTTTACAGCACATAATTCAGCAGTTTGATGGCGATAGGCAGGAATGATTTCCCGTGTCTCTCAGTGGAGCAGCGTGGCAGTCATTCTGTTGCTGAACGAGCTCTTGCAGCTGACTAGTACTTTGTGGAGCGGGTGGGAGGGAAGGTCCTGAATAGTCCTGATTTTGGACATCCTCCTCTCTGACACGACAGTCAGAGAGCCCAGCTCTTCCCACACATGTCCAGCCTTCTTGATGACTTTATTGAGTCTATAAGTGTCCCTCACACGCAGACCACAACAGACCACAGCAGACCACAGAGGACCACAGCAGACCATAGCAGACCACAGCAAACCACAGAGGACCACATCAAACCACAGCAGACCACAACAGACCCCAACAAACCACAGCAGAACCCAGCAGACCACAGCAGAACACAGAGGACCACAGCAGACCACAGCAGACCACAGCAGACCACAGTGTATATAATGATGATGGCACTGGCCACCATACACAGACTTGAACAGAACATCTTGAGCATTGTCGTAAAGATGCCCATGACCTCAGCCACCTCAGAAAGTAGAGAGAACTCCTACTAATGAATCTGAATGCACAAGTTCTCATAGAAAACATTAGCTTGCAGCTGACACAAGATAAACAAAACTCTTTTCAGACATTGTTTCATCCCTCTACATCCTCCGCTAACTCATGCTTCCTCTTTTGCTTATTTTTAGTTCTTTTTGACGTGTATATTTTTGGTGACTACGCTGGTACTTTAGACATGCACAAAGGCTCATAGCTAACTCACTGACAGACACAGGGAAGACAACGCTAAAAGCAGTGGAAAAAAGACTAAAACAAAAACTGAACTTGTGTATATGCAAGACAGGACATTTTTTGGGTGTGTATAAAGTTGGTGCCTGTTTCCATTGTGGTGCTTTGGAGTCATTAGGCATGAGGAAGAGGCTGTCCAAGTGCAGACAGCATATCTCCTGTAGTCCAGAGAGCCACCCGCCCGTCCCACGCACTGACAGCTCATGAGCAAAATTACCCAGTGTTCGAAAATACCAGGAAGAATAAAATCAACTTAGACAATACTCCTTACTGTTTATTTGTATAGACACCGAGGTTGAAAGATGTGTTAATTTGACTTGCATCAAAGCTATTTTAAGATATTTGTAGTGGAAAACATAAAGTTTGTGGGAGTAGTGTGACAAATGACTTCTAAAATGAGCATATATAAAGTTTTGTTTGTGTTACTGAGTCAAATGAAAATTCCATCTCCGGTACACAGCTAAAAATAAACCTTGAATACAATCAAAACTGACCACAACTGAAAAACAACAGATAAAAGTACATTATCATACCTGAAAAAAAAGTTTCAGGACCAGTTTTTGCCACAGCGTGCTTTAACTGCCCAACATTAACTCCCCAACATTAACTGCCCAAATTGTCAGTATTAAATCTGCTTAAGGTGATTTTAAGATTTCAGTTCTTAGATTAATCACCGTCTATTCTGTTATTCGTTTGTGGCGGCGGCTTCCCCAATATCCATGCGATAATGGCCCTTTTTCATAGAAACCGATTACAATGTAAAAATGTGTGTATAAATCATTTAACTAAAAGCACAATATACTTAAAGGTGCATGTTTTAGTTTGGCATTAAACTTATTAATCGTGCATTTGTTCAATTACACTTTGTTTTGGCTCAAAAATGCATTCTAATTGTGCGCTGACTCTCCTCTCTCTTCTGTAACTTGGCCTGGTCACCTGCTTATTTCCATGGAGATAGATTTGTTTAATGCCATCCTGTGAAACATTCCAGGCAAAGCATGGAGACATGCAGGTGGTCACAATGATATGTTTGTTTTACATACCACAATTACAGGGAAGCAGCAAAAGTATAAAAGTATATGATAATCCTTCAAAGTGATCCATAAAGCTTTACTGCACAGCAAGTTATATTATCTAACGTACTCCCTGTTTAGTTTGACTCACAAAGACAGAAATAACAACTGTATTATCTTTTGCTGCTCATGGTAAAAAGGAGAGATGATAATTGGGTGTGTGTGTCTCCCTGGACGTGACTGACTAACTTTGACTGGGAAAAGTCTAACCTCATCCTTTGCTGTGTAGACCAATGACACAGTGCTCACAAAACTGCTCTTTCAGCTTCACAAAGAGCACACAGCAGCTGCAATCTATTACACCCGCCCTCTAACACAATTCAGTAATGAACACATTTTCTTTTTAAAAGCTGTTTTCTCTCATTGGCAGCACTCTGAGAAACTATAGCTGCGTGGTAAAGAAAAGGAGACTTGATTGTAGTAGTTCCTGCTGCCCAATGAATACTTTGGACAGTAGCCAGTCACATTTGCACAAACTGTACATGTCATTATAGACCTGCCACTGTTTTCAAAGAAAGCCTGCCTCCAGAACAAGCCACTCTGATGTCACTTCCCATTTGCCCGCGGGTCGTTTTAATGTGGGTACTTTGACGTTGGACAGTGGGGCGAGGAAATACCCTGCTGGGATGGCTACAGGCCGAGACACAGGGGAATGAGCCTTTAATGAGCAGAAAAGCAGAAGGATGTTGTGGTCATTGTAAATTAAAAGGGGGACAAGTAGAATATCCCATGATTTTTCTATGATAAAAGATTTTTGTGTAAAATAAACTTTTATGGTTATTCAAAAGCTCAAGTCTCATTAGTCCATGACCATGTAGTGAGTATTGAATGAAATATTTCACACACAGCTGTGTCCTTGAGGATGATGGTGGTGGTGGTGGTGGTTAGAGAGGTCGCTGGCACAATTTGGCCGCCATGTTTTTGTCAGTCAGCACTTGCTACAGCTCTGGCTACCGAAGCTTATCACCACCAAGTGTGGGGTGAATGAATGATCCAGTAAAGAGCTTTGATATCTTGAAAGGGGCTTAAGAACCACAAAGAACTATTATTATTTAATATAGTATTTAATTTAATATTTATAATACAATGAAACAATTCAAAACTGCCTTCAAATAACTGCATCTTCTTTTTATCTACTTTATCTTGTTGTTTGATTCGTGGTTTTGTCATATCTTTAACTGTGAAGCGTCTTTGAGCGTCCTGAAAGCGAAATGCAAGTGTTATGTATTCTGTTATCATTAGTCTTTCTATAAAACAGTCTGGACACTTCTCCTTTCTTAGCTGAATTGTAACCACTTGCGGCTCCCAAACTCCTGAACTCATAAAGCAGCACACAATCAATATTAAAGGAGTGTTTGAAACCAATGGAATTCAGTGACAATAAAGATGTCAGTGATGACCCTGTAATTAGTCTGAAGAGGAAACTCCCTGCAAACACACCTGCTATAACGAACAATCCCTGCGCTGTCTCACACACAGAGGCCTTGAGAGATGGGACCAGCTAAATGAAAACAGGTGGAGATCAACTTGGAAGAGCGCCACAGGTGAAGGTTAAGCTTGAAACAACAGTCTCTTTCAAAGACCTTCTTTGAACATCCTACTTTATAAACAGCATTTTGTTGAACATTTTAAATTAACATTATTCACATATTCATAGGCTCTGGAGCCAGTTCCTGTAACTATTACCCCACCTCAGGCCCAAACTGCTACTTGATTGGTGTAGAAGTATAATTTATATTTACAACAGGTCCCACCAACTAAAGTCAAAATTAGAAAGTCATAACAAGTTGTCATATACACTTTAACTGTCAGCTTGTGTTAAGTTGCTTTTGGTAAGCTAAGGCAGTGGTTCCCAAAGGTGGGGTCGGGACCGCCGGGAGTTTGCGAAGCATGAGCGGGGGGTCGTGAGATAATTTCATAATGCAATTAAATTACGACACTGTATTACATCACATTTTTTATCAAAAACAGTATGTTTTGGTGAAATAGTGTCGGATATTAAAAGGTTTAGAACTTGAAATCTTTACAGACGAGGTCCCGAGTCGGTTGTGTAGTTATTTTGGGAGTCCCGGCCTGAATAGTTTAGGAACCCCTGAGCAAAGGTATAACCCTCGTTCCGCCTACTTCCACCTTCGCAACATCTCTCGTCTCCGTCCTTCACTCACTCCTCACACCACAGCCATACTTGTCCACAGTCTAGTCACCTCCCGGATCGATTATTGTAACTCTCTCCTCTTTGGTCTCCCCAATCCCTCCAGAAACTGCAGCTTCTCCAAACTCTGCAGCCCGCATTATCACCAGGACGCCCTCCCCCATCACATCACCCCATCCTTCAACAACTTCACTGGCTCCCCATAAAACAACGGATTCACTTCAAAATGATCCTAAATACTTTCAAAGTATCCATAACCTGGTTCCACCGTACATCTCTGACCTCCTCCACATCTCCACTCCCTCTCGCTCCTCAGGTCCTCTCCTCTCTCCAGCTCTCTGTCCCCTCTTTCCGTCTTATTTCAATGGGGGGCAGAGCCTTCAGCCGCTCTGCTCCTCAGCTCTGGAACTCTCTCCCTCCTGACCTCCGCAACATAGACACCCTTTCCACTTTTCAAATCCAGACTCAAAACTCACCTGTTCAGACAATCCACACCACATAACTCAGTCACTCCAACACCATCATCCAGTTCTGTACTGTGGGTTTTATTCTGTTGTTTTTTCTGTTGTTTTATTCTCTTGTACAGTGTCCTTGGGTGTTCTGAAAGGCGCTTTAAAAATATTATTAATTATTTATTATTAACCCTAAAAAGAAAACATATGAGCAAAACAAGTTTCCCACATATATGTGTCACATTCATACGGTGTCTCTCTTGTCCCCTGCCTCTGTCACATTCCTGAAACCCCTGCGTGTAGAGGGGCTGTGGGTGGAAGCCATTTCACACCAAAGCACAAAGCCGCGGTGGAGGCCCAGAACCCAAACTGAAGCACAAAGCCTGACTCACGCTCAGGAGGAAAGGGCTGAGTAATCAAAAATAATAAGCACCAAGTCTCGACAGTCGCCTCAGTCAAAGTACAGTAACAGTAACTCTCTGAAGTCATTCTGCGATGCAGCAAATCCTCAGTCAGCTGCTGCGCACACTAAATGCTGCCTGATTGTATCTATCGCTCATCTTGTAATTGCCCACAGTTTAGTCTGGCTTTTCACATTGCTCATCCTACTAATTGACTTGTGGGGCTTGTCGTCTGTCGTGTGCCCTCTTCTGATAACAGCAATGTGGGGATTAGCCGTTGTCGTTTCTGTTACTGTGAACTATAGCCTACTGAAAACGTACTTCAGCTGTTATAAAATACTCATGTAAAGGTAAACGTTTGATTTGGAAACTCGTTAGCCAAATTGACAGCAACTTACTCTGGGGTCTTGACTTTCAAAAATTCATATAACAATTTCATAATATTATTTAATCTAATCCAATAGACAGTTGGAAACATAATTACAAATTCATATGGCATTTCCCTGGCAAGAAATACAGATAGTTAATGACATTTAACATAGATATGCTGGGGGAAGGGAAAGTATGGCTATGCTGGGGGATGTATGGCAGCTTGAGCACTATCCTCTGCTTACTACTTTTCTATAAAATAATATTTAATATTTAATTTCACTTGCAATTTATTCATCGCTTTTCCTTCTTCTTCTTCCACTTCCCCGACGGGAGTGGAGCAGGCACATCGATGACCTGTGGATCCAGATGCTCCTCAACTGCCTGGAGAAACGGTCTCTACTCCATATGAACGCTTCTTCATCAGCCTCGAAGAACTGGCTCTCCTCCTGAGTGGGTCCACTCCACCATCTATCTACAAATTGAGGCGCGTCCGCCTGTCCGTCCGAGGGAGTCGGATCTCTCCTTCACTGTTGAACTCCTACAGGTTTCTACTTTTTCCCAAAGAGGTTTGGTCGTTTTTCCTGGGTCTAAGGACAGGGGAGCTTGGGACATTGCTAAGTCCCTATGAACACTGTTTATTCCGTTTTTCACTGTCGCCCCTCGAGGCAACCACTGTTGTGATTTTGGGCGTTACAAAAATTTAAATAGAAAGAAATAAAAGCAATTCAAATACAGGGCTAACCTTCCCCGAATGTTATCTCCCTTGTGGATTTTAGTGTTTAATGTGTCAGGTTAAAAAAAAAAATGAATGTGTATCACTATTATTTGTAAGGACAATATACAATAATATACAAAGCAAAGCTCTCAATTTACCGGTCAATATGTTGCAACTCTACTCTATGGTCAGCTTTGGGTAATGGGGGTATCTGCTCCTTTAGATATAGGGTGATGACCTCGATCTCACTGTAGGAACTTGGAGTAGAGCTGCTGCTCCTCCACGGAGCCGATGAGGAGCCAGATGAGATGGCTCAGGAATCTGTTCTGGAGGCCTATCTTCATCTTCTTCTGCAACCCAGCCCCGGCTAAGCAGAAGAAGATGGTCAATGGTCGCATTTATATAGCGCTTTTCTACCGTCAAGGCACTCAAAATGCTTTACATCAAGGAGCCACTAATCCATTCACACATCAGTGTGTGCAGACACTGGGTGTGAAAAGAAGTGGAAGATGGAAAGATGGACAATATACAGTTAAAGAGTAATGGAAAAATATGTATTAATATTAGAGGCCCTTGTCAAAAATTACCCTCTTTCAAAGTAAAAATAAAATATCAATACATAACAAAAAACAAATACATTTTTTTTGTCACATCTGTCCCTGCTGCGCGGTGTGTGTCCCACTGGCAGAGGGTGGTCAGAGGCGTGTCCTAGTTGTCCATTACCTCATCTTCAAGGAAAAATTCCCCTGCCGTCTCTGGGCCGCTCCTGCCTCCTGCCCCGCTGCACATTCCTCAGAACAGCTCCCACAGTCTCCCATCTGCAGCGCTGGAGGTGGTGGGGGAGGTCTCTCTGAGGTCACCCACCCCACAAACAGGCTCTGGAATATGAGTTCTTATGGGAAAAGCAGATTTGAAGAGCACTCATTAAAGGCATTGCTTCATTTAATGTTTGCAGGCCAAATATTTCCATCATGCTTTAGGGACATGGCAGGATACACCCTGGAAATTAAACCAAGTGGTAAAGCTCAGTTTGTTTTCAAGCTAAAATTCTCCTAAGTAGTTGTTTATGTTTACATTTTATCATAGGCGAGACATAACTGATGCATTCAATTATGTTTTTTTTCCAAATCTGGGGAAAAACAAATGGACAGCTGCTCCTGAACAAATACCAGGGTGCAAAGGACCATAAAAACTTACACAGTATGGCAATAAACTTTATATCATGTTAAGAAGTATATGTATTCAGAATATTTCATTTGGTGGTATTCAGAATATAGTTACTTTCCTAAAATTAAAGGAATACACTGTAGTATTTGACGGTGGTATTATAATGCAACTAAATGAGTATTCAGAAAACAGTATTTTGATTGGACCATATAACAGAATAGGTTACAAAGTATAAGTATTCGGTGAACTGTAACAATAAATACATTTTCCAAATATTCTTTCCATCATTTTCTATTTCCATGGAGATGCCACCAGAGAGTTAGATCTATCTAGTGGCTCATACAGTAATAATGCAAGTGTTTCAAGGTATTTTTGAGCAGTATCAACTTGTCAATGTCTGATCTTGTCAGATCTCTGAAGTTAAGCAGGGATGGGCCTGGTTAGTACTGGTAAATGATTGAGAGTGTGTTTGTGAGGGTGAATGCAGGAGGCTGGATGGAAATGAGGCTATGGCTACACTCCGGCATGTTTACAGCATGTGTATCATGTATGTTCTGTAATATAACATAATGTTCAGTCATTGCTGTCAGAAAAGACAGCAAGTTAGCTTTATACTAAATTCCAAAATAACAGAAACCATTGATGACACAAATCTCATTGTTTATCAAGGTATATGACCAACTCAAGGAAGAAACTGGTTTTGACCTCTTGCACAACACTACAACGGCAAAATTCCCTTTGTTGTGTCAGAACATACATTATAAAATTATTTCTCCATACAGGAAATCTGGGTTGAATCTTGCTCAACAATGCCACCATGATTTGCTCACTGTTTTGCCAAAGGGGTCGGTAAATGGAAAGGACTTTGAACAGACCACAGGGGGAAACACAGCAGCAGTAGCCCCCTCTGTGCGGTCACAGGAGCCTGCTGCCGTCTGCCCTCACATCCGTCCAGCATGCCTTTGTCATAACCCAACACGTGCTGCTCTCAACCAATATTAGGTGTTTCGCTCTGCTTTCAACCACAAGAACTATGAGTGAGATGGGAGGAGCTGGGTTTTTTTTTGGGGGGGGGGTTCAAACAAGCATGGGGCGGAGAAAACAGATGAGTCAGGCATGCTGTCATTGCCCTCTTCCTGTCTGTTGTTGTTAAGAGATTGCATTGTAGCCTGTGTGGTTGACGCAATTGATTTATTTGTGTGTGTGCGTGTTCTTTCATTTCTTCCTTTGTCCTAAGTTTGTCTACTTTTAAACTCATTTTCTCCTTTCTTTGTAAAGGTCCGTCTCCTCTCTCACTTCTCCTCTTACCCAGCAGGTAATGTGATGCCCGGTCAGCCTCTCTGGGCCTAAATAGACCTTGTGAGAATTTAATAGTGTGGCTCTGATACATAACAAGTGTGTGTCCAACAGAGTGACATCAGCAGTGGGGAATCTGTTGCTGGGATCCCTGCCCTGCTTTGGTGGCACTGTCTGGTCAATGTTCAGCATTTATTATATTGAAAGAAACATGCCTAATTTAAATATTTAGACACAGAGTAGATTCACAAGTTGTTTAAAGAAGACATGTTTTGGGGGGATATGATTATTTTCCATTTTGTTCATTGTTAACTAAAATATTGATCCTAAATGGAACTCCCTATGTTCATCATTTCATTGCGAGCGGGACTAACGTTCTCTGTTCAAAACCCCACATTTTTACCAAATTAGCTGTTCCTAACCGTAATACTAACACTGACCTTACCTTTATTGTCGAACAATATACTTAAAAAATGATAATTTGCTAAAATTTGAACTTTTAGCTCCACCCTCAGAACGAAATGCAAAACTTTTAGGGAGTCCCGATCATAAACAGATTATTAATTAATTACTGCTAAACTGCAGGCCCCGCTCCTAATTAGTTGCATTTCATTGTAGAAAGCAGTGGATTTATATTTACATGTTTTTATTCTTGAAAAATTGCTATGTGACATTTTTGAACCCTACATGACCTGGAATGTGATTTTTTTTTTTATAATTGCAAGTAAATACAGAGAAATAGGTGGAGATAAGGGGTAGGTGAAAACTGAAATTTTAATGAAGCAATATAACATGTTTAAAAGCTCATGAAACTAGATTATACATCAAATGCGTCTCTCAACACTTAGCATTCGGGTTCTTCTGCCCTTGAGCAAGGCACTTCACACACAGTGCCCACTACAATCACAGCATGTTGAGGGTCATCTATATGTGCAATGCGCTTGATTTTCTTGACACGTTTTTAATGTTCATTTGTGTCTCTCATTACCATTTGGATGCATTTCCTTTTCTCACCTATTTGAAACACAGATCAAAGCACCGTTATGATGACGTTCCATCTAAAAATTGTGACATGGCCATTTTTGACATGACTTCACAGATCACAAGTGCTCAACTGGGAGTTGATTCAACTGCAATAAAACATATTACTTGATCACTTCTGGGATTCGTGGCAAAACATCCGATTCGCTTTGTTTGGACTACACGTATTAGATGTAAAAGGAAGAGTCGGAAAGGAGACAGGAAGAGGAACTTTGGTACGGATGTAGAGTAAGTGGACAGGAATAACCAATAAAACCCCCCCACCATTCCCCCGAAGCTAAAGTCATTTCAAACACAGTCATACAATGTTAATAGCGGCTGAAATCATAATTAAAAAAAATAGATTTTGAGGTAACTACAAATAGACCTTTAATACAAAAAAAATAAAAAATAGGTGAAGATCTATTGGATTACTTCCATCCAAAATTAGACTATTTTCGTAACCCATCATTACAAATTGCATTTTTCCCCCTCCTTTATTATGAAATGAAGATGTTTTATATCAACTAAGATGGTAACATTTATTAGAAGACTAGAAATTACAACACAGTGCAAAAAACAAATATTTATATGCCGTGAGAATGAGAAAACAGTAATAAAAGGAGATCAAAATTAATCATAAGTAATAATGTTTTCCGGTTGATGAAATATCCGGTTGATGTGTGATTTTAGTTCCAACTGTGGCCGTGCGCACATCCATATCAGAGTGGAAACCACCCATTGTTGCTTCTCAGCGGGACAGGAAGCACCTTTCACAACAATCACAAGCTCCTCAAACTCATTTAGATGTCTACCACACTTAAAACAGCGTAACAACCGTGCAAAGAGGCCAATTTTACTTTAAAATGTTGGGTCTACACATCATCAGTTTACACTTGTGGTGGTGTTTTCTTTTCAATACTTATACCCTGATGGCATCAGGGTATTGATGCTTTTGACAACTTTTGATGATAAAAGCAGATGTGTTTTAATTGCTTAATCCATGATTTGATCTTTGCTATGAGCGTTGATGAATGTTTTAAAATTATGATCGGGACAGGAGGTTTTTTTTGTGATTTGGTAAATGAGGAGGACTATTTCACCCCCATCAGAAGAACACTGTTTCCTGGCTCCTCTCCAGTAGGATACTGGGGAAGAAGAGTGTCTTCTCTCAGTAAACTTTCTCTTTGGTGGCCAGAACAGCACCGGGAATAGCAACTATGTGAGCATGACTGCACAGCCCTATTTCTGTGTGCGCCGAGACTTGACATTGAGAGGCCTTGGATTATGTGGCCCGGCTACTGTAAACGACTGGCCTCTGTCACTTATATACGCATACACATACTATATGTGTGCCATCCAAAACAGACGGAGGATTAATGGCATTTTCAAACAAATTTAGACTGACATTAATACATTTTAATCACTGTTCATGTAAGCTATGATATAGGTCAAAATCCATCACTGATGTGCAAAAATACTCAGTTATATACAGACAAATATGTGAAAAAAATTATAATTTATAATTTTTTGTAGAACTTATTAAATAAATATTAAATAAGTATTCACTTTATTTGTGTAGTCTCTCTTTTTTTAATTATATATTTTAGATCCCTTTTTCAACTCACTGAAAAAACTTAACTGAAATCAAATGAATATAGTAACAAAAATAAGGGGTACCAGTTTACCTTCATTTTTTTGTCCAATTTGGTTATCTCCTAAATTAGCGATGCAGTGAAATCGTTTTTTTGGTTTCTCAACATGTCATGATTCCTCAATAAATGCCCCACCCTTGAGGTTGCACTCAACATCTGCTGCCTGCCAGTAACAGATTTCTGAACCTGTAAGAGACTCAAAAATACTGTTCAAAATGACCTCATAGCAAACAAGTAAACACAGGCGGTTTGCACTTGGTTAACCATCGAAACCTAAAGAATGAGACGTTACCATGCACATCCACTGCCTAATAACATCTGCTCCTGGGTGACTTCAAGGGGTGACTAACTTCTGACTGCCTTTGATTCCAGCTGGCTCTTCAGACTTGTCCATTAAAACTGCAGTGTGGCGTGCATTACATTACATTACATTGTTGCGTCCTGCCAGCATCTGCCCTATGCGGTCTGTCTGAACTCTGCGGTGTCCTGTGATCGTTCGGGGTTTCAAATGTTAGGCCTATAGAGTGTCGTTGAATGCAGGCATCTGTGGGGCCCGCTGACTAACGGTGTGGCGTGAGGTAGCGCAGTTGAACATCAGGTGTATCAAGGCTAAAAGCGCTCCACATCTGTTTGCCTGGGCGGAGGAGTGCAAGCCGCAGTTACTCTGATTGGTCTTAATTTCCTGAGGCTGTGTGTGTGAGACTTAAAACACCAGCAGCGCTAATGGCCAGGACACAGGTGCTGGTCTAAAACAGGACACTACAAAGTCACCCACGAAAAGGAAATCAAAACATTGTCTGAACTATAATTACACCTCCTGAACATGTTTTAGGAACACAGTGGGTTGACATAGCCAGACAGAGTGCTCACAATGTACTACAAGAAGGCTATAACTTGTATTAGTACTTAAATTATAAGAGTTAAAGGTGCACTGTCAGAGCTGTGGAGAAATGAGCCCGCTCACAGTCAGAATACCTTGAAAAATTCATGGTTTTCAAGGTATTTTGCAGATACATATGTTTAATGCCATATTGAAAGAAAAGAAAAGCATGTGACGAACCTTCCACCAGTAAAGTGCACTTTTAAGAAGGAAAATTGTACAGTAAAGGCTCAAGATTAGTTTACAATGGTGTTTCATTGCCGCTGTTACTCACATTGTTAGGACTAATAATGGTCCTAATGTTATAATCTGGTCATAAACACATTTACAACGAATCAGCCCCAGTGAACTCTTTATGACAGTCTCAAGCTTGGATAAAAAGATGGAGTGGAATCAATATCCAGTGTAAAATCTCAATATGCAAACAAGCCGGGAGATTTAGTTTCGACCCTAAACCACCCAATGCTAAATATCAGTGACAGGATGTGAATTTCAGTGTAAAAAGAAATCTAAAAGTTACGAAATCAAAAAAGGGATCCGTGTCATTTGCTTTGCATAGTTTTATTTTTGTCTGAAAAAAAATCACATAAATAGAAATCACATCACAACTCCAGTACTGGTTTTGAATGGGTGGTACAGAATTCACATTATACGCTTGACAGCTTAACAAAGATCTCAGCTTGGAATGACCAACACTGAGGGCGATTCTGCTTTAACAACAGTAAGACAATGAAAACAGTACAATCGTTCATTGACTATTTTCTTGCTACAGTGGTTTGGCTTTAACTTTCTCTCTGACACTTCTCTGAGCAGTTTGTTAGCAATGCAGACAGTAAATGTAAGTATATTGGACATGTAGTCAAACAACAAGGCCAGTGCACTGTACAGTACATAATTTAGCAGTGATCAGTTGATAAATAAGAAGAAGTTTTATTTTTGTTTTTACATTGAAGTGCATCACTCAGTGAGATGTCCCACTGCCATCCATAGACATAAAAATTACCCTGACCAATCACATAAATGTATTATTACGTTTGAATTTATTTCTAGTAGTGCTACTAATCATTTACAAAAAATAACAATTATTTTTTATTTGATCTCTCCATAAACAGGAGTTTCTTTCCATGTATTACTAATAAATAAATATATTTGAATATGTAACAAAAAATTGTAACATTTGTGAAAAAAGTAAAAAAAAAAAAAAAAAAAAACAGCTGACGGTGGTTAAAAATCTACATAAATACATTTAAATAAATAAATTAAACTTATAAATATACTGCTTTTTTACTGTACATAAAATGGTTGAATTTGTGCAGGAAAAAATATATAAAACACTGTCTGTCAATTGAGACAAAATGCACTGTTTACATTTCACACTGTTCGGTTCAGTCTTCTGTTCACGTCACTGAGAAGCAGCACAGCACAGTCTATAGACAACCTCCTCCTCTTCTCTTCATGACAAACACCATACGCTTAACTCCAGTCCATCTTTAGGGTCAGTCTTTATTCCAGGTATTCCAGTTTTTAGGAAAGCCACCTTAACCTCGGAGCCTTGTGGGAAGAACGTTAACTGATTTGAAAGCGGTCAGCCTTCCGCTCCCGAGGTGGGACTCAGGCTACTCCTTTCTTCAACAGTATATTCCCTTTTTGATAGGACTCCTTGCGGTTCACGTTTCTTTACTGAGGTAGAATATCTGCATCTTTTGCCTGCAGAATAAATCAGAATCCATATTAGACACTCTCGTTTGATTCAGCCTATGCTTAAAAATGTTCTAGTAACTGCTCCCCACCTGTGTCCATCTCTTCAGTGGTTGGACGATAACCCTAGTTTGACCTTCTCTTCACTTTCCACGTCATATGCTCCTCGCTTATAAAACCTACAATCATAAAAAAAATTGTTAGACAAACCCATTTCTTTGAGTTTTACTAACCAATCCTATGTGCGCATGTGAGCTCACCTTAGCATTAATAAAAGTCCAATGATGATGAGGCAGACGGACGACAACACCACTGCGATAACAGCCAGTGCCGTTGTCCGGTTGTAGCCTTCTTGTGGTTTCTCGACAGGCAGAGTAAAAAACTGGCACCTCTCCCCGGAGTACCATTGATGGCACCTACAAAACACACACAATGTTATAGTATTGATTCCCAATATTGTTTTTTTGGCTGGGGAATGATAGAGAGTGAGTACTTACACACAGGACGGGCTGCGGATGTCCCTCAGATATTGACAGGTGCCGTGAATGCAGAAATCTTTATACTTCTTCAAACAGGGATTTCTCTTTCTACCTTTGCCCTTGCCCTTTTTTCTCCCCTTCCCTCTCGTTCTGGTGCCTTCTGTTCGCTCAGCTTCCAGGATTGCCGAAGGATCCTTTGGTTTGCTCGACATTGAGACTGTAAAACAAGGTAAATCGTGTTAGATGGAACCCTGTGTGCAACGCAGTAATTGGGCGTGTAACAGGACATACCTCGTGGCATTTCATAATCCCCCGAAAGCCCATCTTCATACTCTTCGTCGTAGTATTCCTCCTCATAGTCCTCATCCTCTTGAGTGTAGTCTGCTGTGGTCGTGTCCACAGACATGCTCTGCTCCGTCCTTTTGTCTTGAGTTGTTGCTAACAAGTTGATGACTGCTGTGTTCTTTTGTCTGTCCGCTTCATATCTGTCCACTGCAGCACCGCTCACAGATCTTGACATTACTGTAAAAGACAAGACAAAATAAGAAAAGTTAGCAGAAATTATAGTTCCTGAGTTGGCTTTGTAGGTAAAGTGGTCCATGCCAGGGCCCCAGCTCAGGTGGGCGGGACATCTGAGGCAAGTTGAAACATGTTTGGACAGGGAAGCACAATTTCTTCACTGAAAACTAACATGTCCCATTCAAAACTGACATTGTGTTGCAACTTATCAGTGACAATGTGTCCCTATAGCAAGCTTTGAACTGTGAATGAAATACAATCTACCACACAAACGCATATAGAGACACTTAGGTAATGTCCCGTAAGAATATGAGTTAAAAATAAATGTATCTAGTTACATAAAGCATGCTTTAAACTACGAGATGACCCTGTTCGCATCTGAATAGAGGGAAACATGAAAAACACTGTACATGTTGAGAAGTTTGTATAAAGTAATCACAGATAGGCAGGCAAAGGTCTGGCACGTCCACCATCAAAGCTTTAAACTTACCAAGTGCAGGAAGCAGCAGAGCCACAACACTGAAAATCCTCATTGTCCCCAAACTCATAGAAACGTGTATTCCCGTTGCTTGTTTAAAAAAAAATAAAAGAAAAAAATAAAGAAAAGTTCCTTGTTTTTATGGTTTTGGATTTGAATTGAGGGAGCAAATTCCGGCTGGGCGCAAACCTCGAGGGTGTGATGAGAGCGCGATGTTTGCGTCAGAGGAGCGCACTGAAAGAGCGTCCTGACAGAGGCGCAGTGGTATTTATGGCTCAAAGTTCACCACGCCTACAGCTGCCTGTGAAGACGCGAGGCATGGCACAGGGGTACACTCTGGGTCTATCATGTTCATCAGGCCTGGGCTGCAGATCTGCCACATCAAAGGTCTTAAAATGTTATTGTATTATAAGGGATTTCATGCAGTGTTACGAATGTGTTCATCATCTTGAGTTACACACGTATCAGCTAAGTAAATAGAAGCCTCTCTAGCAGCGATTTAACTATTTGATTCTCATTCCATTTCCAAACACAAGGCTACACATGAAAGCGTTGAACAGATGAGGTGCGCCCCCAGCTGGTAGAGGTGGGTCATCTCACTTTTCTAAGATGAATTTGTGAAACGCAATCAGTACATGGGCAACACGGGCAACTGTGAGCGATTGAGTAATAAACAAACCATTCTGAATTCCGGAATGAAGGCAACTGGAGCCTGGAGGCAATAGTGAAGTGGAACATCTGATTTCAATGGAGAAACTGACCTCAGAATATCCCAAAATATAAAAATTCAAGGGGGTTTGGCAAATAGGCTAATAAAATCTCAGACATGCTATATGTAAGTAATATTGGAGACAAGTTTAATACCATTTACAATTGTATTTTATTTGAGCTGAAATTTAAGGCAGATCCAGATTTTTTTTAATGTTTAACCGCACCTGACCTACAGAAAGGTTGATCCCACAATAGTTTTATCTATAAGTCTATTGTACGTAGAACTGACAGTGTGGTGAAAATGTAAAATATGTGTGGTGTAATAAGTACTTGTACTAAGTAAATAAGTAAAAACAACGCAGTGAGTTTTGCCTTTATTTTCACATTTTATCGAGTTAAAGCTGGGGTACCAGACTTTTTTATGTTTGGTGTAAAATGAGACCACTGTGCAATGTCTGCAGCTAATAATTAACTATTTAATTTCTTCTTCAACCAGGAAATGAGAGCCAAAAGCAGCGGTCTGATTGGCTGCACTTGGGTGGTCCGCTCAGCTTCATTTTGCAATGTGAAAAAGCTGTTCTAAAACGGTGCACTCGCCTGAAAATAAATGTACTTGAATACAAAGGGTATGTGAGAGCTAGGGAGTTAGATTTGAATACCTACTTCCTCTTTTCGTGGTGTGAAAATAATGTAACCAGCGCCAACGTTTGGCGTTTGAAAGGCAGCAACCCTGGAAATCCAGATTGTTTTTGTTATGGTTTTATTTTTCAATGCATTATGTTCGACTATATTTTGCTTCCAGTCACCTGAATTATGGACTGTTTGTCCAGCTCATGGCTCCAGCAGGTGGCGGTGTGAGTTTGGGAGCTCATCAATGGTCTCAGCAGAAAGACTTAACACCGATCACATGACCGCTCGATGACAGCAGGAGTAGAAACATGGCCGACGACACGGAGGAGGTAAACACAGCTGTTGAAGAGTCAAAACAAGAGTCAAATAACTTCGAAGTTTCCCGAAACGCAGCTGATGGCGTGGCTGTGGCCGGGGACAGCCCTGCTGAGCCCGAGGACACGGCCTCAGCCCCGGGGCAGAGTGTTTGGTCCGCGCCTTTGCTGTCGCTGGCACGGAAGGCCACGGAGACTCTCAGCGGCGGTGTGATCTCCTCTGTTGCCCTGAAGAATAGTGCTCAGGGGTCTGCCGTGTCCTCCCCGACGGAAAACCAGACCTTAAACGATATCATTAACACCGCAAGGAAGTTACCAGGTGCAGCTTTCTTCGCTTTAAATATTTATAGATTTAACAATCTGATACAGATCTGAATACAGTACTGGGAAAACTTCTTACTTGATTTTAGACTTGGAGTGACCTCGGAACATATGACCTGCTGTGCAAAATCTTAATTTCATGCTTTGATTATTGGAACGCTGGGTTCAAAAGTCACATGTAGCGCTAGTATTAATATTAACGCATACTTATATTTTATTTGCAGTTTTACCCCCGAAGGATCACGTGGCCATTGAACGATCCAATCTTCTCAGTATGTTGAAGCTGAGCATCAAGGTCTTAATCCAGTCCTCCCTCAGCCTGGGCCGGACACTGGACTCAGAGTATCCTCCATTGCAACAGTTTTTTGTTGTTTTAGAACATTGCCTCAAGCATGGATTAAAAGGTGAATGGTAAAGGAATTGCACAGTAAGAAGCTGGGCAATATGGCTGAATTTAATTTTTTAATAAAATGTTACCCTCGATTTCCAATTCGGTTGTATTTTTTTCCTTTAAAAAAACTAAACACAAAGGCTTTCAGTATTCATTTCATGGACACAAACGATGCAGACTTTTAATCATCGCTATTTAATACATTCATAGTTAGATTTTGTCCCCCAAATTCAGAACTCCATACCTTTTACTGATTGAAGATTGGTTGTAGAATGAATTTAAAAAACATTAACATGATATTACATGTTGTAATAGTTGTTTTTTTTTTAAAAAACTTGCAGCCAAGAAGTCATTTATAAGTCAGAGCAAATCCATTTGGGGCCCTTTGGAGCTGGTGGAGAAAGTGTGCCCAGAATCAGTAAATATAACCACAAGTGCCAGAGACATGCCGGGCATCAAGTGAGTCACTAGTGACTAGAGACATTACTTTGTGTCAGTATTGATATTAATAAATGCAACTGTTTTGTTAGGACCGGGTTGGGGAGAGCGAGGGCGTGGCTGCATTTAGCACTCATGCAGAAGAAAATGGCTGACTATATGAAAGCTCTGTTGGACCGCAAAGATCTCTTAAGGTAAATAACTTTGTATTAATGAGTGTACAGTGCGTTCTTTAATTGAAATTGTGTTTGCTTCCAGTGAGTTTTATGACCCAGGTGCCCTAATGATTGAAGAGGAAGGCTTGGTGATGGGTGGACTTCTGGTGGGAATCAATGTTATTGACGCTAACCTGTGTATTAAAGGAGAAGACCTTGATTCCCAGGTAAATAAAAATATGTGTGAATGTGAGAACTGGGAGTGGTGGATTACTATGTTATTTATTTTTTAGGTTGGAGTCATTGACTTTTCTCTTTACCTGAAAGACCCTGCTAACAGTGAAACTTCACAAGAGTAAGGATCCCCATGTTTGAATAGTGTTGTTATTATTATTATTATTATTATTATCATCTTGACATAGCCCTTGTTCTGGCACATTTACAGACACTATATACTTTAGTATAATGTAGAAAAACTTTTACAGTGAATCAAAGATGACAGCTATACTAGATCAAAAGCACTACGTTGAGGAGTTAAATCGGCACCTCAGTGGAACAGTTACAGATCTACAAGCAAAGATGGACTCATTGGAAAAAACAAATGGAAAACTTGTTGAAGAGGTAATCCTCCCAAAACTTTAAAGATTATAATTTGTAAATTTGAAGCCTGTTTAAGGTGTATATTTGTCTCTTTAGCTGACTGCAGCCACGGACCGGATAAACTCCCTAAGGGAAGAGCAAGATCAGCTGAAAAAGGAGAATGAGTCCATTCTGCAGTCCAGCCAAAAGAAGGAGGAGGTCAGGCTCTAAACACGATATAAAACCACAAAACACAAGTGATACATTGTCATTTTACATCAGTACTGCCCTGTCTATACCAGGCAGCACTACAGGACAGCCAGGTGGAGCTGGAGACCTACAAGCAAACTCGACAAGGCCTGGATGAGATGTACAGTGTGGTGTGGACGCAGTATAAAGAGGAAAAGCGAATTCGCCAGGCAAGCTTCAAAATAATGAAACTGACTAATCATTTGTAAAACTCAAGAGTTAGTTTATACCATTTTGTAATATTAGGAGTTAGAGCGTGAATTGGAGTTACAAGTTGGGTTAAAGCAAGAAATGGAGGTTGCCATGAAGCTCTTAGAGAAAGATACACATGAAAAGCAAGACACACTAGCGGCGCTGCGGCTCCAACTGGACCAGGTCAAGACTCTAAACTTGCAAATGTTTCAAAAAGTACAGGTATGGACATTTACTGATAGTTTTATCTTGAATAATATGGCAATTGAATTAAAACAGTCTTTGTAATATGTTTCTGAAGGCATCAAAGCAGGAAGCTGAAAAAAAGCAGGCTGAAGCCACTCAACTCGAGGAGAAGATGCATGGAATGGAAAGGACTTTGGAGGAACTAGAGAAAAGGTCAGTTCATGCTTATTTGGTAATAGCTATATCTAGATATAAAGATATTGTCACTAATAATTTGTCTTTTATTACATAACAGAATACAAAACTCAGAGGAAGAGCGCAGAAACTGTGTTCAAACCGATAAAAACATGAAGGATGAGCTTGAGGGAAAAGTGGATGCTTTACAGAGACAACTCTCTGACCTGGATTCACTCAGGTAAACAGGATCAGGTTGAATATCATGGAATGGTAAAGTAAATGTATTTCTTTTTGTTTTTCCAGGATATAACTAATTAATCCACTATGCTCTTGGGCCACACGTCTGTATCTGTGATGCTATTTTTTTATTTTTCGTTTTTAGACTGGGCCTAGAGCATGAGCTGCGAGCTGAGAGAGAACAGAGACTCAACCTACAGAAAACTCTTCAGAGAGAGCAAGACAACAGCACAGAATTACGAACACAGTTACAACAAATGCAGGGTCTCCACACAGTAAGTAAACTCTTCATTTAACTAATGGTTAAACACAACCATTTTGATGTTTTTACATTCTTTGAAGGAGATGCAAGACCTTAAACAGGAGAAGCAGCAGCTGCAGCAGACATGTGAGCAGCAGGAACAGGCTCTACAGGAGATGGGACTGCACCTCAGTCAGTCAGTACCTGGAGTCATTGCAACATACTGCACATTCCTATTTGTTTAATTTTATAACCAATGACTTTATTTTCAATCAAAGGTCAAAATTAAAAATGGAAGATTTCAGGGAGGTTAACAAAGCACTAAAGGTACAGATCATGTAATTTATAATCAGTGTTCAGTTCCCACAACTCGTGTTTATTTTCACAAGGGTCATGCTTGGTTGAAAGATGATGAAGCGACTCAATGCAAGCAATGCCAGAAGGAGTTCTCTATTGCTCGCAGAAAGGTATACTGCTTAAATACACTTTTTGAATGCTCCTTTAGTCACTAACGCTCGTTTTCTGCAGCATCACTGTAGGAATTGTGGGGACATTTACTGCAACAGTTGCTCCAGTAATGAGCTGGCCTTACCTTCTTACCCTCGTCCTGTTCGCGTGTGTGACATTTGCCACTCGTTCCTGCTGCAGAGAAGCAACTCAAATTCATGACACAGCACTTTGACCTGTATTTGGTAAATACCATGACATCAAAAGCAGAGCGACATCAGCAGCAGCAGACAAATTACAACATTTTAAAATCATACACAGCCTTAGAGTTAAATTTCAGTTTAAACAGAACTGTAAAGTACTTGTAGCTCTCAGTTGGTCTGATGCTGGACTCATCCAGGTTGTATTATAAAAATATATTTTAGAATGTATTGTAAATCTTGTCATTTGGTCAAAGGCCAACTTTTTTATCAAAATATTTGATAAAATAAAATCTTATCACATCACTTTTTCCCCAGACTAGTTTATTTGTCTTTGCATGTGAATTACAAATACAATTTGAGCAGTAGAAACCTTCATATCAGCAGATTTAAAATGTACTTGCCTCATCAAAAAACGTATATAACAAAACATGCTCCGTGTTAGAATTTGAACTGAACTGGAGACAAACAAAACATGTAAAATGGTAGAAAAACAATTGGCAAACATTTAGGTACATGCTTTCAGTCAAAGCCACCAGCACGAGAGGTAAAATCTGGAGGAACAGCCAGGTAAATAGACAGTGTCTCCTGGTAATAAAATTAAATCACAGATCTAGCAATGTGTTGAATCTGTAACTAAGAAAAATACAAACAGCAATTATTGACCAAAAATGACCATTTCTGTTCATCATCTTAAAACAAATTCCCACTTTTACCAATAAACCTACGGTTTGTTTCTACACAAGATAAACACGTCCAGTACATTCAGCAAACCGCTGAGTTAAAAAACAAAACAAAAAAAACTCAAATTTACATTCCCCATCCCCCTCCAATTCCATTCATGGACCCTCGGCTTCCTCCTCCACCGCCACCACCATAGTAACTGCTTCCCATTCCGCCCTGGTTACCTAACAAGAGACAAAATACACACTATAGGACCGCAGAGTTCTGTATTGCAAATGTAAGTAGTAATAATAAATAAACAATAAAATACAAGTCAATATTCAAAAGTCTACACACACTGGTTTACTTGACGGACAGGCTTTGGCCCCCTGCATCAGGAGGAGGAATGAATTGTACAAAGCAAAATTACACAACTTGGTTGAGAAAAAAAACAACAAAAAAAACTGTAGGGACACTTGTACTTAAAATGCATTAAGACTTTTCAAGTGGGCTGCATTTAAGAGCTGACACTCACTATAGTCATTGTAGCCGCCCATACTTCCTTGGTTGTTATAGCCGCCAGAATATCCTGAATTCATCTGGCCTCCACTGTATGAAGATTGATTTCCTGAACGTACACAAAATTAAAAGATTATAAAGTATAACTTAACATGTATTTTTTAAATTTGTGACTCACCCATTCCACCCATCATCTGGCCACCATATGTGCCATTACTGCCACCTGCTGTTGAGTTCAGGAACAGTTCCACATAGCGGTGCTCTGTCAGAAAGAAGGCATGATACCGTGAACATGAACCAAAGCAGCCACATACAGTTAAAGTGGTGTAGGAATCAACACTCACGCATGTTTGCTTTGTCTTTGGACATGGCTGCCACAGCATCTTCATGAGTGGCAAACTCCACATCTGCCTCTCCAGTGACTCTCCCGTCTGGACCAATCTCAATGTGTACCCTAACTGGATTCAATGGTGAAAAGAACTAGAATGGGAAAGAGTTAGAAATTAAAATCCACATAAGCAGAAGTACATTTAAATAAATAATAAATGAATAGAAATAGTTTCTAACATTATAGATATCGTTCTCTGTGGCTCTATATGGAAGTCCCCTCATATGTACGCAGTGACCAGTTGTACTCTGAAAAGAAGAGCCCCCATCTCCATACCGCCCATCAGATACACCTACATAAATTGAGATCAAGAGGAGGCATTAAAGATAATTTTCCATCCACACTCCAGTGTTAATATTGTCTTGTCATCAGGTTATAAATGATTTACCTCCTCCGTAGCCTCCGCGGCGCATTCTGTCATAGGATCCCCCGCGGCCCATCATGCTGTACCCACGGCCCCCAGAGGGACGATCGTATGGGCCCGGTCTCTGCATGCCCATTGGCTTCCTCTGTGGTTCGTAATGTGTCCGCACCTCTGCGCGGCTGCTCTTGAAGATCTCAATGTACCTGAGACAATACATGTATCACAGTAAAGACACGCACTGGAGAGGACACACCAGGAAAGAGTGCATTGCTAAAAATTATTACTGGGCTATGAGATTCTACATGCTGTCATGGTATAAAATCGATAGATATTAAACACCATGTGATTTAAAAAGTAGCATAATGAAATGTATTTTTGCATTTTAATGTGACCACTTTTCTTATGGTTAACTTTAAGTAGTTTATTCATCAATGTTGCATCAAGAGCCCTTGCCATGACAGCCATTTTGTAGTTTGAGAACAGTAGAGGGCTCCAACCCATCTGCAGCCCACCCCAAGCGATACCTGTGATAGTGGGCTTCAGATCCTTGGGTACACTAGCCTAATTATTTAAATATTTGTGGAAATGTGCTTACCATTATCAGCCTGGATAGAGTTTGTGCTAAGACACACCATTTATCAAATTTTGTAGTTTTATTTTGACGAATACTAGGCACGAATGCACAAAAAATTAAGGAAAATGTATTTTTGACTGTGTATTAGCAAAAGTAGGTAACGTGAGTGTGTGTGTTATTGAGATGTTAAAAAGGTGCACACCATAAGAAAAGTAACTTATCCAGCCAACCAACCAACCATCCCCACCTGTGCCCTATTCTTTCCTTGTGTTTCTTTAGAGCCTTTTCAGCTATATCCTGTGAAGCAAACTGCACGAAGGCCTCCCCCGTACTCCTCCCCTGGATGTCCACCGGCAATGTTATCCCATTTGGCACGATTTCCAACCCTTCAACCCAAGGACAGATAACCCCAGCAGGGGACATATTAAATCACATGCCCAATCACAGAAACGTTCTCTAAAGAGAGACAACTTTATATAACTATACATGACAAATACAATGTTAGTAAATACCATTGAAAGAATTCTTATGAGTTACAAAGACAAACGTATTATGAGTTACAATGACAAAAGTATTATAAATTAAAATGACATGGCTAGAGAAAGTTTATGAAGGAGGGAATTGTAGTGTAGGACATTAGGATACTATTAATGTAGGAATTAAATAAAGACACGTGAGTAACAATTAAGATTTTTTCTGTGCGTGAACTCAGGTCAACTTAAATATGTAGACTAAAACATATCATGAATGGGAAAAACTACAAATGAGTAACGATGTTGGAAATCGTCAGAGAAAGCTTTACTACTAATATGAATGCAAGATAAACAAAAAACAAGGGGTTATACATTTAAATATACAGTAATAAAATGTAATAATATTCTAGGAGATAATTTTACCTGAGAAAAACTGTACAATTTCCTCTTTGCTACAACCAAACGGGAGGCCTCGGAGTCTGACAAGTCCGTCTCCTGCTGTGTCTGGACAGTTTGGACCAGTGTGTTTCAAAACCCAATCCATCTCCACGTTGTTGGACTTGAACACTGAGGGCAAATGAGTCAAAATTCAGCAATCGCTGAACAAAAACAACATGAATTCATCACTTTGCTCTTCACATACCTTCCACATATCGATGGCCCATAGTTTCTCTGTCTTTCTTCATAGCAAGTTTCATGTCATCTTCTGTTTCCAACTCAATAAATGCCTCTCCGCTGGGTCGACCCTCTCGTGTGTAGGTAAAGTGGATTCCACCAGAAGTGTTGAGAATTTTGCAATCTGTAGTGAAAAAAAATCAATTAAGTCAAACAATAAACTTAGAGGATAAACTTAATTAATAAACCATATAGACAGTGTTTTACCAGAGAAAAATCGCAGAAGTTCGTCAACTGAGCAGGACCATGGGAGACCCCTGATGCGTACAACATATCCCTCCTCAGACATGATTGAAATACCCTATGAAAAACAGACAATACCGGCAGGCACCCTTGGCTTAAATGCTGTGGTTGTGTGACACAAACAGGTTTAAAATATTTGCCACGATGCACACTGGTCTACACGGATTTGAATATCTAGAAGTTAATTTCACTGTGTAATCCGATCCAATGTACTTTAATGGCTGACAATTCATTGCTTGCTACATACATACATACATAAGAAGCGGGGGGGAAGAGCACTCCTACTTGGTGAAAAATGTTTTACTTTTTTTCAAGTTGGTTAAAGGCTAGTACGGTACTACAGTGGCGCTGAACGTAACAAGAGCGCGTACGCGCTAATGCTAATGCTAATGCTAATGCTAATGCAATCTAGTTAGAAGGAAAGCTAACCACAACGCTCGACATAAGATATATTGTGTAGCATATTTAAGTGAAATGTATAGATGTTATGCATTAGATATAAAGTGCTTTTGGTTATTTCTGGGCTCATCTACTTGAAGATAATTGATTGCACGCTTTACACGCAATTCACCGCACCCAGATGAGAACAAAAGCGGCCTCTCAGCCTGCGCCATGTTATATTAGCGGCATTATGGAGCAGAGGCTAAAGCCTTTTGCTAAGAAGAATAGAAAATATACGATGTGATCAAGCTTTAAGTTAAAGGCCCAATGCGACTTAGGTTGTATGATTTAGTTTGAACGATCTGAAACAGAATGAAAGATGTGAGATTTACCTAATGTGATCCCCAGATCCAACACACCGGAAAATGTATGAATAGACGTCCTCGAGAGCCCTGCGTGAAGCGCGTGAATCTGCAGCTGAAGGAAGCTCGTGGGTTGCCAGAGTGTTTTTAAAATCCCTCCCTTACTCTGTCCTGTCCTTGTTTTCTAGTTGACAGTGTTATGCCCAATGAAATGCAGTATAATATAAACTCTAATGTTGCTCTAATATTAAACTCTAATGTTGCCATTTGTATTGAACGTGTGTGCTGTGTATGTGTTTTATGTTGTTTCTGATCTGACCTGCCAGGAACTGCAGATGAAAAGTAGCCAATAGGCTTATTCTGGCATATTTACATTAATATGCACTGTTTCCTTTTAAATAAACGAATCTAATATAAACACATTACAATAAAAACCAACCGTTCTCAAAATGACATAAGACCTATTCTCTGGATAAAGAATAGTAAACAATCACAGGAGAGAATCTGTTGTGTCTGGCAACTTCTGTCTTCTGTCCTCAGCAGCCACGCCTTAGAAACATGACGTAAGGCTGGAGGAGTGGACCATGCTCTGTTTAGTGGACTACGTACCTCATGCTATGCTCTGGCCTAGTACAGTAGAAAAACTGTTTTTTGAACCAATGTGATTCCATGATACTCTGAATTTATTCGCCTAGGCCAAACCATGTTCCTTTGTTAAGAAGACGAGTTCTTGTTGTTGTCTTGCAGTATGCTATTTGGGAGTGTTTTGCTTAAATTTAGAAATGTTGTATCCTAGATCAGGGGTGCCCAAACCTTTTTCATCAAGGGCTGCATATTGAAACATTAACTGGAGAGCCATAAACTGGTGGTCAATACAGTGAAGTTTAGAGAGGCAGTGTTAAAATGGCAAAACAGACCAAAAAAGTTGTCAGAGAGCTCACTTTACACACTATCCTCCAAACATATTTCATTGAACCTTTACATAAAAACACGGGGCGAAAGAGGAGTATGTGCCCCCAAACAGAGTATCAAATAATGCCCTGCAAATAGGTGCATTTAGCAGATGTTTGACTCTGCCAGCACACAATTAAAATTGGAAATACACACACATTTTTTGTGTGTTTTGTTTTTAAAGTTAGGATGAGAGAAGATGCAGTATTTAATACTAATTCAGCAAGAGGCCGAATCAATCTGAGAGCAGCATCCGATCCATGAGCCATAGTTTGGACAACCCAATTCAATCATGCCTGTCCATGCCTTTATCCAAGACAAGACCAGTTTGGGCAACATAACTAAATCAGATAAAACAAATGGCCATCCCTATGTGATGTCTTTGGATTGTTTTGGACATTGCAACAACTTTGCAATACAATACATATTAGAACAGAATCAAGTATACTGACACTAACCCAGTATCTTAAAGTAGGCCACCCATGTGAAAGCTTATCGCAGCACAATCATAGAACTGTATCCTGATACAGTACCAAAGTTTCTTGTAAGTAGCCTATACTAAACAGGTGTTTTTATCATGCTGAATATGAAAAAGCATTGACACTTAGGCTAAAATTTTAGAACATATGTAATTATGATGAATAACATTGCCAACAACCTCACTGATGCAATAAGCTTTGAACTATTATATAGTTTTAAGTATTTTTTTCCCCCATTGTGTGTTTTTTTGGTTTATTTTTTTTTGTTCTTTTAAATGAGAATATCCACATTAAGGACAGAGCAGGAATGGGAAGAAAATCAAGTCTTGTTTAACCCCTTATGTCTTTATGTTTATTACAATAGACACCATTTTTTTTCAATTTATACTTGAAATTGAATAATATTTGTACAGTTCTTAAGTGCATTGTCCAAAGAGGTCCAGTGCTTTACACCAGCAAATAAAATACACGTTTGTTTAAAATGTCGTTCTTGCAAAAGATAGATTAACAGCAACTTTCGGTACTCTCACTATTCACTGCAAAACAATTTAGCAGACTACATGGTAACAAACTATGTTTTGCTTTGTGCATAATTGACAAGGTTTGTAAAACAATTACATCTTTTAAAATTCCTGACTTCAGAAATAGCCCAGGTACCCAGTTTTAATATTGTAGCACTTTGTTCAACCTGTTTTAAAGTGTGGTCATAAAGTTGCACTTGCAGAATAAATCCAGATGAGTAAATACATGTTTTTCTAACTTCTACAACTTTGAAAAAAAAACAAACAAAAAAAAAACATTACAAATTGATCTTGAAGTATCATTGTATAATTAGGCTGTACTATATGATACTAAGTGTTAGAACATTTATTGCCCCATTAAATACCTATATAGTGTATTATATAGATTTATTTGGGCCAATAAACTAAATATAGAAGTAGGTAATAAGGGTAGGGAGTTATTTGTGTGTTATAAATAAAAAGTCGGTATTTATTTAAAAACTGCGTTGAAGGTGCAAGTTCTGTTATGTTATAGATTTATTTTTGTTTTAATTTGTCATTTCTAACAAAGTTGTGATAAACTACCACAGCTAACTGTAGTTAGTGGCTTCCATGTCAAGCCTTGACGTTCGTTCACAGCCTCGTGATATCGGTAAACCTAACATGACGTTGTGGTTCCGTATTTGATGAGCACCTATACAGACCAATAGAAATGCAAATTTGTTTCGGCAGAACCAATGGGATTATGAGAATTTCTCACAGAGGCGGTCCTTCTGAGAAACAGTGCGTATCGGGTTAGGCTGTTAGAAAGTTAATGGCTGGGGGAAAGAGATCCTCCTCAACCCTCGCTTCGGGAGAGTTTTTGGATTCCCTGAAGTAAAATCACGCAAATAACCTAAACAAACAGCCTGGACGGACGTTTAAGTCAACAACTAGCGCGTGAACCCAGTATCGTGAACATAAGTATGCAGGATGCAGTAGCCGGGACGGCAATGCTTACGGACGGCTTCGAGGACGAGATTGACTCGGTGACTCCTCGCTCCCCAGTGGCAGGGATGGGGGTAGGAGCGACACCAGGAGGAGTCGGACTGGGGGGCATTGGGATTGGTGTAGGCGGAAAGAAAGTACGCTTGTACGGGGAGCCAAGTGGGCCTGCTGCAGAAAGACTGGATTTCAAACTAGCGGCTGCGGCCGTGCTCTCCTCTGGTCCTGGATCCGGCAGCGACGAAGACGAGGTTTCAGAGGTAGCTACGCTATGCTAACTTAGCTATGCTTTACTAGAGCTAACTACGAGAGCTAACCAGGGCTAGGCAGCATTCCGCTTTAGCTGGCTGCTAGCTAAGACTTAGCTCACAGTTGGCAGCCACCCCCTCCCAGGCCGCTAAAATTACGTAAATTACCCTCACAACTTACCCAAATAACACTACTTGTCTGTTCAGGCCCTAATTCAGTGTTTGATATGTACCATGTATTTTGGAGCAGTTGCAGTTGTACAGGCAAGCCGGAGTAAATGTAATATTTATGCGTCCCAGGCTGCGACTCCGGCCTTGCTCGGCTGAAGAGACGCGGCCTCGCTCGGTGCCGTCGTCTCAGCACCGTCACACGTTTGCAGCCCTTCCACAAAATGTAGACTCAACACGCAGGATATGTCCGCTAACCCACGGACAGACCCGGCAGATATGGTGCAATTACGTCACTTTACACATATTGTAAATAGTCTCTGATCAGACCTAAACGGGTCCATCCATGTAGTCTGCGCTTTACTCGAGTTCAGTCTGGATGTTTTTAGTCTGTGTTGACAAATAACCTCGTTCTTAGTTCACCCTTCCTTTTCATCTCTCAATCATAAATCAATCGATTCAATGTCAACTTCATTTGCGTTGTCACGACGGTGAACAGTTTTACTATGTCGCAGATGGGACATGTGTGTCGGCATCTAAACACATCATACTGCAGTTTCGATAGAAAGGCTGTCATCTGTTATTTGCAGTATCAATTGGTGTTATAACTGTTGAATTGGGTTTATCACACAGGAACACTGCAGAAAGAATACATACTTTGTTTTCTGCAATGACAAATTTGAAAATTAATAAGAGAGCTGCATCTTCAAGCGTACCTCAAAACTTTAGACACCTGCCTCATTGGTGCAGCTTAACTGAAGCTTTAACAAAGTTTTACTGGTTGTATTTTTTGTCTTTTGCTAACACTGTTTGCACTAGCTTATCCAGCTGAGCAGTAAGCATATTCAGTTAAATAGAGATTCATATAAGCAGCAAAAGACATATCAAGTTTAACAGTAATGGTATTCGTGGTAAAATAATAATTGATTCAGCTTGCAAACCTACATCTTCTGTCTCATGCTTGTAGTTAGCCCCGCACTGCTCCAAGCGTGTCTGGTGTGCCGTTTCAACCCAGTAGTGAACTCTCTTCTCTGGGCTGCAGCTAAAATCTGAGCCCCAGGATTAAGCAGATGCCATTCTAGGCCTTTTCAGCTCTGTGGATACCATCACTCTGGGAACTGTAGTTCATTAATAGTGAACACTGATGTTCATTGTTGATTACAAAAGCCCTCATGGAACTACATTCCCCATGGGTTCTTGTGCTTTGCATTCCTGTCCTATAGCCGAATTTCCCTACATGACTGAATAACTAACTTTCTCCCAACTTTTACCATTGACTTTTCTGAGCCTCTAATGGTAGAATGTGTCTGAATATGGCTTGAGATTTGAAGGTCTTGACTTAAAAAAATTAAGAAAAAAAATTAAGAAAAAAGCCTCTACCAGGTATCTAACTTTTAATGAGTTATCATGACTAACATTTGTATCTGCATTTATATTGTTTATTTAAATCACTCCTGCTCATTCTCTGTTGATACACGTTCAAGTTCAAAGTGACCATGTGACTTCGTTCTAGTTTCTTGCACTTTACTTGTTTCAAATCGGTCAAATTGTGGCAAAAACAGATCACTGGTTCAGGTATGATGCTATAGGCAGCTGACTCTCAGCTGAATGTGTCCATGTTCGTAGGGGCACTACTGCGTCCTCTACTGTCAGTCCTTTATCCCAGTGCTCTCTTTGCTTCCTTTGTGCTAAATAAATGGTAAACAAACGAGGCTCATGTGACATTTTACAATCCATGCATTTTAGTTTTTAACAAATTCTTAAACTAATTGTTGAAAGGGTTTGTAAGATCTAAGATTTATAAAATGTAAGATCTTGACGGTGTCGTTTTCCCAATCCACTCTGTGAAACCATTGTTTCTTGCCCTTCTTTCTAAGGTGGAGTCCTTCATTCTGGACCAGGAGGACTTGGATAACCCCATCATGAAGACAGCGTCAGAGTTGCTCTTGTCCAGTGCCACAGACGGAGTTGATTTGAGAACTGTTGATCCAGAGACACAGGCGCGACTCGAAGCTTTATTGGAAGCTGCAGGTATGAACACTTTTCAGATTAAGACCATCTTTACTCCTGATAATAAACAGTACTCTACAAACAAATGCTTTATAGCTTTTAGATTTAGGGTTATAAAAATTGGCTCTCCAACTCAATGGTCAGTGTTTGAAAGTAATTTGGTCCATCGGTTTTACTCAAACTTGTAATGTAGGTGTGAGATGCGGTGCGTAGATTAATCCAATTGTGCTGGGTGTCCTGGCCTCGTTTGGGCTTATGAACATTACCAGGTAGATTAACACTGCAATGCGCTTGAGCCTTTCCAGCATGCAGCAAGCCCGCGTTGAACAGCTAATGGATAATCTCATTCTACTGTTCTTTCCCCTGCCGTCCTCTGTGCCACAACACAAAAGTTCCTCACGTCAGTTCTGTCATACAAATCTGTAGTTTAGTACAAGTACAAGTGGTGCACCGATATTTTATGCCGAAACCGATGCTATTAGAGAAGCTTGGGCAGATATTTTGTATGTGTTTGGTTATTTTAAAATATTTTTAAGGTATATTGCTGTAAAGTAATTTATTGTTTCTCTAAATTGTGGATCAAATCTATTTTAAAATGCATGGAACCAGTTATAACATATTATAACCAACAGAGCGATAATTTATTTACCATTATGTGTAGATATTCTGCAGGTAGGCTGTAGTATGATTATTCTTTATTAGAATAAAATTAGCCATAACACATTTAATTTCTGTAAATGTGCTATATAATTTAGATTATTTATCAGACTAAAGTCTCTCTGAACCTCTCCAGTCTGTGTCATCGTGTTGCTCCACCTCCTCCTGTAACAGCAGCGGCGACAGTGAATAGAAAAGGCCTACACAAAGATAAAATCAGATCAAGAGTGTAATGTTAACATTGTATTGAGAAGTGATCATGTTTTCAATCAGGACCATGATAGGAAATCTATTTCTATTTATGAATGAGATAAAACAAATTAGTGTTTGGGGTTATTTAACATAATTTTCGGGCTATAGAGCGCTCCTGAATAAAAGCAGCGCCAACAACATTTACAGAAGAAAACAGAAATTGTACATATACGGACCGCACCTGTTAATAAGCTGCAGGTGCCCACGTTGTAACATGAGATATTTACATATAAATATAGTACACTGTAGTGATGCACCGGTTGTCTTTTTGAACCGGGATTCTCGGGGCGCACCCGAGGTCTGCTATGCCACGGGTCCAATTAGACTAATTTCTCAGTGAATATGAGTTGGATTGTAATAAATAACGCAGCATTTTGAAGTTTACCATACAGAGAACGTACATCTGAGCTGTCTCTACTCTCCCCTCTGTCCTTGATAACTCTTGTGTGAGCTGATTTACCTGTGTCTCTGTCTTCACATTTGATTCGATCTGCTCCAAAGAAAGTAAATTCAGTGGGGCAGGTTCTTAACTGCACGCTTCACGTGTGTCTTTGTGTTCAACCATGTCTAGATTCACTTCCTCATTGGACTAATTTTTCCGTGAATATGAGTCTGATTGTAATCAAACACACATCATTTTGAAGCTTAAAATACAGAAAACACGTGTCCCATGGACAGTGTTTCCACTGTCCACTGAAGTTTTTTCCTACAGTGTGTCAAACGCTTGTCCTTCCTGCTTAGAGTGCCCTCCGGTGGCCAGTAAAAATCTATAAATTATACACTGCTGCAGGGTTCAAAGCGTAGGAAAAAAGTAGCGACTTAAAGTTAGAAAAATACAGTAGTTAAAATTGGGGTAAACCAGGGGTGCCCACACTTTTTCAGCGTGCGAGCTACTTTTAGATTCGGCAAAGTCTGAAGATCTACCTGGAGATTTATATTACATTTTTTAATAAAGAACTATTGAAACATGGATAGACGTGCAATATAAAGCAGGGAAGAGAAAATATGTTAATTGACTTGACTAGACTCATAAAGATGACTATTTTGAAAATAAAATAATAACTAGACTAAATATTAGAAGGTTGAGCTCATAATCGCATCACTTGAAGCTCTTTTTAACTGTAATATTAGTTATTATAATTAGACAAGCTCCATGGTAACGCTGGGAGATGGGGCTTGAGACGTCGAGAAAGTCAGCTTTCCTTTGGGTCGCATCAATAACAAACTGCTCTGTGAAGGACAAACAGCGCTCAGAGCGTAATTCTACCTGTCTCCTCCTGCTCCTCGGCCTGACTCCTGCTCCTCAGCCTGACTCCCTCTCCTCACTCTCCCCCCTCATGTGAGCATTCTACGTTACCCCGGTTGCTGAGCGGCCGTGGTGTTCTCCCTCCAAAACTCACGGAGAAAGCGGACAAAATCACAACTGTAGTCTCCTTGCGCTGATTGTAACTCATCGTTCACTCGCGCTTTTGGGGATCTCCACATTCGCACCGTGTGATACACTCGTTCAGCGTGTGTATATACTGTCACTTAGCACTAGCCAAAAAAACTTTGCCTCAGAGATCGACTGCGTCCGAGATCGACTGGTAGAGCGTGATCAACGTAATGGGCACCCCTGGGGTAAACCATGTGGAGTAAAATGTGATTTGAACTTTCACATCATTTGGTTTAACGCTGCTGCTTTCGCCTTGGCTTTTCTCTTCTTTGAGCAGTGCAATCACATGCGAAGGAGAGTCCCTTCTAAAATGTTGATTCCTGTGACTGCACTGGACAGTGGGCAGCCTTTCTTGATTTTTCAGCAAGTTCTTCTGTAATCTTGTCCCAGTCCGGGCTTGCTTTTCACACAGTCTGTTAGCAGTGCACTAACGCTTTAGAATGCCCCGACTGAGATGCTGCCTCTGTACATTTAACGTGCACAAAAGAGTAAAGCAGCGTTCACATCGCAGTGTCCAAATTTGTGCCGGATACCCCAGTTGGACGCCTGCACATTTGAAGGACGACACTTTGGATGTACGTCCAGAGCGTCCAAAATATAAACTCACCAGCAGACGCACGTCCAAGGCATTCAATGCACATGTGCAGTCGAGGAGTTGTTGTATTTCCCAGTGTGGCTGTTCTCTAGGTACGATGGCAGACCACGTTGAGAGTGGCTTTGGTGTATTTGCTTTACAAAGTCTAAAAACTGAGGTGATCGGACTCAAGGGCTTGTCTGGGTGAACACACCTTAATACTGTATCTGATATCGCAAATTTATTCCATTTGTGTTTCTTCATGAAAGACACTCTTTGTGCACTGCACTGCTTGTCGTTTACACTTGCACTGAACTTCTTGTAGCGAGGCTAAGCTACGGAAGCCCAGAGGAACACACTAAGTGGCGGTGGGGGAAATGAAATAGATTTTTCCAGAAAAATCGAGATGAACCCCAAATCGTAAATTAGAACTATGTAGAAGACAAAAGCACAAAAGGTCTTCTTTAAAGCAAGTCATTGCATGAAAAAAAGGCAAGTTTATTTGAAGAGAACAATCGTACACAAAGGAATTCAAAGTGCTTTACATAACAGGAAAAGACTATTAAAATCACAATACAAACAAATGAAAACTATAATAATTATAAAATGTACTTTAAAAGAGAAGAGGGCAGATACAATCCTTTCAGCCATATTCGGTCATCTATGGAGATTGTTAGTGCTACCTCCTGGAAGTTACACATAATTATATAAAACTTTTTAATAAATAGATCATTTTGATTGTAACTTCGCAAAGGAGTTCTGAGTTTACCAAAGGCTGTGCTTGTGAATTAATTTGACTGTAGTCGTCCTTAAACTAAATCAAGAAGACAGTGTTGTCAGTGTAAACATGGAGGCGAGGCAAGGTATCATGTACGGCAACAATATTTGGTAGATGGAAAACAACAATGAAAACACTGCAAAGTAGTGCTGCCTGGTCGAGTGGTTATGGCACAGCACATGTATGTCGGTCTCCAGGTACAGCAGTGTCGTGGGTTTCGAATCCCGCTCCGACAGTTGGCTGCATGTACTCCCCTCTCTCATCCCCCATTTCTCTGTCTTCTGTCGTGTCCGGTAAAGCCTACCGGCCAAAACATTCTTGAAAAAAAAAGAAAACACTGCAAAGTAATACGTTTATTCCTACTTATTATTTTTTGATATAGCCATTTTTATTTACATAAGTCATTTAACTAAAACAATCCCCAGCCCACAACAACATTAAACAAAAGAGTGCTTGGTCAGTATTTTAACATCTGAGTGAATATAGGGATCAAACTTCTAAAAGAATATAAATAAGTAAAGAGTCGTGGAACAAGCGGACAAACTGCTGGGCCACTACTGTTAAATACATTTATCACACTAGTGTCAGAATACTTTTGAATGAATGCTATGTTTAGTATTTAGATCTTAAAATCCAAATCTGTTTAACATAAGGTAAACTTTTTGACTAGATTGAGATAAACATGTCAAGAGTAAACTATTAACTTCCCACCAGTGCTTTTCTTAACATTGCTCATGAAACTTTGTGAAATCTTTGCGAACCATGTTGCCCTGGGTTGAATCAAACGCAGTCGCAACAGGATTGCGTTTTTAAAAGTTCATAGTTCAAGCATGCACATGGTTTTCAAACCATTTCAAACGCAAGGCCACTTCCCATCCTGAAAGTTTTGTTCGCTGTCTGTTTCTACAATATGTTGAACCTATTTTGTTCACCGTTGTTATTCACTGTTGAGCTGCTGTTATTCCTATCTTGTTTACTGCCTCTTACCATCTATAATTAAAAAAGGATGTACCTTTTAAGTTACAAGACTCACTGCTTTTGCCACAGAGCGCTTTTTTGCGCAAATTGTGTTGATTGGTTGTAAATAAAAGCAAAAGATATAGATGTGTAATGAGGACCATGTTTATGTATTCCACCATATTATTAACAAATGCTTGGATGGGTTTTTTTTTCTTTTGTGTTTTGCATTTACGCCACTACTAACCTTGGATTGGATTGGCCTGACTGGACGCACTTCTCCCTGTCCCCCTGGTGTGGTTGTGCTTCCCTGTGGCTTGCCTTTGCCTACGCACCTATGCCTTTTTGGTGTTTGGCAGGCATCGGTAAACTGTCCACTGCCGATGGTAAAGCTTTTGCAGACCCTGAAGTGCTACGGCGGCTGACGTCGTCTGTGAGTTGTGCCCTGGACGAGGCGGCAGCAGCCCTGACGCGGATGAGGGCGGAAAACACGCTCAACGCAGGCCAAGCAGACAAGTATGTATCTGGCCCATACACTACTTGGTAGGAGTGGGCGACATGACCCAATTCTGACCATGTGACAATATCCCAACGCTAGGAGATACTTATTGTGCTAAGCAGTTCTTTATGCTTATTCTGTTTTATGTCGTGCCCTGCTTATTCACTTCACCTGCTCCTTATTTTGGTCAGCATTAAGGCAATATAAAGCCAAGTGCACATGAATTGTAAAACAAATTTGAAAGAATGTTATATGATGCCATGTTGCCCACCCCTATTCGTACTAATTAGGGTTGCACAATATTGGACAAAATTGCGTTATGCAGTGCAGCTGTTAAGTATATCAATATTATAAGCAATATTAATTAATGATTATTATATTGATTTTAACAAACATTTCAATACATTAAAGCTAAGATATAATTTACTAGTCAAACTGTGTCAAGATAAAAACTTAGAGACAAAGCCGAGATTAATAGAGGCTACATGAAAACCATCCAAAATCCTGTATTGATTATTGCTTTAGCCAATATTGCACTTTTGCGATATATTGTGCAGCCCTACCACAAATGCCTGGTGATGGAAGTGTGCGGCGTTTGTATATTCACCTGTCACAGTGGCAGTAATTGTAGCAGTCTGGTTATTTTCAGCCGTAGTTTAGCAGAGGCGTGCTCAGATGGGGATGTCAACGCAGTCCGCAAACTGTTGGACGAGGGACGGAGCGTGAATGAACACACAGAAGAAGGAGAGAGCTTGTTGTGTCTTGCCTGCTCAGCTGGCTATTATGAACTTGCCCAGGTAAAAAAAAATAAAAAAAAGTCCATGTTATTGAACTATTGATCAGCCACTTGTGTACATAATTGACCTGATTTTTTCATCTGCAGGTGTTATTGGCCATGCATGCCAATGTAGAGGACAGAGGCATCAAAGGAGACATTACACCGCTGATGGCTGCAGCCAGTGGAGGTTATGTAGATATCGTCAAACTCCTTTTGGTCCACGGAGCAGATGTAAATGCACAGTCCTCTACAGGTGAAAAAAATATAAAAAATAAGTGACCTGAGCAGTGTCTGTTGTGTACTTTTTACAAATGCAATTTGGTTGATTTATTTCAGGAAACACTGCTCTAACGTACGCATGTGCAGGTGGCTTTGTAGATGTGGTAAAAGTGCTTCTGAAAGAGGGTGCTAACATCGAGGACCATAATGAGAACGGCCACACGCCCCTCATGGAGGCGGCGAGTGCGGGTCATGTAGAGGTTGCCAGATTGCTTTTGGAGTACGGTGCTGGCATCAACACACACTCCAATGAGTTTAAAGAAAGCGCGCTCACACTCGCCTGCTATAAAGGTCAGATTTTTTAGGTTATTTTGAACAGGCCATTTTATTAAAGTTATAACATCGAAAATTCCCTATGTACAGGTCACTTGGACATGGTGCGGTTTCTTTTGGAGGCTGGAGCAGATCAGGAACACAAAACGGATGAGATGCACACAGCACTGATGGAAGCTTGCATGGTGAGCATTAGATCCACCACTATTTAGCTCACAAGACATGTGGCTGAAAAAAATAAAATGTGTATACCTTCAATATTTTTGGTATTTTTAAAAGTGTGTTGTGCTTATCTACACATTTTTTGTCTGTCTCGCTGTCCCAGGACGGCCATGTGGAGGTAGCGCGACTCCTATTGGATAGTGGCGCTCAGGTGAACATGCCTGCGGATTCCTTTGAGTCGCCCCTTACCCTGGCAGCCTGTGGGGGACATGTGGAGCTGGCAGCCTTGCTCATTGAGAGAGGAGCCAACTTGGAAGAGGTATGATGGACTGGTTTACTCTTAAGTAGTTCAACTGCATCACAATTCGGTCTGGTTTGTGCACAGGTTAATGACGAGGGATACACACCGCTTATGGAGGCAGCTAGAGAAGGTCACGAGGAGATGGTAGCTCTGTTACTTGCTCAAGGTAAATTGACTCAAATGAACACCGACATTGTAACTACGTATGACAAAAGCAGAATGTATGAGTTGGAAGTAAATGACAGTCTTCTCTCCAGGTGCGAACATTAACGCACAAACTGAAGAAACCCAGGAAACAGCCCTGACTTTAGCATGCTGTGGAGGTTTCTTAGAAGTTGCAGACTTTCTCATTAAGGCAGGAGCTGATATTGAGTTGGGCTGTTCCACTCCTCTCATGGAAGCTGCACAGGAAGGCCATCTAGAGTTGGTGAAGTACCTCCTAAATGCAGGTGAGTACAATCACTATTGAGATGCCAGAAAGTTACATAGTTGGCATCAATTTAGATTTTCCGGAATAAACTATTTTTTTTCCATTTAGGGGCAAATGTTCATGCAACAACAGCCACTGGCGACACAGCGTTAACTTATGCCTGTGAGAATGGACACACGGACGTTGCAGATGTGCTTCTGCAAGCTGGAGCCAACCTGGTTTGTTTCAAACCTGATGCTTTTTTTTTTTTTTTTTTTTTTAATATTGTACATAAAACTAAATTTTAGGTTTTCTTCCCAGGAACATGAGTCTGAAGGTGGGCGAACTCCTTTGATGAAGGCAGCGAGGGCTGGTCATCTCTGCACAGTTCAGTTTCTGATCAGCAAAGGTAATTTATTATTATTATTATTATTATTATTATTATTATTATTATTATATTATTATTTTTATATTATTATTATTATTATTATTATTATTATTATTATTATTTATTATTATTATTATTATTTATTATTGCTATACTAAAAAGTGAATTGACCATCAAGTTATGCCATTAATTAAATATCTGTCTTCTAGGAGCTAATGTGAATCGCGCAACACTAAGCACCAATAATACTTTATGCGCGGATAAGATTAAGACGTCGGACACATTATTTTGAGCTGGTGTCACGCCAACGACACAGTGGTTGTTACCAGCAGTGGGCCCTGTGCTGGATATTACAACGGACATCTCTCGCTGTACGGTAGCGGAGCGCTACAGCTGCCCTGGCACATGGGTTGCGCTGAATACTTTTATTAGCTGTCAATGCGCACAGGCTCAAAGTAAATGATAGTCGTACGAAAGACATTATTCTTTTAATCTGGTTATCCGTGTGGGTCAATTCACTGCTGCTTGAATTTAAAATCAACATCTGTTTTAATTATGTTTTTTAGGATGGTTAAATTCAACACTATAATGTTGATATAAGAAGCTGCTAAGGGTGGATCCACACTAATGTGGTATATTCCTACCTGTTGGATTATCCCAACAACATATGATCCTGTCTGTCCCAGCCCCTGATCTATGTCACAACTTACCCCTCCTTCGCAAGATACTTATTAATACTTCTCAGCGGAAGGTAAGAGCATACATGGTTGCATGGTGGAGCATATCCTATTACAATTATATTTGTTATCATTATGTATATATCATGGATTTTTCCTTTTTGTAGGTTCCTCGTGTCCCATCTCAAAGCCCTCGCAAATTTGGTGCTGGCCCCCAAGGAGCCCGACCAAGCCCACATCAATTCACATCGCCACCCCCCTCTCCTGTCTCAAGCAAGGGTAAGTAGGTTTTTATTGTAAACCCATGATTGATTTTATCATATTCAGCACTTCAAACAGAGTTTTGGTTTAAATGGAAAATGTATAGTTTAGTTGTGTAATATTTTTAGAGTAATGATGTGGCAGATAAAAGCGGATACAGGTACTGACTGGCCATACCTGCTTGACAATGGCTGATCTCATCTCATAGAAACATGTCTCAGAAGCTAAGGGCCTGATTAGTACTTGGATGGGAGTGCCACAGTGGGGCGCTATGGGAAATGTCGTGTCCTTAGGCAAGACACTTCACCCACATTGCCTTGTAAAGTGCTTTGAGTTCCTTGCACTATATAGGTGAATACTATTCTCGCCTCATAATAAATGACCATGGGTCCAGATAACACCATAGGTAGTGGCTTTGTAAATGTGTGTTGCATGCATTCCTAAATGGACATCGGGATTATTATGTTAAAGGTTATTTGAAATGACTCACATTTCTTGAAACTATTTTATCTCTTTTGACAAATTAGCCATGTCCAAGCAGAGACAAGCGGGATCCCTTCAGCCCAGTGTGCCCAATTCGACTGTCCGAGGTTGACGGAGGCAGGGGTATCATCTTAGGATGTGATCTTCCTGCCGACCTTTGTTGCCATTTTTTTGTGCCAGCCGCATCTCGAGTGTATTGTGGAGGGGAGAAACGGAGGGAAAAACTCAATGAGCTCGGGCAGAGGATTAGCGCGATTGAAAAAGCCCAACTTCAGTCGTTAGAACTCAGTTCAGGCAAGGTAGTCAGACTAAACATTCAGCTAAAGCACCCTCCAAGCGCAGGGGTGCAACAGCGTCGCCATCAAGACGGATTTGACTTGAGGGTTCTTTCAGAGGTTGAAGCGGTAAGAGCGGCAGAGAGACTGGGGCAGGTGTGTATTGCCAGACCTCTCCATTTATCTTAAATTTTCACTGTGCTGTGTTGCACTCTCAGATATATGTACTTGGGCTAGAAATGTAATAAAAAATATTTAGACCAGTAGTAGAATATTTTGTTTTCTGAAATAAAAATGTATGCTTTTTAGGTCTTCAGAAGAAAAAGAGAAATTCATTTTTCACTGAAGGAACTGCAGAGAAGGTGGAGCGCCAGCTGCAGTTAAAAACACACTTTTGCAACAGTTCACCAACAGAGTATATGGAGGCCAAGGAAGGGCTTAAAGGAAGAACAGGAGCCTGGGCAAAGCCAAGGCCCTGGTCCTGGGTGGCCAGGGAGTCCAACATCCCCGATACTTCTTCCCACACATTTCCAGGCGCCCAAGTGTCACACAACCAGCTCTGACACGGATGAACCGAGGAAAGTATGGGGTGAATAGCACGTTCGAGGCCTACCTGTAAGAGTAAAACGAAAGAGAGCAATCATCGAGCAAGCCTGCCGAGGTTCCAGAACAGGTAAACACGTTCAAACGTGACTACACAATGTGTCACATATGAAGGTTTATAAATCTACTCATGCTTGATGTCTGTATCCATTCTCAGGAGGAAGACGACTATGATTATGAGGGTTCAGACGAAGAGCCGAACATAGATGGAGAGGAGAGATTCATTTTGCCAAACTTATCCTCAGGTGAGCACAATTCTGTACCGGGACAATCCCAGTCCATCAGCCTCCCACTGCAACCTCCACTTCCTCCCTCGCCTCAGACTCAGCCACAGCCTCCACCTCCACCTCTCCATCGCGCGGCCCTTTGTTCCTATCCCGCCCTTGCCCGACTACAATCCTGCAGATTATCCAGGGAGAGATACTAGTCCAGAGCTTCAGAGGGTACTAGTGGGACAGCAAATGCTGGGCCAGCAGCAGGGCCATGGTCAACAGTTAGCTGGGATTGGCCCAGGAATGCTAATCAAACTTTATTTATTTTTCCGCACTGTTCCTTGTGCGCTCTGATGGTCTTTCATGGTAGCCACACCTGCTCGAACAAACGCTCACAGACACGCTGGATGACATCGCATGGCAGGTATGTCTACTTCACGGTGCATGAGTTCTTTTTTAATTTTGTGACTGGTCTTGCCCTCATTATTTCTCTGGTGCAACCGCTGCCAAATGAAAGCAGTCGTGTACCTATGCTGAATACTACAACTTCACCAACGCCCTGTGTCCCAGCCACCCTCACAGACGCCCGCAAACATATTCTCTAGGAACCTCCTCTCTTACTTTTGTAAATTTGCCTCTTTTTTATCCTTCTGTCGACATTGACGCACATGTAAGATCCATTAAAGACAAACTAAAAAGCACTAAAGAAATAGCTCTAGATGCCATTCTGTGGTTGAGAGCTGTTGAGCTTCCCCCCTTCAGACGGTGAGAGTAACCATGACACTGCTGCTGACGCTGGCATGTGCAGGATTTGGACATGGGAGTTAGCGAGGAGCTGGTGTCGGTCCTGATTGCTCTCGGGGAGCCAACATAGAACACACAAGAGACATGGAAAAAGGTATGCATTAATAACATATAACATAAACAGTAGACATAGCCGGAACAAATAGAGGATTTCTGAATGTTGTCATTGTGGACAATAACTTAGTTAAAGGCCGTGGCGACCCCTAAAAATGAGAGCAATCAAAAAGATTTAGGGGCTTTTGTCTAAATTTTAGTCCCTTGCTCCCCTCGTTTACAGGTTTCCACACAGGTTTCTCAAAGCCAGCCTCACTTATCTTGGCGGCCACGGCTGGTCATGTGGGAGTGGTTGAAGTGCTCCTGGACAAGGGCAGGTGGCGACATCGAGGCGCAGTCGGAGAGAACCAAAAGACACGCCCCTCTCCTTGGCCTGCTCCGGGGGGCGACAGGAGGTGGTTTTGAGAGTTGCTGCTGCTTTTGTTCGTTCATACGGGGAGCAAATAAGGAGCACCGCAATGTATCTGTCTTTACTACACACCGCTTAGCTTGGCTGCTTTCTGGGGGTTATGTCAACATCATCAAGATACTACTCAATGCTGGTGCTGAAATTAACTCCAGGTAGGAATGCGTAGCTAAAGGTTTGTTTTGTAAATTATAATTTTTTTATTCCTCATGTTCCTCTCCATCCCCCCCCTCCTTTCAAGAACTGGCAGTAAGCTTGGGATCTCCCCTCTAATGCTGGCAGCAATGAACGGCCATGTACGCTGAGCAAATGATAGAGCATTGTAGAGCGTACGCTGTAGAGACTGTTATTTAGGACATCATGGTTCTCAATGACATTAAACAAATGCCCAGATTGAGACCATGACTCGAAACACTGCCTTGACCTTGGCGTGCTTTCAAGGGCGAGCTGAGGTGGTCAGCCTGCTTTTAGATGATCGCAAAGGCTAATGTCGAACATCGTGCAAAGGTGAATGATGATTTTGTCTGACTCTGGTATTCATTGCGCAGTGATTTCCTATGTCTAACTGACTCCTCACTTTTGCTGCAGACTGGTCTCACTCCTCTAATGGAAGCAGAGCTTCAGGAGGCTATGCTGAAGTTTTCGGACGCGTGCTTCTGGACAGATAAAGGTGCCAGACTGATGTCAATGCTAGCCCCCTGTTCAGGACTCATCTCGAGGCGACAAGATGGACCTGCTCTGGATACCATTGCAGCTGACAAAGCCCCTACTCAGAACAGCCTCCCATTCAGCTGAGGCGTGCATTATAAGTTTGAGCTGCTTATCAGAACAGGTCTTTGAGTCTCTATGGGTCCTTTGTACAGGAATGTTATGTTGTCAAAAAGACGCAACATAAATTATAATGCATGAAACAAAATGTTGTCTTCTCAGGGGTGCTCATATTGATGTGCGCAACAAAAAAGGGAACACACCTCTCTGGCTTGCAGCAAATGGCGGACATTTTGACGTGGTTCAGCTTTTGGTTCATGCCAGTGCTGATGTGGATGCCGCTGACAACCGCAAGATTACCCCTCTCATGGCTGCTTTTCGAAAGGTTTGGTGTTTTTCAATGTTGTTTTTTTTATTTACTAACAAGTTTGTAACAACTTGTTTGCACATAATCCTAGGGTCATGTGAAAGTGGTGCAGTATCTTGTAAAGGAGGTCAACCAGTTCCCATCAGACATTGAGTGCATGAGATATATTGCCACCATTACTGATAAGGTAGGTATTAAGTTAAAATTGATTGTGAGCCTTTTAATTTGAGCTAAATCAGAGCTCAAATTGTATCTGGTAATGTAGGAGTTGTTAAAGAAGTGTCATCAGTGCATGGAGACCATCGTCAAAGCCAAAGACCAACAGGCAGCTGAAGCCAACAAAAATGCGAGCATCCTCTTGAAAGAGCTAGATCTGGAAAAGGTAATGCTTACTCTAATTCCTTGAATGTTCATTGGTGTTCTTCTCTAAGTTGATTATTTTTCAGTCGCGAGAGGAGAGCAAGAAGCAGGCGTTGGCTGCTAAGCGTGAAAAGCGCAAAGAGAAGCGCAAGAAGAAGAAGGAGGAGCAGAAGAGAAAGCAAGAGGAGGAAGAGGGTCAGAAATCCAAGGATGAGTATGAGATGCTGGATCAGAAAGAAGATTCAGCAGAAGGTAGACTTTAAATAAAAAAATACTTTGAAAGTTAGTTTCTGGGGGGGTTAATGAGTAGTCTTAAATGTGTTATTTATCAATTTCACTTTAGAAGCAGAGGTTCCCATCGAGCCTCCAAGTGCCACCACCACCACTACAATTGGCATATCGGCCACATCCACCACATTCACTACAGCTTTTGGCAAGAAGAGGGCGAGTGTGGCCACCACCCCAAGCACCAATCGTAAGAACAAAAAGAACAAGACCAAGGACTCTTCTCCAAGCGAACCAATCATCTTACAAAGATCCACAGGTTAGCACCACACAGCACAATACAAGCAGTATTTTAAAGAACTGGATATAATTCCTGTGTTTGTCATAGGTTGCACTAGCGCAGCACAAAGCTGACAAGAACAAGATCCACGGTGAGCCCCGGGGTGGAGGCGGGGGAGCAACGAGTGGCAACAGCGACTCAGACCCCTTGGACAGCACTGACTGTGCCAGTGAAAGCAGCAGCAGTGGAGGCAAGAGTCAGGAGCTCAACTATCTTCCCGACCTGACTTCCTCTGCTTCGTCATCTTCATCTTCCTCATCATCTTCAGCGCCCTCTTCAGGAGCAATGCAGTTGCAAAGTCTCCCACCAGGTCCAGAGAAAAGGCACTTTCTGCAATCACAAGTTGAAAGCAGAATGGACAAGGTCACAGTCTCCATCTCAAAACCAACACAAAAGTGAGTAACACATTAGCACAATATATATATATATATATATATATATATATATATATTTTTTACTTTGTTCGATAGACTAATGTTTGCCCCCAAAGCACATCTGTAGGCAAGTCGTTTTTGTTCCATTTGAAATTAGATTACGATATTGTATAACATTATTATGTAATAGTAGAGTCGTGCGATTATTGCCCTTTCAGATGGCACACAGGTGTCCTGCGTTCGAGGTGAATAGCCCTCTCTGCCCTCCTATACCGCCTTGTGATTGCAGCTGCTCCAAGTCTGCCGCGCCATGTTATTGGCCTACGTTCCGTTACTTGTGTGTGCTTTACATTTTTGAGATTCAGGAGTGAGAAATTAGTGAGGTCTTACAGTTAAAATCTGCGAAGGATCGAGTCTTTCATAGAAGCTACACTGAACGACGTTGGCGTGAAATCATAAGGCCCTTGCTCCGCTGCACTCTTTTGCTTCTTTTCTTGTTTAAATTGTAAAACTTGCTCAACTAACTGCCCTGCCTTTGGCGATATGCATTACTGACTTTTAGATGTTGGCCGTGCATCTTTATAGCTTCCTTTTACATTTCAAGTCTAATTAATTAAACCTGTGCCGCTAACTGTTCCTGCTCCTGCGATGTATATAGCCTAACTTTTGCTTGTGCGTTTCTGTCGCTTCCTTTTGCCGTATTCCATGCTTGTTACGTGGGAAGTGGGAAATATGATCTCAATGGTATGAGTCTCTGGTCCAGAGTCTCTGGTCTGTGATCCACGGCGACCCAGTGGCCAAATAAATGCATCCTAATATTCAGTTCTATATATTTCTATATATATATCTATATCAGTTTGTGCTCAAAGACAAGACAATCTGTGACACTGGTACTGAATATAAATATACAGATATGTCAGACTGTTTAATTTGGGCTTAAATTGGTGTAAAACAGATGATGAGAGACCAAAAAGGTGTTTGATCCTATTAAGTTGTGTTGTCAAGCAAACCAATTTGTCACTTTAATAGAAATGTTGCCCTACTACCTACTCCACAAAAAAGTCATTTTATAGTAACATTTGTTGCTAAAGAAGAATGCAGTATAAAATCACGAATTACAACTAATTACTATTTCAGGCAAAAATGGCGCCGTATATAAATTGGTTGCAGTGAAAATAATTGCAATAGAATTGCAATCGCAATACTGCTAGAAAGGAAATGGCAATTATGATTTGTCAAAATGTTTCACTCTTTTCACAGAGTTCTGGACACAAGCGACTCAACTTCAAGCTCCCTTCCCTCACCATTCAAAACCATGGCTCTACCAGTTAACACAGCAAGCACGAAGCTAAGCCTTACGAGCCCCAAGCGCGGCCAGAAGAGAGAGGAAGGTTGGAAGGAGGTTGTGAGGAGGTTGGTGCATTTATGTTGAAGTCTGCTGTACTACTTATATAAAATATATTGGTCAAGTTACTTATAGTTTAATTGGATGTAACCCTCACTCGCGTATCTGGAGCCAAGGTCAAAAGTTAGAAATAATCAGCTTTTCAAGTACCGGTGTACATGTCGGTGTAATCCCTCATTCGTCCAGGAGTGTTCCATTGTAGAAAAAGATTCAGTTGTAGTCATCTGGACTCTGTTTTAGAAAAACAAAATGTTTCGCCTCTCATCTAAGAGTCATTCTCAATCATTCTCTTGGATGAGAGTTGAAACGTTTTGTTTTTCTAAAACAGTCCAGATGACTACAACTGAATCTTTTTCTACAATTTCAAGTATAGAGTTTAATGAGTATTTATTCTCTCATTTTACAGATCGAAGAAGCTCTCAGTTCCCGCCTCCGTGGTGTCTCGAATTATGGGCCGAGGAGGCTGCAACATCACAGCGATTCAAGATGTGACTGGAGCTCATATTGATGTGGACAAACAGAAGGACAAGAACGGAGAGAGAATGATTACTATAAGGTCTGGAGCACTAATTTGTGAAATGGCATTTTTACTGGAATGTACAGTAGTCATGTTTTTAATTAAATATATATATACTATTGTATAATGGCCATAATATTATTTTTGTTTTAAATACTCAATTGTGACTTAATCATGTTGTTGCAGAGGAGGCACAGAGTCCACCCGATATGCAGTACAGCTCATCAATGCTCTAATTCAAGATCCCGCCAAAGAGCTGGAAGATTTGATCCCCCGAAATCACATCCGAGCTCCAGGCTCTAAAACAACAGCTACTTTCCCAAATACAACCGGGACCACCTGTGGTTCTGTCACCAAACCACTGAGCTCTCTGGTCACGTCCTCTGGGGTCACGTTCCAGCCTGCCTCGTCAGCGTCCTCTCAGGCTGGTGGAAAGATTGGGAAGGTCTTGCCATCAAATGTCAGGCAACCGTTTCCTGTGTCTCTGCCTCTCGCGTACGCCCACCCTCAGCTCGCTCTACTCGCTGCTCAAACCATGCACCAAATCAGACATCCACGTCTACCCATGGCCCAGTTTGGTGGAACCTTTTCCCCTGCTGCCAGCACATGGGGTCCTTTTCCTGTGCGTCCTGTGAGTCCCGGCAGTGCAAATAGCTCCCCCAAACACAATGGAGGAACTGGAAGCACGGCCAGCCAGCCCAGACCCAACTCGGCCCATGGCGACCACAGCAGCACGTCAACCACAGGAGCCCCTGTCTCAACAACCACCACCACCACTACCAGCACTCCTAACACATCCACAGCTGCTGCCTCCCCTCATACTCCCAATCCCACGGCTTATAACCCCCAAACAAGCGTACACACGCCGTCTACAGTCCGAAAACAACTCTTCGGCCCTGACCCCAAGTCCCAAGGGGTCAATACTGTGTCCGTTTCGGCTACGCTTCCTACTAACAGCAATGCAGTACGGGGAACAGGGTCTCCAGCACATCACAGCTCAACGTCAACTGCTGCTAATGCTATACCGCAAACAGTCGGACCCATCTCACAGCCTCCTGTTCAGGCAGTCAAAACAGACCTCAGCGCAGTTGTTCCTCCAGGCAAAGACAAGTCTTCACTCCCAATAGAGAGTCATCCCATTTCTGTCAGTGAGAACATCGCTCCAGTGGGTTTCACACCCACTGCTCTGGCTTTATCGTCCAAACCAGAGCCTCGGCAACAGTTACCCATGACGCCCTCTTCTGTACCATCCTCAGAAGCACCTCCACCCCTCCTAAACCCACAGCCCAGCTCCAATCTTCCCTCAGCCACGCCCCCTGTCCTGTCACATAATATTGCACATCCCAACAACACTGTACCCCATTTCTCTGCCCCTGCACCAAGAGTCTCTCATCGTATGCAGCCACCAGGGCCTTACTACTCTCTTTCAGAGCAGCAGCAGCAGGCACAGCAGCAACAGCAATCTGTGTTTGTACCATTTAACAATCAGCAAGAGCTCCCCAAACCGTCCCAAAACCAGACGTCTCAGCCTGGTCTGCCTCCCCAAGCCCAAGCTCCAGGCTCACTTCAGGTCTCTGCAAACCTCGGGATGATCAATGGTTCACAGATGCAGCATGTGGCCAGCCCAGGCAAACCGCAACAGATCACTAACTTTGGTCCAGCCGGCCTCTTCAACTTCAGCAGTATCTTTGAGAACAACAACCAGGTCAGTTAATGCTCCTTTCTATCTGTGATTGTTTCTCGATAAATTTTAATAATGATAATAATTTTAATCAGTTACGATTTTGAATGGCAACTTTTAGATTTTGGTGGTCTCATATATTTGTGAATTATTTTTACACAGGTGGGAAACAATCAGGTGTGGAGCCATCTTCCTGCTCGATCTCCACCAGAGCAGTCGTACTCTGCACCACCCAACTACATGGCCATGGGTCAAATGGACAGTATGATTCCCCAACCTCCTCCTGACAACTCCAAAGCCCCTGGCTACCGCTCAACCTCCCAGAGGATGGTCAATAGCCCCATTGGTAAGATGCTCAAACACCAGGGAGTTGTCCGGTTTTCAGTGTTGCAACGCTTGAGCTAATATTTTTCTTTGTGCAATTATAGCTTTGGCGAGCTATTCGACCAATCCTGTGTATCTGCACGGACACACTGCAATGGGTGCGCCTTCCTTCAGCAGACAGCACTTTTCACCTCATCCATGGAGTGCATCAGGTAGTTTTCTTTGTAAACCAAAATCTTACACCATTCTTTTCTCTTCTTTTTGATTATTAAACCGTTTAATTACCCTTTATTTCCAGGAGACTCTCCTGTTCCTCCTCCCTCTACCGTGTCATCCTCTGCACTGTCCACGTCAGCAGTGGTTCCACCACCTCAGCCCAAACAAGGCAACACATCACAGCAGGATCGGAAGGTGCCCCCACCCATTGGGACGGAGAGATTGGCACGGATTCGGCAGACAGGTTCAGTGAACCCACCGCTCCTCACCACCAATTACACTGCTTCTGTTGGACAAGGAGGCATTTGGTCTTTTGGTGTTGGCAGTGCTTCAGGTAAGTGAATATATGAACTTATTTTGTAACAATCACCATCATAACAATAAGAAAGTGGAAAAAGATTCAGTTGTAGTCATCTGGACTACCAAGAAATTTACTTTTTCCCCCACACAATTCCTAACCCTGTGACATTTTTTGATGCAGAGGCTATGTCCGGTTGGTCCCAGCCGCTGATGAGCAGTCATATGATGCATCCTCAGCTGCAAGCGGAACAGTCGGCCTTTTCTCAACACCAGCCAATGGAGCAGGATGATACTGGCATCGCCAACCCCGCAAACAACTTCCACCAGCAACAGCACATGCAGAACAATTACATCCCTGACTTTCCTAAGGTGGTTATTTACTGAGGCAAATCTGCAAAAATGTGTATTTAAAACATGATATACAATTTAATTTTTTTTATTGTAGGGAATACCAATATCAATGTATGGAGGAACCATGCTACCCCCTCATCCACCCATGGCAGAGGGGCCAGGAGGGGCAATGTACAACGGTTTGCACACTGGTGACCCTGCATGGAGTCCCATAATCAAAGTGGTCCCGAATAACACAGACAACTCAGACCCACAGCAGCAGGTACACCAGGTCTTTTACAATTAAGAACTTATAGTTTAATTTATAAGGGGTGACCTTCCCTCATTCCCCTCCCTCACTCTGCCACAGAATCCTCCATGCGCTCTGCTTGCACACTCATCTTACTTGGCACATAGGGCTCTAGTGATCCGCTTCTCTTTTTTTTTCTTGCTGGTCGTGCTGACTGAGACTCGTCTGTCATCTCTGATGTCTGCAGCATTTAATTTAGTGTCCCTGTTCTGTCTTGGGGTTTACTAAATATTACCTTCTCATTTTGTTTTGGATTTCCCACATTACGCACATGGCATGAAAACCTTTGAATATGCGGGATGGGGGACAGCACCACCTACAAACATTTGCTACAATCTGGCCACAGTGCCTGAGGTGACAGGCCAGCACGGAGCAGAGGGAGAGGAGAGATTAAAGCTTATTGAGTTTGCGCTCTTTGTTTTACAAAGTTATTGGCTGGGGTGACACCTGGAGAGTGGGTTCTTTGTGCTTCAAAGGTTTCCACTGTACACGCACCACATTTGAGTGAAACTAGCTTGTGGTGGCACTGGCGGCACCTTATTCCACCCCACCCACGATGGATACTCGCTTTTTGTGAGTTCACAAACTCTTGAGAATCCATCTTGGTAGGCTCTTACTGATTTGTTTGCAGTCCGCACCAGTGGCTAATCGGCCAATCCACATGGCATTTAGGGTCTGCAGGTGGACTGGAACCTATCACAGAGCAGCATTATGGTTTGGGCAGAAGTCAAAACAAACATGGCAGTACAGATGGCCGTGCTTAAGGAGAAATACATACTATTTTGTTTTTCAAAGACATGCACACAATTTAAGCTTTGTATATTTGTGGATGAGAAAGAGGACTGTGCTTTTCTGATCACTGGACTTGACACAATTTCGATTTTTTTGCCCACCACATATTTTTTTTTTTTACATCCTGGCGGCTTTCGGCAAGAGCCTTTTCATTTTCATAACTCAATTAAGAGTGAGGCGCCGATCAGTCTGTTGTGAGCCAGGTTAAATGATCAGCATGGCCGTTGTAATCGTACTTCCGGTCGTGCGAGAACTTGGTTCACGTAAGCGTAGAACGAGGGAAAGTTTCTCAGCTAAAATATGCATAAATTAGATTGATTTGTGTGTCCAATGGTCATGTGACCAAGTCAACAATGCACCAATTCTCTGGGCGGGCTGAAAACGACTTTTTAGTCTGTGTTGAACTGGCAGCCCTATGTTAATGCTAATACAACAGGAAGGAGGATTACGTTGTATGGAATAAAGTGAAGAGGGAGGAAATGGATGGATCCAACGTGGAGGTCCTGTCAGTATTGTCAGTGTCAGAAACAGATTTGTTCTACCCCCGACTGAAGAGCAACATGTTAGGAAAAATGTCTATAGTCACTGTTGAGCTGCTCTGTGCGTGCATTTGGATTCAATGAAAAATTCAAGGTACGCCCAGTGTGTATCCCTGCTGGCGGCACTAATATCTATATTTAATATTCCATTTTAAATATTTCTTTCTGTTTTTGTAGGTGTGGCCTGGTTCCTGGGCACCTCATCTCGGCAACGTGCATCTGAATCATGTCAATTAGGGAGCGTCCACAGCAATCAAACAGCATGACTCACAACGCAAGCGCGAAAAACAAACTTGACAAAATATGACGATGATTAAGACAAAGCTAAAAAATACTACAGTGATAACCTAACTAGTGACTTAACAAGTGCAGAGCAGGAGGTAAAAGAATTGGAAGGTCTCATGACCCCATTCTTTGATGTGCCTATCTCTCCTACCCACAAAGAAGAACGGAGTTGGGCAAGAGCTGTTTTCAGTGTCCCAATGATTCAAGCAAACTTGTGCGATCAACTGTTAAACAGGATCCATTTTCTGCGTAGTTTAGTGATTTTGACTTAAACCCATCAACATCTTTCTTGGGCTTAAGGGGCTCAACATGAAGTAGCTATTTAATGGCCCAGAACTAGATGATTACCTGAGGAGAACGAGAAATCAAAACCTTTTAGAGTGGTAAATACATGTATAATTGTTTACATACTAAAAAGGGTTAAAATGAGAGTAAATTTCATGTCGTATAGTGGCTCTACTTTATGTAGCCTGTATTAATGTGAAATATTTACCTTAATATTCAAATAAAAGATTGAAAAGTATGTGTCTATAATTCTTGATTTGAAAAAATATTTGCAGTGTATTTTGATACTACTGATACTTGTAATTGTTTTGTCAGGAGAATGTGGAAAATTATTGATTATATAAAAATAAATGATCGTCCTGCCAGTCACACAAAGCTGATATTTGGCACTATTTTACTCTGCAAGGTGACAAAATGAGAAAATGTGTAAAAAATGAACCATGAGAAACATGAGCAATTTGGCTATCTTTCTGATTCTTTGTACAAATGATAGTATACAGAACTGTCATAAGTCTGTTCATTCATGCTACAAAGTCATTGCTAATGTTTTAAGGTGAAGGTTAAGAATAAAACCGGAAGTTTTTATAGTTGGTTTCCGGTTTCCTGCATAGCTGTGGCTAACTATGGCGGCTACATCAACGTCAGTCGTTTCGGATCAAACGATCAAAACATCTGCAGGACCGATTCCTTTTGACTTTTCCCAACCTCCGATTATTGAGGGGTTTACGCCACCTCCGAGAGTAAAAGAAGAGACTTTCCAAGAGAAATTCATCAGGAAGACCAAGGAAAATCCGTTTGTCCCGATAGGTGAGTGAGAAGTTATTCAAGTAACCTACAGCACAAAATTAAATGCATGTCAGGGATAAACACTCTAGAGGACAACATACATGTATGTCTACCTCACAAAAATTAATGCATTTTGCCAGTTTTTTATATATATAAACGTTGTAAATAACGTAATTTCAAATATGAATATGAATTAACTTCATTAAATTATGTTTCGGTTGTCATTTGTAAAGGGAAGGATGACTTGGGTCAATATTAAATGTAAAACTTGTTTTAGAACAGACCGTACTGATAACCTTGATGCAATATGTAACGAGGAGTCGTGATCACATGACTGTACGACTCCATGTGATGTACTGTTTTCTTACTGTCCCAGAGAAAAGATGAGAAAAGAGTTTGAGCTGTGCTTTGTTTCACAGGATGCCTGGGGACAGCTGGAGCGCTACTCTACGGTCTTCGAGCCTTCAGTCTTGGGAAAACCAGACAGTCTCAACTGCTCATGAGGGGTCGCATTTTTGCCCAAGGCTTCACTGTAGTTGCAATTGTTGTGGGTGTGTTTTCCACAGCCATGAAGCCCAAACCTTGAAGGGGACTCTGACAAGGACAATATGAACAACTTTATTTATAATGCCCAATACATGCATCACAGTGTTGAAATGATTGCCTCCACATATTGCAGAAAGTATGGATTGTATTTCTTTTTATCAACAGTGAAGTAAATCCTATTACAAACAACATATTTATTGTTTGGTTTTGTACAAAATATTACAAATGGAGCCGCTCAACCTTTATGAAAGAATCTAAATGCCCAAGATGATTTGGGAGTGGGATGCTGCAGTGCATTTATATAGCTGGGCCATTTAAAAATGTGCTGTGAGACAAAATAGGTACATATTAAATAACATTAAAGACTGACAATTTGTCCAAGTTTTATTGTAACATTCATTTTTAGGAGTAACAGGCAACATGTGATACATACAATACAATTTAAAAGTTGACATAACACAAGTTTATGAATGAGTCTCAAAAGGGCAAATGTGTATGTATGATTGCTCATGAATTTGATAGGCTTCAATGTCTTTGGTTTGTCCATAGGTGTCCAGAAAATTTTTGTAATTGTGGAACAAATCTAAAAGGCCACAAACTGTGCGTTTGAATGAGAATGGTATGCTACCGTGTTTATCATTTCAATGAACTGAAAACGCAAAACACAGATACACAATCAAATTAGGCATAGGTGGTTACAATCCAACCAGCATTAGTGCTTGAGTCAGTGATCAGACCTTGCCAACTTGCCAAAATGTACAAAATAAATTACACAGTATAGGCATGCAATTAAGGTGGAATATACAGTAATTGTATGCAAAATGTTTAAAGGAAAAGTGTCAAGATGAAAGTAAATAATGCACCCGTTGTAAATATAGGGTCTAGATTATTTATTAAAAAGGCATTTGGAAATAGGAAAATGGCAAAACCATATAAGGGCTGTTAAAACTGGAAAGGCATCTCATTAAAAATGCATTGAATGTACTTCTATCATAATTTACTAGCGAACTAGAGGAGTTTGTTTGAGAGAGATTAGGACTGAACGCATTCGAGAAACGTCTTTTGCCTGTTTGTTGGTTTTGGGATTGAAGTCGCATAAACGAGCTACTCTTTCCCATTCAGTGCCAGGGCTGTCACCATCAGTCTCTTCCAGAAAAGCCTCCTCGGATGCTCTGCAGATGAAAAGAGGAGACATGAATAAGCCTATGAGACAGATACAACAGCAGTTTCAACAACATCCACTTCAAACACGCTGGAACTAGACTATAAGTCGCACCTTTTTTCATAGTTTGGCCGAGGTGTGACTTATACTACAGAGCGACTTATATGTGATATTATTAACACATTATTATATAATTTTGTTTGTCATTTTCACACTTGCAACAGCAGTGATTAGAAGTGATAAAAAGGAAGAGGAATTCATGGATAGGTGCTTTGGATTCACATTAGATGCTTTGGTAAACTTGTTAGCATGTTCTTTATGCAATAGTTATCTGAACAACTTAATATGTTACGTTAATATACCATACACGACAGTTCGTTGTTTATGCGTCATGTAGCTGAAGGTGAACATTAGCATACCTTCATCTATTCACCATGTTCCCTAATCTGTTATTATTTTAAACCCCATTTCAAGATGTAATGTCTGTTCTTGTTCTTGGATTTTATCAAATAAATTTCCCCAAAAATGCGATTTATACTCCAGTGCGAATATTATGCATTTTTTGGCTGGAGCGATTTATAATCCGGAAAATACGGTGAATGAAATACTTACACTGAAATGCCACAATGACATGCAACAATGCACAAAACTAAGGATAGATAGACATGCATAAAGAAATACTGTAATGCGGTATTTGGTCATTATTGACATCATACTAAACGTACACAAATCCTATAACGTCAGAGTTGGGCTGTTTGTAGAAAGCCTTGTCGGCAATCCTAATACACAAGCAAGGCCAGGCAAGCAGAAAAGAAAAGAGGAAATTCCATGTTAGACAAGACCATAAATGTGATAGAAATGGAAAGGTAAAGAATGTTAGTACATTAGCCCTTCCTTTGTTTTTCAAGGTTTGCCAGGATACAGTAGCCTAGTATTTGAATAGGTACTTTCAGAAATATTTGTATAAACTGTTTTGCCAACAAAAGTCAGAGATGCAAAAAAATACCGTGTCAGACTTGGACAGAGTCTGTTGGAAGGTAAGAAAGAAGAAGTTTAGCAAGTCAAAGAAATGTTAAACCAGTTTAATATGAAAATGTATTGCAAAGAGAAATAAACTTCAAGATTCTCTAATTCTTGAACATCTACAGTGGCTTGCAGAAGAAGTCATACTCCTGGTTTCCACATTTTGCCATGCCACCACCACAAACTTAAATAAATTAAAAAATGAGAGTAACCAGTTGCTGTCAGAAGTTGGCCTGATGCTTTCTGAAAGATGGAACCTTTGACTAATAATTCAACTGAGTCAATCTGTGTGTGTTAATCTAATCTAATAAATGCATCTGTTCTGTGAAGGCCACAGAAGTTTGTTAAGAGAAGGTTGGGGCGCAAACATCCTCATGAAGTCCAAGAAACACTCCAGACAGGTCAGGATAAAGTTGTGGAAAGTTTAAAGCAGGGTTAGGTTATAAAAAGATTTCCCAAGCTTTGAACATCTCACTAAGCACTGTTCAATACGTCATCCGGAAATGGAAAGAGTTGTGCACAACTAAAAACCTACCAATACATGGCCATCCACCAAAAGCTTACAGGGCCGAACAAGGAGAACACTGATCAGAGATGCAGCCAAGAGTCTTGAGCTCAGGTGGAGGAATCTGTCCACAGGACAACTATAAATGTGTGCACTATACAAATCCATGACTCTGAACACACCCATCACACTGTCAAACATGATGGTGCAGCATCATGCCAGTGCTAAAATGAATGGTAAATGGAATGGTTTCAACCAAAACATTTTTGTGTTAGAATGGTCAATTCAAAGTTCAGACTTAAATTGTATCAAGAATCTGGGGCAAGATCTGAATGGAATGGGAATGGGAGTCAGTCTGTAGGTGAGAAAAGCTGGAGACATACCTCAAGAGACTTTCAGCTGTAATTGCAGAGAAAGGCAGTTCCACAAAGTATTGATTCAGGGGATGAATACTCAGTTTTTATTTTTTTTAAAAGAGAGAAAAAAAAAAAGGAAATCAGGTATAATTTTCCTTCCACTTCACAATGGTATGCCGCTTTGAGTTGCTCATTTTTGCTCTTTCACAAAAGATGCCAATAAAATGTATTTAAGGTTGTGGACGTGACAAAATATGGAAAAGTTCTGGGAGTATAAATACTTTTGCAAGCCACTGAATACATTATTCCCACATTTGAAGAGAGTGCAGTGCACGTCCAAACAACACCAAAATAAAAATATCTCTGGATTTGCAATGGAAAATGTAAACTAGCTCAAACCTGTTATTGGCCTTGTTCTTCTCCATTTGCTCACTCTGTTGTACATGCCAATCTTCCAGTTCCTTCTTTGCTTTCGCCTTCCACTCTTCCTCTGCGGCCTTAGATGCAGTGTCTTGTGAAAAAATACAAAAGTTAATCACTTTAGTTTGGCTTCAGTTATTAGATTGGGAAAGTGAAAAGTGAGCAACGTTTCACCTAAAGCTTCAAGGCGTGTCTTCTGCTCTTCCCTCCACTTGCGTAAACTTTCTGGTTCTTGCCTCTGATGATCCACCTGGGCGATGGCCGCATAGGAGTCAGTAGGCCCATTAGTCTCCTGTTTGAATTAAACACACAATCAACCCCATGCTACAGCGTATTACAGCACTGTTTCCCAGTGTTTCCTGTTTAATGGGTGTCTCGCGCACCCATTAAACTTGGTCTCACACTCAAGTAACCCAAGCTTCATTTTCAATGTTTTCAATCATATTTTCTTGTAGTATTGATACTGATGTACAAAACCCTCCAAAACAAAAATGTACTACTTTTTAAATTCAAATACTATTAGTTTTACCTTCCAATAAAATCTGAAACCTGCTAAATGCTTGGGAAACACTGTGTCAAAGATTAAAGTTCACATTATTTTATATATAAATAAATATATTTATAAGCCATGATGATTGATTTGTTCAAAGAAAGAAAGAAAGAAATTTAACTTGCCTGATACATGTCACCGTTCAGTGCGGAAGGCTCCTCTCCAAACAGGTCTAACATTTTGAAAAAAAGGAAGGAAAGAGAAATGCAAATAATGTATAAAGTTATTTGTTCTTCCCCTTACACTCCCTGCTGTGTGAATGCTCTGCTGCTTACATCTACTCTTCTCTTTGCTGTACAGAAATGCAGTGGCACCTGTTCTTCCACTACAGTCAGTTCACCATTGGCTCTCAAAAACTCGACGGGCTTGGTTTAATAGTCTACTAACCTCTTGACCTGTTTTGTGTTGCTGTTTGAGTGAATTCAGCGATTTATGCTGTTGTAATGACTGATTAATTACGAGTTGGGAATAGGGATGTCAAGATCATTAGGTTAATCGATAATCATAATTAGTCAGGTCACAATATAATTGTAAGACCCAAAAATAATAATTGTGGCAATTTTAGAAGCAAAATTAAGCATTTTTGGCTATACACGATATATCCAAAAATAGACCCAACTTTTTATCTGGCTGTTTTAGTCAAATTTAACTTAATAAATAATAATCGTGAATAATCTTTAAATCGTGATGTTTTTTCTCACAATAATCATAACACTAAAATTTAATATTGTGACATCCCTACTTGGGAACCACCTACTCAACCAAACTCCAGCAATATTTATTATGAGCATTTGAACAATTTGACTATCATAACAGCCAATTCTTTTTTACATTTTAAAAGACAAAATATAACTTTATCTGACAAAGTCCTCGAAATGTTGCAAATAACAGGAAGCTGAAACCCACGAATAGATACCTGATTTTGTTTGTACAAGTGAAGAGTAAATCTGGATTTATTATGCAGAAATTACACATAAAAGGGTAGTAGTTTGATATGTGGACATTAGCTTGTTAGCTTGTTAGCAGCCGATGCCTCCAGCTGGGTCATAAACTTGCCGTAGTTCGTCGCAGGCTGGGGAGCATCTGCCGCCTCCATCGACCCGAAGCCGTCGTTGTCGTTCTCTATCCCGGCGATCTCGCTCTCCTGCTGGGCAAGGAAGGCCGCGGCCGGGTCCTCCTCGGTCTGGTGGGCTCCGTTGTCAGCCATGTTTCCCAAAGACTTTTCTAGTTAACTCTGTGCTACCGGGTTAGCTTGTTTGCTAATGTTTTAGCCGTGTGATAAATAGCCCGAGCACGTCACTGGTGGATTGTAAAATCAAACGTTTTACGGGAATAATATTTAGTAGTAAAAAAGAAGGAATATTTACAACCTATTTTGGATGAAAAAAGATGAATATATTGCGGATCTAATCCTACAGATGATTCATTATATGCGTTGTGCGCTGATGATTGGTGGCTGGAGCAGGACAAGTCTCTTTTCTTTGTGTTTGTCTCCCTCTGCTGGACAATGTCTTCACACACGGCTGAGAGTGAACAAACTCTCATTTTCAAAGACCATCAATCAGAGGCAAGCAAAGGCAAAATTGTAGTCTACACCAGGTCTACATGTATGCTTACATTTCACCCATTGAAATTTATCCAGGCCTAAATTTATTGATTGCACTTATCCATGTTGTGGTTAATTAAATTAAATTGGGTCCTATTTGACACATGAAAGTTACTTTTCTGTGTGTGCAGCTGAGTAATGGTTTTTGTTTTCTGCCCACAAGCCGACAAGCTGCAATAAACGCTGTTCATGCCTGGTCAGAGCCGCTCCTGTTTCATGGCTCAAATTCCAGGGAAAGAGGCAAAGCTCCATGTGACTGGTGACGTCTCATGCGAGTCCTGCTTTGGAGTTTGTGAATATCAAAGCTCAGCTCCAGGGGGATCCACGGCGGCTCCTTCACGTCCGCTTTGAGGAAGTTCCGAAGTTAGCTTACTTTTCCTCTCACTTTTTCTCGGACAGGAGCGTGATGTCTTCTGACCAGCAGCCGGGACAAGAGGTGGGTAAACTTACGCAGACAATTATTTGATCCACAAACCGTTGCAACTTTGGATACATCTATGATCCAGCAGACTATGAATTGTGCGAGTGTGTTTGAGATGAGTGTTCATACCAGACTAGCGCTGCATATAGCGTTTGTCGTCTTGTCTTTTGATCGCCTATGCTCGAGTAAACTTTCATTTAGGTCTGAATTGAGGAATATACCACATGTTTCAGAGTAAAGTTGGCCTTTAATCATCTTGAGGTAATTAGATTGTCTGGGGCCCCTTTGAGAGCCAGGCCTATTTGATGTAGAATGGGCTTGATCTTTATGAGAAATAACAAAGTACAGTGTGAAGCATCTATAAATAGTATTTGTAATATTCAAGAAACACTCACAATCAAACAACACTTTCCATAAAATAGGTTAGGCTGTATTTCAATTTTAATTGATGTGGAACAATCTTATATATAGCTAACAGAAGATGGCAATAACAATGCAATTACATTGGTTTCTGAGCCTATACTTAGTTCTTACACCAATCAATTAAGCAACTGGATTGCATTAAACTAGTGGATTCTTTTTAAAATCACTTTAGTAGGTCTACAGTTTGTGTATTTGCAGCACCACAATTTTGCCCATGGTTCAAATGAATTGAAGATGACAAGAACAATTCAATCCAAGCAAGTTTACATATACACAAAATGTTGTTCTAGCATTGTCTGAACAAGCGCCCTCTTTTACCTCTAGGAGCCGTCTGTTACACAGCATATTATGTCATGGACTCTATGCTTTAGACTTGTGTTTTAACTAGTGTTAAAATGCACAGACACTTGGCTGTGCCTGACGGCAGGGGCAGTTGATGTTACCTCTGAGTCCTGCTCTCCTCTTCCCACCCCCTCCTAGTGACTCATGTGGGTGTTGGGCTGAAATAGTTTGGTGTAGTTTTACATTCCTTATATAGCCTCTGAGAAGCGAGGAGAAGCAAGGGCTTGCCTGTGTCACAGACGCCGTCAGGGGGTAGAATTTTGCCAACACGCTGAGAATCTGCTGCCCCAGCACACCAACTCTAGCTTTCTGCCAGGTTTGGGTGACCAGCTGGACAAGGTAAGCTTTGACGGGGGCATTTTGGGCAGATAGTTGGCACAATAGCACCTTGAGAGTTTGAGGAGATGGAAGTGAGGTTGCTGGTTCAGAGGTCGCTAGTACAGCTGTATCTCACTTAGTGAGAGTAGTGACGTAAACTCTTCAAGTTACCTATGTTCATTATAAGATTTAATCAGTCATCATCATATACCACTTAACAGATAATATGAATATTTTCTCCTTATTTAGTTTAACTGTTAAAAAAGTTAATTGAACCTGTTGTAGACTGGAGCCAGTGTTCCCCCTATACTAGATTTATGATGCTTCTGCTTGTGCGGAGCTTTTTTGCTTTGGACATTTAGGTTAAAATTCCCTAAACTGGCTGTTACCCTGCTGATAAATGCATTGCGTCTCCACAATTGTTTTTTACGTATCCTGACAGCAGTGTTGTTTAACGCAGGGATATTTTCATATGTTACGCTTTGCAGAGCTGCAATCTTATAGATGTGAAGTTGATGTAATGTTACACTAGTGATATAAACAACGATTCATAGTCAGCTTGGGAACCATCTGTCTAATAAAATACGTCTCTTTTTTTTTTTTCTTTTCCTGAAGGGTATGAACATATACTCTGTAACTCTCAGCGGCCCAGCGCCCTGGGGCTTCAGGCTGCAGGGTGGGAAGGACTTCAGTATGCCCCTCACCGTGTCAAGGGTAAGACCAACAACACTGCACATGATTGTTATCCTGCTTTATTCTTAAATCTCGCTACAATCTGCTTTATTTTACACATTCATAATATCACCTTTAAAAGTACATGTCACTTTTGGAAGGTCTTTTCGTACATTTACATTTCTGTTCACTGACTTGCTCTAACCTCCAGATGGGGGCCGATGGCGACTGAATGCGTTTTAACATATAGAGTCCATTTGCATTGATAATGTTTACTTATCACAGGGACATGCTGCCGTTTGTTCTGGAGAACTGCTTCGTGTCGGGTCAGTCTGGCTTTGTCAAACACTGTAGCTATTGAAAAGAGCCATGACTTCTTTCCTGGCCTTATATGTGCATTTCCCTTGCAAACGCACACACTTACTCACACATACACATCAGATTATTCTATTATTGCTGCCAGGTATTATGCACACAGATATGGCATTCCATCAAACTCCCATTTGTTATTGGCGTCATAATGTTTTACCTTAAAGGCTTAGATGATCTATAAATGTTAAACTGATTTGCATCAGCAAATTTATCAAATTTACCCGATGTGTGCCATTTTCAACTTAATTAGGTTTTAAATGAGTCATTATTTAGCTGTGAATGCCTTGAATTTTGTTTCTTTCCTTTAGGCCTATGTAGCAGCCATAACATTTCTTGGTAATGGAAAATTGTATTTCACATCTATACATTATTAGTGTGGTGAGTCTACAGTGTTGAAAGAAGCTACAGATTTGTGTAAAGATGATGTAATCCCTCATTGAAGGCAGCAGTTATCATCGGCCTTGTCAGTACATGTCTTGTATCTTCTCCCTCGCATCCAAGACAAAAACTCTGTGTTCCCTTAAGATTCTTGTCCGGGTCCATCCTTCTTACCCATAAAAATGGTATGTCAGCTATGTCCCAAAACCAAACAAAGAATTGTATTGGAGCTATTCAATTCAGATCTACTCAAGACGAAGTCTTATCAGTTTTCATTTCTAATGCTCTTATTTGAAAATATTGTAACAGGCTTCTTCCTTTTGCTTGTTGTTTTTTCTCTTTTATAAGTAAAATAAAAATAAAAAAAATAAATAGAAAAGGATTGTTACTTACGACATAACACACTGTTTCCCTTGGTAACACTGGGAAACCCAGGCATCTAGTAAGGGACTGCTTTGGATAATCGCAGTGGGTGGTCTTTGGTTCTTGACTGTCTTGTGGCTGATGAGATAAGTATCTGTACCCAGTCCTTCAGATGGAGGAGATTAGACAAAGAAGAAGAATTGGAGTGACAGGACAAAAAGCTTGTAAAAACGATGCAGAGGAGACAAGGCTATGTCTGCAGATAAGCACTGAACGATCTTACTGTGTGAGCTCAGGCCATTACAGTCCTTCAATGGCTTTAGGGTCAATTGTGATTCAGCTCATTTGATTCTAAGGTCATGCCTTAAAATACTGCTGTGTGTTTACCATGCAGCTTGACATTTGTTTAACATTCCTTTTCCAGAGTTACTAATCTAGAAAGATTTAGCTGGTTTACAGTAAAGGCGTGAACTGTTCTCTTATGGTGCCGTAAATACAATGTTTAAGCGTTCAATGCTTTGTGCTTTGTTTCCTTCCTTTTTCTGTCTGGACGCCTATGCTTTCTCAGCATTCCTGACATTTTTGCTGCATCCACCCGTTACTGCTAACGATCTTTGTCTTCTTGCTCTGTTTAGGGTTTTCATCTCCAAGCAAATGAAAAATCTTACTAAAGCTGTTAAATCTCAAGATAAGCTAACGCGGCAGGATAGGGTTGCATTGTAATTCTGAAATAACATTTTCAAAAGAACACTATGCCCAAAACCTTTCAGAGTTTTCTTTGAAAATGTTTGTGCATTTTCTTCAAACAATGGTTTGCAAATTGAACAGCAAAATCTATCTGCCCCTTACCCCTCTTGGTCTAATTTGATCTTTGTTGGAACATTTTTATTTGGATTAAGACTTAACTCAGACCCAGGAAGCCCAAGTTAAATGAACACTGCATTGTTCTAACGGTTGCCTGGTGACATCTTTTTCAATACCCGAAAGTGAATGTTTTGTGGTGCAGAAAGTTTAGCTAAAACACAGATGTTGTGCTGATTCTCGTGAGATTTAAAAGCAGTAGCATCAACAGTTTTGGCGTGAGCGATTGAAAAACGGGTTAAAGACGTCCCTCGAGCACATCCCTGCTGTCTCGTTACACTTCTCTAATCTTGACTCCTCTGCACTTCTTCAAATGAGTTTCATCTTCAAAACAGACACAATATATTTGATTTTAATATCAACGTACAGTGTTCACCTTTCTAATGTCTGCATGGAATTTAACGTTTTAGTACATCCATCTTAAATGTATAAATGTACTTAAAAACTTACAAAGTTTGTCAAAACCATATTTGACAGCTGTTGAAATTGTCCGATTCAGATGCAATTTTCACAGCTCTCTGACTTGTATCTAACTCCAAATCTGGCGCCGTTGCAATTTCATAAACATTACAACACCTTAACCCCGGAGCCTTTTGAGCATCTGGTTTTCATTACAAAAGCACATGCCTCAAGATGGCAATCACACTTGAAAGTTACACACGATGGAGTCACGCTGTGAGGTTTTGTCTATACCTCTCTGTCACACCTGTCAGTAGACTAGTGTGTCACTTACCGTAATTGCCTTCCTGCTTATCACTCTGTTCATCTGTTGTTCAATCTCAATCTCTCGCAAGTACTTGTTAAAGAGTTCAATTAATAATTTACTAAATTGATTCTTTTTGCTCAGGACATTAGTTGTTTGTGTCAGGTGGTCTTTAAGGTGAGTTAGTGTTAGGCGTCGCCCTGCATTCATTACTGTGCGCCACATGCTGCTTACTGCAGGTTTGGTTTTCCATTTCTCAGAGGGATATTTATGGCTTTGCATCAGCTGTGTGGTGTGCAGAGTGATGTAAGGACAGAGTGTCTCTCAAACTCCTAATAGCCACAGAAAGGATAAAAGGGAGTTGTCCAGACCAAGTTGTAGGTGCAGTGGACTGTTTGTTTTAAAAAACAGAGTGTATTCAGAGGGAACACGGCCCCCACTCGGCCTCAGTGTCAGTGCAGGAAAACATCTCGAGAAAGTTGTGCTTTGAAATTCGATAGTCTGCCAAAACAGTTTTGCAGTTGAACTAGGGCTGGGCAGTACTACAAAAAAATGTATCAGCTCATATTGAGCTATTACGATTTTCGATTCCATTTTATTTAGTCATTGTAAGAACAAATAAAAATGTCTTTCATATCATTGACAATTGGAAATTATCTCAATTAAAGCTTGATTAAATACACAGCCTTACATTGGACTCTTTTGGCAAGACAGTCCATATTTTCTGCCCAAAAACATGCAGCAACAGGCTACTGACAACAAATATCTCTGTAATTGCGTCATTCTGGAAATATTAGCCATGCTTTTTGTATATTGTCCGAGATCACGTTTAAGGCTTGTTGTGTTTGGTACAACCCTGCATGTTGCTTCCAGGGACATGTTTTTCACTGTTCCCCGTCGTATCGACGAACTACTGCGGCGGTGTAGAGTTTCCATCTGCCCCCTACTAACCAAAGGTCTGAGGACAGCAAGTTTAAGGGCTGCCTTCTCAAGTGAGCAGTTGCATTCTGAACCCGAGCCAGGCGCACAGGTGTCTGCGTCCATCACTAACCTCACACTCACCAAGCCTGCTGTCTTTACGGCTTCACAAACCCCACTTTTGAGCTTAACTGTGCAGTAATTACGGTAGAATGCTCTTACAGTGGGAAAATGATGTGTTATAGATTCAACCCAGACAGAAAACATGCACAAAGTAACAGCTCCACTTTGAAGTTCTAACTTTTCAAAGCTCTCTGGTATTTGGCTGACGGGGGAAATTTCACCGCTTCATGAGATGTTTCCGATTTGATGCTTTGATGACACAGAGATGTACATCTGGTTTAAACTGACATCATTTATCTGTTACAACCACAGCTAATTATGCTTTACGCCTTCAGGCTAAAATTTGTGGTTGCTAATAATTACCACCAACCTAAATAAATAGGTTTTATGATCCAGTAGTGTCTAGTTAAAAGTTAGGTCGGCACTTTGCACATTGTAGTTGATGTAGTGGTTTGATGATAGATTATGCTCCTTTGCACAATATGTCTGATTTGTATATTCTGCCATGCTTATTCAACTGCAGAAAATATTTCCTCCTCAGCCTCATAATTGTTTCCAGAAACTGTAAGACCAAGACAATTATGAGATTTTTCATTTTGGCTGAAAAACATTAATACTGTGTGTTACAGTGTTTCTGTCCTCAGTTTACTTTGTGCCTTACCTCACTGCACACACACACACACACACACACACACACAGACACACACACAGACACACAAGGGTTCGCAATGTTTGGGAAAATAAGCCAAACTAATGATTGAAGCATTAAAGTCCCTTTAGCCTTTGACAAGCTAACATTTGCGGGGATCCGTGACATCTGAGAGTAATCCTAATAGCTTTTTGACTGAAATCCTGGCACCGTCTCACTTTATCTGATGCTTTACACTTTGTAGTCCAGTTATCTGCGACTTTGACACAAGTCTTGAGTTTCATTAAAGCACAGGGGCAAGCTGACTAAGCCCTAACTAAACATGCTCTGGCAGTCGTGCTGTGTATTTCAGTAGCTGCAGAAGACATTCTTGACAGGAGTAACATGTCCAAGCATCACTACCTGCACCAACTGTCTCATTTCAGCCTATTTGTAACATAACACTCATTTGTGTCTGCTGTTTACGTGACATCATCTTTTTGTGACTAAACGACTTACCTGTCTGAATTTGACCTTTCACTGTGACTACAGGTAACATGGTTTCATTTACATCTTCCGCGAGACCAGAGTCACATCTGCAATAAATTATGTGGCGATGACTGATGACATCATCATTCTCAGTATCAATGACAGATAATGCCTGTTCCCGACAGCGCTGAGTGAAAAATCTCCACTGGCCCCTCTGACCCAGACACGCTGACTCCCAGAGTTGATTATTAAGTGCTGTTAAAAGACAGCGTTGCAAAGAGTGTTTTGGATACACTTTCATACTTGATTTATAGTTATTGATCAACTTCAGTACACTTTATGTTCATAGCTTTACCTTAATCCATCTGTGAAATGTATATCTTTATTCCCATTCACCTAATTGAGCCACGGGTGATCAGGCATTCAAAAGCTTGTGGAAAATGGAGCGGGGGCATCGGGTCTAAAACATTTCAGTTATTTGCACTCGGGGGTACAAACTATTTGCTTTGGAAATTCAAAAAACAAGTGAATGTTTTGTATCTGCACTACAACAGATTCACTAAAATGTTCACAATTTTATGGCATTTTTCAAACTAATAGCAAACACAATCTTTGTATTATTTGTATAATGGTGAAAATGTGTCATGTTTTTGTTGCACATCATGAGCACGACACCCCAAAGTTTATGCTCCTCGGTTTGAAGTCACGCGTTTATTTAAACCCCTCTGTATTCTCCTCTGCAGCTGACCCCGGGTGGAAAGGCAGCCCAGGCGGGTGTGGGGGTAGGCGACTGGGTGGTGTCTATCGGTGAGACCAACGCAGAGGACATGACCCACGTGGAGGCACAGAACCAGATCAGAGCAGCGTCAGACTCCCTCCTCCTCACCCTCAGCAAGTGAGTCCATCACAGGCCCATGATCAAGTCAGGCCTTATCTTCTACACTCACCACATAAATCACACAAGCAACACTGTTTCTTACCTGCTGTGACATGAGATAACCAAACGCCCTTAAAATATTCCCAATGTGACAGGTACTGTGTCCGGGATGTTTGGATATGATTACAATCTTTATCTCCTTACTATAAATCCTTTGGTTTTGAAAAATATGTTTAAAAAGTTGAGTCACTACATCGGTCTAATATCTGGATAGATCATTTACAAGGATGACTTTGGAAAAATGGCTGTATCTTTGAAGTAAGGTTGGCTTTACTGTACCTGGATGCATGCATGATGATGAGGGTGAAAAGGTTTGGTCTAACACTTTGGTCTAGCCCTATGTTCCTCAGGGCCTCCCCAGGGAACAATGGAGATAACCTTAACTATGTAGCTTGGGAACTTGGGTAAGTTTAGGAACAGGTAGAATGGTTAAGGTTAGGGCAAAGGGTTAAGTTAAGGAACAGTGTCACTTTCAAGAAGAGGCTGGAAACATGCACGTACAGTGAACATGGGAACATTTCTGCATGTGCAGAGGCGGTGCCAATGTTTCCCATTTCCTATAGATTGGAAGCAGCAGGATCGGAGAACATAAAATGTACTCTATGTTCCCCAATTTTTTGTCCCCCGTTAAAAGAATATGGGCAACAGCTAAATGTGTGCCAATGAAGTTTGAACTAACATTCAAATAAAGAACTACTTAATTTTTTTCAGCTATGCCAATGTATTCGCCATATTTCTAGCATCTTAATTATTCTTTGGGAGGATTGGGAGCGTGTCTCACAACTTTCAGAGGCTAGAGCGGAGTTTTGCTGTCACGCCATTGTTAACAACAACTAGTATGCTAACAGCACAACAGGGTTACTTCCTGGTTCGCCAGTGATAAAAAAAACTCTTTATAATATATGCAAACAGCACACAATGTTCTCATTTTGACCCGAAGAATAGCTTTTACAATATATTTGTGTTGGGGCTGTACAGATGCTTTTTTATTACATGAGAAAAACAATGGAGTACAGCTCCTTAGATGGGTTTACACTGGGAAAACCCTTTGTTGTCAAATTAGAACTTTTTGTTTTGGAGATAACCTTCCCGGCAGCAGCTCTTATACCTACCTTGATAATTCACTCACTGATAACGCAGCCCTGATTAAGTGATGTGATTAAAATGGCTCTCTTTTTAGCAAAGTCAGGATGCTCCCGTTCAAAGCTAATAGCATCAAACATAAACCAGGGTCGACTTGTTAGGAGGATGAGGCTTGTTGCTGTCGTGGGACCCATTTTGATTTTTTTGTCTACTTTAAAGCGGACGGATCGTGATCACAGCAGCACCCGAGCCACTTCTCACATCCAGTTCACTTTGTTGTCATTTACCAGGAGACTCTGCTGTTGACTTCCTACAAATGTGCTCCGCTCACTTAATTTGTCTCATGTCAGGACCGGTCTTTTATATAACTTAACAGATGAAAGCTTAAATCAAACTAGTAGTCACACATTAAGACATCCTCAAGGATATTCTTTTTTATCGTTGGAAATGTGCACGGCTTCTTTCACATTTGCCTGGCCTTGAAACCTCTCTAAAGCACTTCACCCTTGGGCTCTCGTCAATGTTAAAATAAAGAGAGCTCAGAGACTCAAAACATGCAAGTAATGGTGTCAGATTTGAGGAGATATAGATGTTGGAAGCTGATTTTATGGCAGTGGGTAAAATAACAAAGTCTGCCTGATCCAATCATGTATGTTGCTGCTTTTGTTGTGTTTCGCGGAATCGTGTAGTGCCCTGGGGGACAAGCAGCACAAGTGCAGCAGAAAACATGAGGCACAAACCCGGCTGATGTTGCATGTGTGTTTTCCGATGAAAAGGTTGTACAGTTATTATCAACCCACATTTTTATATATTTAAAAGTCGAGTACATACATTTATTAATAATAAGCATGTGAAATAAACTGGATGAACTCTTACCAAAGAATACATGTTATGTCTAAGTTGTTCCAAATTATAAGACAAATGATTATTTGTTATTATTAATTTTATTCAATATTGTCTTGTGGTGGCCAAACCCCTTTTTATCTATTCTTACTATACTTCATTCATAGTGAAAAAGCCCTATGCACAGGGTTTGAGCCTTTAGTACAAGAGGAAACATATACACTTGAAAGATGTAATAATTAAATCTTGTGACATTTCCTTTCAGTTGAGGCGAGGGGTCTAATAGTTTAGTCACAGTGCCTGACTAATGCGCTGCTGTCTCTTTAAACTGTTGACAGACACCTGTCTGAGGTGTAGCTCCAACACAAGTGGTGAGTCACAAGGTTACTTTGCTTGTCGTCAAACTGCTGGTCAGGTATGCTAGACCTTCCTTCTGTTTTTAAAGGAACCAAGTGTTTGTTGGGCTTTTCACTGTACTTTTCTTTGTATTTCTTGTTTGAGTTCAGCTATTGTAAACGTCTTACTTTCTTTATGTTTTGACCTTGACTCGATCACAAACTCCTTATTGATGTTTGTAAATTTTCTCATACTTGTCAAGCTTTTGAAAAACGTAAATGATGAAGCAGTGATTGTCAGGTTTCTCCTTTGTCCCCTTGGCCTCATACAACAATTGTTTTACGTCAGCAATGAAAGAAAGCTGCCCCTAGTGCATCTTTCATTACTAATTATTCTCTTCTGTCTTATTGGTGTTGAAGTTTCTATAGAGTAGGGAACAGACATAACCAGGAGGTTGTCAGCTTCAGGGATCATGTTACAAATACACAACAGTGTTTCAGAACTGGCCTTGAGGCTTGTGGTTGGAGATTGTGTTTTCAGTATCAAGGGAGTTTTTGTGGAGAAAGTCTTGATTTTATCTTATATCAGCATGAAAGCCCAGCATGCATCAGCAGTAAGTGACCCTTGAAATGAGCCAGGAAATGATCTCATTGTGAGCATATTTGGTTTCAGCGCAAACCAAAAATCCTTTCCCGTGACAGTGACTTAATCATGTCAGAATCTTTTTTTAATTCCGTCCAACAAAAACCGCCCGGGAACAGCTGTCAGACCTGTTCCTCTCCATTTCTTGATTAAGTGAGGCTCATTACTTGTAGGTTAACAGTAAGACAGCCGGCAGAGCGTACACAAATGTCATTGTGATTGGCTGTGACAGAGGTGCGACATGCAGCGGCTCGTCAAGTCTGCTGTTGTCATCTCATCATCAGCGCTCTGTCAGTATCGGAGCATGCAACGCCCACCTACTCATTTCTCACTGTCACGGAAAGTGTCTGTAGCCCAGTGAAAACAATGTCGATAGTGGTAGTCCTAGTGGTTCAGTAATAACAACATGTAAAAGAATTTCCCTATTTTTCTGCACCTGCCCTATTAGATTTCATTAAACACAGAATTTGAAAGCAGGCCCTTTGTCTTTTTGGTTGACACAAATAACAAGCACATACAGCGTCTGGGCAAACTGTCATGCATTTGTGAGATTATAGTAGGGCTGCACATATTTGAGTATACTCTGTGACACATTAATCACAGTTATATTAAAACAAATATGATCATGCCTTAATGTAATAGTCAAACTCTGTCAAATAAAAAATGTGCAACAAAATCTCAACAAAATCAAGGCTGAAATAGAATGAATCATGAAAAAGCATTAATAAAATCTGCCTTTAAAACAGTACATTTCTGTGAGATAGAGGACTTTGTTGTTAATGTGTTATTGTTTCATTCGTTGTGGTATATTGTGCAGCCCTGGATTATAGACCTATATACATAAACTAAATCTAAACTTGCATAACTATCTGGCCATTGAAATTCATGGTTATATAAAATAACTAAAGCATTTTTTGATCATAAGTTTGTGCACCACTCATAAATGGAGAAGGACAACAGACTTTACTCTGCTTTAACACTGAACTACATCAAAAAACAGGAGAGCATACGGACAGATAAATCAAAAGACTCCTGTACACCTGCAACAATATGTAATGCTCTTTTAAAGCAGAATTTCTTATAACACTCTTTTTGTATTTCTTTCTCCACAGAGCGTTCAAAGCTGTTGGAGACCACAAGGTAAGGCCTTTGTTGTTTAAAACATTGATCTAAAATCAGTTTGAATTCCTGGCATGGATCGCTGCTGGACTGCACAGTGACACAGAATCTACTGGGAGACACTTTTTACTTGTAATTGGCCTCACCAGTGTTTCATGTCACTTTGTAGTAAGAACCACCTCTGCTAACCCCCACATGCTATCACGCTGTGTCCCTGCACTGTGAATTAGTAAAGCACCACTGAATCACTAAATTAGTTGCCAGATGGATTGGCAAAATGTGTTGGAATTCACTGCAGCTTACTTTGATATGCTTTGCACAATCCTCAGTGGCTGCCATGATGTTTTATCAATGGTAAAGCAACAAACAGCCAATAGATTGCGTTAGATGTATCAAAAACAGCATTGGCAAGAGAATAGACAGGCATAAATTAGCTTTCACAGGTGTACACACACCGGGCGTGGTATATCGGTTATCGGTGAGAGCTTGCCCAGATATCGGCCCAAGAATGAAAATTTAGCCGATATTTGGCACTGACATTTTTTGTTTGCCCTGCTTCAGTCTGTGTGCTCGTGTTTCATTCCTAGTCCATCCTCAGTTGATCAGATTTGACTTTTTGAAGAGACTAATGAGTAAAAACTTAAATAAGAGTCCAGTTAGGCTAAACATATAGCTGTATGATTACACAATCATGCCAGAAATTGTTTTATATCCCAGATAAATACATTTTGTCAGTAGTAAAAGTTAATTAACTATTGGCCTCAACGATGAGACTTAAATCAGATTTCTGTATCTGGTCGAAAGATCTAAATCGGACCATCTCTAAGATACACAAATCTGATTAGAAATGAATAAAATACTTTTCTGATTGAGGGGCCTCCACCTGATCATCTCCATGGAGATGTTACTGGTTTGTCTATAGTTTTCCGCAATATGGCATTAAACATATATCTATCTCCATGGAGAGAAGTACATTATGAAAGGTCAGATCTGTGGAGAATGCATGTTTTTTAATTGATAGAAAGATAACACAGAATAATGCCGTGCTGTGGAACATTCCAGGCAAACATTAACATCACTATGGAGATATACAGGCGCCGGAACCCCACTGGAAAAGTTACATAATGTACCTTTAACACTAAAACACAGTCATTAAAATTAAAAAGTGAATTAAAATAAACACATTTCAGAAAATATTTGTTGTTCATGTTCACAGTTCATAACTGTAAATTTGCCAACCAAAGCTTGCCAGTCGAATAAGCAATTTTTCAGTTTGAGTATTTTCCGCTTAGTGCCGGTAGCAGATAACTTTAGACTTGAGTCTTTGGGCAGCTGCCAAAGTAAATAAAACGGCTGTGCTCCAACTTCTTAAGCACTTTCTCTGTGCGTAGGATTCAGCCCTGGCACACAGCGATGACTGCGTGTACACTGACAGGCCACATTATAAGATTGTTTTTATAGATCTAAAATGAATTCAATTTAGTTGTATCATGTGGTTATATAAGGGACTTATAATTTTCTATTCAATTCTGTCTGGCTTTAAGACTTTTCCACCATAAGATTTCTGCGCACTTTAAAAGACCGTTATTCTGAGTTGTGAAACGCCACGGCTGTTTGTAAATGTCGGCAGCTCTGTATTTTCAAAGTAACTATTGAGAGAGGTACAACAAGGTTTATTGCCATTGTCAATTAACAAAATTCACAAACATAGGAACTTTTCTCTGCATTAAGGTGCAACATAAAACACTGAGCAATAATAAAACAACATATACTCAATCCAAAGGGCATGCATTAAGAAACAATTTAAAATGGCTATAGTATAAAATAAAAATAGGCATTACTATGTACAAAAGAATTACAGTTAAATTTACAGTTGTGCAAAAAGTGACAGTGCAGTGAGTGATGAATAGTTGCAGTTAAAGTGGCAGGTGTTTAAGAAGTGTTCATGAGTCCAACGGCAGAGGGAAAGAAACTAACCAGACATGTCGTTGGTTTGTTCTCAAAGACACTGAATTGCTATGATAGGATTGTTTACGTTCAGAAGTGTGTCCAGCGATTGCAATCCGACACGTAGGGCATGGACAGGTCTTTGCTCGAAGAATAAGCCGTGGGATTGTGCAACAGCATATGCAAATGTTTACCATGTGTGAAGTGCATGTCGTGTGTTGTGTGCTGCATTGTCCCTCTCTCTCACTCCCCAATAGGACTCGCTCACTTCAGCCTCTGCCCAGCCAAAGTACTCGTTCGCCCCCAGCACGACCATTAACAAGATGGCACGGCCGTTTACAGCAGGTGGTGCTAGTGCCAGCTCAGGACCTGCCGTTAAACCTGTGGCATACTCGCCTAAACTAAGCGCCCCGCGTTCACACGGCACTGGCAGAGTTCAGGAGTCGCAGAACGGGTAGGTCCAAAACATAAACCCTCTGTTTGCAACGGCAAGTTACCGGACAGCATCGTTCTTGTTCTTGATTATTACTTTAATATCCTTTTAATTAAACACTTTCAAGTTCAGAATTGTTTTATAACCAGTCCTTTTTTGGTTTTACTGAAGAACAAACACATTAGTGGTCAAAAGCTCAAAGGAAGTATTATTGTTTTTACTTTTTGTAATGTATTTTGGAGTTTCAATGTACAATCCAAAGCCACTTTATTTATTTATCACATTTCAGTTTAGTGCTTCACAGATACAAAACTACAAAAAAACAGCAAAATTAATCAAAATCTGTAAAATAGTAAAGGTGCACTGCCACACAGTATATGTAGAATAGCAAGCTGCAAATTAAATTGCACAAAGCAAGTATCACAAAGTTTTGGTCCTGCATTTTTAGACAAAGATTAACACTGTCAAATACCTTGAGGTCAAATTGCTACTATACATCAACTACTACACTACTATATACTTATACTACATATACCAGCCCCAGTTAAGTTTTGCTTAATTTCCTGTGTCTAATGTAATTCAAAACCAGAGCAAAATGACTAAACTAAATCATGCATTTAAATGACTTTGACCCTTTCTCCTCCCTCGTTTACTTCTTTTCAATTAATTAATAACAATTTTTTTCAAAACAAACAAAAGTTATAATCTGTCTTTTTTGCCATCCTCTATTTTATGTCTTTATTTGTCTTGTTTGCTACATAAACAAAACTATTGTTATGGATGAAAGTGATATTCCCTCTGAGTAAAATAAAACTGTTTACTATCAGTATTCAGAAAAGGGGACAAAGCACATCAAGTTGAATGAAGTGCTTTGTGTAAACGGGCAATTCTCTGAGGTTCGTCTGGTCTGGTTTATAATTTGGGTCATGTTAGAGGGGTGAGCAGCCGCTGGTAATGTTTCTGTATTTAGCCCCGCTCATAAATTCTGCTCAGTTCCCACACAGCTTTTACTGGCCCTGCGTTGGATTATTTAAGGACCTTGTCTTTACAGAGGTCTCACTCTGTGCAGAATATCTTCAGCAGATGCCAGAGGCCAAGCAATTTCCACCACTTCTGTAAAAAAAAAAAAAAGCCTGTAATTACAACTGTCTACTCCGTTCTGTCATTGCTTGGCGTCCTTGCCATAAACATTTAAATTAAAAGGTATGTTTGATTTGACAAAGCATGCTACAAATCTGAAATGACAAGAGGATGTGAGGAGAAGACAAAATAGTTTGGGCCCTTGCATAACGAGTCATGCTGCAGGGTCACTGTGGCAATAGTTTGAACTGAGAGAAACAATGGCGCCTTTCTCTCATTGTGTCTGCTCTGAAAAGCATGTTTGTTTGCGCACTGCTGCATGTTTTTTTGCGTCTGCTCCTCTGTACAGTATTTAACATGTTTAGGCCTGTTCTTGGTCTCCCATTTTTCTCATCTTCCCTGTCTTTTTACTTTTACAGATGGAAGCTCTTGACAAGTTAGTATCGCACTTTAACAATCAAAGTACATATATGCATTTTGTCTTTGGATCTGTTAAAATAACCAAAAAGCACTCACTTAATTTGCCATCCCTGCTCTAAAGACGGTGGATTCTTTAGTATTTGATAGGACTCTTTGGGGATATACATTTTCACAAAACACTGCCATCTGGTGTTCATAAATAATATATGACTTCCTATTAAAATGGGGCAGCATTTTTCAATTCCTTCCATGATATATAAAAGTTTTTATAAATGTACGAGTTTGCCAGCTTGATGTAAGTTTTTTTTTTTTTTGTTCTTCAGAGTTGAACCCGCTTACTATGATGATATTTACCAAGTATCCAAGTAAGATAATGCATTGTGGCTTGTTGGAATTTTGTTTGGTGGCCTGTGTTTCAAGTTGTGTTGCTTGTTCAAATTGCGTCCTGTATTTTATATTCTAGTGCTTGCAGTTAATTATGGCCATAAGCGTTTTACAGATTGTTACTGTTTAGTCAGTGTTTCAAGCTAATCCATTTGACAGACCGTATCCTGGCAATACTAATGCATGCCAAATATATGATCTTTAATGAGCTATTGTCCATTTACAGTCTATAGTGTGCCCCTGAGAAATCCCCCTAATGGCTATCCATTACCTGGCTCTATGCGTGACCGTGATACTAAGCACCTTGCAGCACGATATCTCAGGGATGTCCTCTGTCTTCAAGGTCGTCTGTGTAGCTTTGGCCTTTTCTGCTTGTGAGTGACTAGTCCCAGCATGAGGGGGTTTTAGTGCCTTAATTCAAGCCCGCCATGTGGTGTGCAGGCACGGGCTCAGAGTGGAGAACGTGCCTTGCTTCATCCCAAACGACCGTAGCAAGAAGAGGCTGATCGAGGACACCGAGGACTGGCAGCCACGCACCGGCACCACCCAGTCCCGCTCCTTCCGAATCCTGGCCCAGCTAACAGGCACCGACTACAGTAAGTCAGTAAAGGCAGAGGAGGCAGAGAGCTCGAGGGAGCAGGGCAGGGTGAGCTGTCAGGGAACGGTTGATTCGATGTGATCATAGCAGCGTTAGAGTGACAGCAGACTGACTGACGCAGCTAAGGCATATAACAGGCGTGTCATAGCAGAGATGGACTCAGATATCAGCGGGCCTCTGTCTTCAGTGCCAGAGACGGCCTGACAAATTGACCGTGGTGCTACATTTGAATGAGCTGTCTTGAAAAGTGAAGCGCCCTCATGTTTTCTGTCTTCTGGTGCTCTCAGTGCAAGACCCCGATGATGAGACCATGAAGAGGTCCAGGTAAACATTGTCAGCCCAGATGCGCATGTTGGAATAGTGTAGTGCAAATGCCATCTGATTAAGTTTGTGAGAGTAAATTAGTTTATGTTTGCATGGTTGTGAAATAGAATACGTTGATTGATCTTGAATGGCGTAGTTGCATACATAATTTTACTGTTTACATTTGAGTAGGGTTGGACGATATTAAAATAATATGGATTAAAATCTTGCTAACAATATTCAGACAATATTTACAATATTTTTTTCAATACAATTTCTTACTATTATTATTTATTGTTTCATTTTGCACCTAATCACCAAAGCGCATTCCCAGTTAATGACATTATAGCTTTTTCGATGTTGTTTCTGATTAGCCCACGAAAGGGCAGAAATATCACTTGTTTGATTACACTACTACACGCTCCTATTTAGTACCGACAATAAACTTGATATTTTAATTTGGCATATCTTCCAAACAAAACTATTGCAATATTACACAATGTTCGATATATTTACAACTTTATTTTTTGTTAATACTTTATGAGTTACTTATATTTTAGTGATATTTTAGTGATAGCATATATCTTGTGAGAATGAGCATTCATTTTGTTATTATTTTTGATCAGAGCTGTTTAACAAAACTGTGTTTGTGATGGTGTTTCGACCCTTGTGTTATGTGTTTGCATGTTAATCCTTGTTGCCAATTACACAAAACAAATCTTAACTTTCTACTCTCTGCTTTCTTTACTTTGTTTTTCTTCAAATCTGCCTCCCTATCAGGGAAAAGTTCCTCTCTGAGATCCAGAGTCCTCGCTATGCCCGTTTGAGGGACTGGCACCACGACAGGTCCGCTCGTGCCCTCAATATTAAATCCTGAGCGGCACAGACTGGACGTCCCGGGATGCCAAGCCCAGTCTCAAACCGCTACCAACAGTGACAACATAAACCTCCATGTGACTTAAGACGACTAAGATAGATGAGCGTCCAATGGGAGTTAATGAATTCACCTTTTTCAGATTCGGGTGAAAAAATAAGAAAAGTAGACAGCCTAGATACGCCCAGAGTGGACCCTTGCATACTGAGCCTTAAATGTAAGATCTCCCTGATGCTGGCCGACGCTGTGGGCAGGTGCTTGGCCTTGTGTTCCATCTCAAAGCTGGAGTTAATGAGTGGGCAGGTGGGAGGGGGGTCTGTGTTTGTTATTCCTCTAAAGTTTTCTCTCTCCTTTGATCCTCCGTCTCTCGCTCTGTCTCCGCCATTTCCATTTATCGAGTCCTTCATCCTCTAGACATTTCATTTGTGATCCTCTCATCTCATAGGCCTCTCCAAATCATTACCAAAAACAAGGAAGACAAACCTGTACTTGTGTTTTTTCTGCTGTCATCAAAAATATATATAAACATCTAAAAAAAGGATTTCCTGTTTTTCTTGTCTTTTTTCTGCTTCGCTTAAATGGTTTTGCGCCTGGCTCAAATGCTCTTCTATATTTCTCCTTTTCCTGACTTTATTTGTTTATTCCAGCCTTTCTCCTTGATCTCTTTAATAATTTAATAATAACGACATGTGTCTAGTATATAGCCTCCATCTGCATCTGTAAGCGTATCGTTAGTTTGAAGAGCTTAATGGTTTTTGTATGTGGTTTAGCTTGGTTTTTGACCAAGAGGAGACAATTAGCTGAGTGGAGGCTCCATACTCTTCCCTTGTGATAAGAAACACAGATTTATTTATTAAATTCTTCTTAAAGGTGCCCATTTATTGGTTACAACCAGTTGGGTAGCTTAGGCGTACACTGTGATACATAATATACCAGATGCTGCTTATTATTTTTTTACTTATTTATCAATGTGAAATCAATGTGAAAGCTGTTTTGGTAATAATTAAAAGTTTCAAGGACATGTAGAAAAGCTTTCTGCCTTATTAATAAAGTAGAGCAGATAGCAATGACGGCAAGGTATTTTCCAAAAGTAGCCCAAATCCTGACACTTTGTCAGGTGCCACAGTCACATATTTGCAGAACTGCATCAGTTTTACCCCTGCGCTGTTGAAGGTGACACATGTCAGCGGCTTCTTGCACCAGCTCACATCAAAAGGCGCTTCCCCTCCTCTGCCTCCGCGCCTCCCTGCTGCTCTGTTCGAGGCATCCCACAGGAGAGGAAGAGCCAAAAAAAGGATACAATCACAGGTGTAAAGACTGAATGGGAAATGTCAAGCTAATGTTCCTTGAGGCGGAGCGTGTCCAAGAACCAGACAAAGGAAGCGTGTGGGGATTTGGGAATGGTCTTCAGCATAACGAGAGAAGGTGGTTTGTAATGCATGCAAGTGTGGAGAAACAGACCTGTTTTAACACATTGAGGCAATTAGAAAAATGGTACTTAGCAAATTGGTAAAGGAGAAATCAAATACTTTTTTCAAAGCACTAGTTCAAGATGACAAATGTTGAATAGGACTCGTTTTGTGATTAATTTAATCAAGTGCATCTGGCATTAAACATCATTGTTATTTTCCCCCAAATAAATAGAATTTAGATAATCTTAATGATGCCATGCTGTCTTAGGTTGTATTCTGTAAAATAACATACTTAAGTTATAAAATTAAATGAAATTGACTGTCAGTTAAACTAAAACTATTCATATATTCATATTCTAATCAGGTAGGGCTGATGATGATTTACCCGAGGCTGCTGCTGTATAACAGGATCTTATCAAAGGTGTGAATAAGGTGCTCAGGAATGTGATATCATTTTTATTTTGACTGAAGCAGCACAGATTCTGGTGCGGTCTGAGGGCACATTGAGGGGCACCGTTCCCCATGTTAGGGGAACTTTCAAAAGCCACTGAGTCAAAAGGTCTACATTGTAAGTCTGTTTTGTTGTACCATTTCTCTAACCCGGTGACCTTATATCGCTTTTGTGCAGTCTGTATGGTTTTGTTTTGTAGTTGATTTTTCATACGTGTCTTGGCCTTTATTAAGATGTTCTTGTCTTTGCCACCAGCACTAAGTCTCTTTGTTTCTGCAATGGGATTCTTGGCTCTACATTTGTAGTCTTGCCCTAAATAGGTCCCAGTTGTAAACACTTTTGTAAATGACTCAATTCACGTTTAGCCTTGGCATATAAACCATTGTACTACTAGAATAGGGCTGTGTAAGGATAATGCGTTGTCCTTGTTAAATTGAGACGTTATTTCATCATCTTACAACAGCTCTTGTAACTGGTACAGTACAATGCATTGCGGGCTGGAGGCATGGCATATATTTCTTTAAGACAAAACTTTCTCTCATCTAACTGTCTAGATTCAAAAGCACGTTTTCATGGTTTAAAGATTTTCTGAATATTGTCATGTTTTATGCAGATCACACGTCTTTAAAAAGAGGAAGAAGAACTCTTTATTTCAATCTCTGCTTTTTTCAAGAAAAATGTCTCTGACTGCCACAGCAAAGCGTTTCAACGACTAGAAGTTTCTTGAGCAATGTCAATCAAATCAGTGTGTGTGAGAGCTCCTGTTGCTCTCATTTCTTACATTACTTTTTTTTTTATACCAGCCTTTATTCAGCGCACTTCACTGTGCCAATTGGTCAGAAGTGATTATATGAACGACATGCATCGCCTGTGTTGTAGCCATGGTTACTGAGGGCTTTCTACGTGTGTACCTTTTCTAATTAGTCATTTTCTCCCCACAGCCTCGAGCCAATTCCCTCACCTGCCAAGGCCCAGGCAGCAAATAAACCAGATGGTGAGTTTGTTTCCTGCTGTGGTGTAAAAAAGTCCCCCAGCAGAACCCAGCGCTGAACCAGTAGAGGTTGTGCTAATAGATTCTGATTAAGTGTCAATACACGGGCCTCTCGGGCAGCTATGTGACTCACAACACTGTCACCGCAAACATCTGGGGAGATTGGATATTACATAAAACCCGTCTCTTCTGTCAGATTATTCAAAGTCAGAGCCAGGCTTATCAAGGTAACACTTGTTTTTCCCATCTAAGGTTCCAAGACAGCAGCTGCAGCAGCGGGCAGCGCAGCCCCCTCCTGTCGCCCACCATGGGTCACTGATCCCAAATTCGCCGACCGCTTCCACCCGGACAAAACCAGCACAGTGGTGACACAGCATCAACAGCCTGTCCAGCCCACACCAATGGAGAGCCGCAGCTCCATCGTACAGGCAGCGCAGCCGGCACCCGAGGACAGTGGCAGGACCCCCGTTTGTGGAGCCTGCAACAAAATTATCAGGTGACATTGCATTAGTTTGGCATTTAAAGATCAACAATCTAATTGTGGAGTTCAGAGGAAAAGGATTGATAAGCTGAAGATGGCCAGTTTATGAGAATGAACCATGTGGAAATTCAACATGGTTAATTATTGACAGGTTTTAACAAGAGTAAGGATGGCACCTTATCACTGTGTGAAGAAACATCACCATTTTACTATTATTTACAATTGTTGGCAGTTTTGTTGTGACTGGACTTTTGGCCTTAGGCGGTGTACACCCTGGACAGAGACGTAGACACACAGACAACCATTCACTCTCACATTCATTCACTAGGAGCAGTTTACAGATGCCAACTTACTTAACACTTGCATGTGTTTGGACGGTGGGAGGAAGCCAGACAACCCAGAGAGAACACACAGTAACACATGCAGACTCCACCCAGAGAGATCAGGCGAGAGCTCTTACCGCCCTGCCACCATGCTCCCTGTTCGAGTATCACGATTATGCACGAAACGCCAAAGACAATACAAAAAAGAAAAAAAACAAGTTGTTTTAGAAAAAATACCCTAAAATAAAGATGAATAGACACATAGTGAATCGGCTTATCGTTGAATAAATGAAAGAAAATGTTTTATTTTTGGGGTTCAATATTGTGGGTACTTTTTCTTTGCACTAGTGGGAGATGGGCTGTTATTTTTCTGTACTACGATCTGATTTGAGCCAGCCATAGAAATAAGTTTAACGTTTAACAACGTTTAACAATATTGTACATTTAGAATAGTTTGGGAATAATCCTGATTTAGAGTTATTGTGTCAGTGGTATAAATTAGTTTCTATATTAACGTTTATCATCTATATTTTCTTTAGTACTATTTCACACTTCAATAATAGTAATCCTGGAGACATTATTTTGGGTCCTCTAAATCTGGCAATATGCTGGCCTTTCTTATCACTAAACATTCCCTGCAGACACACTTAAGTTTAGCCACATCAAAATAGAGCGGTATCTTTCAGTCGCACCTGTCCCTACACCGGCCTCTTGTTCTGAGCTTCTTCTGTGTCCGTCTGTTTTTTTTAGGGGTCGTTACCTGGTTGCCCTGGGGCGTTCGTGGCACCCCGAGGAGTTCACCTGTTCGCAGTGTAAAACGACGCTGGATGAAGGGGGTTTCTTTGAAGAGCGGGGGGCTGTTTACTGCACCAAATGCCATGACAACAGATACGCTCCAAACTGCGCCAAGTGCAAAAAGACAATCACAGGGGTAAAGATCCAGCGGGCTTTGGTCAAAAATGTTTCTGATGATGAAATGTTAAAATGTTTTCTGTGTGTTTGGTTTTTTTTCTTCCTTTTTTTTAGGAAATTATGCATGCTCTGAAGATGACCTACCATGTCCAGTGTTTTAATTGTGCTGCCTGTAAGAGTCCCATTAGAAACCAGGCCTTCTACATGGAGGAGGGAGAGCCATACTGCGAGAGAGGTGAGGACATTTCAAATGAGTATGTTCATATTCTTACCATGGGCCATACAAACATACACACTTAACTGAACACCATAGCTTTGAACTCCTCTTGACACAAAACAACTACGGTAATATTATTCCAAACAAAATTCAAATGGTTCAGCAAAATAATATAACGCATAAAAAAAAGTAACACCATGACCCAAATCTGCAGTGAGCTGAATTAATGTAATTTCCAGCTGAGAATATCTGTACGCAGAGGGCCTCCTGCTAAGTTTACTCACAGATAAGCCTTCCACACAGCACAAATCTGCAGAGCTCTGTGTATGAGGAAGGAGAAGAACTTTTTCCCTCCCAAAGACCAAAGACATGCTAAATATTTTATTGACACTGAAAGAGGCTAACAAATGATCATTATTGCAATATTCAACACAGTTATCCCATGTTTTCTCATTTGCTGCTGCTCTGGTGAGTCATTTTAGTTATTCTTTTCATCAAAATTAGAAATGGCCGATATATCCGTTGCAATATTGGTATAGGTCCCTCCAGATATCGGTATCGACCCAATATTAAAAGTTAGCAGCTTTTTTTTTTCTTCTGAGCTGCCCCAGTCTGTGTTTCCATGTGTCATTCTCAGTTTGTCTTCAGTGCATCAGGCTTGTCTTTTTGAGCTGACTAATGTGTAAAAATGGAAATATACGAGCAATTAGTCCAAAAATGCAGCTGTTTGTTTACACAAGCATGCAACGAATCATGTTATACAGTACATACAGATAAATACTTTTTGTTACCATTTTTGCAAAAGTGAAAATATTGGTTTTGGCAAACATTGGTTATCGCCCACGGCTGCAAGGCTAATATCAGATATTGACATCAACTCAAAAAATGTATATTGTTTCATCCCTAAATTAAGTATGCAGTACTCTTGCCCCGTGTGGGCGGACACTGTTTCCTTTCACCGCATTCAATCACCAAGTGTTATGTTCTCATCTTCGTAATCTATTTAACCACGGGTTACCCCATACACCCTCTATTGGCTTTTATGAATGGGGTGCGGGGATGGCATTATGCAGTAAATGATTTAGCACTGGCTCGGTGCCTCTCCCTCACTTTGCAGCTTCATCACGGGCCCCAACCACAACCTGAGCACTCACACTTTTGAATAATGCTGTTAGAGCTGATAAACATTCTGCCGCCTCAGCATCTTTGGGGGGATTGTGGCTGCGGCGCACACTTGTACTCTGGAGAAGCGCCGGTATTAGGACGTGACACTTTACCCCAAGTCGCTGCGATGAAAGAGAGCAGCAAATCCAGTTAAGTATCTGGAGCAATTCCCCCCTCATTCTAATCCCCGGTGCTGCCGCCGCTGAGGAGAGCCACGGATGTGTAGTGCACGGGTTTACATGAGGAACGCAGAAACATCAAGTGCCCTTTAAGGAGAAGGATGAACACTGGTCCCCAAAACACATGAAGCTGCCATGTGGAAGATAAAATGTCATCTTAACCCTAACCCTAACCCTAAGGAGGACAATTTTAGCAAGAACAAATGTGTTAATTTTATGTGCCACGTGGCATTGTACTATGTACTTGTATACACGACCAGTTGCAATGTAATTATATACACGATCAGTCACGATATACATACACCACCTGTCACGATGTACTTATATACACCACCTGTCACGATGTACTTGTATACACGACCAGTCGCAATGTACTTACATACACGACCAGTCGCGATGTACTATATACACAACCCTATATACATTGTGGATTTTAACTGAATGTATCAAAACTATGAATGAACACAAAACTATGATTGAACACATATAAAATATACTACACAAAAACTAGGATACAACACAAAAAAACATCTTTGTGTTTTAGATTTAGATCTTTGCTTTTCACACTCAGCATTCCACTAATGAACCAATCATTCATTCATTTTCCTCCGCTTGAGGGCAATTTAGAGTTGCCAATTTTACCTAACACATGCATATGTTTGGGAGGAAGCCGGAGAACCTGGAGAGAACCCACGGTAACACAGGGAGGACATGCTGACTCCTCCAGAGAGATCATGTGATGTTGTTATAGCCCAGGAATCGGACCCATGATCTGGTTGGTGGGAGGCAAGTCTCTAACCGCTCTGCCATCGTGCACCCCCAAAAAAGCTCAGCAGTGAAGTGAAAACCAGGTGACTTCATCATGAAGCTCCTTGAGAGAAGGCTTTGCAGCGCTGTCGACAAAGTGTGGCCGCTTTGAGCAATCTGAATTGAATATATAAAACATTGAATTATTTAACTTTTGTCTTTGCTACATAATTTCACATCTTGCTTTATATATTTGATGTCTTCAGTAGTCTATGTATCTACAATGTTTAAAGTAATAAACATGAAGACAAAAACATGTGAAGAGAAGGTGTGTCCAAATTTCACTGGCAGTGAATATACATTATTAAACGTATAAAAACTTTTTTTTCGTGTTAATTTTAATATTGTATGTCCAAGTGAATCCAGAGCTGTCTGTCAAACAGTAAATGTAATAGTAGAGTTGAATAAAACTTTCGAGTTGACCTTATTATGACAGTGTTTTATGTTTTGCTCAGAGCCTCCCGTCACATTTGTCTCCATCTTTCTTTCAGACTATGAGAAGATGTTTGGCACCAAATGCCACGGCTGTGACTTTAAGATTGATGCAGGAGACCGCTTCCTCGAGGCCTTGGGCTACAGCTGGCACGATACCTGCTTTGTGTGCGCTGTAAGTCATTTTGATTGATACGTCTCTTTGTGGGGCCACCTCTTTAACCCACTCAATAGCTCCATCTTGCTATCACCTTTAGCCTGTTGATACTGTATGCTTTGTGTCACTTTCTGAGGCAAAAGCGTTAGGGTAAATATTATAGGTTTGAGAGGCTACGAGGGGCACATTCGCAGTGGCAGTGTAATGGTCTGTTAGGAGCTCTTAGCCCATTTCCTCATCATTCACTCTCTCCATCTGCCTCCTTTCATCTCCAAAGCTCTGCCAAATCAACCTGGAGGGGAAGACGTTCTACTCAAAGAAGGATAAGCCGCTGTGCAAAGGCCATGCTTTTGCTCCTGTGTGAGACCACCATCTGCAGAGCCACTTCCTCTGCAGCGCCATCCACTCTCTGAGTTCTCTCTGAGTTCACTCCGTCAAATGCATCTTTTTGTACTTATACAAACCAATCAGCCGCAACATTATGACCACTGGCATGTCTTCATCGTGGCTCTGTTTGTGCTCTGTTATACTGTGCATTTTGGCCTCAAGTCAATTTAATAAGTAAACATATTTCAGTCAGTATTACAAATGGTTCCAGTACTAGACTCCTATCCTCTTTGTAGTGTAGTATACCAACAGTTGGCTCAGAACAGTGGGAAGTTACTGGTTGGAAACAGCTGAAAAACCTTCTCCATTTGACAACTTTTTTGAAATCTCTGTATGACAAAGGCCAAATTGTGATGGCTTTACAAATTACAAATTCAGCCCAGTTTGCCATGTCTATTATGTAGCAGCTACTCAAGAAAGGGACTCAAAGCTCAGCACTATTGAGATCAATTTAAGGTCAGAACGCAGTATGCAACGTTGAATGTAGTGGTCATAAAATTACGGCTGAATGTTGTATGTAAAACTTCACAGCTTATCCGCACTGTCAGCACCTATGTTCATTTACAAATGCACCCCAGTGTAATTGATTTACTGTACACTATTTGTTGACATTTAAGATGCTTTTTGATTGGACATTGTAAAGGACACTGCAGATAGTACTGACTTTACTCTGGTCAGCTGCCGTCTGTGAGCTGATCCCTGTAAGAAAGTCCGTCGAAGCGAATTGGTGGAGCCATCGAGCCTATAATAATGTCACTTGCTGTTCTAATGATGTACCATTTGCCCTGTGCTAAGTGCAAAGAAGTGGTGTGCCCCTTTCAGAGTCCTCGCCCACTGCCTATTAATGTAATAGGGGTCCAGCCAGGCAGAAAGGGGTCTCCTACCTCGTCTCCAATGGACCCCACCGCCCTGTCACGAACTGCCTTTTTCTGCACATGACCAAGTTAATGATCAATTATCCAGTGTCACTGAATTATTTAAAATTGATCGTTTTTTAATACACACACCAGTGAGCCTTTAATGGCTTTCTAAATGTTACGGTGCCTTCAGGAAAATGGCTGAAGCCTGATCAGGAACTAGAAAATAAAACTAATGCATTCCTTCATTGTTACCTTGTTTATGACATTGATTTGTATTTATATGCTTCAGAATGTGCCTCAGAGTTTTTTTTATATCCGCTTTGAAATAAAGTTTGGTATTGCTATTTTAACACATGGCTGGGACTATGATTGTAAAAATTAAATTCACATCTTTTAAAAAATCCTATGTTATAAAATGACAACTTGAACAAATATACATCATCATTTTAGATAAGGGAATAAGTAAAAGTTACTTAAAACACATAGCATCGTTGCTGACAAAAAGTGAGCATGTAATGAAAGTAGAATGCGAATGATTTTAACCGAATAATTTCCCTACAAGAGATTCAGGTTTTCATATTTTAGCATAGCTGTTTTTCATTTTTAAATAAGTGTCAGTCCAGTCCATCATGTAACAATATATAATTTATTTACACCAATTTTAGGTTGAATTACTATACATACCTTTCTGAAATGTCATAGATATATATACATAAGGCCAAGTAAATACTTGAAAGCACTTAGAAACGAATTTTCAAAATTCTACCCACAAATCCATATCATTGTCCAAAAAGGTACAGAAAATCTCCTTAAGCAGAAGTTTTTCCATTGCCACAAAAAGTTTTGACAACAATTTACATCAACAATAAGAAACACAAAAGGTTAAAAAACAAATAAAAAAACAGAAAAAGATTATACAATTGCATAAGCGCTGTGGCATGTAATAAATACAGCATTTTTGACTTGCAGAAAGGCAAGAAACATGAATCTTAGAACAGAAGAGAAACATCCACAGTTACAGAAGTATACTGATTTGACTTGAAAACTAAAAATGTTTTAGTTTAGTCAGTGACCAGAGCTTGGCACAGACCCAAACTCCCTCAAACACACATCATCGACACTGAATATTAATGACACTGAGCAGACAATAGAGTGAGATGGATTAGTCCCCCACAATGGAGCTACGATGAACCCTCAAACAAAAGCAAAGTGACGTGTTCCTGCCCAAATTTCATCAGCAGTCTGAGCAGAGCGTGTGGGATTTGAACAGAGGCAGAACATCCTGGCGCTGGTGAATTACATTACTTAAATGTGCTTAGACAACACATCCCAGACAATGACGGGGGTGATAACATTTCACACACAGTCTGACTGTACATCTGCCATGGCTCCAGACTTGCTGTGTCGACGCCGTCAGCATCCAGCGATGTCCTTTAGCTCACACAGCCCCAGCAGTGACTCACTAAGCACTGGGTTCATCTGTGGATGCTAAGAGTTATACAAATAATCAGACATATACAGAGTAAGGACGCAATGAAATGAGTAGAAACTTGTAAAACAGTCTCTAAATCCTTAACACTGTCTTCACTGCTGGATAGCCAAAGAACAGGATATAGGCAAACACGTCACAATTTGACTTGACAAATGCTGCGCCACTTAAGTGTCTTTTTTTGGCTTCATATTAAAATATAATATACATTTCTTTACAAAGTCATAAAATAAACAGATTCCTGCACACACAACAGTGTAAATTGTCTTGAGACAAACAGCGGAAATGAACAGCCGTTTACTCTTACTGTGGCATGTGAATGTAGAAAGGGAGGATGTGGTGGACTTTGGTTACCAATTTGCTGATATACAGTATGCAAAGTGACAGCACATGGCCGCTATATAAAAAGTATTTACATTTTAAATGTGACATTTTGTTCTCATGAAAAGTTTTAATTTGGACGATAACAGCACTTTCAGGAAATAGGGCTTCATTAGGAAAGTGGATACCGTAATTTTAATGGCATCTCCACATCAACATTAATAAAATGCTCAAGGTAGTTTAAATCATTCTAAAAAGGCGAGTGCACAAAAAAGTAACTTAAAGGAAATGGTGTAAGATTTTCTCCCATGACAAAGAAACTTGTACATTCCCGATATCAGACAATCTTTGTGGTGCTCTCTGATGGAGATGAACTAAAGCTGGGACTTCGCTGAAGGCGCTTTCTACTGAACAGACACTTCACATGCAACCCTGAGACAGACACAAAGAGCTATGGCTAGTTTAGGATTGCTCAGACCTTCTCAAAGGAGTCACTGGACAAGTGAACAGATGTGCTCTGACATTAAGAAGAACATTTTGAATATTGGACATGAGTGGTAGCAGTAGTGACTGAACATTTTGGATTATTTTTGCCTTTCCTTCTCCAAATGAACTTCTTGAAAAAGACTTTCAAAGTATCTTTTGTGAGCACCGGTATGACGTTATGAATGAGACACTTGAATTTTATTTCAGAGATAGGCATTTTCTCCGATGTGGAAATAAGCTTTTGCCACAAATCCAACGCTGCGCCCTCCCCAAACCCCAAACAAGGCTTTAGGACTTGGCCACATCATCTAATCTCAAAGAAAGCTATTTGAAGGAAATTGTTGTGAGCGGATGCTTAATTATTTGTAGAAGGTAAGATTGCCTTCAGCTGTATTTTCTGCACTCTGACCAAATTGATTTGCACGTGTGAAGAATGTTTTAAATTTTGTGATCATTTATATATCAATGAACCATATCATTATGACCATGTAAAGAAGTAGTGTAGCTAATCTAGTATAGAAACCAGTTAACGTTCATCTTCTACCGCTTGCTCCCGTTAGGGGTCGCGGGTGAATGGAGCCTATCCCAGTGACTTTGGGCCTTAGGCAGGGTACACCCTGGACAGGGGCGAGCTCGTCGCAGGGTACCAGTTAACATGTTGTCATCAATGTATGTTGAATCGTGGAAAATACAAAATATACCAATCAGAGCAGCAACGCTAACAAATATTAGCCAACTGAAGATGTCAAAATGTTTCTGCAGAATTATCCACTGGAAAATCAAAAATAGATACACTAAAAGCAGACACAAGCACCTTCTGACAAAAGTATCAGTGAGAGATACAGGTTGAAAAAGCCATGTTGTTGAGGAGTGGGGAGTTCACAGACCCTGATGACCTCTGTAAAAAACAGTGATGTCAGGACAAACTGTCAGTTGCATAAATCATCTAGAACCTGAACGTCACATCCCTTCTTAATATCATTTAATTTGCTGTATTGGCCATAGAAAATATATCATTTTGCATATTGCTCGATATAGCTTTTAAAAGGCAAGATACTCTACTCTTTAGAAGGCTCTTCTGAATGTTTGAATGGCATTTTGAGGGTGGAAATATTTTGTTACTGAACTGGTTTTATGAATACAATTTTCACACAACAGACTTGACTTTACCATTTGGTTGTTTTTAAAATGCTTGTTCTGTTATGGCAGGGAATCCCTACAAAACCCTTGACTCTCTTCAAAAGTGAAGACATTTGGGCATTACACTTATTTTGACTTGTACATTTCCCCTTTTAACCAATAGTTCCAACAGATTTTGGGTTAGCACTCTCCATCTGAGACCAGGAATATCATGGCTTCCTGTTTGCCGATGTCGGCCATGACGGTGGCCAGCTGGTTGATGTTGCCACTGTGGAAATGCTGCGCCTCCCAAAGGTCCAAGATCACTGAGGTGGGGCTTGCTTTGGATGCAAAAAAACTCATGTGTCTGTAGAAAGAAAGAAAAGAAATTCTATTCAAATTCTTTTTTATTAAATGCCACATATTGGATCAACGAGCGGTTTCTTTATATGAGAAGAAAACCTTTTCAGAAACATTTATTGTTCCACAGCCTCTGGTAAGTCTGTCAATGTCTAACTTTTATTATACTTTATATTGCCATCATCTGATCTAACATGTTCAAGTAAAAAAATAATAAAGGTGTACGAGGGAAGCTCCTGAAAGCATCTTCAAACACAAAATCCCTGCAATTTTCATTTAACAGCGTAAGCCCCATTCTTTCTTTATTTGATGTTGAAATTGGCCCTAAATCCCTCTAAACAAATCTTATACGCACTTTGCAGCTAAGTCGGAAGTGACCTTTTTTCCATTTTGGCAGCAGAACCTTTACGATCAAACACAATCAATGCCAACAAAGCAGGGGCCCGAGCGCGCCTGTATATTTGATGTTGTGTAGGAGCTGATCCCTGTGGAACCTGGAGATGCCTGTTTGATTTAATGGCCTTTTTCTGTTCCTTCAAATGTCTCAGGGTTTAACAGTTATGTAGTGCACACACGACATTGCAGCCCAGAGTGGTAGAAAGCATTCGGCACAAAGGGGAAACTATGTAGAGAGCGATGCTAAAAGGAAGTCCAAAAAAGCTCTTTTCACCTTTAGGAAGGTCAAACCCAGTCCACTTTAAGTTCCTAGTTTGTTTACTTGGTGAAGTGTGGGAGCTTGGAAGCAGTGACGTGACAGGCTTAAAGAAGTCACTGGGCTATTTTTGACTTGATTGGATTTTAAAAAGAGAGGAAGCGACGGTCAGGTAAAAAAAAGAAAAGAAAAAAAACTGCCAAGAACGTAGTCTTTGTGACATTATTTATATAAAAAAAAGTCGAAGCTTAGTGTCCGACGTGTCAGCCCAGCTTATTCACCTCACTGTGTGAAACACAAGCTTATCTTGTACGGCTCGAGTGCAGCCGTTTGCACAGTCTAGGGAGAAAAAGATCAAATGAAAGGTTCTTGGCATTTTAAGTTTTATTGATTGGTCCCAGTCTGAACGTAGCGCACAAACAAAGGACAGAAATACACCATGACACGTCGCTGGGCTGCTTCAACATTCGAGTTGTTAAGGACAAACCAAACAGCAGCTCCTCTGTTCCTTTGCTCTATAGTCTAAATGAGAATTGATTATGTTGAGCAAAACATTGCTAATTAAGGCTGTAGTGCATCAATTCAATTTGTGATTAATTGGATTGAATAAAGTTGATTGGATAAATTAAGTATACCTATTTGATTTCATTGCCAGGGCAAAATTAAATTGGCGGATGGGGATCAATGCGAGGCTTTGCTGTTGCAGGTTGTTCTGTAACAGAAGTAACAGCTCGCTCTTGGGCACTCGTCCAAACCCATTCCGTCTTTTTTGGCCACTGATGGACACTCTGCCTCCTTGATTTCCAATTACTGCCTAAAACTGCTAAACAAATTGAGCCACTACAAATTTAGCTTTGTGCCCCATAAGCCTCTTACCTGGTTCTAAATTAAAACACCAGGGTTCATGTAGCAATTAAGCAGTTAATAATCCCAATGTGCATTCAATCGCTTACCTCACAAGGTTATAATTTGTGTAAAAACAATTATGGGCCGATCTTTTCACCTCTGAACCTTGAGTACAACCCTTTGACAATTGGGATGATTGTTCTTCATTATTTTCAACGAGCAGGCTTCAAGTGCTTGGTGACCTCTATTCTCGAGAGCCTTAACAAAACGCTGCACTTGATGAGGTTTCCTAGGCAACCCTCAGACGACATCTACTGTAGTTTAGGGCTTGACATTTCTGGCATGTTTAAGTCTGATGATCATTGCGCAGACATTTGGAGGTAAACATTAAAACCCAAAAGCTGTGGAATAATTTGGTTTATGGTTTATGTTATAGTAAAATCTACCTCTCTAGTTTAAGTCTCTGTGCCAGCATTCTCCAGTCCGCTCCGTTGGGGCAGGGGGCGTCCAGGCTGCTGCAGATCTTCTGTCTGATGAGGTACGGGATCTGAAAGGCGCTGGGACCGGCCAGGGCTGTGCTGCTACTGTCCATGAGCATAAACTCAGAGTCCAGCGCCCGGGTGTCCTGCGCACAGACCCACAACGCACAAGGAATAGAGTAAATATGAAGTCAAGATTTGAGTGTAATAATGACACAAGTTGGATTTATCAATTTCCTCCATTCATTACATAGGAAACGGACAGTGAAATAAGTAAAAGACACATCGAAAATGAAACCGATCCAACATCCTCCTTGAACTAAAGGCATAAGCGCTAATTAAAAACGTGTACATACAAGACTTTGGCTTTGACTTGGACTTGAGACGACTTGATGCTTGTGCTCAAAAATGAATGCGTCAATTTTCAATTTTAAAGTAGGACAATTTCCAAAAATCATGGAAATTGCAGAAATTTTTGCTGTATTCAATAATGAGGTGTAAAGGTGTAACGGTGTAAAGGACTTGGACTTGACTTAAACTTGAGGCCAAAGAATTGAGACTTAGCTCTAATATTTAGACATCTATTCCAAAACTACATTAAACTTTTCCTTTTTGGTCACATCAAAACATCAATCTCCTAGTGCGCAGCAATAAGCATAATTTATTTAGCAGGGGGCTTTACACCAGATGTCCTCCTGGTGCAGCCCTCTCTGTTTTTATGGGCTTTGGACCTTTACGTCCAGCACATCCATAAAACCTCATTAAACGTATAAAACAAAACATGAAAAAATATTGCCTTAACCAGGAACTACTGAGACGCGAGCCATAAAGGGCGACACCGGGGGAATTGTAATTAGCGTTGTGCACGGGTAACAAATAGCCGAGTGTTACCTTGGCGATGTTGAAGTCGAGGCTGAACGTCTGGCCCTCCCCTTCCACCTGCCAAACACACAGCTGGCAGGTGAGCTCGCAGGTGCTCAGGCTGAGGCGCTCCAGAGTGAACGTGCAGTGCAGGTACCGCTGGGACCCGTTCCAGATGTGGTAGAAGGGGATCTCCTGCAACACATAACAGCAATGCGGCAGAGCAGTGAGCGGCCATGGTCTAAAATACACCGCCATCTTTCTTCAAAACATCTGGATGCACATTAATTACAGCCAGAGAGGGTGTCATTGTCGAGTGGGAAGCGTTGAATAAATCTGAGGCAACAGACGGGTGGGACACAGAATTTTATCTTTAAAAAGTGAGGTGTGAGCGGCCCGAGTACGTCAAAGTAGCTGAGGGTGTTTGTGTGATCTTATAATGTGAAAAACTCAAAATGCAGGCTAAATGTGTAGTGGCTTACATGTAAAGTATCACTGAACAGACAAATATTGATGTTTGTTATCTTCATGAATAGGGGTGTGCGATATTGACAAAAATGTATCATTTTTTTTAAATTTGAGATTCCTAATAACAATATTCCGACAATATTAAGTCAATCCAACAGAAATGTGTTAAAACATGTCCACATAACAACCTTTTTTCATTTTTATTTTTAATCAGCTCTTTAAGTAGCTTTATTTTATTTATTTTTTTACTATTAGCGAATATACTCATTACACGTTTGCATTTCTTCAATACAATATTCACAACATTATCTAGATTTTATATATTGACCACCTCTGTTCATGACTAAAATAATGTGTCCTGACCACACTGATTAAAAACAACAATATTTACGTTCAAAAGCATATCAAAACTTTTATTTGTCGCACAGTCTTGTTTAGTTATGTAACCTTAATCATCTGTGCACACATTCAACTTTGTATCAGTGTTAATACGCAGAGACAACAAACCATCAATCATACACTGTTCCAAGTTTTGCCATGAAATCAGATGAGTGCTTCCTATTAGTCAATAATCCTCATGGCTAAAGCAAAGCACAACTTACTAAAAACCCACTCACTGTGTGTAGACCTTACTGATATTCACACTGCGCCTCTCTCTGCCTTCCAGGTAAAGAAGAATTTATTCAAGCTTGACAATATCTACATCTCTCTCCCTCTCGTTGCATATTCATGGCTCGTTTACATATCCCCAGAGAAGCACTGAGGGGTAACTCCAAAAGCACCGGGGCACACCCACTTCTCACTCCAGCCCGCCTTCATCAGCTCATCACTCATACTGAGAGTGAGGCCTGCAGTACACCGCGGGCGCCAAAGGGGGGCACTGTTACAAAGGCAGATGAAGCACAACATTGGGGGCTGGAGTTTGAAAGCGCACCAGTCTTCCAGCGGCCCCAGGGAGACTAAAGGCCTTTTTTGACCGCACTGCTGAGAGGGGAATAGCGCTTCCAAATGAACAGGCGCGGTCCAGAGGAATCAGCTTCTGTTGTGGGAGACACTGTGGCTTCGCCCGTGTGTTCTCTTCAGGGACGCGGCACTTACAGTTTCAGCCAGAGCACTTTCTCCTGCTCCTCTTTGAACGGCCCGGGAGCCGGAGGTGCGACGATGTGTAGAGATCCAAGAGTCAGGCTCCACATATTTACATACAGTTATACTTCAGTTTGTGTACTGTTAATGCTACTATATACAGCACAAACTTTAAGATAGATATGTTTTGACAGGGAAAGTTATCTTTGGTCAAGTGATGCAGACAAGAACAAAAGGCTACAGAAAAGACTGCATAAAAACAAACCTAATTCACAAACAAAACAAAACCTTAGGAAAATTTATGATTTCACTCACAAAGTCAATGAACTAATTGATACTAAATCTAGTACTGAAACTGATGACTAACGCAAAAAATAAAAAAGGCTATAAAAACACATGGAAACATATAGAAAGTACCATTAGTTTGTGTTGAAAACTATTGTCTGTTATCACTGTGGAATTTAAATCTGTATCAATTATAAAGCCTTTTCTTTATCAAAATCAATACATTTTTAGTATTGTGACAACATTAATACCACCACATATGCAGCTCACTATAATTTCTCAGGACAGAATTTAAAATAGAACTCAGGCCCAAGGCTTGTTGCATCTTCAATAACTAAAAATGAGCTAGCAAGTCCAATAAGCTTTGTTTCACATATAGAACAGAACACTTCTATTACACGTCTGTGGTCCCCCCCTGATGCGCTGTGACTGCCCTGGTCCCATGCCCCCTGGCCGGCCCTCGCACACACCTGGTATCCAGCCAGCAGTTTGCTCCTCCAATGCGCCTGTGGCATGTCGTGGATGGAGAGGCGGAGGTTGTGGTAGCTGTCTTTGAAAAGCAAGATGTGAGGTTCGTCAATCAGGCGCCCACCGAGCTGTCGCTCCATCTCCATCACCTCCTAAAAAAACAAGAGAGGATAACAGTATTGTGGGTTAATGTTATAAGAAATAACAAACATGTTTCCTGTTTTGGTAAATGATTCAAGTGAAACACAATGTGGCCCTGTCTCCACAGAGGTTTGTGTTGGTTATGATTCCAATCTCTATTGTCTATGTGCTATTTTTACTTCAGGAACTGCAATATCAACCATCAAACTCTTGATGAACTTTTCCAGAGTTTCTGCAGTATGTATAACATTTTCAAAGGAAATGATGTTGTGGTTTTCTGCTAGTGTAAGGACAAATCTGAACAAAAACAGACAAAAAACAGCAGTAGCAAAAACAAAGGATCAAGGACAACAAAGGTCAAAGCTTACTGTCTGAGTCTCAACCGGTTTATTCATATTACTGTGTGAAAGGGTATTGTCTCTCATCTTGTATAGCTTTAAATCTAGAAATAACTTGCATGGTGTGCCTCTTAAATGTATATTACCATGTCATAATGGCTCAATTGGTATGACCGTATGGGGCATAGTATGGTATGATGTGCTTTTATTTGTACAGCGCACAGCAACACATTCACCAAGACTAAAGTCATAGGAAAGATGCTCGAATACCATTCTAAAATAAAAAAGCACTGTACCACAGTTCCACGATACAAAGTAATTTATAAAAATTCTGTTCTTGCAAGGTAAACATGTATTTGTCATTTCTAAATTGTAATTGCTGTTGTAATTACTAAATTATCATGTAAACACTGAACTGAAAGGTGGTGGGTCTACATAAGGTTGCACTTCTACCCACTCCTTTTTGAAATATTTTCAATACAATATGTATTTTTTTGTTCAAAGAAAAAAAAAAAAAAAATCAACATCTATCCATCCATTCATCTATCCAACATCTGGAATTCATTCCATATATATAACATATACAACAAGTACCCTTTGCACACGTTTTCCTTCTCACAAAATTTTCCATTTTTAAAGGACAAACAGGGATGTGAGAAAACAAGTGTGGCACATATTTGGTCAGAAGATAGTGTCATTGTGTGCAGCCGCAGCAGACCGGACCAGGCCTGAGCCCTAATGTCATCACAAGGTTGATCCCTGCCTCCCTGTGCATTTTCAGATTATACAGAGTATATTCTGTTTACCTGGGCTGAGATGAGGAGAGTCAATACACTATTAGTCAAGTGGTTGTTCTCGCATGGCAAATCATGCCAGACTAGATTTGTAGACCCATGTTTAATATTTTAATCTCTGTGGGACTTGTGGCCCATTTGCCACCATCCAAATGACCATCTGGAATAGGATGATAATGTGCTGCATTTCCCTCTGTTATATAAATGTATTAGATTTATGCTGCCTTTAAAGAAATATACTCTGCAAAAAGAATCTACATTAGCCATCTTACTCTTCATCAAGGGGAGCATATTACAACAGCAAAAAACAGACCTCTGCAATTAGCAGTGTGAAAAGAAATTAAATCGGTCTATGGAGAGATGCAAGATGGCAGCAGAAATGAGCTTGGACTGATTTAAAACACATCGTCGAGAGAAGAGGTATATGCCGATGGTGGCCATATGCTGAGTGATTCTGCCAGCGCAGCTTCCCATGGTATGGTTTTTGAAATGACATCCAAGTCAAGGAGAAAATGACAATTTCTGTCTGTACGACAGTGATTAAATTTTCTGCACTTGTTCCCAAGAATGGGCAACACTGATTTCAATTAGGAAGGAAAGGAAGCCATTAAGTATCTCTTTGGAATGTGTACCTGCTTGTGTCATTTCTACACTTTCTCCTCCACTGAAAGAGCACTCAGCAGTTGAGCCTGAGTAATGCATTTCTGTTTGCACAGTGGATTGTTAATTTGGATGTTTGCTGAGTTTATCATCTTGTTAACATAAATATTATGCCCTCCTGGTTATCACGCCTGATTTCATTTGCCTCTCGCCCAAATACCACAGTGCATAGGACATGTACAATGGTCTCTCTGCTCTGTCGTGGCGCAGTCTTGTGATGGTACACAGCCACTTGCTCAGAGTGGGAAGGTCAGACAGAGCTGTGAATCAAAGCACTGAGGTCTAATGAGTTAATAACAGGGGGCAGAGCATTCTCTACAGAATTAAAAACCCCACTGCTATTATGTCTCTTAGCAAGACAAAGGCACATTATGAGGCCATCCACAGAGCTTAGTTTAAAGCACAATTATTTGTTGGGACTGATTAGCAATGCAAATTAAGGCTGGTGGACTTTGAACAGGTCTTTGACCTGTAGCACTGATCTATACAGCTGCTAGCAAGGCAAAGACTGCAGAATGCCAATTATCCCATTATCAACGTCACGTTACTAGAGTGAATACTAACTCGCCTGTCTCGCAGTTTGTCAGGTTCAAGGCTGACACAGTAGGATTAGGATCTAACAGGTCTAGGACATGCTCTTGTGTCTACCTGACACAGAGACAGAGGAGCATGCTGCAGCTGCACAGCGCCTGTGTGTCCTCTCTAAATGACAGTGTGTGTGACTGCCGCATTTCAGCATATGTTCTGGACTGAGAGAATAATGGGCCTCTTTATGGCCCATTATCCTGTTAACAAATGACTGTCAGCTAATAAATGGGACGCTCAACCTGACCAGATTATTTACCCTTTCTGCACAAAAACAATGTGTGGTTTTAATAACTTGAGCAAATGCATATGCATCATAACACTGATAAGTAATGTCATTAGATAATGTTGACCCTATTCAACCTGTCTACATTAAGATGCACGAGACGGGTGACAAGTTCAAGTGCGGCAGGAGAAAAAGCTCTTTTGTGCTGAAGGAATCTGAGATGGCCTGTAGTGTGTGTAAGGACTGTGAATTTGGAGTCAAGACCACCCCCTGACATTCAATGAGGCCGACTAAAGAGAGTGAGAGAGCGTTACGAGTGGAAAAGGAGCCGGAGCAGGGAGCAGAGACAGAAGCAGCTTAACATTTGTGTCTGCAGGTCACTAGAATGGCCAGCTTTAGCAGCCAAGATAACAGGATTACTGCAATCACAGACACACTTTTCCATGACTTCAAACCCCTTCTCCACCCCACACTGCCCCCTTTCACTGGTCTAGCATCCCCTCGGCTTGGACCAGAGCTGGGACAGAGATGGACCGAGGCCAGGCTCCACCGGGAAACAAGAGACACTCACACAGCTAATCTCTGCAGGCTCCTGCTGACAGAAGGAGGTTAGCAGCAGCACCACACGCTCTCCCACAGCAATAACAGCCTCAAACGCCCCAAAGACAAAAATATCCTAAACTAAAGTTTGTACAGTGCAAAGGTTATTCTGAGGTGAGACCATGTTGAGCTAAATGTGCAATGAAAAATATTCATTTGAAGACATTTTAGAAATGAATAATGGGTCAAGGATCAAATTATTTCTTTGTTGCTTTGATATGATAACTTTTGGGATACAGTACGACAGCCATTCCAAAATAAAATATGAAAAATTATAAATAAATACGAGATATAATCAATAGCATATGTATTGTTATTTTCTTAGATTAGCCTAAAATATACAAATAATGGCTTTAGGTTGAATACTAATTTACAGTAGTACACCTGTCTGTCTATCTAAAAATACATTTTAAATGAATGCAAGTTTTTATGAAATTTACTATTTTACAAAAATAAAACAAATTTAATTTAATACTGTAGATATAAAGGTTTGTCTAAGGATTGAGACAATTATCAATGATGGAGAGAATAGTTTTAAAAAACGTTTATGTTTTACATTTGGGTTTTCATGACGACTTTAAAAACGAGTTACAATTCAAAGCTTCTGAAAAACTTTCCCCACAGGAAGGTCATGCTCCTACACATGATCCTAATTGAACACAGTTGTCTTTGACTAAATTGATTATCTTAACTAGCAATGTATAACAGGGATTATAACCAATGTTTGATTGCTTAATTAGTCAAGTGTCTGAGTGGGGAAACAGACCGAGGAGCTAATATCCTCGAACACCAGTCTCGCTCCACTGGTCCTGCGGCATCCACTGAGTTTAAAATATATGCATTCAGAGATGATCCATTTTCAGAGCTGCTTTTTTCAGCCAAATGCATTTGTTTAGAGCGAGTATCCCGGCTATGTGGGCTTCATAAATCTGTGTATTTGTCAGCGCGACGTGACAGGCTTTTCCTCTCTGACTGAGAGTCTATCAGTCTGAGCTACAGTGGCCCCGCTCGCTACAGTCAACGCTGATTAATAACTACAAATAGAAAGGACTTGTCTAAGCTAGTTATAAATGGAGAACATGTTTGCTTGGGAAAAGGTGCACATTTTGCCTGATAAATCACAGCACAGGAGGGAGAAAAACAGCACCCGGGAACAACCCAAATATAATATGGAAACATTTTCTCTGCGGCTTGGAGTGATAAAGCGGACTGTCTTTTTTAACTTAATGCTTGCAATTACTTAAGCGATACACTGCAAGTTTTGAAGATCGAGTATCTCAGACAGAAGAGTTAATGTGAGACGGCACCACAAAGATTATAAGCCTTTACCACTGAACTAAAGGATCTGTCATGTAACATAGCCTCATGTTGGCAAATAGTATAGCTTTTGGGTCTCAGTTTTGGCAGATTATAGCAATATAGTCACAGGACATCTGAGGAAGTTTAATGTAAACAGGATTCACCCCTGTTCTAGAACTAGACACGGCTCTTTAGATTAATGCTGGAAATAACTAAAGTGTGGTATTATTTAGTTTTTTCTACTTCATCAGACAATTTAAAACAATTTAATGATTCTAATAAAGAAGACAAGATGAATATACCTAATCTATAAAGCGTTGTATGTTTTTGGAAATCTAGAAATTCACAACCTCAGCGATATCCTAGTATCTAACCTGGCTGGCCAGATGAATTCTGCAATATTTGTTTCAAAACTCATGAGAATACACAGCATTGTATTGTAGTTTGGGCAGAAGTCAAAAGGACATACCTAAACAAACATGGCGATGCCGACAGACTGACTTTAGCCTATTTTAGCAGATTTACGGACTATTTTGTTTTTTAAAAACATGCACATAAAAGCGCTTTGTGTATTTGAGGACGGGGAAGAAGTCTGTGCTTTTCTATGACTAGATTTAACGATGGCTTGTTCCTGTTGTGACGCTTTGACCGATCAAGATTCAAATATTTGTCATGACGTTACGCCTTTTCCCGACTGCTTTTGACAAGCGACTTCCCAGATTGATATTATTTAGAACTCAATTCAGAGTGATACACATAGCAATAAAAAATAAATAAATAAAAATCTGTGGTTTTAAATGGAGATTTTGTTTTCTTTTCTTAAAAGTCTTTTAAATGTGTAATGTTTTAGAATTTGTGTGCCGTTATGCTTTTACTTTGCCCCACGTCACCCTTGAAAACGAGGTCGATTCTCAATAGAATCTTACCTGGTTATAAGGGTTAATACATGTATTTATTTGTTTTAAATCAATGTGGCATGAGCCATGTCAAGTACAACCAGAAACAGTTTGAAAACCATTGGGTTAAAAAAAGAGCAAAAGCTCCACCACTTGACTACACAAATTGGACAGGACATAAAAATTGTAAATAAAGCAATTCCAACCCATTGTCAGCCCTGTTAAGGACATTTAAAACAGCAGAACACTCATTTGTACAACTGCAGCAGCTTAATGTCCTGGGCTCAATGCATAAATATTGATGAAAGCATAAATTTAGCTCTCTGTAATACAACACTTACAATAAAGTGTTTCAACGCAAATATTGAGCTTTGGTGAATTTAATGAGCTCTTTTAACTATTATGGGAACAAAAGTGAATTTTGTTACAACCTGCATGGCATTACATCCTAATGCTGAGCACAGAACTCTGCGATTTTGTTTCTTCCCCTATTAAATTAATTTGACACAAAGTGGGCGGTACAGAAATCTGTGTTTTTTTCTTCTTCTCTTGAAACTGAAAAGACTAGTCTTACAAAACACGACTGCGTGGGTGTTCAGGAAGGACATTCAGGCATCCATGAGCACCCTGTAAGTTTGTTATTTTTAATAATATTTTTCTTTTTTTCAAACAGGGATAATCCTGACAATGTCATTTTTACGGAACATCCCACACCTAGACATATTCCAGGGTCCACTCTAAAGAACATAGTCACAAGTATATTGTGGTAACACTTTTTTTTTTTACATTACCCTTAATACAGTGTGTACTTTATTATCAACATGTGACAAAAGCCCTCTAACACTTAACCTTAATCCTTACTACCATGTAAGTACTGGTACATGTTATTACAACACACCAAAACACCAAACACCAAAACACCAAAACAAAACAGCCTACAGTGGTACGCCTTAATGTATATTTCAAATTCTAAAAAATAAACACTTAATTTATAATGTGATCTTAAATCGAGGTCGAAGGGTGGCAGGTGTGTAGATGGCACCACCTCAGCGCAGATGGAAACAACTGCACACACAGCGAGGACACGACGGCGAGGCCACAAGCAGATATTGATGTCGTCTCGTCTGCAGCTGTGCCAGCCTTGGACCATTCCATCAAGACTGGGATACACATTAAATATTAACTTAATTGGTCCCGGCAGAACCCCGCCAACATACGGCGGGCATCAGACAGAAATGTCACCGCCTCCCCAGAGCCCCCGCACACTCAGGATCAAAGACAATAACACTGGTTCTAATCTGCTGTAATTGGGAGATAAGAGATGGGATGGTACAGCGTGCATAAGTGTGGATGTGTCTCTGCTGCTGATGAGGACAAGGAAATACTGAGAGACAAATCTCAGCATCATTCAGAGTTTCTCATTTGGCAACAACCACAACACAGGAAGGACTTTGTTTTGCCTCTGATCCAACAAGCTTGGCACGTATTGAGCTATTTTTCTTAATATTAGTGGAGAATTATTAAAGTCCCCATGTGTTTAAGTAACCATGACATCAGCACAATCACAACTCAGAGTCCTGGGCCACTTGAGTGAGCCACCAACTGCTGTCCTTCGTCGTTCCACATCACAATTATGTCTAATGCTTACCATAGTGAAAGTCTAATCATAAATGGTGCATTTTAAAGATAGTGATTAGTGATTAGCCTGAACCTCTCCAGGGAAGTTTAATCGCCACTCAAAGTGGTTAATGTACTTGCTAAATGAACTGCTCCTTCCATAATTGCACCAAGAGCTGTGTGAAGTCAAGACTGCTAAACAGTGTGGGCCATGTTTTAAATCACTCACTAAAAAGTACAAAGCCCAGGAGATGCCGTGGCTTACCACAGGCCCAGGTTGTGAGAGAGACGCAGGCTAATGCACTCAAGGGCGTCAAGGGAGCCCAGTGTATGGCAGCACAAGTGCTGGAGTCAACAAGCTCAGATGTCCTTTTCTTGGCTGAGAGCGCGAGAGAAAGAGTTTTGTGCAGCAGCAGGCTTATGCATTCAAACAGGACACACAAGGTCATTCAGCAATCACACTGCAGCAAAACAACACTCTCTGTGATATCAAAAGTTAACCACGAGGGCTACTTAACAATGGAAAATAAAATCAATTAGTTGTCCCCCATCGACAGAAAATCCTTCACGTCTGATACAGCTTGTTTCTTCATTGTGCTGGCTGCTAACATAAAAAAATCTATTTTACTTGTATGAATATTAGTAACAGAATGTTTTAACTAACCATTACACATTCATTCTCCATCAAATTCTTCCATTTGTCTATTTAAGCTGAATTCAGAGAAAAAGCACAAACAGGACGTTACTAAAGCCCATTATCTGAAACGAGGTACATATAGTTCTCAAGCTTCTTAAACAGAAGTGCCCTAATTTAATCTCGAGCCCCCTCTATTGTTCATGGCATCCATAAATTATCCAGGTGCAGTTCCTGTGTACCAGAAGGTCGCCCATTACAGGCACCCAAAGTGGACTTGAGAGAGAGGGGGCACTTGTAGTTGCGTAGGTGTAGGACAAGAGTTTAAGAGAGAGAGAAAGGGAGCAGAGGGGATGCTGGGAAAAGATGGGGACAGGCTCTCCTTTTAATTTAGTAATTAAGCATGCAAATGAAATCTTAACAGGCTACTCAGAGGCAGTCCTCAGGGGAGCCAGGCAGGCATTAGTGCTTGATTATACTCTGTCCATGTGGAGCGCAAAAATGAAAAGAGGGGTATGGCGTTGTACTAAGTGATGGGAAACTAAGTGGCCCGCAGCAGCCGAGCAGAACGGCTCACAGCGTGAAGCAGGGAAACATCGCAATAGGCAGGGTCCCAACACAGACACACATAAGGAGTACTGAATGTTATGACAAAACTACCAGTGAGTCACCAAAAAATAACAAAAGTATTATTATTTCAAAATAATATAATGTAGAAGCACAAAGTAGTGGTCCAAGAAATCAATCACACAAATCAAGTACAACTTCTATTCAAGTAAGAGTAATTGTAAGAGTAACTGTTTGGACGTAACATCTGACTTATAATTTGACGTTCATGTAATTGGAGATTCAAAAGATAGACCACAAAACTAAGTAGAAATAAATCATGTCTTAAGGATGTTCAAGTCATTTACAACAAAATAAAGCTTTAGTCACTTATTCACAGTGGGAAGAGTAACTACAACTTTTACTCAAGAGACTAAAATATATTACTGAGTGAAGAGTGAAAGTACGTTGTCTGGAAACTACTTAGAGTACAATTGATATGAATAATGTATTTAAATATTATATACATTTAATTTATCAAGTGCTTTAACTTGTCTGAACATTCAAAACACTTGGTACTATTACCTCATAATTTAAATAAATAGAAACCCTGAAATGCCCTCGTGTCCTCACCTTGAACACATCCTGCGTGTCGTCCATGCAGTACACCCGGATGTTGTACTCCAGCGTGGAGCAGTAGGCGTCCGAGAAGAGCACCAGTCTGAGGCGCTTGGCAGCCCCCATGTGGAGAGACTCTCCCACCAGGGCGAAGGTGCCCAGCTGCTCGGCAAACAGACGGCACGTCTCCGCCTCCAGCTGGCAGTAATAGGGCTCGACCACCGGCTCCTCTCCCATCAGCAGGATGTCCTAAAGCAGGACAGGAGAAGGTTAAGCTCCCTGTTTGTGCAGAAAGCAAGGGTGATTTGTTCATTTGTGCGCGCATCTTTGTTAAAGGTCTCCACGATCAGTCCTGCTGCAGCAAAACGGAAAACCAGAGCTTAAAGTCTTTAAGGCAAAGCACCACAAGGTTAAGATCAGGGGAATAGGGAATACTTTGTTCCCGCCTCAAATTCTCCCAACACTGCAGAGGGTTTACGACAGACTGACTCAAATACCGAGATTTCCTACAAAGACACGTATCTTATTGAAGATCATCAATTTAGTTAATAATTCATTCGCGAGCGACACCATTGACATGAAAGCAGAGGCGAATTGGTTCCTGGTAACAATGAATAGTTGGATTATTGGAATTTGGAGAATTTCTTGTCGCTTTCTAAAATGTTAAATTTGTTATCAACCATTTAAGACAAATGTCCCTTAAATGTCCATTCAGTCTAAGTCGTACAAATTGGATTCAAGGTGATAAAATAGACTTTTAAACCTCATCACAACTGACTGTCTGTTAACTAATCAAGCCGAAATCAAAAGAGGATTGTGGCTGCCAAATGCCCAGCGAGCCCCTTTATGATCGATCCGCCGAGACACTGACTACATCAATAGAATTAGTATTGACACAATTCATTTTCTATGTAACCACAGTGCACGCAGACTTTTTTTTAAACGTATAATATTTCTTCAAGGTGTATAGGAGGAAGTGAGATGGATTACTAACTGACCATTCAATATGCAATTTATTAATCTTTGCCTGCTTCCTTCAATGTGTGAAATATTTCCCCTCTTCAGTTCCAATCACTGCTCTAGATCTACATTATGCACTTGTCTATTTGCCTTTGTCCCTGACTCCTATTTCACCTGTTTTCCCTGAACATCTTGTCCACCTGGCACTTCTTCCTGGAGTGGCCGTGCAGTGAGGCCGATCAGGCTATATTTGGTCGTGCTGATGATTAAAAGAGCTGGTCTAACCTCAGCCTCAGACAGGCCAATCCATCCCGCTGACACCCAACCACCACCACACATGGGGAAGCTGAATTATTTATGCACAATATCGAACATGAAAGAAGACCTACTAACACTCCCAAGTCCACTAGCATGCTTTCCAATCTCTCTGGATTGTTGAGATGGCTATACTGCCGCCAGTCACATTTGTTTGTATGGTGTGTAACGTGTCAGCGCCAAAGGTGCTCCCCAACTCAATCTTATTGGAGTTTCAGAGCATTGGCTACTTTTGAAGAAAAAGGAGGAGGGAAATCTGTAATTGGAAGCAACGGTCAAAAATGGTCAAGGAGCACTCAGACGAGTATTTGAGGACCTGTAATTTGCTTAGAAAAATTCTGTTTTCAGAAACAGGTTGCCTAGCAACTCTGGAGCTGACAGCTCCACTGCTTCCAGGCTTTTGTTCCAGTCCATTGAGAAAACACCTGATAGCCAATATAATTTAAACATTATAAAGTGGCCATGAATTGGCCAGAACCTGCTCCATCAAAATCAAGTGCTTTCAAGTGCCACAGCAGAGAAAGTTATTACTTTAGCCGAAAAAACCTAGTTCAGACTGACTTCCCAAATCCACTGGATGGAAACAATAAAAAGGATTTGTACTGAATTTAGAGCAGTCTCACCTCCCAAGCGCCATCATAGTTCTGCTTCTTGAGTCGCACGGCCCAGTTGTCCAGACATGCGTCGGAGCAGTGGTCCATGCTGAGGATCACAGGTCGACTGAGGACCACCCCAGGAGGACCACAACTCACCACAGGGCTGAGGAGGGTCTGGCAGCCGGCCAGGGGCAACCTACATACACAAAACGTTATAATGTTATCATGTTATTGACGCACAGCGTTTGATACAGTCACCACGTAATTACACTCTTCCTGCTGGACCAACAGTACAGAGACTGACTGCAGTTCTCAGACAATTCATTTAACTTAAATAGAGCACCTCCTGGTAAACGGCTGCTTATTTATTTACATCTCTCCTTTAGAGTGCTTCACACAGCCTCTAAAGCCTTCCTAATGGAACAGTAGTGCATCAAAACAAACAGCCCTAGCAGCATCCAGGGAAGATTGCCAGTTAGACCCACCTTAAATCTTCCCGTCTTTGCACGGTGAGGTAAATCTCATAGATCTTGCCTCTTGGGATGGCCTCCGGAGGGATGAGCAGGCTGATTCCTAATGCAAATATCAACAAAGGCAAAGAAAGTGGGTGAGAATGGAGGGTAGACTCATTTGTTTTCCCCTGAACAATGCTTTTGTCATTACACAAAGAATACCGGCTCTCTCAACAAAAAACGTATGCATCAAAAAACAAAAAACACAAATGTATTCTGAAGGTCAGTGGAAGCTCTCCGTCAGGTGCGGTAAAGATGCAAATCTCAGTGCTGCCAACTGAGACGAGGCACGCGTCCCAGCGGTCAACAATTAGCAGAGACAAAAGCACACGTTGCGTTGCAGTCTAAATGTCCTCTGTCTGCCTCCGAGTAGATAATTGAGACCATTGAAGAGACGACTTCAGGAAAAATTGTGCTTTCCAGGGAGAGCGTCGGAATGCACCTTGGAGAATAGAAGAGCTATTGAGGTGCAGTGAGTGTTGTGTTGTTTTTGCAATTCTCATGCCAAAAATCATCCACTTAGAATCACATTTTGGGGCTGGCACAAACGTTGATAAAACCTTAACTGTCCCAGTTTAACCTGGGACTGCATACTGTAAAAAAATATCCGCTGGAAATAAGGTAAAGGCGTGGAAATGCTTTGAGCCCTGCCTAAAACTATAATCCTCATTCACACTACTACGCACTAGGTCAAATCATCTTCTTTAAGTGGAAGCATTCAAGGAGTTGATTCTTTATAGTCTCTAAATGTAAGAAAAAAGCCAGTGCGTAGTATCGTAAACATGGCTCTGAGATAAACCATGTATAATAGCGTAGTTACACTGAACCTCACAGTTCTGGCATCTCAAGATGCTAACGAGACGGCATGAATATTGCACAGGTGTGCAAGGCCACTCTGAAATGTTTGGTTTCCTGTGCAATATTCATGCATCTTGATATGCCACACCTGTGAGGTGGGATTTATATTAATTGCTCAGTAAGAAAGATTATGAACAATAATTGAGAGGTATAGGTCTTGTTTATAGAAAAAGTTTCAGATCGTTGATTTCAGCAAAACGAAAGCAAAAACGAAAGTATTGCATTTCAATTTTTGTTCAGTGCATAAAGGACAAGGAAAAACACAACATCTCACATGCTAGAACTGGCATGTACTAATCTGAACAGCCAATTCAAGTGAAAACACCATCTTTAGCTAATGTGGAGTGGGGGAGGAATGGGAGGATTAATAATGATGGGCTTAAATCTTTTATCGTACTAATCTTTAATTGACCATCTCTGCTGCACATTTGACAGAGGATGTCAGCTACAAATTCAGCCAGTTCGCTCCTAAGAGGACTTATCAGGACTAAGTGACACAATTTCCCCACAACCCATTTCCAAGAATTTGTCGGAACCAAATGCATAGTTTTAGTCATATATCGCTATTGCATTACGTCATATCTTATTCACATTTTCATGAATTGTAAACATGGCAGTTGACTTTTCATTGGGTGAATACTGAAGGTCAATCAGCGAGCCGTACGTTGGGATTCTAAATGGTCAATCACGGGATCTATTGCTATCGCTAATGGTAAGTTGGAGTTAGCTTGAGTCAACTAATTTGCTCACAGGCTGCTGTGGCTAATCCTTCTCAGATGTTACAGTTCAATTTGTGTTGGCCAGAATCAAATTGTAGTCTAATTTAATGTCATTTGTGTGATCTTAATCGTTTTTGATAGTTTGTTTCTGATTATAATGAATTTCTAGGCCTATATTACAAAATACACCACACTTTTAGGCGACTAGCGTCAATTCATTATTAATTAGTTCAGTATTATCTTAGTATCATATACATTTGAACTTACCCTAACAAACAGTAACTACATGTACCAGGGCAGTCTTCTGTAAGGTAGTGATTCTTCTGTGCAATTTAATGCACCACTAATGACGCATAAGTGGATGTTACTATAGTTACCAGTAGTCTTTGAATGGCCACTATACCGCTATAGACCATTATGTATTACATAACAAAGACAGCTAGTTAACACATGTGGTACTATGTCCTGGGTTTGTGATAATGTTCCACTCACCTGTGTTTGGAATTGTCAGTCGTCCTCCCAGAAAGTTAAACGTTCCATACGAGGCATTGGCAATGTCCCGAGGCAGTGTTTTAAAGTAGGTTTGAGTGGTAAGGCGACTCATAAACTCAGTATGGTCCTGGTTTAGCTTCCCATTGTGCAGCGTATGTGATCCGTTTGGGAGCGGATCCAAGAGAGGACCGTTGGACATGGAAAATTTCCCTGTCCCTTCATGCCGGGATCGTAGTGTGCCTTGATAACTTGTCGTGGTTGTGGTTAGATCAGGCTGGATGGTGAGCAAATGAGAATTTTCTACAGAGTAAAAACAGAAGAAAGCATAAGTGTGAGTGTCTTGTGAGTGGCAGTTGAAGAGGTGTTAATCAGAGACAGACCTCACGCACTGTAAAAGCTGTTGCAACACGCAAAACTAAATGGAAAAGACACATGCTGAAAAAAAACCTTATCACATACTAAATGCAACCTACAGCTAGTCATTTCCCCCATCTCCTTCTGCCTCTTAAGCAATACAACTCAAGACGCACTCTATAGCATAATAACATATAAAAGAGCTTTTCCTTTCCATCGAGTCACTGTAACGACAACCCACTCCCCATCTTGATGCGGCAAAGGCAGTTGTGGGTTTGTATTTCGATTACTGTAGGGTATAGAGCTCAGCGGCGGCACACACATACAAAGTACAGTAAACATCGCAGGAACATTTTTTGACATTAAAGTGGTGGTAGTGAAACTCAATGTGTCAGGCAGTAACAGAAAACATCCATCTACAGGGAGGGCATTATAAACACATTTAAACACAACATAAGGGAAATGGGGGCATATGAGCCTGCCTTTCCACCAAGGACTACAGCATGGTGTAGCTTACGACTGTGCAGGAGAGTGGGGGGCTAAGGCAATACAGAATACTAAAATGCAGAGTTTGCATTGCAAGAGTTTTGTGGGTGTATATACTGTATGATGCTGAATTAACTGGTACATATAGATGGTGCTCTACGGCGGTCAGACAGACGTGTGGTTAAAACAAAGAACAGTGTCCTACTGCAGTGGGGGAGTCTGCGGGGCCGCGGGGCCCACACACCTGGCTTGCTGGGCTTGATGCCCATCGGCTGGAAGCCAGTGGTGAGGATGGACGAGTCGGCCACATCGGCGTCCAGGCCCTCCTTCTTTCGGCGATACACCAGCACCACCACGATCAGGAGAAGGGTCAGGCAAAGTGCGATCGCCACCATTCCCACGTAAAGAGCCACATCTTCTGCTCCATTCACAGCTGCAAGACACAGAAGAGGCATAATAACATTGTAATTAAATGACTAGCACTCAATGTACAGTAATAGTTTCAGACGAATTAGTTCCTTTAAACTTGGTTGTAGTCCAAACAAGCAATTGGATGATGTCACCACTAAAAAACGCTTGAAAAATAAATCTGTGTCAAGTAAATCTTTTCGTGATCCTGTAAATGTTCTTTTGTTACAGTTTAGGACACATGTTGAGCACAAATTAAAAAGCTCATGGCACATCCAGAACAAACCGGAAACATTATTTAGCACTTCTTCATACAAGATTACAATGATGTGATTATGAATACTCCAAACGTATGTATCCTAACCCAGAATGTTCTTTTCTCCCTTTGCCTCTGTCACTCTTCTCACACCCTTCAAAACTGAGACACAAAAAATGATTTGTGTATGAAATTGTAGCACCTCTTCTTCAGTCTTTTCTTACTCTTGAGCACAAAAACGTCTTCTTCCAAAAGTACAGTATGACGCAGTTAGACAGCTAAATCTTGACAAACACAAATGGTTGGGTTTAGTGTGAATTTATGTGTGCTTGACAGAAGAATGGGATTTTCTACGGCTGTCACTTAAGAACTGGGGTGAATTTGGTTAACGTAGGTGGAGGATGCTCCTGAGGGCTTTGTGCAGGGCCATTGTCCCAGGGAGGCATGGAGGCGGTGGGCTGTCAAAGCTGCAAGTCAAAAGAAGCTGCAGAAGAAGAAGTGGAAGGGGGCCGTGCCAAGCAGAAGGCCTTTGAGGGACACAAGACGACGTCAAAGGTTAAAGTCCCAGAGGCTGTCGCGTGGAAACTTGACAACAAAAGGGAGGATGGAAAGAGGGAGGCCATCTGCACTGAAAGAGGATTAAAAAACAACTAAAAATGACAGGGATGCAGAGTCTGCTAAAAAACTGTTTAGGCAAAAACTGATTAGGCAAAATCAATGTTTGTTCATTTAGATACAATATTGCAGAATAAAATAAATTCAAATGATACTTGCTTTTGCTTTGAAAATAACAGACTTTTGTTTGGACAAATGAGTGGGCCAAGGTCAAATTATTGTTCAAGTAAAAAGTTTGTTCATAATGATATGCAAAGATTATAACTAAAAGCATGGAAATACATTTGAATGGTTTTGATGATAAAAGCCTAAAACAAACAAGCACAATAAAGCATGCCCAAAAGCAGATTTATGCCTATTTCATTGCAGTATTTTGTGATACGTCAGTGCAGTTAACATTGGGAAAGTGCAGGTATTATAAATGTAAGATTGGACCTTTGCAGAGGTCTAAAATCCTTATATGCTTCAGATTTTTCTTTTTTGGGTGATGATACACTTTTGTTAGCTTTGTTGGAAGCAATGTCAAAGGTGAAAGTCCCAGAAGCTGCGTTTTGGAGACAGAAGGGACATAAAGGAAGAGGGTATCTACAATGAAAATATAGTTTAAAAGACTAAAAAGGCACTTTAAGCCTGGAGCATGCGTCTTTAAAATTACAAATACAAACTGCAGTGAAACCATATTAACTTTAGACATTTTTGACAAATATCTTGCAGGGTGTCAAGGCAGCCTCTCACAGCTGCCACACAGGAACATGCTCGGTTTCAGAAATGCAGATTTGACAAGTTTTAATTGGTGTTAGTCAATCTGAGATACGGGAATGGCACAATCAAATTAGCAGCGTTGGAACAGAACATCAGAAAATATGGCCCCATGAAGTGTATAGTTCTAAAGCAAAGACGTGCAGAACAGGTACAAAAGGTAAAATGTTTTGTTCAAATAAGCACATTTATTATACACACAGTTCCATTCCCACAAATGACCCAACAATAGCTGCACAGTACAACCCTAAGAAAGTGTTAAGGGAGACATTAAAGGTGCACTATGTAACTTTTCTGGTGGAGGATCTGTTACCTGCTTAACAGAGTTCAGCATTAAAGTTTTTGCTCTCCATCGAGACAAGCAGATGATGTCACCTGGTCAAGTAACAGTTTAGATCTGGCTCACAGTAAAGATGCATTTATTGCTTTAGCATTAAAAAGGAGAAATATTATGCTTTATTTGTATTGTTATGTGCTTTTAAACATGCTCTTAAGTACTTACTCATGTTTCAGAACAAAAAAAAAATTGTTTACAAAAATAAAATTACATCATGTCTCTCAGGAATTTCCAACGCTAGTATTTGATTTTGGGCTCCGTTTACAGACTGCAGAGGGAATTACATAAGTAAGATGAACAAAAGCTAGCATGCTTTTGTCACGCAAATGCAGCCACACAGTTGTATTGCACTTAATTTGACGGCAGAAATGCTCAGAATGAGTCTATGGACTTAAAAACAGCACGGAAGATCTCTGAGCTTGACCTTTGAAATTACAGATCAGGGAAATTTAGAATGTTGAATGGGTGTTTTTGATGCTCGGAGGTGAGAGGACTTTCTAAACGCAATTCATCAAACTAGCGTGAATTAAGGTAAATCCAACTCCAGGTATGTTTTTGATGAGGGAACAATGTTATAACATGGTTAAAAGCATAAAAAAGTAAATTTCCTCCTGTCCTTTAAAACATCTGTAATTGAATACAAAACAAGATCGATAAGATAAATGCCATACTGTGGAACATTCCAGGCAAAGAAAAAAGATTTCCTTAGAAACACGCAGTACCCTCACCAGAAAAGTTACATGGTGCACCTTTACTACTTCTAGATAGTTTATGTATTGCTTTGTAAATGTCATGATATGCTTATAGGTTTAAATAAGAGGTATCTGGTGAGATTTTTTTGTGTTGACCTCAATTTTGGTCATGATTGATTAACTACAGAAATCCCCAATTAATGACTTATAAATTAACCTTGAATTTATCTATGAATTTGATATATAGAACCAAATTTGTATCACGTACATTTTTCTTTCACATACCACATTCATTTCACCATGTCCTTGTCATCTCCTCACATCTTTGGGGAAGAAGAAGAAGAAGAAGAAAATCAATTTCTTTGCACAGATCCACCCGTCATCACGTTATGGCGTAGTATTTAAGCAAAATGCCAGATGCAGTTTTATGGGTGATTATCTCCGTAGAATCTGATACCTTAAGTAGCCGGATTATGTGCGCGCAAACTCTTAAGCGCAGGCCATTGTAACACCAGATATCTCTTGACATTTAATCAATTGTGAATGACTGGCTGAAGAGAAATACAAGCCTGCCTATGTTTTCTTAACTTGCATATCCATCAGGGCAAAACATATGGCGTGAATAGCCTTCAGGGATACATTTACTTCTATCTTAACCATTTATCCGCCTCGTGGTTGACCGTGCACCTTAGGGAAGCATGAAGAAGAGCACATTTATACTAGTCAGTTCAGAAGAGACAGTGGCTGAATCCTCTCATTAAAGTTCCCAAATCCAATTGCCTTGGCGAGTCCAAAAGGCCAGACAGAGCTGTGATATTTGAAGATCAGCCGAACAGCCCATTGAGGAATGTGCAGACAGACGAGAGGGGAACAGGGAGTAAGCGCTGATTGGGCAAACACACAGGAACTGGTATGTGACTGTTTGCTGCTGAGGATTAACCAAAGACAGAAAACGCAGGGAAAGAATATTAGATACATTATTTGACAAAAGTTGGACTGCAATGTTATTGCTATGTTCCGCAGTATTGAATTAAACGTACAGTATAAAACAGTAATGAAAATATATAGTCCCTGGCTGGATTATCACAATCTTAAAAACAATCAAGTGCTCTTCAGACAAATTCACTAACAAGGTGAAGGAAGAAGAGATCCGAGGCACTCCGATATGCTTATGGTGGTTTGTTTATTCAACTGAACAAACTACAAGCATAATCAGAGTGCCTCAGATCTTTCTTCCAATACCATTTATTTCATTGTAATTTTTTTTTTATAAGCTTAAAAATTAATTCATTGTGTTGCATTCTTACTGTGGGCGAGGCAGTCTCTCCAAAGATCTGCGGTTTCATTTATAAAGCTTAATGTGGAATTCTTAATGTGTGTCCTCTAGCATGCTCATGTCTCGTCTCGTCTAGCTCAAATCGTCTTTTGCCTCATCTCTGAAAGCCCAGACACACAAAGTTCAGAGTTTTTGGACCAAACCACTCCTTTCCTCATCAAGTTTGTCTTTTCCTAGATCACAAACTTCAACTTAAATCACGTATGACACATAATAGTAGGTACACAAGCTTTAGAAACAAGACCCCAGACCTGTAACAAGCCGATGGCAAACACTCAAGTTCAATGTCTTTACGTGTATCTTTAAATCTTTAAGTAAAAAAAAAGAGAAGTTTAATAATGTTTCAAAACTAAATATTAACTAAAACTACAATAAAATATTAAGTAGTTCTTGGTCTGCGTTTGTCCCACAATAACACAACATAGCGCGTCGTTCTCCATTAGTACTGAAGTCACCAGTGGCTTATCAAAGCATCAACGAGTGAAGTTTTATCTGACCAACCAGGTGCTCTCTACAGCTCTGACCAGCGGCTGCTCTCGCCTCCTCTGTCCCCATTCATCGATTTTCCAGACTCAGGCCAATAACCGAAAGGACATCCATCACACTGTAATTGACATGGCTAATCACCTTTTATAATTGGATGGCTTTCCCTTTAGCCTCTCTTAAAGCAGCACTAATTTTTGCGCCCTCGCAGGTTCACACTTCTCACTGTTGACAACTGCTCATACACTTAATACATTTTTTCTGTTAATGAAAAGGAAATAAATCGTATTACCATTAGTATAAGCTGTTCATGATGTTAATGTTGACCCAAACTCTCCAACCGAGTAGCTAAGTCTTTTCAACTGAATCTAGTCCAAAACGGAAAACCTAAAAGTAAAGTGCATATAGATGTCACAACAAATCAGTTAGAAAGTTTGATTTCATAAAGCTGGTCACATGCTAGAGGAATTGTAATCGATTAGACAATGAGAAGAAAAGTGGATTTTACTGTGGTTGGCTCAAAGTGTAAAATGACAAAAAACAATTTTTTACCCTCACATTAATCGTAACAACATTATTTGACGTTGCTAAACATCATGTTATAGTGACCTGATTTAAATTAGCATCCAGATAGGAGGTTTATCTCACACAAAATTCCACAAACATTACTAAAAGTTCTGACTTAGTGGCACTTCAAACATTCAGTCTCTTTAGTGCACTGTACCCTCTTTGGCCTCTGGTTTGATTGTCACTCTATTTTTCATTTCCACCTGCCGTCACTGTGGAACTTTTGATTCTCCTTGTGTGATTGACACCCGCCAGCAGATAATCTGGAGATGTGATGAACCGTTTCCACAGCCAACCCTGGGCCAAATCTCTGTTTGTTCTCTCCTCGTGAGCATTCAGTGCTTTTCTCAGACTGACTCGAGGGCCAACTGCTAAGGGATCATTTTCAGACTTGATATTGGCCGTGCAACTGTGCAAAAAGTTTTAGGTGTAGAAAAATTATCTGTGCTAGTTTTTAATTTAAGTTTGTTTTGAAAGGGACTTTGTAATAAACATATTCAACTGTTAAAAGCAAATACAGTGCATGTATAATTTGGAAATAGAATATATTCATATTTGCATTAAATTATATGCATGCAGCCTGTATAGCTCATTATTCACCAAAACATCAGGCTTGCACTGCTGGTGCATTGGCAGTCAGGACAATACCTGCTCCTGATAGTCCTCTGCTCACTCTTCCTGCTTTTTCTCTTCTCTTTTGCTGATAAATAAAAGCACTGCCGCCTCCCGGACCCCTCGCCTGCGCATTTATCAAGAGAGCTGAGCATATATCTCGTCCCATGGCCAATCCCAGTCACTCCCCACAAGATGAATAACACTGGAGTTCTTAAGGTCATGGAAATATGGCTACTAAAACTCTCAAAGTGAACGTGACCATTACTATCGGCACAATACAGTCGTCCCATCCCTCAGCCAGTGTCCCGCTAAAATATAGCCCCAAAGAAATGGTTGGACATTTTTCATGCAGCAGTGACCCTGCTCCTGCATCGAGAGTGGTTGTTCCCATATCAAATTAGTAATAAAAATACTAAAACTAAAAAAATAACACAACCTTGACAAGAACTAAAACAAATCCCTTCCCTAAACTAAGTCAAAACCAGGGCTAAATCAATAAATATACAAAAAACTAAAAGATTTTAGCCAGAACTACACTTTAACTACACCTGGAAAGAATCAGGGCTAAACCAGGGTTAACCAGAGTGAATCCAGAATAAGGGAGATAAGATGAGACAAGATACTAGGATTGGGTTCACAAGAACAAGAAAAGATGGCATTTAAAAAATATTTATAATTTATAATAAATAAATAAATGCAGTGTGGTTAAGATCACAATTTTGGCTTTACACAACTCATTTTATACAATATTTTTGCGGTCAGCGAAGAATTACTTTTGAACTATGGCTGCTCAAATGTGTAAAACAGAAGCTATTTTTACCCCCAAGCTAAATGGGAATATGTGTGTATATATTATATATATACATATATATATATATATATATATATATATCATATATTACATACATCACACACACACACACATATATACACACACACGCGTGCGCGCGCACACACACAAAACAAAGAACCATTTCTATCAGATACTTTTTTAACATGAAATACATTTTTATGCAGTGATGACCTTGCAGCAACAAACAGCGACCCTTGTTGAATAGTCCTAAAAATATCAATGCAGTCAGTGTTTTTGCAAAATCATTTTTGAGCAACAAAAATGGGAAAGCTGCTCCCAATTAACTTCATTACCATCATTACACACATTAAGCTAAATAATTGTTTTTATGCAGCACTCATTTTCTGTGCCTAGTAATAAGCATTTTCCTCACTAGCCTTTTGGTGCCCTCAAACACCTGTCTGGAAAAACCATGTTGTCACGACTGCAGCTCATTTCTCTGGGTTGACTTTGCATAGCTTAATCCTGAGTTTAACAAGTTAATGCAAATTATGCTGCCTTGGTACACTTGTTTATTTTAGCGCATGTAAACAAATTTGCTTGCAGCATTTTGCTTTTATGCAATGCTTAAATTATAACACAGGAAAACATTTATCTTGCTAATTCCAATTAGTAGTTGTTGACAGCAATCTTTACCAAACACAATATGTTCAGCAAAATGACTGACTCAGTTACACTATAGTAGTTGAGCAACTAACTAATTATTTTAGTATGAAGGCTAGTTAGGTATTCAATAATATAAGTCAAATTAAAACAAAAATGGTTCTTTACCCCCCATATACTGCCACAGCCCACCTTAGTCGGGTGGCCAACCAGATTTCAGGGGTGGCCTGTGTCCCCCCGGTCGACTGCACAGAAACACTCCTGTTTGCTTTCTAAACTAAAATCTGGAGAAACGATGTTTGACACTAACGCAAGAGAGAAATACAATCAAAAGTCCAAATGACATTTCTGCTGCAGCACAAACCCATGTACATTTACTCATTTCGTCTTCGATTCTTTTGACTTCTCTTTGGTTGATTGAAATCCTCTTAGCCAAGCATGCAAGGATAAAAATATAATGATTGTGTCTAGCATTTATGTATGTCCTTCCTTTTCTCGTAGTAGCCCAATAAACACATTGGCTGATGATGTCTATAGAAAGGTCCAACATTTGGTATTAAAATGAGATTACATCCACTCAGCAGTTTTATCAGTATAATATCAGTGAAGGGAGCCTTTCGTTTTCCATAAAAGCTAATAGGCAGCCGTTCTGGTTGAAGTGTTGCCGATGCTGACAAACAAAACCATGCCGCCATTTCGCTTATTCTCATCTTTCACACATCGCCATTGTTTCTGCAAACACATCTGCTGGGAACAGATTGGGGCTTGTATTCTTCAGAGCCCCAGTGTAAATAGTGTGTGTGTGTGTGTGTGTGAGAGAGAACAATGACTGGCATCTATGTGGATATATCTTGCCTCTCTGGAGATGAGCGGCTGACCTTTGATGATGGGGCCGACTGTGCTTCCTGGTTCACTGCATTAGGCCAACAGAGACTATAGCAGGGAACAAGGCTAGACTTATATACACACATATGCACAATGTTACACCCACATATACAGTGCAGTGAGTGAATATTCGTCCTCCCCCAGCGCACAAGTCCATCTGATCACATCAATCAGAGCAACACACATAATTGAATTTAATAATTCACTGGCCGCAATCCACATCAAACCCACTGTTTACCAGAGAAAATACTATTCATGGAGTTCTTTTCCTTTCAATGCCTGCCTGGAAATAATTGTCTCTCCAAACGCAATAAAATGCAGTCTAAATTGACCTAAAACACATTTCAAACCAAATTGATTGTGCATACTACCAGAGATGTCAAGATTATTTGTTTAATCGATAATTGTAATTATTCAGGTCACAATATAATTGTAAGAACTAAATAATAATGTATGTTGCAACAATGAGTAATTTCAGTTCAATCTATTCTCCTAAATTCTCAAACTACAATTTCATTACTTTTAATTCAGGTAGTTTAATTTCAAGTTAGACTTATGAAAGCAAACCAATTAAGCATTTCAATCCTGTTTGATCATAATGTCAACAATCGGGAATAATCGTAAAATTGTTGTTTCTTGTCACAATAGTCGTAACACTGACTTGACATTGTATCATCCCTACGTACCACTGGTAGCAGCCAGCTGTATAAATAAGACACCGCCCAGAGACTGTAGATTTCTGTGAGGAAGGCTGCAATAGTCTTGGGTCTTTGATATCTGTGGGGAGTGACAGATCTCTCCTTTAATGTCCATCTGGTCGGCATTGGACCCCGCAGTGCCGCCTCAGCCCTCCGCCGCGTTGCCATTTCAGATCTTGACAGAATGCACGTTGCTATGTAAATGGCATCGCACAGTGCTCCTGCCTTGTGCTGCAGCTGCCACACAACACTGATTATACATGTATTCACACACAGATGTGTACTGGAACAACATAGCAGGGTTGTATGTTTGCCTAATTCAAAGTGACTGGTTACAATGAAGGCAGCGTCATGGTCTAATTCTCCCCTGTAACAATAGGTCAGTGGGGATTGCAGTGCAGACACAGGTGAGAAGACTGGATAATACTGACGAGGTAAAGGTTACGCCGGTTCAAATTAATTATGTATTAGTTTGCAAAGGGGCTCAATAAATTACACAAATGAACAACATCTCAAACAAAAATATTGAATTGGGTTTTCAAGTAGGATTGTCAGAAATATAACAAATGAGATACTAATTGATTTTAAAATTAGTATGTAGACTAGACATGAAACTACATAAAAACTTTAGCAAGTATCAAATAAAAAATAAATAAAAACACAAGTAGCACTTTCAACTTGGAAACAATGTAATGTACTATTGTTTAGTGAAAAAGTACTGTACAGTTATGTATTTATTATTCATTTGTTGGTGGGGGTTTGCAAATAACCTGAAAACTGGAAAAACTAGGATTCAAGTATGAAAGTCTCTAATGGGACTAATAATTTTTTATTGTACATTTGGTAAACTAAATGAACTACAAACAATCCTCTAGTGACATCTTTCCTCTTTAGATGGAAAGAATATCTTGGCTAATTTGATTTCTATTTGATGCCACCTGTACCAAAATCTACCCACAGAAAAGTACTATAAAAGCCCAGAACGCACCAATAACACATTGGACTTATCTACGCCACCTGTTCTGAGCCAGAGCACATTCAGTCATCTGCAGCTCAGCTATTATTAGCCAAATCAAACTAAATCGCTCCCTAATTATCTCTTTTAGAAAAAAACAGACAATATGAAGCGTGAGTCAAGCTGCGAGAGAGCGGTGAGCAGCGTGGGCGGTGTGGAGCACTCACTCTGAGGGCACTGCTCGCTGGTGCAGTTGAGGGACTGGATGTCGAGCCCCTGACAGTCTTTGCCCCCGGTGCCAGGTGTCGGCTGGGTGCACTCTCTGGTCCTCCACATGGAGCAGTCGGCCCCACACGGTGACCATTTGCTCCACTCGCTCCAGCCTCCATCCACTGCAACATACAAAAATACACCAACTCCATTATTACAAGTGCATTTGTGTTAGAAAGAAGTATACTGATTATGTAAATAACACTGCAAATAAACGTATGTAAAAGTCCAAGTAAATATTGGAAGCAAATGTTAAGCGGTGGCGGTCTGATGTACTATATATAAATAAAACAAAAGATTACACCACACAATTCACTAAAACACAGTTAACATAATTACATTTAAGGTGCTGCTAAATATTTGACCTGGTTTTCCTAGTTTGATGTTAATTATTTTACTTCCTGGTTGGACATGGGCAGTAAATGTGACAAATGTAGAGCTATAACTGTTACCTAGCAACCATAATGTAAACAAGGGCCAAGGTTATTCTAAGATGATTAAAAGGCCTGACAACACCATTTATTTTAGAATAAATGTAACTGTTTGTAATCTACCTGCATTTATGATTGAATTATGTGTGTGGATGACAGGGATTTATTATTATTTTTTTTATTTTTTTTCTAGAACTCCGTTTCTTTTTCTACTTTTTCTTTTCAGCTTTCCTTCATAAATTGCCACTTGTAAAACTACGATAAATATTTTCAACAGGTACTATCCCACCAAATGATGTGGTAAACCTGTAAGAAGCACTAGAATAAATGATTAAGCACAACAACAAAAAATGTGTAAAACTATAGGCAGGCTAACATGTTACACAATATAAACACACACTTACACAAAGGATTTGTGCCCAATTGAAAAATACATTTACCCCAGAACTAGAAGATCTATGCAACTCCACCCTCATTATTCTTGCAAAACAAAAGGCTGATTTAAAAGCAGATTTCCATCATTCTATTCCATGCCACGAGATAGGGACAGGCAAATTACTTTGTCCCTGAAACTTGAGAGTGAAAGCATCATAAGGACATGCAAATCTATGAGCACACACTAGAACCACACACCACAGAACACAGAACGTGTCGATCTGCCCAGCAAATCATACACCCACATTTTACTTTCTTTTGCTTAGATAGAACATGGAAATGAGATGCTATAACACACTATACGAGGCAGATATCTAGTAAACAAACAAACACTTTTACAACAAGCAAAATGTACCCAAGCTTGTTTAATGGGAAATATCTGCCATGTATTTCCATAAGAGCCACAATGCCACTTATATTACTTGGCAAAAAAACAAATAGTCATTACACCAGGAGCTCTATAAGTCCAAACATTGCTCCATATCAGCATGAGGAAAATGGAAATACGCTGGTAATAGTTTTGGTACCCCGCTGTATGACACACCAGCGCGCACTGCACACACACACACACACACACACACACACACACACACACACACTGGATTGAGAGGCCATTTTCAGAAGGTGGGGGTAATTTGGCATCATGGCCTGGGAGGAGGTGGTGGCCCGGAGTGATATTGAGAGTGACACAGCGCCAAGCCTGGGGAAGGTTACCATAGGGCTAATGGGAAAAAAGCAGTAATGAGCTCTCATGGGGGAAAAATGCCACTGTCTCGCACTTTCTCTGTCCCAAATGTAAAAGGGTGGGGGTGGAGAAGTGGGATGGACCAGCACACACGGCATACGCAGCTCTGTGACAGTTACTGACCCCAGGCTGCAGAAAGCTTAGAGTTCATTAATCTTAGCAATAAAGGGGTCAAAGTGTGAGACCTCCGGAGTGCAGGTCAGACCCGTCACAGATTTAAAGAAAAAACATTGAATAGTGTCATGGTCCTCAGGTAGGTCCCTATACCATTAGTTATAGCTCTACGCCCCCATGTTGTTAGGTTGGTCAGTTGACAAGACAAATAAAAAGTAGTGGTCCAGGAAGGAAAGGGCCAAAGAAGAAATGAGGAGTATTAGGTGTAAATCCAGATTTTGTGCCAATAGTATCCAAGTATGCTGGTGTATTAATCAGAGTGTTGTGGGAGTGAATACGGGACAACGGATGGAAATTAGTCCATGGTGCTGCCCGGTGGTCGAGTGGTCAAAGCACAGCACACTTATGCCATTTCCCATTTCACACTGTCCTCTCCTGTCTAATAAAGCCTACGGGCCACTAAAAATGAGAAATTAGTCCATGGCCACAATCCAGCATGTGTACAACATGTGTATCATGTATGCTCATTAACATGCACTGTTCTCACAAAATAAACAAACAACATAATAATAAAAAAATATATCAGTGAAAAAAAACAACAATTTGATGCTTGGATGAGGTTTGCACAGAAAAACAGGTTCTTAGTAGTATAGCTATAGTTTCGTTTTACAAGCACAATAATTTTAAAGCACAATTTCCAAATTTTAATCAACAAACGCTTGTCCAAGTAGGGAAGAGCAATATGGCAACTCAAATAATTTCAAAATTTCAATTAATCACGATTTATGTACACTTTGTATTTTTCTATTTGCTTTAAAAAGGGTAAATAAAGTAATTTGCTCCTTCTGAAAGTTCCCACCTTACTGTGATTAGTTAAATCCAGCTGTCACTCACTCAGCGCATGACAGAGGTTGACCAATAGGAGAGTGGGAAAAAGTTGTGGGTTTTTTTGAGCAGACCGCTGCAATAAATAGAGAAATAATGATGATGATCTGTAGAAAATAGCTAATTGTGAGATCATTTTTATCACTCAGCCCTAAATCAAAATGCAGCAGGTCGCATTCTGACAAAAACAATATAAAATTGACATGCAAATCTTTGCAACTGAAATGGAAGTCCAAGAAGAAAAATGGCAGATGAAGAGAAAAACAATGAACTGTGGTCAAATCGCTCTGATCACATTTTTTCAATTGAGATTTTGTAGTGAAGAATGGCCCAGGTGTGCCCAGGGCTCTGGAGAAGGAGAATGTGTTTAGAGTGTGTGAAGGATGCTGACACAGCCCAGGCCTCTGCAGTCAGATCCATTTGGCAGAGAGAGCAGAACCAATCAGATAATTGTCCTTGTTTGGCATTGAGTGGACCCATCCGTGGGCCAGTAGGCTGATTATCCAGGCCGGGAATGAGAATGATTGAATAGTGAATTACATCCTAATGAATATATTATGTCGCCCCTCCGTTTATCCACGCTAAATGTGAAACAAAGCGCAGAGAACAACAACTGCCCTGATGAGGTGATGAAATTCCTCCTCTGAATCTCACCACAAGGCAAGACTAATGTCCATGTTAATAACCTTTTCAAACAGGGTGATTGGGAAGGAAAACTCTGCAGTGCACGGGTGGTTCAATAAAGATCAGCACAGATACAGCTGCCATAAGTATTTTGGGTAGCATGCTTCTAACAGTGTTACAGAAAAAAAAAATAGAGAAATTAATGGTCGTTAATTTCAACCAAACATGGCTCACACAATACGAACTTAAATGAACTTAAATATATATTTTGTCTTTACAAATAATAACAGTTCTGTACAAACACTGCTGTGCTTATTAAAACCCCAGAAAGATGTTATTAGCGGCACAGCTAAGCGCCCCACAGCCGCTTTTCAATCACGCCTCACTACAGGTTTCAGGTCAGCCAGGTCTCTAAGGAGGAACAGCTGTACAAAGACCCAGTGGCAGGTCCCCATTTGGACATGGCAGCTAAAAGGAGCACAGCTATACGCAGGATGTGGGAGGCCTGCGTTTGAGGCGAAGCTCTTCAAAAATCACAATGGCCACTGACTACCTTAGCCCAAGATCATTGGACACCCATGGAGCCCGCGTCCTCGAAGGGAACACGAGGAGTAAGACAAGAACCACTGGGATCAGCAGGTTGCCCTTGCGCCTCGCTCCGGTCGACACACATGTGCACAAGCCACCGGCCCCCACCCAGCTGAGCACAGAGGAGAAAGCAGTTGAGATTAATTATGTTAAATATGTTCATCTGATTCACCACAAGAATTGTTTCCTAGATTTTGATAACATTTTTCATGTTGTATTTTTCTCTCATGTTAAAGGTGAACAAGGTACTTTCTGTGGAAGATATAACACCTGCTTGTCCACAGTATGGCATTAAACATATCTATCTTGCATTTATTGAATTCCAGATGTTTGGGATCATCCCTCAAAAGATCTGACTTGTCTCCATGGAGCTAGAGGAGTTTAATTCCCTACCATGGAACATTCTTGCCAAGGAGACAAGAAACATTACAAAGAGCATCTTTAAGGGTCTTACACATGATCGGAGGAGAGTCTGTGTGAGGATACTTATTTTAGGGTCTGGTATTCTTTGCTGACACTGGATCAATTAGGTGTGCTTTCTATGTCTTAAATGGCAGTGAAACTCTGACTAATTACAGCACAGAAGGGAGCTTAAAAGATGCTAGTAGTAAATCAATAAATGGATAGGCACCTTGTGTTAACTAAGCAACAAGAATTAACTGAAATGAAAGGCAGAACATATTACAATGAAGAGCCTGAATGAATGGTGACTACATGTTCCCTGTCTGTTACCAGATAGACAAGCAAAGTATTTTTGTCTGTCATTTTTGAGCTGTTATTTATACACCTCAAAGCTCAAAATGTGTTTCTATGTTCATCTTCTCGGAGATACACAAATGCTGTTTCCAAAAGCAGCGCCTACAGTGTAGTAGACAGACAGTAGACATAAGGATGCTAACTTGGAGGACGACAAGATGTACAAGCCCTGCACACAGACTGTTTGCACAAATACAGCAAGTGTTTATTCTCCAGCCGCCAAAGTCCTCTATAGCAAGCCTCGGGATTAATACATTAGTTAAATTATTCAGGTCAAAGTTAGATTACCACAGACTATTAAATACATGTTACCATTGGCCAAGCTTATTTATTTCGCGTTGTGTTTAATCTAGTTATTTTCAGATCAGGCTGTATTTTGCTGAAAATTATGCAGTTTACCTTGAGGCCCTACTTTTTATTGGCAGTGAAATGTCTGCTATCACAATCAATGCGGATGAAGACAGCAGTCTTTCTGTGGGTGCTTGAGCGTCCTCTCTGAAGGCAGCCGAATGCAGGAGAGGAGAAATGAAGATAAGCCGGTGCATAGCTGGACTCTTGGCTGTCTGTGCTGTTGATCTGCGGTGTATTTGAGCCCCAGGCTTTAGCCGCCGCCTCCTCCACAGCTCCCTGTGTCTCACTCAGCATGGAGCCCATCTGATCCACCACACAGGAACCGCCAACTCTCATTAAACATGGCGAGACTTAGACAGACATATAGAAGAACTTTATGCTTCACACTTAACTGACAAGAGCGCACACTAGTACTGAGAACAGTCAACTCAGTATTAGTTATTACAACCACTTGTTGGCTCAGATTCACAATAGGAGCTCCGGTAGAGAAACCATAAGATGCAGCCAGTAACATATCAAAATGTACTGGTAAATTACATTATTCACAGGCAGGAATAGAAAAAAAACTGTAACAATAAAAATGTCTAAGCTCAAGGAGAAGGTCATAGTTTTTATATAGGATCTGGATAGACAAATGATACAATGAGTCTGAGGAGCCTTAAAAGGCATTCCTAGCCCAAAAGAGTGTTTCTGCAGCAATGCAGTCCAAAACTTTATTATATCAATCAAACAAATTTTTGAGCTACTTAAAAGTGTGCTTATGCCAACAAATACCATTGATTTCAATCACGTATTTATCACAAATGTTCACTCAGCTGACAATTCAACTTAAAAAGCACAGACCAGCAAATTCTAATGCCCATTAATGTGCAGAACCCTTCTGCAACAAATTATTATGAACAAAAAGCAGCAAAATAAAGAGGATTTTGTGTTTTTTTTTTCTCTTCCAAGTTCATTAGCTCAATGCACAAGAGAGCAAAAAGTCAACAAAGAATCCTGCTCTAGATAATTAATGAACTCTTGAAACAAGACCAGCATTAAATCATGCAATTTTTAAAAAGTGCTTCATAACAAAGGCGCAGTGGAGGAAAAACACTCTCAAGGCTAATATAAAAAGAACAACATGGCCTCTAAATCTAAATGTCAGACGGGTGAATAAATGAAATGGTGTCCAGTTACATCATTGCAGCTGCATATCAATTGCTGTTTTTATTAAATGAACAGATAGATCAGGCCCAATGGCAATTTTCCAAACTAAAGTGTGCACAATTGTACTTGGATCCCAGTCAAAAGTAGCCAAATCAGGACCAAGTCACTTAGTTATTCAACATGATTTCAAGCCCACAACAGTGTTTGCCATCTGGGACTGAAGACACATCATTGTAGACTACAGTGCAGTGACCTGGGCACTCGGGTTTGGCCCATGGCAGGTGTCAGCAGCCAGGCCGGGGGTTTTCTCTGAGGTGTAACAGCCCAGTCCGTTCGGACAACAGCTCTGATAGAGGTGCTCAAAGGTCACATGGTTGTGGAGATTCATCAACAGGAAAAAGGAGGACTTTCTCTACCTTCCCAAACATGTTTACTGGGCACATTTTCTGTCACAACACAAGGGTTGAAATTACACACATTCTCCTTGTGGAGGGTCTGCTCTGACAATACCAGCACAGAGTGACAATACCAGCACAGAGTGACATTAATCTCTGCAAGCTCATGGAGGTCACTTTTCTGTGTTACTATGAGAGATTGTCAGGCTTCCCAAGACACCCTTCTCTTTCTATTACTGTGAGTCCAAGTGCTAATAATTCCAAACTCATTTGGATAATGCTGTGATGAAGGGCACCTGTATTCCAGTGGGCCATGTTACTTACACTCATTCTTGACATCCAGAGATGTCTTTACATGGGAGATGTGTAACACAACACTGATTTACTGAGGAAGATAAGTTCTGTTTTAGGCTGGGGAGGCTGTCACAGCTTGGGTTGGGTTTCCCTGTGAAGGGGAGCTCTCCTGCGGTCAGCATGGGGCAGAGCCTATACATCCACACACAGAGGAGAAAGCCACTGCAGCAACAGCATTCTTGCCTTTATTTGTTTGCTTTGTCCTTGCCATTCTTACACTGTATCCTGTTCCATCCCTCTCTCCCTCTCTCTCTCTCTCTGGTCCTTGTTCCTGCGTCCTCCTCGTCTCTCCACCTGCTCAGTTATATCTGTGCCTCTATCAGAGGCTAATGTGCAACTGCAAATGAAGCAGCTTGACTTCCATCTCGGGCTACAAGAGATCAATAAGTGCTGCTCACTATCAGGCAGGACACTGTGCTTGGTGCACGAGGGAGAGTGCGACGGAAAATGAAACACACTTAATGCTTAACACATAAACATGGAGCTCCGACAGTCATAATTCAGTTTTTATGGCCTGTATTTACTGCAGAGCTAGTGCTACAACTGCAGGGACTCCTCTGACACAGTGTTGTGGCCGGGAACACGTCTCTTAATGTAGACAGGTCTCTGAATTCAGAGGTTCTGAACAACCAACGAGATTAAGAGATATGTGAACAAAACAGGATGATCATAAATCACAGTTAGCATGAGGCTGGTTGCGAAGAGTAACAGGCTGTGAAAGCTGCTAAAAGAGGGAAACAACACAAGCACATACTATGAGAATGCCAGGAAGTGGTCATACAGACGCGCAGCCAAAATAAAGATGAAGATGACTTCTGAATGCAACAAATGCAAAGGGGAAGCCACTGGAAGCCACAGGAAGCCACAGGAAGCCACAGGAAGCCAAGCTCTACAGGACAGATGGGCGCCTGAGTTACCTGGACAGGTGGCCACACAGGCACTTTTCTGGACGCTCTGCCCATCACAGGATGTCCCTCCATTCAGGGGCGTAGGGTTGGTGCAGCTTCGGCTTCTCTTCTGCCAGCCCCGCCCACACACGGCACTGCAGGACGACCAGGTAGTCCACGTGGACCAGCCGCCGTTGACTGCGAGAGGAGCACCCGACATGGAGGGGCGAGGGGTGAGGAGGGAGGGACAGAGTAGCAAGGATTACCTGACATGCACCAAGGACAATAATAATCAAGATTGCTCTTTGTCTCTTTGGTTCTGCACACTGCAATAAGTAGTCCATTTCCCAGATCCACAGAAGTGACCTCCAACTGGCAGGAAAACAAAAGCATTTAAAGCTAATGGACAAACAGAATCTTCCAGACATGAACGGATTTCAATAGGTAATTGCTATACTGAACATTATCTGACCTGAAGAAACAACTAAACATCAACCGGAACATTCATCTCTCAAAAACCACAACCATCTGTAAGGCTAGGTCAAAATAAAATCAATTCCATATAACCTACTTCATCAATCAGACGAATTATATTTGTACTAATTTTGAATGGTCAGTCAAACAGCAACAAACAAATGAAATTCCTGATGAAATACTATGCGGTACCTGGAAATATTATGCAATTTCACACGTGTGAAATTTATGAATGTAAGGCAACCACTTGTGCTCTGCACCTTAATGCTCTGAACAAAACATTAAATACCGTATTTTCCGCACTATAGGGCACACTGGATTATAAAGCACACTGTCAATGAATGATCTATTTTCGATCATTTTTTGTATATAAAGCGCACCGGACTATTAGCCGCATTACGCGAAACAAAACAGTCAGATAAATCAGTCAGTTGAACTTTATTAATTTCGTTCAACTGGTTAATGAGCGTATTCACAATAACTCCCAACCTTGTTCATTTGCAACACATAAAATACAACACAGTCCGATACCGCTAAAAGAAACGTTAGCGTATTCACAATAACTCTCAACCAGAATGAATCCAATAGGGCGCACTGGATTATAAGGCGCACTGTCGTTTTTTTTGAGAAAATTAGGCTTTTAAGTGCGCCTTATAGTCCGGAAAATACGGTACATGACTTCTGCATGCAAAAGCATTTATTTCCTGCTCAGTGCAAAGGCCCTTATGTACGAGACACTTTTCCATTTGTTGGTGTGAGCAGTGCAGCCATCAATATTTTTCTTTACATAGTTCCTTCCTAATGTCCCCTTCACTCTTTTCGGCGCTTGTCGTGGCTGAATCATTTCCTTGGCCTCTCTTTACGATTGATTGGCCGCCACTGTGAGGTAAATTGCTAGGCAGCTTGGCCCCTGATTACCTCTTAGAAGCGAGCGCAGTCACACCAGCCAGCCGTTAAAATGCATCCCTGTCCCCCTGTTGACCCCTTTAAAAAGTGGAGATTATTATGGTTCGACGCAGCTCAGATCAGCCAGTTAGGATTCTAACACTTTCTGATAAATAAAGATTTCCTATTTCCAACAACATGGTCAATACAGTTGTACAGACCTGGGCACAGCAAGTCCACAATAGTTGCAAATAAAAGATTGCAAAACGTGTTGTGCTATTACCAATTTCTCAGAAGCTAATAGCTGATTGTAATGAATAGAAAATGGCGTGCTTGAGGCGTTGGTTGCGGTAGAATGTGCTGCATTAGATCAACACATTTCATTTGTGGCCACTCACTGTGAAAGTGCACATGCCTGAGTTGTCAATGACATTCATGGACTTCTTAAAATGTTGAAGTTCCTTATCAGATTTACATTATCATCCAATTTACACCACTAATGTTTATGAAGCCAGAACAATGATTATATCTTATTCTTATTTTATTGTTCATGTGTGAATGCTGCTTGTACTATTCTACTATCTTACACCAGAGGCCTTTTTCCCCTCACTCTCCCATTTGGTTTAATCTTCCCATTTGGAGACTTCGCCCGCATGCTAATATATGCAAAAAAGTATCGGCCGTGTGTCCACAAAGCCCTCCGTGATTTAAAAATAATGCTGTTTCCCTGCATTTTAATAAAGGTCAGTCTAATTATCAAGCCAAGTCATTATTTACACACACGCAGTTAAATCACACTCTTTACTGATATTGTAGAGACTCCGAAAAGGGTAGACAGGGACGGCGCAGAGATGAGAAGCGGTTTGTGAAAAAAAAGTTTCATGGAATGCCTCAAGTTCAGAAAATGATTAAGTACACAGTTTTTCCTTAACTAATAGTATGGAGTCATATAGTATAGTCATTATAAAGAACATGTGTACTTAGGCTACGAGTGGGCCTACTAATGCAATTAGAGTTTATCATTAGTAGTTAAAATAGCGAGGCGAGTACGAACTTACAATCAATGCATGAGGAGTTTATTTGCAAAAACAACCATGTTAAAAATAATCTGAGACTTGAAAAAACAAACTATTTTAGTGCAATAAAAACAATTAGTGCAATAGTGCAATTATTTTAAATGTTGATCAAATTACAACAATAACAACAAGTTAAAACTCAGCTGTCTGTTTTTGAAATTGAACTCTTACAGCAACTGGCCATTCTGTTGCAACCAGCCACATTATTAAAACAAAAAAATTAAAATGCAAGCAAGGTTCAAATAAGCAAGCCCAAAAATCCCAAATACCCTTACTTCTATTTTTGTGAACACCTGTACTTTGACTTGCCAGATGTGCGGCTAAGAGAACTAGGCTTCCTGCCGCGACAGTAATAATGGGGAAATGGGAAAACAGCATGTACACACGACATGAATGATGTGAATTATTTATTGGCATGTGGTTTGGAAAATAGTAAAAAGACCTTCCATTAGCCCTTGTACCCTCACCTGGACCCTGCTCGCTTAGGGTAAAGCCAATGTCGCTTACCATAGACCAGGACGGTGGCTGAGGTACTCTTACGGCGAGCCACGATGTTTTTGGCCACACATGTGTAGTTGCCCGTGTCCGCGAGCCGGGCCTTTTTGATGACGAGATTATGGTCAGCAGTGATGAAAAAATTGGGGTCGCTCACTGGGTCAATAATGTCCTCGTTTCTCTGCCACTCCACCTGAAAAAATGTTTCAGTCAAAATTCACCGACGGGATGAAAATCGACCCACTCATGCAATTTAGAGATGCTGTAATGAACTATTTTTGTTACACACTGATCACTGCAGAGCTAGAAACACTTCACAAGAGATGAAGAGATCTGAGATAAGCAATAGTAATGTGTTGGGTACAAACATTAAAAGAGGGTCATTATGCAAAATTGACTTTGAGCAATAGCTTTTTACCATGTTATAACAGCGTTCCCCTTTCATCAGCTTACTCAAAGTTGTGTTTTGATTCATTCCTACATGTTTGAGTAATTCTGTATTGTCCTGCATTTGAGGCAAAACCCAATCTTAACCCCACTGCACTGCACTTTGAACTAGGTTGACCGTTTGTCTCTCTTTTGGTTGTCCAGCACAGCGATTCAGGCCATTGTCCCTCGTCCCACTTATTCATTGATGCCGTATGAATTGTACTGGCTTTCTGGGTTTTAAAACTTGGCACCAATTGCTATTCAAGTCTCTCTATGTGTATGATTGAAAACAATTAAAATGATATCATATTATACAGTTATGTAATGAGCTTAAATGCCCTGAGTCCATTCTTCCACGCCCCACCACATTCAACAATGTGAATTTGAGGTTGCCACTCTACTATGGACCTTTTTAAATGATTGAACCATTTAAGATCAATATCACACTTAACAATGAACAGAATGTAAACACAACATATAATTGAAGGCTAAAAAGCCCTAAGAAAAAACAAACAAAGCATAATATTGCATAATTAAGAAACGGTGTATAAAAAAGTAGATACCTTGTGGAGAAAGAGAAAAACAAGTATTTTTTGTCCATGATTGTGACTCTTTAGTAATTGGCTGTAAGCAAAGTGTTCTACTGGAAAAAACTTCACCAATTCCCAAGGAGACCCCGAATCACTGGACTCCATTAAGATTGTAGAAAAGTTTGTCTAATTCCCAAGGTTTTTGCATTTCGAAAGCTGAGTAATTGAATATTAAATTTAAGGTTAGTTCCGCAGTAAAAAGGTTTTTCAGGTTAGGGTTCTTTGATGTCCCTTAAAAAAAAAAAAAAAAAAAAAAAAAAATTCAGCAAAGCACACCACTAATTTTAAACCATCTCTGTATCTTTTCACTACTCTGCACTGGCTGAAAAACGCTCTGCACACTGAATAATAGTAGAATTACTGTGACCTCTACTGAAGCCATAACTGATGTTTTGGTGTACTGTGAGATTGGCTTGCTTGTTTTCCTGCTCTCACTTGACCCAGTGCAGTCCAGAGAGTAGCTAGAGTGGCTACAGTATTGTTGTTGCTTTTTTCTGCCTGTTGCAATTCCGCATATAATTGGGCTCTTCTCTTCTTGTGCAATTGTTTGACTCCTGCTTTCACGTTTGTGTGTGTTTTGAACTGTGGTTGGCACCTTTTCCGCCCCTATTTTTTTTTTTGTCCCGACAATGGAAGAGCTGTGATTGGCTGGTGCACTTTGGTTGGTCTCTTCACGGTCGCCTTTACTTCCCCTTGTGAGGTCATTAGACAAGTTAGTGTCAAGTTGGGAGCGAGGGATACACAGCAGACAGGACCGACGTAAGCCCAGTCACCCAAACACTAAAACAAGCCCAACTTGGATACACTCAGACAGATGTGACGGCACCGAGATAGAAGACAGGAAGAAAGCGGCACAAATAGAGACATTAATTATGAATGGGCCTTTAGAGATGCCAAATGTGGAGTGAAGCGGTTCCTAGGCTTTACTGACTGATGCGATGAGCCAACGTGATATAGGGCTTCGCTGAGATGTAGGAGAGATAATAAATCAATAAAGGGAAATAATTAGAGGCGTAATTCATCCTGGTGGAGCGTAGAGCTGCTCCTGAACCCGGATTTGCTCTCTGTCCTCTGCTAGGGAAAGAGTAAATGGATGGTGGATTTAAAGGGCTATAAATAAGGGGTGTATGCGAGTCTCACCTCAGCCTGTGGCACTCCCTCGGGGGGATGGCAGTGCAGTAACACCTCCTGGTCCAATGCCACCTCTTTACCCTGTGGTTCCTCCTCAAAGTTCTTCCTCAGGTCTAGTGGGAAAAGGTGAAAGAGAGAGGTAACCAATTACAGCGAGCAGAATCTACCGAGTCAGGCACTAAAACACACAGAAATATACATACTGAAGGCAGAGCTGCAAGGTCTGAAAAATGTGTATAATAAACCATGTTGCATATTGTGTGTATGTTTATTTGATAACTAAGATCAGAAATGAGCTCAGAACATCTTGCAAATCCATTTTATAGGTGTAGATGTGGACAAAATAATAGATCATTTTGTGAATGTCGTTTTAATTATATATATGTATAGTGTTATAATTCTGTTTTTTTAATGCAAAAAGAGCTGATTATAATTTAAAATGAAAAATGCTATTGGGTATTAGGTCATATTTCAGCACTTTTGTGCAGATGATTTTTTTTTTTTATACATTAACCTTATCAGGAGAGATGCAATTGTACCAGGTTGTAGCTCAAGTGCTTGTGATTCATTTGACAGACATGTCACATTTGTCTGATCCTCGCCCACCCCTATGTAAGACGCAACTTTAGTTCATGGACAATCTAGTCCACTGTCATAGAGTAGTTTTTATATTTGCGGATTGTATATTGTCAGTGCTGTTGTTGTATGTGCAATGTGCTTTTTGTGTTTAATGTGCCTATTGCCTGGTTCAACCAATAGTTGTATGAATATTAAACAAAGCACTTTTTTGGGATAATACTGAACAAAACCTTTTAGTAGGGCTGCAACAATTATTTGACTAATTGTGGCTATTTGACTATAAAAAAACAACATATATTGATAATCATAATTGTTATCTGGTCAGTAAAGACTCTAAAATACGTATGAAAAGACAACTATTAAAAAAAAAGCATTATAACTCAAAATGTCAAAAGAAGACAAAACATTTCTGATTTTCAAAAAAATTAATTGTGAATGTATCATTCAAATTATTTGAAATAAAAATTGTACAAAAATTGACCAGTCGACTAATTGAAAAAATAATTACTGACTAGTCGAGTACTAAAATAATTGTTATTTGTGGCCTTACCCTTAAGGGCCCTAAAACCAGTGTATTTAGTTTGAAAAAGCAACCACTTTTAAATCCTGGCTTGTTGATCGTTCCAAATTTCCCCTCTTGTGATATGGCCCGAGTACTAGCTCTGGCTTGGCATGTCGCACTCCAGTTGGTCCCCTAAGCCATGCAGGGATCGGTGGCACCAACCATGCTGCTTATTACCGGCTTCCTGCTTGGTTCAGAGATGCTTGTCTGCAGCCAGAGGGGCCCGGCATAAAAGTGAAAGCAATTGCATTAGCCCTCATCCCTCTCTTTCCTTCCTCCCACCGCCTCATGCTCTCTCCTCCAGCATCCTCCAGCCCTCCATATGTGTGAGAGCTTGGAGCCGCCACACCAAAACAAAGCCCCGAGGCGGCTGGACAAGAGCTCCTACAAGCCTGGCTGCCTGCACGGGGCCCAGCATTTCGCCTCATTGAATACTCTTACAACGCCACCGATGACTACCGCCATATATATTTGGTGGCAAGCCAGGCTATGAATTAAGCCGGTAAAAAGCGCAACAGCCCCATTACCTACGAGGGCAAATCCATGACGCCCCAAACCTGATGAGTTAGCGGAGGTTAGCGCAAAGTGGAGACGTTGTACAGTTGCAAAGGACAGAGGGCAAGTGAAAGTGAAATATTTTAGCCAGACAAGTCCTATCTAATCATACCCACAGTAACTCAAAGACAAACCCAGTGTTTCGTGACATTCAATTGAATTACACCCGATACAATGAGACTGGAAGAGTTACAGTGCATGACGACAGGCTGGTTTTCTAGTTATTACTTTTGTTTCGTCGGCTACTAACTGTGGTAAGTATTTATCATAGGTTTTACACAAGTCAAGAAATAATACGTAGAAAATGACAAGTAGCAGCACTGAGCTTTAAAAATGAATCCATGTATCAGATCTGTTCCAAAATCAAAGGACAATTTACAAACAAGAAAAATGTTTTTTTTTTTGGGGCAGTTTAACTTTAACAAAATAAAGGTCTTGTCATTTGTCAATTAATAACTAAAATGTAAATTAGGCTATGGTTAGGTAACAGTCCTAGGATTACCTTCTTCACAGGCAACAGAAAATATAATGAGTCTATATATTGTACACATCATTATGAACATGCCTGTGCATGTCATTTACATCCAACTGACTTCACCGGGCTTCACCAGGCTCTTATACACGTTGGGTAATGAGTGTTTGCTTGTTCTTGCCAGACACTGCTTCGTTCAGCTATATCTCCAGTTATGCATATTTATATGAGATTTAACAGGCACAATGCGCTAAAATACTCCAATGTAAAAAGCGCTTTTTTCCCCCTAATAAAGCTTTTGAGGCTGTGGCTAGGGATGTGTCTGTGTTCCCAAGACAGATTTATGATAGCTGTGTAGTAATACATTTCAGATCTGTTTTTATTCCACTGACTTTCATTGGGATCATTGCTGATACAGTGCATCCAGTGAATAATACGCTCATGAATACTCAAATTTAGTGTTGCACTTTTTCTACAACTCTTGCCTTGAGGAGATGCATTACTCTTGTACTTTGCGCCAGCTCTGACATTTGTTCTCATAAGCAGAATTGTAATCACTGTGATAGACTGTGGTGCATCAAATCAAAATGGCTCTGGGGCTAATTGGTGTGAGAGAGTCCAACTTTGATTTACCAGCTAAACTACAATAATATGTGGTCTGAAAGCTAAAAGGGGTTTAAAGCAATGACAGTGCTCCAACATAATGTAAAGATTGCTGATGACTCTTGAATATTGCAATATGAACAACAACATTTCTTCCAACTATCCAATAGTGTTTACAATGTGAGACAGCTTAACTTGTTTAACATAAAAAAGACAGTACATTTCCTTTGTGTTTGAATCATACATGCTAAATGCTGAAGTTTAAAGGGCCTAAATCATGCTTCTTTTAACTCATGAGCTTTTAACCTTCTTACAGTGCTATTGGTACCTCGTATACGTGCCCAAAGTGGGTTTTATGATTGATTCCTGCAGTCTTTAGCTAGAGAATAGTCTCCATCCTTCCCCTCGGATGAGCAGACGAACGGAGCTACTCACCAGGATGAGTCATCTTGGTGAGTGCCACAGCACACTTCCCTGTTTCAGCCCCTCCTCCAGGAAGCATTCTGTACCTGTAACACGCCCCCCTCCCCCTCCGCTCGAGAGGAACCGCGGCTATTTAAGCACGGTTAGCTTCAAACGCTACTTCTTTAGTTCCAAAGCTGCTGCCACTGACATGTACCACTGTGTACCGGCGCACGCCTCAGCCTCGGTTTACACCCCCACCATCTCCCCTCTAGGCTACGTCACGGGGAGGGCGGGGAACGCACACTCACGCTGAAACTACGTCACGAGTTGGCAGGGGAGGCGGATCGCTCTTCGCGAGGGTGGGGGCGAACCTCAAACTAAGCCGTTTGCATTTCCGGGTTGGGGAGCGAGGTCTAAGATATGGGGGATATTGTATAACTGTTATGTTATGGGTGTTGCACAACACTTAATATGATCAACTATGCCCTTAGGGTAGACTGTGAAACTTTCAAATCACTTAGAATATTATGATCAAATCATTATTTTTATGGCACACATTGAGAGGAATATGCTGGACAATTTATAATGAAATAATGTATACTCTCAAAATAATTAGTATAGTAAAGTATAAGAAACAGGAACAATCCAAAGTTGTTAATTATGTGGTTAGGTCAGAGAGTTTCCAACTACAGTATAGCTTAAAGCCCTTATGATAGGATCTCATGTTTTGGTGGGATAGTCCCTGTGGTAAATAATGATCATAGTTTTATCAGTCAAGTTGCAGTTTGTGAAGAAAATTTTACAGTTAAAGTTGAAAATGACAGGAAGTAGAGCTGAGTTCTACAACAGAATAACATCCACCAAAAATGCAGAGAAACGTTGCACGCAACTTACACATTACGACAGTTTAAACAATAATTTAACAAAATAAAAGGTGTTGTCAGGTGTAATTATTCGTCAAGTCATAATTATTGTATGATTTAAATAGATTTTGGCCTTTGTTTCACATTGCTAGGTAACAGTTGAGGAATTACCTCTACCTCGGTCATATTTGCTGGCCATGTCAAATTGGAGAAAATAAGGCAAAATGTTTGGTAAACTCTTAAATATAAATCATATTCCCTTTGTTGTAGTCTAATGTGTCATATGGACCTCAAACTGCTCAAAGTATTACATTTAGTTGTTTTTATTCATTTCTAAGTGTCAAAACAGATTCTTCATCAGTGTTTACCATGTTTTTTTGGAAACCGGCAGACTGTCTTACGTGTGTGTACTGTATTGTAGTGAACTTACAAGCGATCCGGATGTAGGCTTTTTGACTCTTCTGGGTTCCTGTCGTGCTCCAGGCCACACACTGGCACCAGTACTCATCCAGGCCAAAGACCTTCTCCACCTGCTGTCTGGTGATCTCTATTGTCACCTGCATCACGGGCAGCACTGCAAACATAAAATAAAAGGTATATGTTTTAAAACAGTTAAGAGAGATGAGTAAAAACTATTGCAAAATCACCAGAAATGTATTTTAGAGCCAAGCTGGATTCTAGGATTTCTTTTGTAACCTCAAACTAATGTGGCAGGATAAACAAGCAGAGGGCCATGATCGTATATAAACAGAGCTTGTTAAGTGGGGAAAATGAGAAGATCGTCTCTCGGTGGCTACCCTCGCTCTAATTTGCTGGACGTTGAAAACAACAATTGGGGAGTAACAAGGCAAACACTGGTGAAAAATTGTCCTCTAGACCTGTTTTTTTTTTATTACTGCATTCATAAAGAACAGAGGGCAGGGAGAGTTCACTTTTGGTGAGGTTTTGATTTAAACCTGGGGTATCTGTTTTTCAAACTGCGAAAGAAAGGAGTATGTATTTTAATCAATCCAACTAGTAGGTCCTAGCTCTCACAAACCCTTTGGCACGTCGTTATTATTCACAGGCATTCATTTTCGGGCATGTGCAGTTTTAGAACAGCATTCAGAGTGCTGCTTACAGCTCTTACTTCAGGGTTTAAGGAAGATAAAATACAGACAGCGCAGAGCGGTCTTGCTCTTGACATTAACATGCTGGTAGAGTGGTCTGAGCCACTGGCCCACAGGTTGGCAGTGTGATTGCCGCTGCCTCAGGTGAATACAGCTGTTGTGTCCATGGGCAAGACACTTAACCCGCCTCACTCCCAGTGTCTATGTGCACTGGTGTGTGAATGGGTGACTGGTCTTTTGATGTAAAGCGCTTTGAGTGCCTTGATGCTAGAGAAGCGCTATATAAATGTGACCATTTTTCCACATATACGGCTCTGATGCACAGCACGAGCTTATGCTTTTACTGGATGTTTATGGGCGCAGCAGGAGGAGGATTATGGCAGATCGTTTTGGCCGTTACTTCTCACTCGATTTTAACCACGCCACATTCACTTGTGGTTTACATGTTTACCTGGACTGAGGAGGAGGAGGATTACAGCCAAGTGTTGATCATGTCCGTTCTGGCTTCAGCGCAAACAACAGACGGACGTGGATTTACGCACAACGCACAGACTTTGTGTTTTCAGGTGGATATAAGGGCAGTTCTTTATCTGTAAGCTGATGCATTGTCTTTGTTTGGCTCAGTGTAGGCTTATGTTTAAAACACTGTGCTGTTTGTGCAGAATGCTCAGTCGTGCACACCTGATCTGTTTCGTCTGTGCTGTGTATTTATTGACTCATTGACAAGATTCAAGCCAATGCAACAAAAGTTGGCCCCTAAAACTCCCGCCAGCTCAAAACTTGAGCCGAGTCTGCAAGCAGAACAAGGTTAAAGTTTTCTTAAAAGGGAGATGGTGTTAAAACAGTAAAATTATGGTGGGAATGTAAATGGGATTTAAAATGTAAAATGCGGTTACTGCGGTTACTTGAGCCCTTTGGCAGTTTTAGTAATCATAGCACAGTATTGCAATATTGCGGTTACAGCGACAGCTCTACTTTTGACCTTTTATTCGGATCCTGTAATGCTGAGGTATTTCTGATATATTGAACAGCGACCTTGATCCCTGTATCACATGGCCTAGTTTTTTTCTCCGATAATGATTGCAATATCTTTATTTAATTTTTTTTTTCATCTCTTTGTGTCTTATGTGTGACTTTTGTTTCTTTCTTTGGAACCCTATGGAGCCAGACAAAGAGGTTGCGGACTTTCACATGAGCATTTTACAGTCACAGAAGACGTCTCTAGTGTATATTTAAGTCACGAATGGAGCGCCACTTCTCAACAACCATACATAAAAGCACTTTGTGACACTTTCCCACTCCCCTTCAACACTTGATCTGTCTGCAGATCATTTCCAGCTACTGGGTGAAGCCGACTCAAGCTTGAATAAGTGCCACCTATCGGGCCATCAAACCTATACAGCAATTACATAAAGAACTGGCAGCTTATTCATCAAACTGGAAGAGGCTTTTTCGATTTTCTCAAACATTTTTGAGGTTAACTAGTGTACACATGGTCGGAGACATGAGGAGAGCTGAGTGGACTGAGCGCCAGCAGGCATGAGGCGGTAAGTGGCACATGGACGGTCAGTGGCAGACTTTAGGTGCATTAAGGTCTAAATGTGGAAGATTTGACTGTGTGTGATGGAGGTAAACAAAGTGCATATGCAGAGAACACAGCCCTGTAGCAACACCGTGAGCGTCAACAACACTGCGCACTTTTTGATAGACATGTGCATAGAACAGACAAAGGTATGTACATTTAAATGTTATTGTTAGCTGTGACATTTTTAATTAAAATCTCAAACTTGTTTTATGTTCTCAGAGTTGTACTTCTAGAGCCAGCCTTTTGTTATGACAAGAATCAACGTTAAAAACCAGGTATATTGTGGTTTGATACCAAAAAGGGTTTAAAATTCTAATAATAATTGTGAATTTATTGAATTTATTTTCAATGAATATTTAATCCATGTTATATCTATGATTACTAAAAGATGAAAGATCGAGTTCTGTATGAAGGTGGTAATTGGTAAATATTCTGACCTTTTTAATTTAGTTTTTACTAATGCTTTATAAATAATAAACAAATTGTTTATGTCCGAGTCACTGACTGCTCTGAGTTATTACAGTAATGTGACGTGCTGCTGGAGGCTGAAGGGTAAAGACGGCCACTCTGAATCTACTCCTCACATTTAAGCTAATGGGAGTTTGGATCCTAAGGAACCTCCAATACAGGAACAATAGAAACATTTGATGGCTCCAATTTATGGTGAGCCCTCAGCAGTATAGCAGTGCACAATCATGTGGAGAGGAGATTTGAATGCAAAGCGGAGAATGAGCTGCGTTCAGCTCTTCACTCTGCGCCTCTTCTTACAGTAGAAATACATTTGATTAATGCAAACCCTCTGACTCTGAGCGAGTGGCTGTGAGGAATAAAGATCAGTATGAAGATGCGAGGCATGAACAATAGCAACCCAAGGTGAGAAATCCTAAGAAGAGCCATTTGAGGCTCTGCTTGGCCGCATAATTGCATTCTGCTTCCTTATCTTCCTGTCTTCATAATTACCTACTTTCTGTGTCTGACACCTTCCAGTTACACCGCTGTGAGTCACTCTGTCCAATTTCACTCCAATTAATAAGTAGGACACAATCAGCTTATCACTTGGGAACAAAATGGCACTGCACCTCTATTGCCATTAATAATTATTGGATGAGCCTCTGTTTGTGGTTGTTTCCCCTGTACCTCAGGGGCAGATGAAATTTAAAAAAAAAACATTGGATGTCCCTTGCAAACCTTTAAAAAACATGACTGATCTCAAAGATGATTCGTGAAAGTAACTTAAATAAGTGATATTTAAATTACTGAAAACACTGATATTTAAGTTAAATGAAAACACACTCTTCCCGGACTTTGCCATTGTCAGTTGTAAATGGGCCCTGTTTCCACACAGAAAAATGAGAATGCTTTATAAAGTGATAATGTGGAATCGCACAACTTTGGGCTTTTTGCTGAAACCCCGCTGAGTTTATTTATATGAGATTACACTCTGGAACTACACCAGACCTCGCTCACTGTTGGACCAAACTATATTATTAGAGCTTTGAGGAGGATAATGATCAGCTATCATAACAAATCATGAGCAATTGAAGAGAGAAATAAAGCAAAATTCAGCCAAAATATCGTTACTTCTGAATTGTGAGTACGTTTAAACAAAAGGCCTGGACTGCAAGTCTTGAGGGAAAAAAATGCTGCCAACTTAAACCAGTTATTATAAGTAACCGAATAAAAAATAATGTGTCTGGAATAAAGTAGAACAATTAATTAAATTTACTGCCAAAAAGAGTGACAAACGTTTTGTTAACCCAGTGAAAATTATAACACTTGGAATAAGAGTACCGGTACAATTATTTCAACTACCGTGGATGTTAACAGAGTGCTAAATGAATGCAGGACAAAAAATTATTACTCAAACTTGCATGATAAAACGAAATACAACTCTGAGTATGTTAATGATGATGAAACGCGTTTAAAAGCTCATGGAAGTAATTTTTTACATAATATTTTCCCTTTAGGTTCTTGTGTGGGGAATGTCCTTGTCTGCCAGTTATTTATACAGAGGTGTAATATAGTGTGTGCGTGGGTACATCAGTTCCCCTCTTGACCCGACGGGGGCTCAACACGCGTGGGGCAAACATCATTGGACTCTTTCCCAGCACCAGTCGATATTGGGCTTGTCTGAAGACCAAGACTTTATTTTTCTTTCAGAGCGCTCTTGTTTTCGCCAGCTCTGACCTCAATTCCATAGGGGTCATTTGCTTATCAAAGGCACGAACTGGAACTTGTGGGCTTTGGCTGCGTGCGCATTGTGACCAAGGAAATTCAATTAGGGGCATCCCTGCTGTGTGTGGCCAGGACTCATCAGTGGATATAGTGGGATTAAGGTCCGGCCACTCCACATAGGGGGATTCACCGTTTCAAGGGAGAGTTCACAATGCTTGAGAAGAGACATCATAGATAAAAGCTTTCGAGAATGCGCCACCTGATCGTCCTGGAAACAGCTCCGAAGTGCTTTTTTTCCCCTTCATCCTTTGTTACAGATCGCATCAATGTCATCAGCAGTGCCACAAGCTTCCACTTTTTGCTTTTCAGAGACGCAAACGCAGAGTTTCTCAAACCAAATACTTTTTGCACCATGTTTTGGGAAATGTCATGACAGCTTTTCAGGGGGAAAATGTGTGTTCAAAAAGAGAGATCTCGTAGAATTAAATTGCACTTTTGCATGACTAGGGAAAATTGAGGACACAAAATGACTGAACCAATCTTTTGTTTTATAGAAGCTAGCAGCTTTCTTTTTCTTAAAAAATATATAGTAAAGATTTTTCAGTAAATTTTTAGTTGTTCAGAAGCATATTTTAGAATGAGTCAATCTAAAAGCGCAGCGCTGTAGATGCAGACACCCTGTAGAGATTTTTCATGAATTAAAAAATGCAAAGTTAACCTCTGGGTGAGGAATAAAGGGCATGACTGTTTTATCATAGACTCCTCAGACTTCAATTACCATGCAAAGTAGTGCGATGATGGGTGGCCTGTGCCTGCTGACACGGAGGGCCACTGGTGCCATAAGAGCCTGTCCTTAACAAGGATAGTGCGGCCTTCTGAGTGAAGCATAGCTCTATTAAACACAGAGGGGAGGAGAAAGCTGCTGTGGTTCATGGCAGTACCGTGCATTCAGGGCACTTCGTGAGGTTGTGACTTAAGTCACTGGGACAGCGTTCTGGGTCAAGGCTCTGCCCGCAGACACGAGCAGCTTTTCAAGAGCGTCTTTTGATTGAGCAGTCCATTTTCCACTATGAATGTACGCTGCTGAAGGCCCCCGCTGATGCTCTGAATGTCGCTACAGATTATTCATGGCTGACAAACAGTGGTGCGCTACCTGCCCCAATCAATCCGGCTGGGTTCAACGCAATGCCACTCCAAGGAGACCGAGGTGGGGCCGAGGCAAAGAGCGAAGATTGAAATTGCACAAGACTATAAAGGCGCTAAAACTATGGGAAAATGACTGCTTTAAAATGTCGCGCTGTCACAAAAAGGACTAAATCCATGATCTATGCAGCAATAGAAGGACAACTGGTCAGAAGAGCCAGGTACAGTACTTATTCAAAGGCAAGCTGGCACTTCCGAACATTTTAAATTTTCCCCTCATATTGAACAATTTGGATTTGATTTAATTTTGTCTTATTGAAAGAAAATTAAAATGACTGTCAGTATTAATTTCCTAAACATTAACAACACAGACTTTCATTTAGCACCGAAAATAATCCAATTTTTTCCTCCAATGTCTGTATTCTGCTCCAATCGACATGCTTTTACTGACAGAATTGGCTGCAGACCTCTCGATTAAAGACCAAGCTGATCATTGACCATTAGAAACGAGAGAATTGTGATCTCAATTCAAATTTGATTCATTGTAAAACCATAAAAACGCTAAAGTTGGGCAAGTAACACAGATTTTCTCTGCTGTCAGGTGAATAACGCTTTTACAATGGATTTAAGTCAGAGATAAGTCATATCCATTTTGCAGTCACATACTTTCACTTCTCAAATCTTTAATCAAGCCAGGGCAAATGTAACTCATTACAAACCACCTCGGAATAGCAGAGGAAAATGTTTTGGGTAAAAATAATTTGAGCTGCGTGGTAATAATGAGTAATGATGCACCCGCGTCTGAATGCCCCAGGGGGAGTGTAATCTTCACTCGACAAGAAATTTCACTGCTGCATTTGTCACCCTGGCGAGCACACACAGGATGTCACAACAATGCAAAGGAGGTGTACACTAAATGATCTTTCCAATAGCGTTTTTTAGTCACACAGGTGTTCACAGGTTTGTGATGTGATAATGAATTGTGGCAGAAAACTTCAGAATAGCTCTTGTGTGGTGTGACGTGTAGACACAAACCAACAAGAAAACCTGGGTTTGAATAGGTTTGTTTCCATCGCAGACTTTGCATCTGAGTCGACACAGAGCGGTCAGTTGTGATTAGATCAAGCAGACATTAATTCAGAGGAATGGATTTCTATTTGCACTGTCCCCCTTCTGTAATTAGTTTTGTGAATCCTTTCCTTTAATAGCATTCGTGCATTAACACTAACAGGGGAAGGCAGTGACGTGATTTAGCACAATGCCCTCAACTGAAATGCCCCTAGTGTAATTACTCTGCATCCAATATCCTCCTCTGCCCGTGATTGGCAAGAGCAGGATGTTCCCCAGTCTTCGGGACAGGGACAGACCTGGATTCCTTTATCTCTCCTGCACACCTTGTCCCAGTCCAAATTGAGGAGGTGCAAGGCCTTAAGCACTCGTAGCTTCCATTACACCATAGGCAGAGAGAGGGATCAGATACAGCACATGAAAGCTGTGATCGTTTGTGCTGGTGTATTTCTAGCTCCCCTAGTTGACATGGCCTTGGGCATCGAGGTAAATAAGGAAAAGTTGCTCAAGGTAGAAATCAGGTTTCGGCACCCCCATCTGGATGTGGCGTGCGGCGCGCCAAGACAAATTGAAATTGGAATTCCCCCTTTTACTTTTTTTGTTGACTGGTCAGTGCCCATGAAGCTACCTTTATGATATTATGATGAGTCATTGTTTTCAAACATAGAAGGGAAAACGGAGATTGGGCTGATTCCACAAAAGCGCACAGGCGCATTCTAATAGTCAAAATTACCAACACTATTCAGTAAACAGCTGGAGGGAACATGGAGGCAACAAAACTATTTACAAAAGTCAACTATTTTCTAATTTGGGAGGTAGTGAGGGTTCTTGAAATTCTCATGCACACTTTTGTTGTTACATTCAAACAGTGTATAAAAGCCATTTAGAGTGCTGCCCGGTGGTTGAGTGGATAAGGTGATAGCACATATGCCAGGCTCCATGTGCAGCCAGCCGCAGTGTCCTGAGTTTTAATCCCAGCTCAGACAATTTACTGCATGTCCTCCCTTCTCTCTCATCCCCATTTCACGCTAAACTGTCCTGTTTAATAAAGCCTACAGGCCAAAAAATACTAACACCAGTTAACTTAATTCATCAATTAAAACCCAATGACCAGACTGAAATTAAGGGCTATTAAAGCTCAGTTAAGAGTAATGATAAGAATAAACAGGTACATCATATTTTCAGGAGGAAAAAAAGATGAAGAGTGTTATGCCTGCATAAATGAGCAGACATAACTCAGCAATTAAAAATGCTAAAAAACTAGGAAGCAAGAGGTTTGGCGCAGCAACCCTGATAGAAAAATAAATCATATTTTGGAATTTTGAATTATTTCATAACCATGTCATTGTACCAAAGTCCCTGAAAATAAATGTTCAAAAACTTCAGAAAGACTGCTACTCCTGCTTTATTAGAACAGTAATAAATCTGTCTTTTACACCAAAAATTGACAAGAATGTGTTTTCTGAAAATGGAAAGAAAGCAAAGCCACAGAGGGAAAATTTGAAATGTAGAACGGACGGCTACTTCATAGAACAATATTACCTGAAGAAAGTGACCAAATCCCTATTCTAATCTGTTTTAATCCATGGATTACCTGAGCCGTCACACGTGGCTGACTCTAAATGGTTCTCATCCTGACTCAGAGCATGTAGCTGGGCCACAATCACCCATAATGTGAGACACGAGGGGACGAGGCGGTATACACTCAACACGGATTGAAGACTTAAATATTAATTTTTTGGTTGAAAAGAAAAAGCTGTGTGTATTATTAATGAAGTTCTGCAACGTAGAAGTGTGGACTTTAAGAATAAGAGAGAAGAAGAAACTGGTAGCAGTGCGTCAAACTTGCATCTTTTGCCCATAATAACCTCATGAATTGAAAAAGTATATATTAAAGAAGGAAAAAATATGTATGGTGAACTGGTGTAAACATGCATGTTGTATTTTGTCAAATTTAAACTTTAGATCGTCACATTAATGAGAAAAAGAACACAATTCAAAACTAGAAACTTGCCTTGGAGAAATAATGGTGTAACATAAAAGAATAAATAATAGTATAATATAAAATATGATAAAATAAAATAAGGCATTCAGTTTACTAAAATAAAATAGAAATACGTTTTGACTAAATACTTTAATGGGACCAAATAATTTACTTTGAATGAAATATCCAAAGAAAACCACTCTATTCCCTGCATTTCCAAAGGATCAACAACAGAAAGCAACAATGTCCCAGGAACATTCTTAAACAAGGTGAATGTTTCAATTATTAATATGGATTTCAGAAATTCCTTACGGCTGCTGCGTGAGACCTTCAGCTCTTCTCCACACGGCTCATTAGACAAAAGAAAAAATCTTTGGAAAACATCACCCTCTTTTCTGTTCAGTTCCAATTGTTTTTCTTTTTTTTTGTGAGAACAATACCGACTGCACATTTCTAAACGCGCCAATAAAGAGCAACGATTGACATTTGTTTTATTTTCAGAAATACATGTCACCACCTCAAAATCAACTATGCAAGCTCCTGGCCTATTCAGAATATGTTCACCAGACACATTCACTGTATACAATATCCAGCTCTAAATGACTACAGCTATAAAGGCAGTGTCCCACCTGCAGCTCAATGCTCCTAAAACATCAATTCATATGAAGATTGAAGGTATTCTCTGCCTCCCACAGCACAAAATAGTCTTTTCAACAGAGAAATGCAACAGTACAGGACGCCCTGCAGCTGCCACTTTACAGCAGCACTACCCAATTTTGTTGTAAGACCAAATCTGTTACCAACAGTGTTTCAAACCACACCACTCATCCACAACCAATATATGACAGAAATAGCTACCTTTCCTTTGCCCCTTCAAAATACAACTAATTCAAATGTGTGGTTTATCTTAAAGACTTAAACGTTTGTCCGTGAGCTTAACCTCCTCCAGTCCCATGCATAATTAGATGGTTCACCTTTCTTGGGGCAGCACTGGCTCATTGTCATGTTGATGGCCAAGACACTTGAGACCTCTTTTTCTGTTCTGTAAAGCACTGTGAATTACTTTGTGTACGACTTGTGGTCTACAAATAAACTTGTTCACTTAATTATGACTAGATTAATTTAATGTTCAATAAATGAGTGATGTTGTTGAATGAAATTGTTTTTATCATGCATACCATTTCTTCGCACATTGTTATTTTGTTGTTGTATGATGAGATTTGAGCTATGGTGGGTGGAATAAGTACAGCTCATGTTTTTCATATTGTACAGTTAAAAAAGAGGTTATTGCGATTATCTGGCTTCAAGGTCATTGTTTCAGTGGGAAAAAGTAGTTTTAACATGCTCAGTTATTGCCATATTTTTTGTAGCAATACCTCAAACTTCAAAATGTGTTATTGTGACAGGCCTATCTACAGCCACATTGCGTCGATATGCGAGTGTCATATGAGTGTGATGTGGTCGGTTGTTGCAGATTGGCAGCCATGTTTGAGTCAGTCAGCACCAGGGCAGTTGTACAGAAGTAGCTCACCATCAGCGAATGCAAAGAGTGAATGAATAACATAATGTAAAGCTCTCTGGATATACTTGAAGGCACTAAAAAGGCATTATTCCAAACTTTTGTGTGTGATCTGGAAGAATCCTCAAATCAAAAGACAATAAATTGGTAGTTTTCCTTTCATAAGTAAAGTGACGGTGTTGCATTTTCCCTGGTTCATGTAAAATACCTTGGAGGGGCCAAACACACAAAGCATTAACTGTCATCCATCAGAGTGCATGCAGATCCAACTCTCTACAGGCTCTTTAGCTGTCAACTCCCCTCCAGTATTTTTAAATGAACAGTGAGTGAAGCTGGTGCTGATTGACACCACAAACTCACACTCTGTCAGCATAATGTGCCCGTCTCTCATTTCTACCTGATGCACTGTTAAGTAAAGACATCAAATGACAGCGCTGTAAATGAAAGAAACAGCAACATTGCATAGACACAGCATATAGCGATGGCAACCGCAGGGAGCGATTCAAGGTTTTCTGTCATGCCGTGTCTCGGTGAGTTGTGGCAGTAATAATTTAGTAGTAGTTACTCTATGGTCAAAGTGGATATTAATAGCAATAGCACGAGTAGAAAGTACAGGCAGCAACGGTGGAGCAGTAGTGACCACAGAATGACGGCATTTTATCAAACTTCTATTTATATATGTTTGTGACTTTTGTTCATTGACAATGGCAATAAAACCTTTCCTGATTCTTTCTGATTCTGATAAATACATTAAAATGAAAATCTATTTTGTATGCTTCTGTAATAAACACTCAATATTTTTTGTAGTAGTATGATAATTACATTCAGATGATATTATGTCAATGCAACAGAAATGTGTTAAAACATGCATTTAAATGTATTAGTTGAGCATTAAATCAGATAGATTATTGTAAACAAAATACTAAATATTCAACTTTTGCATATCTTTAAAACAACATTCACATATTACATATCAAAAGCTGATTGACTGCTGCACAAATGAAATTTTAAATCCATGCAGTGAAGAGGAAGCTACACTTTCTCCAGTGTGAATTCTACCCGGGCCCATTGTGAAATCGGACCACATTGCACACACTATTTGTTTAACACAGGAGCGACACGAGATAATGCATGAGCTGCATTTCATTGTTTGGCAAAGACATGATCTTATTCTCAGACATGATTTAATTCACACGGCTCAGTGAGACTTATCAATACAAATACTCCAATGTAGATCAGAGGGCCGCGCTCCGAGGCACTAAACTGAACCGGTAAACTGCAGCCGGCCGCAGTGTCGTGGGTTTGAGTACCGACTCGGACAGTTTGCTGTATGTCCTCCCCTCTCTCTCATTCCCCATTTCACCCTGTCCTCTCCTGTCTAATAAAGCCTATGGGCAAAAAAATCTGTCATTCTGCAGGGGTAAGTAATATAATGGGTATGAGAAATAAGAAATAACAAAACAACATTACACTCCTGATAAAATATTTTATATATTATTATTGTGGGTTTATTGACTTTAAAAGGTGCACTATGTAACTTTTCTGGTTAGGGTTTCTTCAAATGTTCCTCAGTTTGGGGTCAAACTGTTCTATCTCCATGGAGACAATCAGGTGACGCAACCAAGCAAAGTTACAGAATGCAAAAACAGTATCTGTTTAATGCCATACTATGGAACATTCCAGGCAAAGCAATAATAGCCATGAAGATCATCTGAAAACTGTAAAGTACAAACTTCTTCCCCAGACTTAGACTTTATTGATTTAATGTGAATAAAATCAAATAAAACAAATCAATCTACATCATTGCATATGAAAAAATATTACACATGGATAAAATAAGTTTTCATAAGTCCTTTAAATATTTCAATAGAAATCATTTCTCACACTCCAAAAGTAAACATTGAAAGCCCATCTTCATAACTATGATAAGCCAGAGTAAATACAAAGGTTGAACTGCTGTAAGCGAAGGCTTCATGGAAATGCCTGAATACTTCCAACTTAGACAAGGTCACTCTATTGTGCGTCTGAAAAACAGAGACTTTCCAGCGGCAGAGAGCAGAGCTGAGCGAGGCCTTTCGCTGCGGGGGACATACGTGGGAGACAGGATGACAAATGGCAATTATCATTTTTTAAACCACCTTTGTTCCACTAATTACTGTTAATTTTGAAATTCATAATTTCTAAATGTCAAGACCAACACTGAGGAAGAAGTCATTTTGGAAGGCTAATAATAATAATAACAACCTGGTCCTGAGAAAAAAGAGTCAAAACACAAAACACAAGTAAAAGTCATGTCACTGCAAAACAAGAAATATGATATATTATATACTTTTAAGAGCTTTTAACCAATTGTTTTCCCTTCTCATTTGCCCACTTGAAGCTGTAATTAGAATGATTCAATCTTTATGATGCTATTGCTCCAATTCCAGTTTTCCCCAACCCCCCACCACACGCCCACAGCTCTATACAAGAGATGGACCGATATCTCGGTTGACCGATAAATCTCTGGATTCTAAACAATCAGCATTGACCATGAAAAAATCCCACATTGGCCAATCTCTACTCTGTACTTTGTTCTCCGATTTTTTTTGTTCCTTTACATGATACGCGTATTATTCAGGAGTGTGGCATGGTAATGAAAAATGATATGCTTGCTGCCATGAAATGAAGCTGTCCGTAGGCGAGGAGGTCTGCATGGTCCACCAATGCAGCACTTTGTTTTAAATACTCGTTTTAGATCAACATTGCAATTTAAAATGTCCAAAATATGAAATAAGGATCCACGGGTGTCAGATATTATAATTACAGGATAAAGCAGACAAAAAAGAATGGTGTCAGATATTATAATTACAGGATAAAGCAGACAAAAAAAAAAAAAAACGTCTTTGATTGGTGGTCCTCAAACTTGTACTCAAGTCAAAGTGAAAACTGTCATCTTCTTACAACCCGAAAGTAGAGTGTTGTTTTCGATATATGCAAGACTAGAATATGGTATAAAACACTGATAAAGGGACAATAATGACAGGTAAGTGAGTGCGATCAATCAAAACAGCTGGTTCATTTTTACTTCATTGCACTTCTCTTCTTTCCCATTGGCCCAGAACGCACCGCTGTTGTCTAAAGGCCAGGCAAACGGCAGCTGCAATTAAACACGGTCTGACTGGGTCCTTACCCAGGTGTCTGCTCTGCTTTTAGACAGGGTCGCGGGCTGTGGTCGATCCTGCCTCAGAATACGTCTAATAGAATGCAATGGCAGATGTGCCGCAGGAACAATTCACCTCACCATCTGGTTTTTGGTGCCTGAATGCCAAATCCTTACCCCCTCCACCGCACTCCATAATCAAGGGCAGAATGAAATACAAGTCCCATTACGGATACGCAGCTAATAATGCATTATCAATTAGTCCCCTCGGCCACTGATCGATGCTGAGCAGGTGGTACAAGGCCATCTCGTTCATTTAGGACTATATTGTCCCCTCATCCTCATTCTCTTGTTTCCTTCTGCTCATTAGATCCACACTCCAGGGCCTATCAGGTTTGGGCTAAATTGCAGCCTCACAGCTCCTCAATATTCCATTAACGATCACGTTTAATTACAGTTGTGGGCCTCCGAGCAACCCAACTCTGAAATTATGTGACTGTTGGAAACTATAAAAAGTCTATCAGCTCAGTTTCACAATTTGCTCAGAATTCTACACTATAATATGGAATGGGATTATACTGAGGACATTTTGCCATAGACACTAGAGCGCCCCTTTAAACGTATCTGGCAACCCACAGTGAGAGCCAAGAAAAAAAATACAAGCACATTAACAGATTTTAAATGTTTTTGTAAGTGTGAAAATTCCTGTCGAAATATCAGCCATCACTAAAATAGTACTTGATTTGAACCGGAGAAAGAAGTAAGAAAGGTTTATGAAATATTAGAAATCCCCTATTTTTAAAAACACAAAACGTTTTCATAAACAGACTATAATATGTGCCTCGCACCACTGTGTGAATGTTACTTACACGTGTATATGATTAATAAACTGAACTTAATCAGATGAATCAAACTACATTCAGAAATAATTCAACAATGAACCAATAAAGTCATTAATTCAGTTAATTACATTTCTCAGTTGGTTGTAACAGCTTTGACCCCATGCCATTTATTCACAATCAATTCTCTTATGCACAATCACGTCTTCTAAAGGAAAAGTCACCCATTTGCATTATTGATGAATACATCCTATGTTGTTTATTCTCTAAATAAAATGACATAAAAGGTGATGCATAGAAAGTCGAGCTGGGGTTGTGATAATGCCATAAAGTACTGAGGCATTAAAAGCAAAGGTTAGAGAATATTTGACATAAGCCCCGTAAATCCAGCCTGGGCTCAGAAATTAAATATGTCATCATTATGAGCCAGGAGCTGCTCCATCACACACACATCTTTTCTGAAAACCAGTTGAGTCCAGAGGGAGGGTCAGGGTTAGGCCCCACTATCACTACACTATTAGATCTGTTCAGAAGGTGAGGATCTAATGTCAATGTTGCAAGGCCGTGGATCGAAGCTGCAGGTACGTTTTTACTCTAAACAGTTTCATGCATCTTGGTCTGACTGAAATGACTTTGTTATTTTACTAAGCTTCAAAACAAAGAGAGCTTGAAAGTTGGTAATGGTTAAAGCTGAATAGTTGGGACGAAACAATTCACGTAAATTGAAGTGAGACTTAATGCTTTTCTTTGTTCGTGCCAAACATTTTCCACGCGCGTGCACAAACTTGTCACATCTGTACTGTATAGTATCTGCTCTACTTTCAAGTTGAGGTATAATTTAAAGAAGTGTTAATAGTAGTAATGCCCTACTTACCACATACATCTATTTTTATATCTAATTAGGGATGGCAAGATCATTTGGTCAATCAATAATCGTAAGAACTAAATAATAATAATTGTGAAAAACATGTTTTTTGACTGTGTTTATTTTCATCAGGCTATTTATATGCCAATATCATTACTTTCTCATTCAGAAAGTTGGATAATCCATTCAAGTTGCCAAAGAAAGCAAATTGAGGATTTGACTGTTGTTCGATAGAGCCAGTAATCGGAATAATTCTTCTCACAATAATCGTAGCATTAAAACCGGATACTGTGACATCCCTATTTGTAATATTTCATTAGCTTTACTCAAAAAACAAAACAAAAGACAATTGTAATTTGTGTGCTTTCTCTTTCACTGTAGAGATAAACGGAGGAGTGATTTCACGAACACTTTTGTTGATTCTGAGAACAAAACTGTGCCATCACTGAATAATAAAATTGAACGACTTCAAATTAGCTTTGCTGTACAAACACAAATGAAACCCTCCAGCCTTTGTATCTTGATTTATATATTACATTCCCTAAATAATATATAATAAATAAAATAACAAGTTAGGCCACTCTTGACAGTATTGCCTGTTGACACCATATGCACATAAATGATATACATCTACGAACACATTACATATTCATGCCATTTCGCTGTAAATTACCAAACGCTCCGCTGAAGGATTGTGCTGCATTGCCTGGTTCTCCCCTTCACTCCTTGTTTTCATTGTTGACAGCGATTTCAATCAACACAGAAAATACGTATCATCTCCGGCAGTCTTTATAAGGCTCTTGCTGGTGGTTTATTGAAAGAGGAATTTGAAATGCTTGTATTTTCCACCTGAGAGGGTCCGCGGCAGGGGCGACAATGAACCGTACGGATCAAAATCACTTCCATCAACGCTGCCAGATGAAATGCAAACACAATCAAATCAGCCCGGTCTGTATGACAATGCTCCCGCTCAAACGCCAATCTTGCTTCCCCTCATCACGGAAAAAAAAAAATCATAGAGTGAGAGAATCGCCTAATCTATGCACACACACTGTCACTATTGATCTGTGGTAAGGGGATATGTCTTTATTAAGGGCTTGCAGACGTCGCCTTCCTCCAGCGTGTATAAAGGATGACCTGGGAGAGTGCTATAGGGTGGTATGGGGATTGGGAGGCAGTCGGGGCCATAACAATTGAGATAAGTTACCGAGGACAGGTAATGGGAACCGATAGACTCTGGAGCATGGATCGATGGCGGACATTGATACAGAGAGAGGAAGGACAAATCGTGACATCCCGACCCTTTTTCATGTTCAATGTAGCCTCTGAAGAGAGTGACTTCCAAACAGAATCCCCTGGCAATTCCCCAAGAAGAACGTAATGCATGTCATCTTAAACCACAAAGTCAAATGTGTACAAATCTGTAGTAAAATGAATTTGTCGATATTCAGAGTTAATCTCAGACTGGAATCAGCCTTAGACTATCTCTGAAAACATAGAAAACTGTACGAGAAATAACGTTAAAGGTGTATTGGTGAGATTTCCCAGATATTGGTACTGGACAGGTATCAGAAGATTTGCTGACAGTCAGTTTGTTTTTTTAGCTGCGTGCCTGTCTGTGTGCCCTTTTGACTAGTGAGTTACAACAGAAATAGACGAACAATTAGGCTAAAAACGTGTCTGTATTTTACACTGAATACCAAATGATTTTACATATCCAATAAAAAAAATTAAAATGTTTTGTTAGTTTTATAAAACCAAAAAGGTAATAACATCAATCTGTGGGCCTTGTACATTTAAAAGTCTCTATTTCAATATTGGTAGATATCGATTATCAGCCACAGCAGCAAGTTGAATATCTGATATCCGTGCCAGCTGGAAACATCCATGTCGGACCATCATTAGTAATCACAGTCAATTGTATATGTCAGACCGGCCATACATTTTCAAGATACACAATATGATCTGTAAGTATGTAATCCAGTTTAGTCAAGGACCAAACAATGACAAATTAATATCTACATTTTAATGCAACCAGTGGGTTTTGACAAACTTTGTAAATGAACTTTATACATTCTGCATACAAATCTTCTGTAAGGGTCATCATAAAAATCTATACCCAGACACTAATCAATACTAAAACTAATGAAAGGAGACACAAATTCAAACAGGTACTGAATAAAATAAATAAATACAAATCACATAAAGTCACCTTTCCTGAACAATTTTAGAATCGTCTAGACCTAAATTAGATCTTGTAATAAAATACATGGAAACATAAGAAACTGCTCCTATTTTGTGTTTCATTCCATTTGTTAAAAAAGAATAAATAAATAAAATTGTATTTTTAATCACCGTTGAATCAAAGTTCTTTTTTTGTTGCATCAAAATCAAATTTGAAATTTTGTTTCGTGATTTTGACGATCCTAGTTAAAAGGACAGTTTGATTATTAATGTGACTGTTGAAAGTTCCTCTCTTCACTTTGACACTAACTTATGTCATTCAGGTGAGCAGTGCAGGCATCAAGCTCTTGTCCTCCAGCACTGGCTCATTTCTCCTTTACACACCTGTCTGCTGGAGGTCAGAGGTCGTGTCCGCAGCAGCCCCTTATCCGCATGTCATGTTTTTACCGAGCCAGTCTTGAATACCGAGCAGTCTGACTGAAACATGTCCGGGATGGCTTATTAATTCAAAGCCTTTCACTTATTTTATTTTAGATGCGCCGGAGTCAGCTGGGATGGGCTGGAAATGAACAGGCCGAATATTGCCTTTGCTCTGCTGGGTCAAAACACTCTGGTCTCATATTATTGTGCCATCTTTGATTCTTAAATGATAAAACAAGACCAGAAAGCCAGTCATTTTGCCCAAATAACGGAAATTGATTAGTATTAGTAGTTTCTCCTTTTAACCTCAGCGCAGAATCACAAGCAAGTGGCTCACAGATCCTGCCTTACTACAAAAAAATTTATATGTAAAGCAGTTATTAACACATTCAAAAATAGCACAGTTAAATGCAAATAACACCTGTTTCAAAAATACAGCACCAACATACACAATCAAGCTAACACATTAATAATGAACCAGCTTTCTACCTTTCCATTCTGGGATGGAAAGCAATCTCCAGAGGTTAAACAACATTAAAAGCGAATTACAGTGAAACCATGGTTACAACCCTCACAACTTGGGCCGTTATCAACATGTTTCCATGGTGTTTGAAGTGTGAAAACACAACGCCTGCATTCTAAAGGCTGGTACAGTTTATACATTAGCTCTAGTGTGTTTTCAATGGGGCGGACTTAGCGTCAGAACTGTTTGAGCGTCTGACAACGAATCGACCACAAGTGAGCAACAAAGAGCCTAGTTAGAAAACATAACCACATGTAGAGCTTAGTTGAGATTTTTGGACGTAGTGATTGGTGACAAACTTTGCATGAATGCTAACGACCACGTAATAAATGTGTTAAATCTAATGTTATTTTGACAAATTTCACCAAAACCATAGCAGACCACAACAGTTTGAGAAGTGCCACAAATATTACTTTCTTTTTTTTAATAATAGGAGAACATTAAACAATAAAGCTGGATGTTATATATTGACCTAAATACACATTAACAACAATAATGTATATATTTAGCGGTGTATGTGTGTGTGTGTGTGTGTATATATGTATATAAAAATTCCCTTCTCACCCTCCGCGGGTGGTATCATCCTTTTTTTTTTTCTAACCTCGGTCCTCCTGGGTTGCTTGAGGGTTCTGCGCAGTATCTTTGCTGTTCCTAGTACAGCACTTTTTCGGACTGAGATGTCTGATGTTTTTCCAGGGATCTGTTGTAGCCACTCTCCCAGTTTGGGGGTCACTGCCCGAGTGCTCGATGACCACAGGCACACTCTCGCTTCACCTTCCACGCCTTTCTCCAGCTCCTCTCTGAGCCGTTGGAATTTTTAAGTTTCTCATGTTTCCTTTTTCCTGATGTTGCCATCACTTGGTATCGCACGTCACCACAACGGCTTTCCTCTGCTATTATATCCACCAACAAATGTCTGGTTGGTTTGCCATTACATTGTGTCAGTCTGTATCTGGAAGTCCACAGGATCTTGGCTCGGTCATTCTTACACCTTTGGGGGCGTTTCCCATTTGACCCTTGGGGTTTCCAGTCCGTACTCTGCACAGATGTTCCTGTACACTATGCAGCCCTTTGGTTATGACGCTCCATGTATGCTTTCCCTGCAGCATCTTACACCCTGCAGTTTGTGCTGGTTGTCTCGGGGGCCTTTGCACAACCTACACCTTGGGTTTGTCTGGTGTGGTAGATCTGGGCTCTGTTGCTCTGGTGCTCAGGACCTGTTCCTGTGCAGCCATGATGAGTGCCTCTGTGCTGTCCTTCAGACCGGCCCACTCTAGCCATTGTAGGATTTCTTGATATCAGCCACTTCTGTTTATGTTCCGGTGTACATCCATGTAGGGGCTTGTCCTCCCATGATGGTCCCTCCTCTGCACCTCATCCTCTGTTCCCCATTGCCTGAGACATTCACTGAGCACGTCATCTGTTGGGGCCTTGTCCTTGATGTACTTGTGGATCTTGGATGTTCATCCTGGATAGTCCTCACGCTCACTAGCCACGGCCTCCTTCCTTACGGCTAGTGTACAGTCTCAGGGGTGGATTTTGGGTGACCTTCCATGCGTGGTGAGCAGCTTTCATGTCTTAATTTTTATCTCTTCCTTTGGCCACCTTATTATTCCGGCAGAGGTATCTGATCACTGGCAGGGATAAGCTGTTTATTGCCCGGACTTGTTCTTGCCATTGAGCTGGTTCTTTAGGACTTGCCTTACTTGTTGTAGGTATTTGCTGTTGCCTTTTCCTTGTTACCTCTTCAAGGTTGCCATTTTCCTGTGGTATTCCAAGTACTTGTAGCCATCCTCAATGTCTGCTATTGTTCTCTGGAGTGAGACCCGACCGTGTGGACTACCCTCTCTTTGTCACATCTGACTGACTTTCAAACCGAATGACATCCCAATGTCAGCGCTGTAGATCCTGGTCGTGGGATCAGAGAGTCGATGTCTCGCTCGCTCTTAGCGTACAGTTTGATGTCACCATGTAGCGGAGGTGACTGATCGTGGCCCATTCTGAGTCGGTATCCATAGCCAGTCTTGTTGATTATCCGGCAGAGAGGGCTCAGACCTATGCAGAACAGCAGTGGGGACAGGGCGTCTCCTTGGTATATGCCACATTTGATGGACACTTGTGCAAGACACTTTTACAAAATAAACCGGCTGAATGCAAAACCTGTTTATTGCAGATAATATGTTCATTGTGTACGTGCATTTCATCTGTTGAAGGACAAACTTTTCAGAAGTCATTCAGAGCACAGTTTTGGGACGAGGTCAGTGGGAGTCAGGAGGGATAGTTCTCAAAGTTATTTTTACAGAAACTTCTATTTCGAGAAGGTGATATTTCACTGTGGCACTGGGTATAAATTGTCAATCAATTCCTGTCAAGTCGGATAAGTCTCCAACTCCCATTTCTCCAGCTGGAGGTGCGATGTTGATATCAGTGTGGTGACAGAAGTCTCGGTTGCTTGGCAACAGGTCTGAGTCCGAGTCTAGTGTGGCACGGACACGTCTCACACAACAAGTCAGATTTAGCACAAGTGGCTCACGTGTTTGTGTCCGGGTGGGATTAGAAGCGGCATCAGAGCAGTCCTGAGGGCAGAGCTGACATTAAACAGACAAGTGTTTGAGGGATCGATGGGAAGAGCTGAGACTCTGGTCAGAGACTGGCCCCTCTGAACAAAGTACACACGACATATCTGTCATCTGCATGTGGACCAGCCGGGCTGGGACCAGGCCTACTAACTTCACAAGACCCTCTTAAGAAGGTGGGCTAAAAATATGTAAGAAATATTCTGTGGATCAACCATGTGTGCGCTTCTCAAGTATTGAGTAGGAATTGGAAAGCATGCTTTAGCACAAGGTCTCCCTGAAAGATATGAATTTCAAAATTGATATAATTCATCCTCTCAGGTCACAGCTTTCTTATGTGTAACATATTTGCAACCTCAATACAGCAATTGCACTCCATGAAGGAACAAACGGCAAACACACAATCATTTTCAAATAAAGCAGTGGAACAAAACAGACGTTTACAGTCACACAGATATACGTTTATGGGAGACAAAAAGATCTTAAGTGATTCTCTCTTTTTTTTATTAAATACATAAAATCTACAGAGAATACACATGCTAAAAATGAATAAATACTGTGATCACAACAAAAAACAAATCAATTCAATATACACTTAATTTATTTTTAAAAGTTTGCCTTTTAGTCAGTTGTAAAATATAAACGATCAGAGCAAATGAGCAACAGACTTTGTAAACGTGTGTGTGTGCGCGCGTGCGTGCAAGTGCGTGTGGTGTGTCCGCTCATGTCTCAATTCTAATCAGATGTCAATTCAGCAAAGGGGAGGTTTGAATTTTCAGATCAGCAGAGGAATCGCAGCACATCAGTGTCATATGCATTTATGACAGAAATGGCAGAGGCGGGAGATTGCAGACAACAAGAGAGGAAAACAAACAGGTCTCCAAGGTGATGGCGACGATTTCTGCGACTGAAACCAATGTGCTTATTATGAGACTGGCAGCCTAAACAGGCTGGAGGATGAGCCAAGAGCCTGATGGAGCACGGTAATCACTGGCAAATTATAAAGCCCCAGTTTCTGTGCGGAAAGACTTTACATAATGCATCTATGGAAGTCGCACGTGTCACACATCTGCAGCAAACAAAGTCCTAAACAGCTGACATTAGACAAGGTGGTCCAAAAGTAACATGTAGAGAATCGGATACTATACTTTCTATTGAGCTAAACTACACCATATAAAAATAGCGTTAAAGCAAAACCCTTTTATTATATCATGAATAAGTGAACTGGTTTGAGATGTTCAACAATGCATTCAATTACTAATAACGTCTGGAGTCAAATTGTGAAATAACTTGAGCCTAGATTTGATACAATGTTCCAACAGGATGAAATTCAGGAAAAATATTAATACATTATGAAAACAATCAAAAGTAAACTGGACACGGAAAATGTTAAGGATAGGAGGTGGGATTAAAACAAATGATATGTCACCTCCGACTCTTGTGTCACCTACCATCTTCGGTAACATACATAACATGGTTATGAAGAGGAGCAGGTACACACGAGGGGAAGGTTCGGCGGCTCAGGCCAAAGATAAGATTAAATGCATGCTCCAGTGAAGGTTAATGTCAAGATGTGGTTTGCTTTAAATACTGCTGAATACTCAGTCCAGGGAGCTCCTCTAGACCAGGGGATCCCAAACTTTTCAGGCCGGGACTCCCAAAATAAACATACAACTGACTTGGGACCCCCACAGTAAAATAGATGTTTGTAATAATTTCAAGTTGTAGATCTTTTATTTGTATCTATTTTAGTAGATTATTGTGTTATCCGACACTATTTCACCAAAACATACAGTTTTTAAAAAATAGATCTAATACAGCGCATCATTTTAAAATTACATTATGAAATCCTCTTGCGAAACCCCAGCTTATGCTATGCACCCCCCGGAGGGTCCATACCCCGACTTTGAAACCCACTGCTGTAGACTACGTGCACATCCGCGTAAAGAGACATGACTTTGGACCAGAAAAGCGATTTTGTTTTAATTTCACTTTACATTATAATATCATACTTCTTCTCACTCCTTTGTGAACATATGAGCTTAAAGCTCTGTAGCCTGTACGTGATCTTTTATTTTGACTTCTGCTCTTGTTATTTAATGTCTTACTGTGCCAAATAATGTTTTTTAAATCTGGGCGCCACAATCTTTCTCAATCACATATCTTCATTTATGACCACACATACATATTGCGGAATTTGTTTTGAGCACAGCCTTTTCAAAAGCTCAGCGCATCACTGTCACAAACACAGTTCACAGCTTGGTTCAGTGTGCAAGGTATAAATAATACTAGCCACAAACACTAGTCAGTTAAAACCTCTTCTTTAAAGATTAAATTTTCTGTGTGACTCTTCTAGGCCACTCCATCTCAAAAATCAATGTGGAGCTCTTGGATAGTTTATGAATGTAATGAAACAGTGAATACTGTTTTTATGTGTCATACCTGTGTTGGGATCAACCGATCGCTCAATGAGATGATCATCTTGGTGCACCCACTCTCCATTGCACTTGAAGTAGATTTGTGTGGCTGGAGTGGAGCGGCACGTCAGCGTCACCGGCTTGTTCTTCACTATGAACTCGTCCTCGGGCTCCACCAGGAAGTGAGGAAACAGGTCTGTGAAGGAGGCGGGCAGTGTGGATGTAGCAGCGTGCTCCGAACCTTAGGGGGAAAAACAGAAAAAGTACTTCAGAAAAATGCGTTTACACATTGTCCACTGAGAGTTTGTCTCGCGATGCAAGCTTGAGCAGTGAGTGAAAATGCAGTGCTATATAAAATGAATGGATTTTACACATTGAAGTAGCCCAATAGTAAAAGACATTTGGGTAGTGTGTATAATGTAAAATACATGATTTGCAAATGTTAATAAGAAACCATAATCTCAAAACCAGGCCCTAACTTTAACCATAAACCTACAAACCAAACAAATGTGGACTATAAACCTGTGGGAACATAGAGCTGACCCCTAATCAAGAAGAGTTTTGAGACTGGGATTCAGTGATGATCATATTAGCACAATAACATTCAGATAATGTTTCTATGAGTGGGGTGGACATAAATCTCACAAAACACTACACTACAATACATCGGGTCAACAAGAGATGAGATCACATTAGGACAAAACAAATACATTTAGTTCATTTTGTTTGCACTTCTTGTATCGTGTTTCAGTGAAGGTATTGGTTCGTAACATATTATAATTATGATGATGACATTAGACGACTCCTCAGCTGTCTAATGTCACTTAACCTATATAGGTTGCAAATTGGTGGAAAATGAAAACAGAAAATTAGTCTCCAGCGGGACAATTATCTTGGGGGATTTTAATCATGATAACTTGCCCCATCCTTAATTGTCTAATACAAACACTTTGAGATGTGCTGCTGCCCTGAATTAAACATAAAGTTTGGATTATTTTGTCGTTTAATTTCACACAATTGCTTCTACTTCTGTTTAAATAGTGAATATGCGTTGGAAACACTTTTGTCTTTGTAAGATGAGATCAGACAGTATAAAGAGCTGTACGAGAGAAAGCTGGGGGTGACAGAACTCAGCGTAGTGTGCTCTCGGCCAGGTCAGAATGGCAGCCAAGAATACGTCTTCTGCGGTGCTTTTAATCACAGCCCTTTACCATCAACGCTGAAAGTCCGACCGCCATAAATTCTGCATTGGCGTGCTATATGGCTCTTCTAACCCGGACTTGAGCCACATTAAAGGAGACAGCGACAGAGGAGCTGAGGTTACACAGAACTGACAGTACAGTATGGGCCTTTATTCAGTGAAATGTTGGGAGGATGAATAAGGCAGCTATCTGATGTGTGAGGCACTGGCGGCAGAACTGTTCTTCAGGCAATGTCACTATTTACAGTCAAATCCAGTACATAGTGAAAAATACAGATAACAGAGCTAAAGCACTTAACACATTTAGCACAATGCTGAATTCTTAAGACTGAACCAGATAAATGGGACTTCTATTACCGCTGACAAAGACTTTTTTTTTTTTAAAGGAATGTGTGACAGTATTATTTTTGCCCAGGTTATGGTTGTCAAAAATGTATTTAAAAGATACAAATCTATACTAAAAATAGTATCAAATCTAAGTACAATATATTGAAAAAAAAGACATGTATAGTAAATAGTACCTTTCCTATGGATCTAAAGCAAAACTAGTTTAAGAAAACTACCAATGGGGTATCCAAATTGGTATTGAGCGTCAAGCAAGGTATCAAAATAGAGTAGGAAATAGAAGTATAGGAGTAGTAGAGGAGTAGAAGATTACACAAAGTAAACACGCCTCGACACTGTACTGCGTTGGAATAAGAGGTGAAAGATCGAATTTATTAGACTAGAGGAAATCACCTTTTATACCACCACCACACTCAGGGAGGAGGGTAAACCCAAAATAAACCCTCTAAAAAAGTGTAATATTAATACACTGCCCTAAATCCAATGTGGCCGTCGGAGGGGGCATTAGCAGTCTTTTCCATTACTCCACATCTCTTCTGACGAAACAGTTGCTCTGACCTCTCTCTCCTCTGCTCTGTCCACTCGCTCTCGCCCTCGTGCCCGGTCAGGGATAAAATTACCTTGCGTCATAAACACCAATAGTGGATAAAGACATTATCTGCAGCGGTGCCTCCCCCGCTACACATAATACAAACACATCTCTTCTCCTCCTCTTCCTCTGTGCAGTGCCGACTTGCTAATTTATCAGAATGAGATACAGCTCGGGCGTGCCACTGCTGCTGCCGCTCAACCCCATTAATGTTCGTGTACATGTTTAACTCTTAATGAAAACTAAATGTTCTGTGTCAATGAAAGGCATACATCACCCGCCGACACTTTGGCTTTTCCGCCCATTTTCCACACGTTTTCTCATACGCAGACATGGAACTGTCATTAATATGGCAGCTTGCTATTCACAGCAACATGTGATTTAGTGATTTAGTGCGTTCAACAGCACAGTTTCTCACGCCTGCAACCGCAACAATAATGAGTTACGAACACTCTTTGGATAAATTGCACACATCGAAGTAAATCTATTGCTGCTTTAAGGTGCAATAATAGCATTTTTTGCCACTACACATAATACTGTATACTAATTACAAAATTGATTTCTTGAGCATTTTCTTATTACTTTAGCTGAAATAGATGGTTATTTGCAAATATTGTTTTTAGATTTTGATTGATGTTTTACACAATCAACTGTAGTGCTTTGATAACAACTTTTCAATTCTACTTGATGTAAATTTGTTTGATACAGCATCATTTATCACAACTACTATACCAAGTTCTGCTGGTGTTGAAAAGTAGATGCTCGTAGCTCCTCTGATATAGACTAAATTGTGTTGAATAAACGGCGCGAACACAAACAGGGCGCACCTGCAGGTCAGGTCGTTGGGAGTGCAGTGGTCTAATGACAGAGTTCTACGAATAGAGCGGTTTTGAGTTGGCTAGCACGTCATTAGCCCCGCCACGCTGACCCTCTGTACACTCTGAGATACACAGACAGAGTACACGAGTACACAGGAGTACACAGAGGGGTCACCTCACGCCTGCAGGTTAATCATCTCCGAGAGGGGACACAGAAGGAGCCATTGGAGATGCACTAATGTGGTGTCAAGTAATGGACATGTGGAGTAAAAGTAAATTAAAGGCAGCACTAAGTAAGTTTTATGGTGGAGGGTCCAAAACCTTTTAGTCTCCATGGAGCTGATGTTGTTGTTGGAATATTCCACAATATTGCATAAAACGTGACAATCTCCAGGATACAAACAAGTGACTCCAACTATGTATTTATTGTGTGAAACTGATTTTTGTACTTGTGTGGATTGAATAAGTACGACTCATTATGGCCTCTAACCAATGTAAGTTTATTTTGTCTTTACAATATGGTTCTTAGAAAAGAGTTTACCTGGATAATCCTGCTTTAGGGTTATTACGTAGGTAGCATTATGTTTTTGCAATATTATTATTTATCGTGCTATCGCACTTCGAAATTTGTTATTGTGAGAGGCCTATCTGAAATAGAATAAATGAAAAATAAGTTTATGCCATACATAGAGATGTCACGATATCAAATTTTAGTGTTACGATTATTACATCACGATTAAACACAGAATTGTATGTCTAATTACTCTAGTTACGTTGCTCTTTCAGATTCATGGGCTCTTGACTTTTTCTTTACCTTTGTGTATATTATCCCTATATTGCAATTCAACTGAAATAAAAACTTCTGAGTAATTCTTCCTCTAAACTCCCACACCCGTCAATTGGCGGCTCTATTAATAACATTGTCATTTTTTCCCCGCGGATGACAGTGCTGGCGCGAGCGTTGTGTCACCTTAGTGTGCTCTCACAGCTAAGCTAAAAGGTAAAATGCATTTGAAGCGATTATCCGTACAAGAGGCACTGGCAATACTACACTACATTGATGAGGTTTGTTCGGGAGGTGAAGGCGAGTAAGACTCGAGGACTCGTGGGTTTTGGGCAGCTCAGCCGAATCAGACAGCGAGTCGGAGGACGAAGAACAAGCCCCCACAAAGGAAGCCGGAAAAATCTCCCTGGCAGTAGATCTATTGTAAATGTTCAAGGTGTTTATGACAAACTTTATTATATAATTATGGCATTTTAGGCTGTCGCGATCAAGTGCCTGTTGCTTCAGCGGCCCCGGTAACATCACGGTATATTCTTGGCAAAGGCGACAATATTCAAGGTCTTTACGAATCCTGTGTTATAATAGTATTTGGCTGGCTTTTTTTTGGAAGATGGGTCCAGATGAATGAATGAATATGCGTATAATCTGTAACAGCGGCCTCCTCCTCTTCCTCCTTCCTCCACTGAGGCTGGTCAACTTCGGCACTCTGAATAATGATAATATTAATTAAAGAGGCTAATAGACCAATTTTTAGCGTGTTAGAAGAATCATTCTTTTGATTATGTTGTCGCCAGAGCGCAACCCTCAAATTGACGGCTTGGGAGTTCTAGTAGTTCTAAAATCCTGGTGGTCTTGGTGTTAACGATTATTCACGATTGTTGAGACCGTGACCAAACGGTGAAGTCTTAAAATTTCTTTCATTCCTGTGGTTTAACATGTTACTGTTCCTCAATTTTGTGAATAGTTAGTTATAGTTATAGGTTAAATTTGACAAAAAAGACAGATAAAAAAAATCTTTACATTTAGGTTCTATATTTTGGGCTATAGCTTGAACTAAAACTAATTAATTTCACTTCTAAAATTGTCACAATTATTATATTTTGGTTCTTACGATTACATTGTGACCTGAATAATCACGATTATCGGTTAACCTAATAACCTTGACATCCCTAGCCATACAGTGGAACATTCCAGGCAAAGGTTAAAGTACACTTTATTGTCACCTTAGGGAAATCTGTCCACTGCATCTGACCCATCCTTCAATGCAGCTGGAGCAATAACATTTTAATGAGACAAACTGGAGATGAAACTTCCACCATTAAAAGTACAATAAAATTATAAATAAGCAAATAAGTGGACATTTTAGTTCATGTCAAAAGTCCTAATTTGATTTAAATAACAAATAATCCCAATATTGACTGAAACTTTTCCCGCATATGCTCCTCATTGTTTACGCCCATGCTTCTTCATCATTTACACCAGTCACATTCAATGACTTCTGAAGAGCTTTCCAATCTGTTTGTGTGTACTCACCGTCACACGAGGTGAGGTTAGTCTCCCGTTTTAGCGCCGCCTCTGTAGGTTAATGAGGTTAAACACGTAATTTCTTCAGAGAAGTAAATTGAGAGTTTACGGCAGGGCATTCTAGTCACGCACAGCTTTATATCACACCCATAATGGAGGTCTGATGTCTTGTAAATTGGCTTAGATTATTGTCACAATGGTGTGCTTCAAAGTCAATGTGAACACGCGCGCAGCATCGGGCCCTAACAAGCTCCTTGTGGGTCACTGCACAAATCAAATAGACAGAACACCACACTATGGCTCTGCGCGGGTAGTGTTGGATGTGATTGGCTGCAATTAATTGTGAAATGTATAGGAGCCCATTGCCAGATCATTGTGTACACATGAGCGGCGAGTGAATGTGTCCCCTGTTGATCGTAGGCCATTGAGGATGCTAATTGAAAGTGTTTCGTAGCACTGCAAGACACTCAAAAGCACACACATTTGCTTATATTGTCTCTGATCTTGTTAAATCACCTTTTTTCCCCACAGTTGATGACCCCTTGAAATTCATCCACAACATAAAGTGTGATTCTGCTGGATGTAACATACAGTCGAAGATAGCTTTAAGTGAAAATCATCGTGCACTGTGTTTGTAGTCGGATTCACACATTAGACAAGAGGCAGGTGAAGATACCAACTGAAAGTGCAAAAGTGCCGTTGTGTGTTGTGTTTAGGGATGTCAAGATTATTCGCTTAAACTATAACCGTGTTGATTCAGGTCACAGTGTAATTGGAAGAGTTAAAGCATCTTGTGTACATAGTCCATTTTCTATTTTATGCAATAGTACATCTTAACTGTTTCCTAATGCATGCCCTTTCGATTGAATACATGTTGTTTTTATTATTGCTCAGTGTTTTATATTGCACCTTAATGCCAAGACAAGTTCCTATGTTTGTGAACTCTGTTCATCGACAATGGCAATAAAGGCTTTTCTGATAATAATTGTGACTTTTTTAAAAGCAAAATGAACTTTTATCTTTTTTTTTTTAATCATTGCATTTTTGTTGTTGTTTTAGAATTTATAAAACAGAACAGAAAACACACACACACAAAAAGAAACTATGGTATATACGGTTTAAATTTCCTAATTAGTTCAAAGTCTTTTAAATTTTGCCATTTCCAAATGTGATCGCTTCCATCCATTTGAAATAGTGACATTTTATTGTGTATTTTACTGATCTAATGTTAAAAAAGAGTTGTAATTGTAATGTAATGTAATGTCTGGTGCAGATCGTCGATAATCGTGATTATTCTATTGTGTCGACATCTTTCGTTGCTATATAAATGTGACCATTTACAATTTTATAATAAACAAAAAATAAGTAACTTCTATTCAATCTGTGCTCTAAAAAGTACAACTAAATGTATGGTGCTTTTATCTGTCTGTTTGTATCACGAACTTTACTTTTGTTTTGAGAAAGTTTGATCATAAAGCTGGTCAGATATTACTGAAACAGTAACTTATTACAGTGAAAGAAAAATGACTTCACTTTTGTTATGTGTCAATACGCATTTCCCCCCCTCTCTTTTGGAAACCCCAATGAGAAAAAAAATTATACATAATTGTTGTGAATAATTGTTGTATTGTGATTTTTCTTCACACAATAATCTTAACACTAAAATTCAATATTGTGAGGTCCCTAATAGTGAGATCTGCTTCTGTCTTTGATTTATAGCAATGACCTTTCTGCAGTTGACGTTGTCTCAGGTGACCTCACGCACCCGCACCCGCACCCGCACAACAGGGGTGTAACAAGGGCCCAGCTGCTGTCAGTGTGCTGACCCATGAGTCCACAGACCTCTTTGGGTCGGGTTTTCATCCGTCCTGATGACCATGTCACACCAGAGCTACGGCCCACCACTCCCACAGAAGCACCACATGCTCAGAACAAGACCGTTACATTTTTGGGTAAATAGTGTTTTTCTTGCACAGTGTTTTCCAGTAATCCGTGTAACCAAATATGTGCTTGCCTTTTTAAAAATCTGCCGGGATTTAAGACACTTTGAAGACAGCTTTTATTACCAACCATCTTCAATATTTTATAATGATTTTTGCTTTGATGCCTCTAACTGTATCACTTCACAGTGCTTCAACACAAAATATGTTGGAAAAATCGAAATATATAAACAAACAAAACAAAACTCTTACAATGCATTTCGAGCTTTTAATTCTGGTTCAGGATTAGAGGTGCAGATGATATGTCAATCCAACAGAAATGGCTTTAAACGTATTAGTTATTATTATTATTATTATTATTATTATTATTATTATTATTTATTTTATTTAGTCAGGACAGTGCATGTTAATGAACATGGAGACTACTTTTTTTTGTACCTTTCATTTTTTCCTCAATCAAATATATCTTCACATTTTGCATATCTTCAAAACAACATTTAGAATATGTAAAATGTTATATTTCTAATCGGGAGTAAATTCTCTTTCTACTGAGCCACAAAAGCTCCAGGCATTTTGAAGGGAGGGTAACTATCCTTGGTTCATCTCTTAAAACATTACAGAAACCCTTCAAAATAGTTCATCAGTCTAACATTTTCCACCAAAATGAGCTTTGTTGCCCCTAATCTTGTGACACTACACTGCTTAAAAAAAAAACCAACAACACATAAATAAATCATTACAATGAAAAACATTTTCTGACAGTCCCTCTGCACTCTCTGCCACACACTGTTAACTTATCACATTCAATTCAAATGTTCTGATCTGGTTTGAGGGCAAAACACTGGAGTGCACCGTGGTGTGAGGATGTCAGTGGGGAGAAAGCTTTAGCCAGAGAGAAAATAAGTGCCTCTGTGTTCCTTCCTCATGAAGCCAACACATCAAGTGCCCTTTGGAGCCAATTAATTTTTTTTTAACAACGCCATGTCCCCAAAGCAAAGCATCATTGAGCAATCACTGGGCATAATTTACATCACAGTGATGAACAGCAGCCATAACAAGAGCTTTATGACACCATCAGCGCCTTACAATGCCCTCAGAAATTAATTCAATCTAAACCACTATCCGGAATATTAAGCCATTTCATGTTTAGCTGCCATTTATGACAAAGACTGTATTTGCCATCGCTTCAGGATCATGCAATGTTTATTCTTTAAGCTATGCCCAATAATTGGTTAATTAGATAAATGTTTGAATATATACTTGGTACAAAACTATTTTTATAATTTTCTCAACAGTAGAAATTAGGAGTATAAGCAATGTTGACAAAAACATCTCGATATTATTCAGCATTCTGCTAAAATTTGCCTGTAAATATCTTAGTTGAGGTTCAAGTGCAGAAATATCACAATATCTTGTTTGGGAGATTATACTACATGTTTCTCTCACTTTTCTGTTTTAATTAAGACGGTATAGCTCCAAAACAAAACCAATTCAATATATCTTCAATCTCTAGTAGCAATAATGGTAAATGGTAAATTGTCACATTTATATAGCGCTTTTCAAACGTCAAGGCACTCAAAGCGTTTTACATCAAGGGGCCAGTCACCCATTCACACAATCACATATCAGATGTACGCAGGCACTGGAATTTTTACATTCAATCCAGTGTGTTTCCAACGTTTTACTTAAAGGTGCACTATGTAACTTTTCTGGTGGAGAGCACGCCATCTGCTTGTCATGGAGATGTGTTTGCGCTGCCTGGAACGTTCAACAATATGGCATTAAACTAAACCCATGCCACCCCGCCAAGTTAAAGGTCAGAGCTGTGCAGAGGCGAGCTCACTTGTGGCAAGAATACATGTTTTTCAATGGTTTTTTTTTGTTTTTTTATCAATAAAGAACACCTGTAATTGAAATAATGCAAGATGAATACTTTGGAATATTGCAGGCAAAGCAATAAAATCTCCATGGACCGCCACCAGAAAAGTCACATTGTCCACCAAGTATACCTTTTACTTTCACTTTACCGTAAGAAAGCATTAGTTCATGTGCCAACTTTGAGGATAGGAAAAATTAGATAAATGTAGTGTCACCATCTTTCTGGAAACAATGAAGTAACATCAATAAACCTGTGTCACAATTAAGAAAATGGTGACAGGAGAGCTGGTGCAGGTGGGAAATAAAGTGTGGCATTCACCATCGTACACATTGCGTAGCCAGGCAGACTGATGTATGTTTGCCTCCACATGACAAATATTTACTGCAGCACATGCCAGGGATTTCAGAATACATTTTTCCATGAGACAGCCTTCCACCACACACACTCCTCCGTCAATACACATTTGCGTTCAGTAAACAGTACAACACAAAGACCAAGGAAGCAGAGAGGCAAACAGAGCTATATTGTGTTCTTTCATTACGGGAAGAATGGATTAAGCTGCTCTTCAAAACTATAAATCATGTGCCACAGGATGGTGCAATTTATTAACCATGTGGGTGATCATAAAGTGTTGTTAGGCGGAGATATTGGCGAAACGCTCAACATTTTATCAACGAGTTAAGTTTGGACAGGTGGGGATTACGACTTGACTTTGAATCAGAACATTTCCAAGGTCAAGATTTAGAGGAAAGAACACTGTTTATTGGAAAATTAAGATTCTGATTTCAAAATACACCACTGTACCAGAGTTATGTGTAGCTGTGGGCTTTTATAAAAAAAAACATTGTGGCTAATCATTGCCAGCGGGAAAAAAAGTAACATTTTATAAACATAATACAGCAAAAAAACTAGTTTGCTTAATGTTGATGTTTGAACTCAAAAAGAAACGTCACCATGAACATGCTAAAAAATAACCCCTCAAACCATATGAAAAGTACTTTCTGCTTCAGTCCAGTTGAAAATGTAGTGTAGAGAGTACAGATACTTGCTCTCAAATGTAGTGAAGTAAAAGTAAACAGTATCCACTGTAGAAATGACTTAAGTAAATGTTTTAGCTAGCCTGTTGGACTTAATACTTTGTTCCACCACAGACTATTAAGATGTTGGTACATATTTGTCGATACTAAAAGCTGCTCACACCATTTCCTGTTGGGACATTTTGTTGATAAATATACACCAGGAGTGACACTGTCCACTTGGAGAATCGACATCAAAAGCTTTAATCATAAATCATCCAAGGAGTCACGACACTTGATTAAACACAGTATTTTGAGCTATGCCGCTGAACAGTTTGTCAACAGAACAGAGGGGGGAGAACCTTTGGCTGTGTGCTGGGTAAATATGGCACGCTGTAACACTATTAATCACACCTCCGGATCAGGAGCGCACACATCTGCCTATTCCAGTTTGTTTGGGGTATTATTTATTTAATTCATCTATTTGGAGGAACGCCTCAGCAGAAGGCGGTCTATGCTGAGAAGATTTACCTTTGCCACTGGCTCTAACGTTCAGAGACAACATGCTGCAATGAAAGCTACCACCATTTTAAAACAACCCAAAAGGTGTTTGTGGATAATTCTGCAAAAACAGGATTTTTTGTGTGAATAAACGATTTTAACAAGTTCAACAACTGCAAAGCTGATAACAGGAAGCACTAACAAGATTGAATACAAGCTGATTTTGAAGCTAGGGGTGTCAAACTGGGGATTTAGGAAACACATTTTCAGCCAATACTTGGACACAGCACAGTGCAATTTAAGCTGAGAAAGCCTTTTAGACAATCTCTGTCAGTGATTTAATCAGTGCTTACGCCGCAGTGTATAATTTAGTGACACCGCCACAGTTTTTCTCACTTTACAAATGGGCTACTCTTTCAGGAATTTCAAAAGCAATAGACTGACGAGCAGTGGTGGTCCCTGTGTCCTACTTTAAGTAATTGCAACAAGATGTGGCATTTTCTATCATGCCATTATTTTTTCTGCTTGGTAAACAACTCACTCATTTAATTACGTTGAGAAATATATATCTTGAAGAATGTGGTAAATTTATCCATTTGAATCTGTAAATCCATAGCGGTCATAGTAGGTTTTCATTGAAAGATCAGAAATATAAATATACATTATTCATACAGCACTATACTTCAAAGATTCACCTGTGTGTCACTTCCGCATACACCGTTTTCAAGAAGAGCAGAGACATGTACAGAGACACGTTTTAACTTAATAACAGTAGGCAATCCTCAAAGGAGCTGGAGACATGCGAGCTGTCGGAGAGGTCAGCCGCATTTATAGACCGATGCAAATAAGCAAGCACTAGTTTGTTGTCCGTGTAAATCTTTCTATACGAAAAATACGGTACTCTGTAAATAGGGCCGATTACAGAAAATACTTGTGGTGCATGAGGGGGTAAAAAAACTGATGTGTTTTTTAATCTTGGAAATGGATGTTAGGAAATAGTGTGTGGAAAGGAGGAAGAGACAATTTAGATTACAAAGTTAATCCTTTAATTATGCGATGCGCCTCCAGCTAAAACAGGTTTTGCACTGTGCTTTATACAAGTGCGCAAAAACTGAGTCAGACTGCCATAATGATCTAGAGCCTTACACCTTAAAATAATGGAATGCCAGCATCTACCATAATCTATATTGTTTATGATGCTGGAAAAACACTGGCAAGCACAACAAATTGCACTTTGCAGCTAAAATGAAACTTCCTCCATAACGCGTTGCTCATATTACATCCTCTGTATCTATGGGGGAATTAGATAAAATGTTCCATTTCAGTTGGCCCTCTGAGCAAAACACAACACACAAACACACACTGTCCACCTAGGACCAGGGAACAATAGGTTCAGTCTAGAGGTAGAGGGCGTAAAACTGCTGCTGTAGACAGACTTTCAAATTATAGTGTCCGTTTCAAGGGCTTTTCATGACAAATAATTGTCTATGTGAGTACCTTCATTTGAGTCACCTCTACCATATCCTCAGGAAGAGCAATATATGGAATGACTGGCGCTGTCTGAAAATCGATTTTGGTACTGAGCAATTTTAATAGTAACAATTGAAGCTCCCAATGATTGGTGTCCTACGAGTGGTTACATCCAGGCTAAACCCTTGCACTGCCTATTTCAATCTAGACTCAAATAAAGCAAATGTAGCTGTTAGGAAGATGATAAAACGTTGGTGTTTTGAACGACGAGCGATGCATAGGAGGTGCAGAATGGGTGAGGCAATGGGAGAGGCAACCCACGGCGCTGACACTTGGTTAAAAATACGAAAGGCCTGAGCTCCCTGGCAGTGTAGTGGTTTGGGGTGTTTCACATATGTGCTGGTTGTTATCATATTAGTGGTCCAGGGGTTTGCCAAATGTCTCTCCCCATTTCACGTTCTGTCTTTTTCCAATAAAGACTTTGGTCTTTTAGTATAAAAAGGCCTGAAAAAAAGAACGATGAATCCTCTGCAAAGGTGATGGTGAGGTGGAGAATGGCGGTGCGATCTGAACAGCTCGTGGTGACGCTGTGCAATGATGGACTGAACAAGCAGTGGAGGGCAGCGGAGTTGTAGCTTGTGCAGGTGAAGGGGGGAGTCTTTCAGAATTTAAATCTTCATGAACATCAAATGCACGATAAAAATGAATAAATAAAAAAAGAAGCATGAAGCAGCTTAGTTATGCGTTTAAAAATGTCATAAATTTTGCACTTGGTCCAGTAAGGAAAAAAGTACATGCTCTACAATAACTCGGTACTAAAATATTTGATTTGATCTCTGTGGCCTCCTTGTGACGTGTCCTGAAAAACATCCTTGATAATAGAGGGCATGTATTATGTCTCTTTTGTGGCTCGGAGAGCTGCTCTAATCAGCACTTTAATTAAAAAACATGGAATGGTCCAATAATGGCCCAAGGTCAGCCTTTCCACGAGCTGCTTGTTGATGTGTGGAAGACTAGCAAGTGGAATTTGGAGAAAAAATGTTAACAAGGGAGTGAAAAGATTTAGGACAAACAAAATTCCTGAAAATGTTGGTTTAAAATGTCAGAATACCAACAACATGTTTTTGGAGACCTGAGGAGAACACAGGTTAATAACACAGCTACTTTTGCACGGCAGAAGTAAGAGCTGCATATAAATATGAGAAGTGGGATAACACAGTGAAAATTAGGCAAAGCAATGTGTGGATTACGAGCAGCTTTAGACATTAGCCGAAGTGCAAAGTCAATATTAACCTGCTAATCTGTTAAATCACTGTTCAGTCTAATATTAGTCATATTAATTCAGGACTAGCCTAATTAATTTTGCCATTTATCAAGGGACAAATTAAGTAAATGGGTATTTCACTTATACCCAGTCACATTAGATTGTTATAGTGCGTTAAAGCGTGACGGAAGCTGAATTGCAGCAAATAAATAGCTTTTGAACCTCACAACATTGCTTAAACTAACTTCTCTAAATCTCCACATTGAAAGTTTACAATGTGAAACCAATGCATGACTTTGTGCACATACAGTTATTCCAAACCTTTCTGAAAGTACAAGACTGACTTCATCAGATATGACATGGCACTAAAGCACAAGAACATCTGAACTCGTGTGCGTTTGGGGTATTGGCTGATGGCAGAGGCAGCGTGAGCAGAGGGAAACTCATTTCTACTTGAACAGCTTTCCGATTATTCTCTTCCTTTTCATACTACCATTTTATTTTTTACCCTTCAGTGCTTCCGACATCACAACTAAGAGACATGCCAGCCACTGTGATTTAGCAGTGCATGAATACAAATGACTTGTGGGGAAAGAATCTACATCAATAAATGAATTATTTTGGAGACACAGTAAGTAACTTTGCGAATGAAGGAATGGTCAATTTAGCTGTCTATCAGGCTTCTAACTATTTTTACACAGCTTATTTTGGATGGGACACAGGCTGGAAGACAGCAGCTCTCGTGGATTCTTAAAGCAGCTGAATTCCCGTTTGTTTGTTGATATGCATCCAAGTTTTCCAAAAACACAAGATAATAATACATTTGCAATTTTGTGTTTTCAGACAAAATGTATCATAGTCGACCTATGGTAATGCAAACATTTCTACGTCTAGTCTTCGGGTTCAACAGCTTTATCCTATAGTTTGAATGCTGTCTGTACATGACTTGCACTTGCTCATGTAAATTAATAATGATGAGGATTAAACACGGAGCTGAGAAATAGAGAATCTGTGAAATGATGTTGCTGCAAAGTATGGTCAATGAAACATACAATGAAACTGTCTAAGACTGAGTAACAGTGCATTAAAGACAGGACTAGTACAAACTGGATGTATAAAAGCTGAAGATGGTGCTGAGAGTAATTTGCATAATTTTAACAGTCGTAAAAGTGCAGTGAGCAGAGTAGATAGGGCCACACTTACACACTGAGGCTGTTCTGCCTTAACCCTGAGAATCTGCAGTAATGTTACAAGTCTAAGCTGCTTTATGGCCAGACTGCTGATGTCCTCAGAATGTATTCCTCTTTATAATCCTCTGTACCTGGACAGATCAGGTGAATATTCGGGGCACTAAAAAAGGAGAAATTACTTCCAACTGCAAAACTGATGGAATACCTTTTTTCTATGTGAGATTGTAGATAATAAGAGTTGATAGGTCACTGAAATAATGGATGGCAGAAGAAGAAATGTCTTAATGTGAGACTAGGTGAGACTTTGCTTTGGTCTGAAAGTTAAAACGGGTCTTTCACCTTAAGCCATATTTGCTGGTGGTCCAGTTTCATTCTCATTCACCATGCGAATACGTACTCTGAGAGGCTCGAAGTACAGATTCTCAGCTTCCCTTCAGTCATTCTGCCCCAGGGCAGCTGTGGCTACAGAAAGAGCATATCACTAGTATTAAAGGATAAGTATGAACTCAAAGAAAAATGACATCCGTGTAGAACTTTGAGAGGTTTGTCAAGGCAAAAGGCAGTATTTCTGTAGAAAGTCAGGAGATGTGGGGGGGATAATGGGTGACCATGACAACCTAAAATAATGCATCTCTTAGGACCTAAGAGGTGCCAGGACGTGCATTCACATCATGAATTACATGAGACTTAAGTAATTCACATAGTATTGTAACACAGAAGGGTAAAGTTGCACGTTCAAAGTGGCTAATATGTAGTTTACAACGCATGAAACTGGCCTGATACAGTGAAAGTGCAGGGTGCAGCTTTAGCTGCTGCTGGGTGGACATGTGTGTGAGCCTGATAAGTCTGTCACAGAGCTCAGCCTGGGTCCACACACTGATGTTCCTCTGATGTTCTCTGACAGATGATGTGATGAGGCGGTACACTGGCATTAATAACACCTTGTCACAAATAAGAGCTGAAACATGGCCGTGTGATAACAGGAGCTGATCTCACAGCACAGAAGACTCGGCCCTGTCCCTGCAGAGCTGAGTGGACTTTACGCTGGACTTTAATATATTACAACTAAGTCTACTTTTTCTCAAGTGTTTGTTCAATAACTGGCCGTGTCCTTAGCATCCCCCTGGCAAAGGACTTAAAAGTTATGGTCATAGGTTGCCTAACCAGCCAGTCCCTCTATATTCTGTTCAAATGCAGAAGGGTCTGGAATTGGACCATAAGGGGGAGTAAAATAACGCTGTAGCACATGTCTCTCAAATGCAGAAGAAGTCTCCTTGCAAATCTTTGCGCAACAGTCATAACAAAATCTGTAACTTAATTTACCTCAGATTGATAGAGTTTAGCACTTTGCAAGTTGACCCTGTAGAAATCTGCACCTTCTTAGTCCTCCGTGTTATTTTTGTTTGCTTTTTTCTTCGTAAGACGCCATGTTTGTTTAGACACGAACGGACCATGTATTTCTCTGATTGGTTAATCCGCCTGTCAATCACGCCCTTTGGAAATCGGGGAGAAAGATATGATTCCAAACCAAAACGTATTTGTAAAGTATTTTCAAAATGTGAGGTCTTGGCTGGTCAGGCTACAATGAAAATGTTTTGGACATTGGTTACTTGAATGTGCAATGCAGATTTTTCACGTTGTAAATTGCTGCTCCTTGCACATTAGCACCTCTATAAGGATATAGTGTGTCACTGCTTCATTTGATAGAACTTGTAGCTTGTCCTTTGTAAAGAATTTTCAATTAACTTTACTGCAATAAAAGAATGAGACAGCTGAACGGGACAAAACAATGTTCACTTTGACAAGGATCAGCTAAAAAAATAAAAAAAATAAAATAAAACTAAACAATTGAAGCAAAGCATAATCAAAACTAAAAAGCTAAAGTTTTAAGAAAGTATGTCTGGTTGAGACTTGACAGAAAGCAGGTAGGCTGCTGCCCACATGTGCTTGGCTAACAATTACCTTCAATCCAACTCACAACCCATTTCTGTATAACACTCACTCCAGTCTTCAAGCTGCTTAAACGTGCCTTTAGTGCGAATGGACCATAGAAGCCACAGCCAGGCGAGCTCTGAGGAGAATTTAATTTCACAACACAATGGCGAGCCTCCCTTCCCTCCCGCACAGCTGCACAGGGTTAAGTCCACATGCACAATACCCAAATTCTTTAACGCGTCCTTGAAATGTTCCAAAAGAGAGCCCTAGTCGTTCAATCTGTCATCCTTCACCTCACGAGAGCCAAAAGAGCCTTTCTGTCTTTGTCTGAATGCACATGTTAAGCACAGATCGTTCCTTTAACAATAGTGGTCAGATTTTCCCTTCTGCCTTTTCCCAAACCCGTGAAAGCCACTGCTCACCATTAAGGCGGCCCAGTAATGTGCCTCAACAATAACTGAGAACAAATATATCAAGAAACTATTTTTTGAATCGTGGAGACAAAAATATGCCGCAAATTGAGAGGAGTGGAGACATTTTATTGAGGCTGTAACCCAAAGGACGGAAAACCATTATGAACATTTTGAAGTGAAAAGATTTTGTATTTTTTCAAGTAGGTGCTAGAAGTTTCCTTGTGACTAGCAGCAATTAAGGCTTTTCTTTCACTGTAAAACTTGCAGGAAAATGGGTATCTTAAGGCTTGGAGAATATTTGAATGTCATTTGGATAATAGAACTGTGGCGTGGAGGTTTCTGTCTCTGTACCTACTTTGAAATGCAAGTCAGGCCACGATCCCGGACGACACGCCGACCGAATTTGGCTTAAATACTCATTTCAAAGAAGGGGAAAGGAGATGGTCACACTAAATTTAGCTGGACGGACTTGATTTCAATTTAAAATCAATCTTGGCTTCTCAGTTGAAATAACGACCCACATTCTGCCTCAGAACAGGATACGATTTGGCTCACAGGTGCTGGCCCTCCATAAATTAGACACACAAGGGCAGAGCGGCACCATTCATCACTGAAACACAGTATACAAAAGATGTGGTAAATGATTTGGAATTATTCTAAACTGAAAATAAGGATTCTTATCAGCAAGCCAAGGAATTGTCTACAATAGTTTGACAAAAGTTTCAAGGTCATGGATGCCAAATAAGAAAAAGCAACATTTTTCTTTCAACCTTAGAAGATATTTACTTTTGTATGGATTGACATCTCATTCACTTAAGAAATGCCATGTCTGCTCAGCTATTTTGAAGTAAAAATTAATGAAAATGTTTCTGCCAATAGAAAGGATTCCTGTCCATTTAAAAGCAATAGGACCAATTTTGAGTTCAAGCTAAATTTCAAGGCGTCAATATAAGAAAAAAGTATTCTCAACATTTAATTTTTCATCCTTCCTTTCATACTTCCTCACAGTAAAGCAAATAAACACAAGGTACACAGTCGTCTGTCCAGCTATTTTCATGCTGCAATGAATAAGAATAATGTGAACATAATAGGAAAGATCTATTTAAAAGCAGTTATTCAAACAATCATGAAGTATAGCACATAACAAAGGAAAAAGCTTGAGTGGCAAAACAACAAAGTGCAGATATTTCACACACACACACACACACACACACACACCATTTCACTGTCATGTTATTTTCACTGCTCGTTTCACAGATCCTCAGATGCTCCGGACAAATGAGTGAGTTGCTAAATTGCCTGCCACCGAGTGTCAGCACATAAAAGTCCATCGCTTTCACTGTTCACCAATTTAGAATGAGGCTCTTTTTACAACTCCACATATGAAAAAAATAAAAAAATAAATAAAAGTGATGAAATAAAGTGGCATCATCTTTTTGATAAACCACAGCTGTAGCTCCAATTACATCCACATTTGTAGTATTAGACTGTCTGAGCTGCAGGCTAGAATTTTAGTAGAGCAGCAGAAACAGATCCAAAGTACATTTTGGATAGTGTACAACAATTTATGTAATGCTGAGAAACACAGATTTGTATGTACGCAATATCAACTCTAAACAACTGGCATCTCTAGGGTATTACATCTTACTCTGGTAAATTAATATGCTCCTTTATAGTCCAAAATAATAACAGAGTATTCTGAAAATAATGTAATGGAAATTCAAATACTATTCTATTTCTTTCAGGAACCATGCATTGTAATCAACATTTCTGTATATACCAAAATCAAGTGTAATTTTCTGGAGGTGGAAAAGTTCCCAGCATGATTCCATGGCAATATACAGTTAAAACCATACTTCAAAACATTCATCCAACGAAACAAGCAGGAGGAAGCAAGTAAGAGTCAATTTTGTGGAGATGCAAGACCGCTCACAATAAGTACACAGTTTTCGAACATTTTTAGTACAACAAAAACATCCAAAATGAATAAAAAAACATGCTTTTGTTTTAGTCAGTTTTTGGTCTTAAAAGTTCTTTTCAGTGCATTTAAGTAAAAATAAAAAAATTTTAAATTCTAAAACTAATAGCATTTAACGTATTCTTCACATCGTTTTGTTGTTGGTAATTTGGTAACAGTGATGTCTCTGGTGGAAAGGAAAGATAACACAAAACATAACATAAAACATAACATAAAAACTTGCTCCGACAGAAAACTGTGAGACTGTTTCAGTGAAATCGCACATATTGCACTTTAAAGTAAAAAGGACAGAGTGGTTTATATCTTCCTTCTAATGTCCTGTCAATAAACCAGACCAAAGTACCACATGGACCCTTTGCCGTTGATGACCGTGTACAACTCCAGTCTCCAGGCACAGAACCACAGCACTGTCCTGGCAGTTATTGGGCCCTGAGTGCGACAGGTTGAGGTTATGAGTGTTTGTCATTGTGCAAATCCGCCCTTTTGTTCCAGCTGGTGAGGGATCAGAGTTGTGATGTCCCGTGGCACAGCGGCACTGGCCCCTCCCGCCGCTGCATTGGAAAGACAGATTGCCTATTTCCCCATCACCTGTGCAGAGGCCAGCCCATGACACCTGGTGGAGAGGAGGTAGTTTAGTGCTCTGCCTGTCAGCTAACGTGTGGGTGTATTGATGTGCAGTGACTGGGCCGGGACAGTCCTACCCAACACGCATTAGGGCCAGCTGTTGGGCCTCATCAGTCTCTGTGTGCAGCGGCAAAACACACCACTCCACATGACTCTTGTACCTTTACACCACTGCACAAAATACCATCAGCTTCTGGCCCAGAAAAGGCTGGCCCTACGATATAGCCAATAGAGGATAAGTTGATTTACTGCACAAATGGTCTTTGATATTGGACCACTGTTAAAATGAACGTGGGGAACAGCCCAGAGCAAGAAAACGATTCATTGTAGGGATAGAAAGTAGTAGTGTGGCAACGAAAATATTATTATATATAATATAATATAATATAATATATAATATAATTATATATATTATATATATATACATACACACACACACACACACACATATATACACATAAATATACACACATATATATATATACACATACACATAACTGTTGAGGTCTGAGGGATCAGATAGACAGTTTTACACCATGTTGTCATCAGAGCTAAAGCTCTTAAAATTATCTCTATGAGGAACTACATATTTGACCCAAGACAAGAAAGAAAAGTACTCACAAATGGCATATTTGTTTGAAAGATTTGTGTATAAATTCACAATTGATGGCCAAACATATTGTTGTGGTCCATACATAATAATCCCAACAAAGATATTCGTCAATTCATAAATATTTTGGTCGACTAAATAACTGATGGTTTACAGCTTGTCAGTGGATTATCAGGTGTCTTTTCTGTACATAGCTATGATAAAACTTATGCATGTGAAGAAAAAAGCAAATACAACACTGCACATATCACTTTGTTAGGTTACCAATTTTGATCTGCACAAATCAACACAAAGATTATGGTAAACAAACAAAAGACCTTGATAAACACATGCAATACCGTTATCAAACCTGTAAATAACAAAAGCAATGGCACATTTCCCGGTCGACTGTTGGCGGTTGCTACCTTTTTAACAAGCCAAAGTGAATCAGAGACACAGCCAGACAGCGCCTTCCCTGTTGAGAAAAATGAGGGAGACGCCCTTTTCAAAGTTTGGGCCTGTGAACCCCTGAAAGGTCTGCTCGTGCCCCTGCCGCCATGAATAATCACCCCCTGGCTTCGCTGTAATGTGCTGCAGATGATGTATTGGGCCACATTTATTACTGCTCCGCTTCCACCTGGCTAGGAGCAGAGAGTCCTCTATTAAGAAGAAAAAATGGGCTGCAATGAGAATTCTGCACCACCAAAGACTGATAAAAATCTCTTGACCTAATTGGTGAGAATTAGAGCCAACGAATGCTCCACTTTAACCTGGACGTTCAAGTTCATCATTATTCTCAAACTGTACTTTGGGCTGATCTGCAAAACCCAGTCAAAAAGGGATAAAGAAAAAGTAGAAATCTACTGTCATTCGCTACATTGTGATGACCCCAGAAGCCAAAACATTATGTGAAAATCCAGTCACAAGCTAGGGGTCGGTCTGGGGTCAGTACTTATAGCCCAGATAAAAGTGAAAAGGCATTGCTTCAAGAAGGTGCATGCACCATAAAACCTCAAATCAATATACAAAGTCACTCAGAGGCAGACAATTTATCCCAACCAGGAAAACCAGAGATGCTAAGCACAAATCATGTCAAAGAAAGAAGCTTTTTGTTGTGTATACACCAAACTTGGAAAAATTAACAGCCTTGTATTTCTACTGCACCCAACAAAGCAAGTGACGGAAAAGAACACATTTTTGAGTATGCAAAGTTGTTAACGGCATGTCAAAAGTCAAAACCATCTGTATACCTTCAGGCACCAGTGGAACACAGAGTCATCATTGAGAATATGTACCATGCTGCTGCCTTTCCCTGATGCTGTAAACGGCATACAAACAAAAGCCTAGACTAGAGAAAGGTCAAAATTGTTAAATGGCTCTGTGTGAGAGAATAGCCTTTAGTAATCCATGGCTTACCCTTGGCCTTGGCGTTTTAAGATTCTCAGCTAATGTAGGCAGAAGTGTCCACTGCAGTTTTAACTAAGCAGGTGCTGTGTGAAACTGTAAGCTGTCTGATTTCAGGACTTTTTGTTTCTTCATGGCCTGCATTCCAAGAGAAAGGTCTCCCCTGTGTCCTTAGCGGACCATTGTGCCTCACTCAGACTGAACGTGGTGCACTGTGCTATAGTGGTCACAGGCTTTGAAGGCAGAATTCGCAAGACCACGTTCTCGTGCAAATAATCACCATTTAATGTAGGAAAAAAGCCTGCCAAAATTGTAATGGGTTGCTTAACCCCTTTATTAATTTATGTTTCGTTTTCAAAAATATCTCGTTTTAGTTGACAAAAAGGTAATTTTAGTCCTTGTTTTAGTTATGATTTGTATTAATTGAGTTTTTAGCCAGCCCTCGTCATCTAGGCTTGGGAATGGCACAAACTGTTTAACCCCTTGGTTTACAAGTTTCTTTCTGAAACTTTCCACAAGCCGAGGTCCGGAACGTCACAGCGTTTCTGCCATGTTGACACTTTTATATTATCATATATAGTATTATATTATAGCACACTTAAAGGGCATTATAATAGGCCTAATTATTTTTCACAATTTACGAAGTCTTAATATTATATTATATATAATTAATATATGTCAAATAGTCTTAATGATGGTTTTAAAATAACTTTTATGATGTGTTCACTAGCAGGGACAACGCCACAACAAATGGAATATGAGAGAATGTTTATTGATAATAGTGATGATGGATCGATGATGGATCGATGATGGATCGATGATGGATCGATTAGAGTTGGCTGGGTAGAGAGACTGTGGATGGGGGCTCCGTCTCGGGTAATCAGCCCAGCCGATTCAGAACCCCCCCTCCTAAGATGGTGATATGTTACGGTGAAGATGAGAGAGACATGGGTGGGAGAAAGCAGAGATAACAAAAGATGCAGGGATAGGCCTGTATAAAATAGGGCTTCTGGGTAATTAGAGGTGTGGTTAAAGAGTGGAGGCGTGGTTGCTGGAGGAGTAGGAGGTTGAGGCGTGGTCCCGCTCCCGAACCTCAGTCAATGATTACATCATCAACTTCAGTTATTGCTCGTTTAAAAGTTTATTTCAGGTAGAATATAGGGCTTTATGTGGAGGAGAATTATGCTTTTGTTCTGATCAGAACATTTACATTCCTCTTATTGCTCTAAAGAGCAGAAATGTTAAGTGTTGCAAAGTGAACGCTCATCCGTCTGCGCTGCGCTTCCTTCTTATTTAGTCAGAAAAAAACAGATATCAGACTAATCTCCCAAAATGTAAAAGCTTTCTCACACCGCGCTGCGATCTGACACACAGTGATGCGGGGGCAGCGGGCGGGCACGCTCCTCTGTGTTTAGAGCGAGATGGAGTGAGAGGGGACGCGAAGGAAAGACGCTAACTCCCCTTCATTTGAAACTATTTCTTAAAAACTGCCCATCTCTAACACACGGGGAGGCTGCATTACTCGTTCCCCGTGAATGAGGGGCTTATGCTGTTCACTCCAAACTTTCGTGTCAGAGGTTCGGGTGCGGACGAGACGGCGTTTGTGTCCGGATTCGGACCGGAATCCACCTATTAGTGACCAGGGGGTTTACAACATAAATACATTAATTAATTGAATGAAAGGTCAAGGACTTTATAGATGCTTATGTGTGGTAAGTCCTAATAGCATACAGCATGTCCTTTCTGAAATGTCACCAAAGGAATCAATTTAAATCTATGGCCCTCACACAAAACACACAGTTGTCGGATCTATTAGGGTTTCATTCTTTTCACATAGAACCACAAAATTCACACGACTCTTGATTGAAATCATTGCCCCGGGGAAAAGCAAGCCAAAAGCCTCAGAGGAGCCAATATTCCGAAAGTAAGTGAAGCATTGATTTTTTGCAGGAAATCATCAAGGCGAATCTATGGCAAATGAAAGAGAGGAGATGGTGAATAGCATAGTTCAGCGATATATTCAGTTATAACTCTATTCTTTTTAGAGACAGGCTTGTGGTGTCCAGCTGTTTGCAAGCTTGAGTGAAAACCAGTGACTCTCTGAGGGCACCTGTTCTCCGCCTCACTAAAGTGCAAATGGAAAGTGCCCCTGAGATGGCAAAAATGAGAGAGGGGGATTAGTTGGAAAAGCAAAATTGTAATCTTTCCAAAAATAAAAATGAGACAAGAAAGCAATAACATCATGAATGAACAGCAGAAATCCTGTTGTGGGTTTGGCGCCAAAGGGTTGCTCTGGGAAAATGAGAGCTTTGATGTTTGATTAAAAAATATCGGGCTCTTCTGAATCCCGGTAAGAATTGTATGAAAATTAATAGTTCTTGAATTAGCAAATTTAACTCATGGCTTTCAGCTCAGAAAAAGTCTACCAGCTTCTGAAAAAAAAAATAAAAAAAAATCAACACACCACTTTAGCGACAGATTTGACATCTTTATAGGAAAAATAGGGTTTTTTTTGTGTGTCTTTTTAAACACCTTGCTTTGCGAATGATTCAATGACACTTTAATTTTGCCAAATGGCAATTATATATACCTAGGGTGATGAGAGACAAATCATAATGTGTCAAGCCGGTCCAATTAATCAAAACATTTCATTGTCAGGTATCAAATTATACATATTTGTGAAGAAAAACACTTTTAGGAGGGAGTTAATGGTTTTGATGTGTAGCGGCTGTATCTGCTGCTGACAGGAAAAATAAATAAATAATAAAAAACAGTTTAAGTCATAAAAAGTATTAACTTTGCGGGCATACTTTGTATTAAAAAGGGTTTGTGAGGAAAACCGCATTCATGAGATATTTGAAAAATTTAATTTAATTTGAACAGGCTGGAGTAACAAAAATGGAGGACAAATTAAGGGCATATAAATTAGTCTATATAGTTGATTTAATACACACGCAATAGTTTTGTGCGAGTGTGCTGTCAGGTTGGGCATCTGGCTTAAAATCTATGCCAAAGCAACATCACAACTCCAGCAGAAGCAGTAATATGCACGCAATGTAATTCATGGAAACTCATATTTGTGCTTCTACTTCCAATCTCAAATGAACGTTTTTGCATAAAGTAGGACAGAATTTTGAGTGAGAAACCAGAGAATCTGTTCACCACTGAATCATCCTGAACATGCCGCTGCTTTGTCACCGTTAACATTTGGAAATTATACAAATGATTGACTTGACTGGCCCAGGGCTACTCATTACAAAATGGTGGAGACCCGAGTGCCAGTCAGGCCGCAGAAAATCAAACATTCAAATTCACTGTGGTAGCCGGATTAATGAAAGGCTACATTTGTGGAAGTGGAAGAAGCCAGTTGTCGATTGTGTCAAAATATAAAATGGGAAACATGGCGGTGTGGTCTGATGCACATTTACTACAAGAAATGAACCCTGAGAAAATCCACACAGAATTTTATAGAGCTCATTTTAATGTAGAAAAGCTGTTCATCAACTACAAAAGCAAACACTGACTTAAGTATAAAGATTGTGCCAAATACAGACGCGAAGACGTCCCAAATTTGTCCAGTATAGTTATCCAAGAATGCCAACAGCGGCTGCGGGCTAAATGCTACCGCCTGTTGTATTTTAACATGTACAGAGCTATCAGTTTGCTTGTCTGGCGTAACACATGTCAACAACCTCCATGAAGTTGTGATGATAATGTGCCAGGAAACAGGGAAAAAGATGCGTTTCCTGTTGAATCATCCAAGAATTTCCAGACCAGCTCACGCTCAGTACAATGACGCGTTGCCGACTGCATCGATCCAACAACGGAGAAATTTCAGTGTAGAACAACAGAATATTTAAATAGTAAAACTGTGGCTGCAGACAGCATCTGGACAAGCATAAATGTGTCTCCAGTGTATTTCACAGCAGGTGGATGACACATTAGCAATGTTCACGTTTGGATTTCAAGTCTGCATGCTTCTTTAATCGTTGAAACTATAAAGTATATTCAAATATTGCTCTATTATCGATATCTCAGTGCTGAAGAGCCACATCGCATAATTAGCAATATCCTGCAGCCAAACGTCACATCACAATCTACTTTTTAAAAACTCTACAATTTACAATAACCAATTTTGCCGACTAAAAATTATAGTTCTATTTAAGGATGTCAAGATTATTATTTGGGTAGCTAATTCAGGTCACAATAAAATCGTAAAATAAGTCATTTTCATTTAATCTACTATAGGAGTGAACAATTTTGGTAAAATATATAATTGCTATTGTTCTGACATGCATTGCAATTACAATTTACTTAGCAATTAATGCTTAAAAGTTTTCATTTTAAGCACATGTGAGCATTAACAGTTGAGAGATCTGTTAGAGTTAGAGTTTGGAGAGGTCTTAACTACAGATTTAGCAGGCTTTAAACAGAAGAATAAACAGAGCTACTGAAAGCTACTTAAATAATTGCAGTATTTGCAATTTGCTAATTGAAATATTGAAATTAAGATTCTGATTCAATTGCGATAAAATTCGCAACCTTAAAATATACACACCAAAAAAGGAAAATGTAAAGTGTTTTTTTTAATTGACGTTACTGTATCATTCAGAAGGTTTGATTTCATAAAGCCACACATTCTTAAGGAGTGGTTTTCTATAAAGACAACATGAATGGCAGTAGATAAAGGATTTCACGGTTTGGTGTCGATAATCGAGAATAATCGCAAACTCAACTCTTCTCACAATAATCGTAACACTAACATTTCATGACCTCCCTGTTTCTATCGCCGTAAACAACTTACAAAGATTGCATGTTTTCCCTCTCATTACGTGAAGAGGAAAAGAAGTGTGAATGTGTATTTGAAGCATTCTTACAGTCATTAATGCCATTTATTCCGTCAGCGGCGAGAAGCTGCTACACCTAATTGCCACTATAGCTCCCTGGACCAAAGTCGAGCAATCAAGATGGATCCCTTCTACAACACTGCGATTGAGTATGAGTGAATCCCGAGACTTAGCAACAGGACATTATTTAACATGGACCTGGAGTAATGTTCGTTAGCGATAGGTTGTGGAGGTTCTTAAAGCACTTGTCACACCCCACGGGCATTCATCTGCACAGCCAATCAATAGGCAAGTAATCTACAGCAACGAGAGCCCCTGTGCCGTATTACTCAGGCCCCGTCCCGCTGTAGCGCCACCTCCCAGCGTGTCGCGGGGCTCACAGCAGGCTACTCCATCACCCCGGGGAAGTTATCTGGAAGCAGAGCCTGACACTATCGACAGCGGCAAAACGGAGAGCACCTTTGTATTAGGCACATCGCTCAGAGGAATTGGCCTTCGTGTGTACAGTGGCTGCTACAAAAGCCAGGTCCAAAATATACAGCGTTAGGGAGGTTGATGTACTTCACCACGAGAGGACGCGGGTCTTAGGTGGAGTTGGATTATCACAAAAGGGAAGTAAAGTGAATTAGGTGCATTTCAGTTAACTATGAGAAACAGGTGCTCTGCTTTTCTGAACAATAAGTGAACTATGAGCAAAATACAACGGCGCCCACATTGGAGTGTTTTAAATCTCGTCTTAAGACCCACTCGTATTCTCTGGCTTTTAACACTGCGCGAGTTGTGTGCTCCTCTGTCGTGATTTATTTTTTATCTACTTTATGTTTGAAAAGTTTTTTACTTTTATTTGATCCAATTATAGGGATTTTATTAGGTCCAGTTCCATTACTTTGAAATTATTATTTTTTAATTCAATTTTCCTGACATTTAGAGCTAAATGTCTGTTTTATATTGCCATTATATGCAGTACTTTGGAAATTGTTAGTTTTATAAAATGCGATTTTCAAATAAAGACGCCACTTTAACAATACACAACCAATACTATTCACGCACTGTTCACTTTCTGCACCATTTCCAACCATTTGTACATTTCTGTGTAAATTATTTTTTACCTCATTTTATTAGTAAATTCTTAACTTATGCATGCCATATTTGATTCTATAGACGTTATTATTATTATATCATTCATTGTTTTATGTTGCACCTGAATGCCGAAACAAGTTCCTATGTGTGCGAACTGTGATCAACGACAATGGCAATAAACCTTTTCTGATTCTCATTCTGATTCTAAAGTCGGTGTTCATAACAATAGTCTATTTTAAAACGGTATAGCTGTGTTAGAAAAGCTCACACTAAAAGGTAATACATGCTTGAAAATGCCCGATCTCAGCTCTCAGAAGCTAAGCAGGGCAGGGCCTGGTTCGTGCTTGGATGGGAGACCATTTGAACACCAGGTGCCACAGTGGGGCGCAAGAGAAATGTCATTGTGTTCTTAGGTAACACACTTCAAAAGTGCCTTGAAGGTGGAAAAGAGCTACATACATATACTGTAATAAAACAAAAAAGACAATAATAGCATCTGGTTTGTTTAAACTATTTGATTGTAAAAAGTGAAAATGATCTCTATACTACACAATCTTTTATGAATCTTTAATAATGAAAAGTAAAAACCGAACTCATAAATAAGCTGGTGTTAAATTATGAGATATGATATTATTAAGACCAGTTTAAAGTCAGAGAGATGCATAATTAGATATTTAAAGCTAAAAAAGTTTGCTTCCTCTGCTCTGATTGTGCACTTAAAACTCTGTCTCATTAAAAATGCAAGACCACTTACTTAGATTTTGAGTTTCATGGCCAATTATTAAAACAACTTACAGCTGAACCAATATTGATATTTTCACTACTTAAATAAATCTTGGTCCAAATTAAACCCTGCAGACTATCTGACAATGTTGGCACTTACAGCCCAGATTCTTTTTTATTTGATTAAGGATTTTTTGTAGTAGGCATTATTAGACAGGACAGCCCAGTGTGGAATGGGGATGAGAGAGAAGGGAGGACATGCAGCAAATTTCCAGAGACGGGCCGGCTGCACATGGACCCTGGCATGTGTGCTGCCGCCTTAATTACTCAACCACGGGGCAGCACTGGCAGAAAGGATTAATAATGTAATCTATGTAATTAATGTATGATGGCAGCTTCAACTTAAGGTTTGAGCAACTTTTGATAAAACATGGCCTTGGCAAAAAAAAAAAAAAGGAAAATACGAGACCTGAATTCAACATGCACCAAATGCCAACCTCCGTATGGACTCCGTTACTGCAGGCTGAATCATACTTACTACTGTAAAGCAAGAAGGTGAGGTGAACTAATAAAAGTCACAATTCTTTTTCTGCGTGTGTGTGTGTGTGTGTGTGTGTGTGTGTGTGTGTCTTTAAAATGCATTGAGAGTGTAATCTGCTGTCGAGAAACATAGCCCTGTTCGATCCTGGCATTAACAAACACTGAGCCATAAATCAAATGACTAACCATGGCTGCGATAAGTTTCTCTCCTGCTGCGACTTCTCTGAGCACACATGGACAGCAGCACAGCCGGAAGCGCGATAATGTGCACACCAATTTGCTCCTCGTTCAAAAAAAAAGGTACGCAGGAGATTCTCTCGAAAGAAAATGGAATATTTAATTTCTTGTTTGAGTGGATTACGAAGGCCCCCTGATTGAAAAAAAAAAATCCCCCGACTGTTAATGATGAGGAAGAAAAAACAGCGTGGAGGGGAAAAGGTTCAATCACTGCGGGCTTAAGTGTTTAGCAAGTCTTAATTTCATTATTTACTTTCAAATTGATGTTTATTTTAGACGACGCAAATGTAATTATTTTTAAGAAAACACTTCAAAACATACAAACAATAAAAGCAGACTGATTAAACAGATTTTTAATACTTAATTAAATTTGACTTCCCAAAAAATGAAACAAAACGTGGATCCATGGGCCATAAGTAAATAATACTATTGTCTTCAAGTGTTTTCTCTCAGTGTCTTGTTAAAGAACTCTATATCCTTCTTACACAATCACATTGATCACTGGGCTGGTCTCACACATTGGACTTTGAAAGTGCTCTCGGGCTCTGCTCTAGTTGGCACATTCAGTAAAAGACATGTCATTCGGGCCGGTGGCAGTGGATATTGATTTTTTTTTTTTTTTTTAGGATAGCCTGCTCTAAATATCGCCTGCCTGCTCTAAATATCGCCTTCATACAATAGGCACAAAAGCTATTCTGTGGATAAGAGGCCTCAGCGTTCAATACTGGCTCAGTGCACTGCTGGAGAAACTTAAAGGAATCTCAGGCTGATTGCGAAAGCTATTAACAGCCTATTGTTGCTTGTTCAGTGGTACGCGCACCTAATGGAACCGTTTCTGTTGTAGCCGGACAATACGGGGCTGGATTACAGTACGCTAATGTGAAGTCATGATTAGCAGACGACATGAGACTGGCGCTTTCAAAAGGTCTCCTAACACAGAACCATGGAAAGGTACTGCAAGCAGGTGATAATAATTAGAGCTTACCCTCAAATTCTTATGGAGGTTTCTGCTGCGCTGTACGGTGTGCAAACTGCCACTGAACAACAGCGCAGACCCTCGCCTCACTCATTCATGCAGAACTGTAGAGCCAGGAGGATTTAAAAAGTCATAATGAAAATAGTTACTCAGCTACTTTTACAACAAATATTTCCATGTAAACTTTCTACTATCTTGAGCGGCGGCTGCTGGCATCTACAAGGCTCGGAAGATTCACTTTCCATATGTTGTAAAAATCTGATTACTGGCCATTTTCCAGCTCATTAATGGATACTTACAGTACGCTGCCTTTGTAATGAATGTGTCCTGGTCGAGACATGATCAAGTTTCTGGCTCAGCTCGGAGTGCTTTCTAGATGATTACTTTCACCTTTGTGGTTGAGTTCTTCCACATGGCAGAGGGAAGACACTGCAGAAAAATAAGACTAAATGTTCCGTGTGTGCCAAGAGCTAAATTACATTCACACTTCCAAGCAAAAATGCATGTCTTTACTATAGTTTATTATGGAAAAGAAAATTATTAAAATAAATGACTAACAAAATAAAGAAATATTCCTTTGATTATTATTTTTTCACAAATAAAACATAAGAACAGTACAGCCATGAATGAAATAATCAAGTATTTGGGTCAAAGCCTGTGCACTAAAGAGCTATGTATGCAGCCAGCATAAACAGATGTGTCAGAATAGGTGCAGATAAAAACTTCATTGAATAAAATAAAAATGTAAAGTACCAGCTCTCCAGACGCTTCTCCGAGAGCCAAAACAGCTGAAGCACAAACACACAGCTCTACATTCATGCTCCACAGATGTCACATCAGCCACATTCAGCAGAGGAAGGAGATCATGGATGACACCCATTACACTGCCGCTCACTCAGGGTCCATCATTCTGGGCTTATTGTCTGCGGCATCAGCGATAATGACAGCGTGTAGCACTTGGGAAACTTATTATGACTTTAGTGATCCAAGTCTTATTTATAGCTCACAGTGAGGCTGGATACATGAGGGGTTTTGTTTTGTACTTTAATGGTTGATGTAGTGGTTTTTAATCTGTGGTCCATAGCACACAAACCACGTCTGATTGTTCTTTTGCAGTGCTCATTAAATAAAAACATTTTACTTTGGTAAAGTCTGCCTTTGGTTATACCTTTGATTTGTTCTGGTTTAAACACAATTTAACCTTTCAATTAATTTCAAATTAATTTAAAATGGTATTAGGTTCTGTCTGAAAATTTTCACAAAATAAAGTTGCCAAAAAACTGTTGGACACCTCACTTTTTTTTGCTATGACAGTCCCAAAAGAAAAAAAGTATTTAATAGACTTATTGAGACTATTAAGACATGTACTTTTTAAGAGTCTTTTTTACTATTTTACTTTACTGAAGGAGTTCCTCATCAACCCTTGTTAGAAATTAGTTCAGTTATACGCATATGCTTCTGATCTGTGTTTGTGCAGTGCTTTTTCAAATTTTCACACAAAAAAAAAAAAAAAAAAAAAAAAAAATTATAGATTTATTCTGCATGTTACTGCAGAATGGCATTAAACCTTGTTAATTCCTCATTCTGCAGCATTCCACAGTGTTAACACCTAAAATACATATCTTGGCATTTTCTGTCTATTCTTAACATACAAAATTCTGACCTCTAAATCTGTGTTTACAAGACTCCTGAAGGCTCCCTCCTGACAGCGCCAATGAAGTTTCAAAGTCAAGCAGCTTAATACAGCATAATCTAGTGACATGTTCACTCCAGTCTGACGTCTCTTAGAAGTCTACTGTAAAACATAAATACTTAATGTTCCGCGAACATCACATGCAGATTAAGAAAGGGGTCTACTTCTAGTAATAGTGAATCAGAAAATTCACGTATCAGAATTATAAACAGATATATTTTGTTATACACATATATATACATATACACATATATATACACATATACACACAAGTGTGTATATATATGTGTGTGTGTGTGTGTGTGTGTGTGTGTGTGTGTGTATATATATATGTGTGTATATATATATATATATATATATATATACATACATACATACATACACACACACACACACACATATATACACATACACGTATGTATGTATATGTGTGTATGTGTGTGTATATATATATATATATATATATATATCTCAATAAATATAATACTTCCATGTGCATTATTGACTATTCAATAGTTCAAAAGATGCTGCATAAGAACTGTATAGAGACTGGTCCGTTTGCCTCTTCCTAAATACCCAATGGGCCATTGCAAACTATGGACACTGAAAAGGAAAGTATAGAGAGCTGCCTAAGAGGAGGAGGGGAAGAGAGAGGGGAGAGAGAGGAGAGTGGATAGAAGGGAGAGAGAGTAGAGGCTGAACAGTGGCATGATGACCTCTGTGTGAGCGAGAGGGAGGAGCATGAGGGTGGGGGGGGTTGGGAAAAGTCCTTTGGGAGACCAGTGGACAGGGAGCTGGAGCCCGGTCACCTTTCTCTAGAGAGTGCAGCTGTGAACACTCGGCCCCTGGGAGGGGGGTCACCACAAAGCTGGGTGCCTTCTATCCAAAATCCCTGAATCTTTTCCCTCTCTGCCGCCTTCACCCTGCACCGGTCTGCAATAACAAAGCCAATTAAGAAGCCCAGGAGAGCGGCTCGCACAGTCTCACCGTCGCCTCGCGCTGACTTGGCAACCAGAATTATAGCTCAAGAGAGTACCTTTCAACATCGAATATAGAGAATACAAGCAATTACCATTGTATAGCTCCAGTTCTACGCTTCCATTCCACCGACTGACGCACTGACTCATAAAACCACTTTTAATTTATCCCAAATGGCCAACTCAGGAAATAGGCACAACAAAATAACATCTTGTGTTTTAAATGGAGGACTCTGTGGACAATGGCCGCGGTCCCCATGGGCTCGTCCTTAGTTACTGTACATGACGTTTCATCTAGCATTTCTCTCATCTGGATGTCACATCACATTGAATTAATCCAGGTTCAGCAGCAAGAATCAATATCCATGTATTGTTTTGGGACACAAACGCAAAACCAAGCTAATCTTGTGGCAGGTTACTTTTTCCTGCTGTTCTTGAACACTGCACATACCCCATTGTGGGACAAATAAATGTTCTCTTACCTTATAAACAAAATTAAAATGACCTAAATGTTTGTAAGATATTTCCAGTTCACAAACCTTGTCAAGTCACTGCAAAAATCATGCCTTTGTGGTTAAAAAATATTTATGAAGATACAAAAAAAATAAAAAAAAATAAATAAAAATCATATTGGGTCATATCATAACAATATTAACGTTGCTGTGTGTGGTTATTACAGAGAGAATCATGATTTGGTATGTCGTACATTCTACAGTGTGGACTGTCACATGAATGCACAGATCTGACCCGGCCTTGTTTCTGGTAAACTGCTAAGACACAAGCACAGTCAGTCTTTCAGTTGTCGAGCAAACAAGTGCGCTGTTTCCGCTTCATGGGTGGCCAGGCTTTTTTGCTCGGCTCTCCTTTTGTAACTGTCATGTGGTAGTTTTGAAATCCCTCCCCGATCGATCGTACTAAAAGCTCCTAATCTGATTGATAAAAGAGCTGATTTGACAAAGCTGTTATCAAACTGATTTAAACACCAATCAATACTGCATTATGTGTGGTGTCTCTTGGCTGTCAGACGAGTGGCAACTCTTCCAAGGGCAGGATCCCTGGATATATTTACACCAAGACCATTTGGAAACAGGAAAAATAATGGGAATGTCATGCAGAACGGTGCAAGGCTTTTGAGAGGAGTGGAAAAAACGGTCAACTGTTGAATCAGGCAACCATTAAGAGAGTAAGGGCAGAAATATGTAATGCGCTTGAAATAAATCACTTCTATGACTCATTATACATACACTAACCAACCAACTACTCTGTGGTTAATTGTGCTATTTATTGTTGTAACTCCAGTTTCCTCTACAATATGGTTAATTTAAAAAAGCATCAAGTGGTATTGTCCGTCTTTAGGGTCGTGGTGTCAGGGGCATAAAGAAGTTTGAATATTATCGTTGTATCATTAAACTTTTTGTAACAGACCTAAATGCAATTCTCAAAGCACACAAATTACACTAGATGAGTTTGAATGTCTTTTTGAGGATTGTATATAAATTGTCCTATGACTCAAAGAAACAACCATTTCCCACAGAACTAAAGACTTGTTGCCTTTGTCTGTGATTAAATTATATATATTTTTTTTACTTTAGATGACTGCTGTAGACACTTGAGCGTTCTACTGTCCAGTGTACTCCAATTTAATCAAGTAAATATGCTAAGTTGATCAGCTGTGAAATTAAAAACACCACCATTCATCTTGCATATTCACCGTCAACAATAACTAAAGATGGGTTGTCTATATATGTATATTTATGTATCCTATTTATCAGGATAGTGTAATGATGCGTGTCCTGTTTCAATGAAAGGATCATTTCTCACCAAAATGAAATACAGACACCAATTTCATCTTCCCATCCATCTTCGCAATATCAATTCTGAACACGTTTTCAACATTAGAGGGCAAATAAATTGATTGCCGGCAGCTGAAGACACTTATCTCCCGGCGAGTCCGCTTTTGGCACTACAGACCTCAATACCAAAACCGGGAAGCACTTCATTACATTGATGCTTAACAGTAAGAAAAGAGCGCAAACACTGGAATTGCACCAAGCAAACTGAGGTTACCATCTCACCAAACACATTCAGGCCGAGATATAGTGCAACACAATGATCAAGACCTCCGGGCCAAACGTGGTTCATTAGTGGCAGCAATGCAGAATGAATGGAGGCTGCTTACGTATTCTGCATGCATGCTGGGTAAAAAGCGAGTGGGCAGGAACAGGGCTAGCTGTATAGCCTCATGCTTGCCTGCGCGGTGATGGCCAATTAAGTCCCTCTCTGATGAGCCGTGCAAAGTCTCGGCGAGCAATTAGGAGGTCAGGAGTGGATGCTCGTTACAGTCGCACCATTGTCCTGCACCTTGCACATGTTCAGCTCATGTCCTGCACACGCACACGCACACACTCACTCTGTTATAGGCTTATAAAAGAGCTAATGCAATTGACAACTACTAGAAATGTGTTGCATCTTGCCATCTTACTGCTTACTGCTGTGTATGCAGTTTTATTTTAGTAGCATATACAGTAGAGTTGCTTTTGGAGATCGGCAAAGTCACTCTTAACAGGTATGCTATGTAACTGCCACTTGCTAAGGATGATATTGCTTTGCCTGAAATGTTCCACAGTATAGCATTACATGTATTTATCTCCGTGGAGGGCCACCACCAAGCCAACACAATGCACCATCAACAAAATACTTTGGTACATTTTAGAGGTTCTTAAGTTCCTGTTTGTTTATTTTAAAAGTCCTTCTGCTAAAAGTAAATACTTGAAGCACAAAAAGGTCTGATTTATTAAGTGCTGTTCTGCATGATAATTGAATGTATAGTAATTGTTTGCTTTTCCAGAGGGCTAGAGGCAATGGTGAAATGATCATGAGCTAACAGCACACTAAATAGCAGTTGTTGCTTGCCTCGCCTTATACTAAAGCAGCTGCTGATTTCAAAGCCTTTGTGCGTCACGGCTCACACTGCCGGTGGATGTCTATTAAGTCTGTTTGGAGACTCGCAGGTTTTGTGTTATAATGGCAGTGCCGAACCTGCCAATCCCCTCTGCCCCGGCATCTTATTCCCCTTGTCTGCCCACTCAACACCAGAAGCAGGTGGCAGTAAGTGCTAACCATATGGCAACTGCCTTAAAGGAAAGTGGCGAGGGAAAAGCTCCTGTGGGCACAGGGCAGGGCCATTATAGAGATCAGTGTTAGACTGATGTCACCAAAGCACAAAAACAGTCTTGACAGGACATAGCTTTTTTCCCTTTTTTAATGAAGTCATCGTCATCAGAAACAGTGTCCCCAGAGAGGAATCTAGTGTAACTCAGAGGCCGTTTGCGTGTGGATTTATAAAACACACCCATATCCCCAAACAAGAAAAGCAAAAACAAATGACATTCACCTCTCACAAGTGTGATCGTAATGAGTAGTGTTCATAACAGCAAAGTGTGGAGTATAATTTCACAAGAACAAAATACAGCTCTGTTGGCACTGCAGGCTTTGAGAATTAAGTTATAACATAGATGTACAGTAAGGGTTATGTTTGTTAGTTAATTCATTATCATTTCAATATTTCAAATGGCCAGTTGATATAGTTTGGCTGTTGTTTTGTTAACATCCCAAATGATTCAATCATGAATTATAGCCTAATTTCAAAGCAGATTGAAGATGAAAGATTAGTCATACAATGATGAACATGCATTTCATTGTAAAATGGAATGGTTGTCTTAATTTTTCTTCATTTTAATTTCGTTTTCATAAAATTCCAATTACAGTTTCTACCAAAACTTGTTATTATGTCTGCATAATTCATTTTTGTAACTTTTGGGGGACAACTGTATTGTCATTTGGCAGTTGTAAAAACTCCAGATACTGTGTAAAGCTTGAGTGTATATTTGGTACAATGCGTTTCCCTGGATGCCCATATCCGAGTACTGAACATATGGACATTAGCATAGCTGTTGTCCCCTGCTGGCTGAGGGGCTGTGCACTGGGGCTGGCCTACCTCCTTTTCAGCCTGTGCTCGCATAACACACAGGAGTGGGCTGGCCTCCGTTCAACTCTGACTGGACAGTTTAGGAGCTGGGTCCCGGCCAAGGTCATTTGTGAAACGTCCTCTTAATTGAAGCACAGTTGAGAGTGACAAAGCACAGAAAGTAGAAAACCTTACAGCAAACTTGAACGCTGTTTTATTTTAAATTGAGCAGTCGCCCACCACGCCAAAACTAAAAATACAGGCTCAGATTTGCACTCCACATTGCAAGCTTGACAGCAGTTTGTTATTCACTTACTCTGTCACATTCTATGGTGCTGCTGCTGCTTTTTCTCAACTGCCCAGGGGCTGATTGAATGCAAACATGGCTGCCAGTCTGTGCCATTGGCCCCATCAACCATCACACAGCAACAAAGCACATTCACTCAGACAAAGGCCTGAGCACACAACAGCAGAATGCACTGGCTTGAGCCGGGCTTTAAACCCCAAACATCCGATTAAACCACTACTGCTCCTGAGCCATTGTCGCCTGCCAAATAAGTCTCAGTCACTCGTTTGTTCTTATGTTCCCAGCAACAACTTCGCTTTCTGCTTTCGTAAAATGTCCTAAAACTGGGCTATCACTTACTTTCTTGCAGAAATTGACCACCAACATTTAGTTATTATTTCTGTCTCTGCCAAAAGTCTACTTGTTTGCCTAGAGATCAAGATTCAAGCAATAAATAAATGCATGTATAAGAAGGATACACACGTGCGTTAGGAGTGGGCAAAATTAACAACAATGTATATCTAGACTATATAATGTCAACCTAACAGGAATGTGTTAAAGCATGTCTTTAAAATATTAGTTGAGGTTTACTCATCAGACAAATGTGAAATACCTGTAAAATGAATCACAAAAGTGCAAAAAGTCACCTTGTACCCTTATTTGAATTCATTTATTTTTTCATCTTTAATCGGCTCTTTTTTTCCCATATTTTACTATAAACAATGTACTCCATATTTAACTTTTGCAAATCTTCAGAACAACATTGATGATATTATTCCGATATGGTGCTCACCCCTAATACAATAAAGTATGTAATGTGTCACTTTTGTTCCTGTCATAAGAAAGAAAATGTGCTTATGGAGGTGAGCAAAATAATAAAAAAACGCACGGGATAGACAATGCAATGTGGAAGTAACACATTATTTTTATTTATTATTATTTTTAGCATTTTGAACATACCACATTTCTATTCAAGTTGTTGCTTTTAAACTATTAGCAAAATCTGAAAACACTTTCTATTTAGCTTCCCCGGAGACTTGACGGTCCTGTTGCTTCCTCGGCGCAGCTGTGAGACGTCTCCCCCTCAGTTTCGCGCGCGGCTTTGATGTTGTCAGGAGTAAAAGATCTCAACTCGGCAAATGTTCCTCTTCCCGAAACAGGACGACTCGTGTCAGAGAGCGACTCATAACGACCTCAGCATTACTTCGACAGAAACGCCACTATGAAAACATGCCTACAACTCACGAATGCAGAGCTCTTGTCAGGAATGTAATATTTATGCTGTAAATGTCTCCCAGGCTTAGATTCTGCCTCTTAGCCCGCATGTGTGCTTAGCAACGCAGGCTAAACACTCCATCCATGCCATCGAAGTTGTAAGGCACAAGATAGACACCATACTAACTGGAGACACTTAAGAGACAGCGTTTCAACAGCACATGCTTGCACTATACCACCCACCATTGCTCGCACACAGTAGCATAGACGGATATAACCCAGTACAACTGAAACTGGCAGGGATATGTGGGCACAGAGGATCAAGAATCCTCCTTGGGGCTGGTCCGAATCCAACTGGCTCCTTTCCACTTCTTTATAACTAGAAGCATTTATTTGATAATTGAATTCCAAGTACAATAGCCACCATTAGCAGAGTTCACTGCAAAGTGAAGAACTTGCTACATATCGTTTTTTTCTTCGGCAACAGTTCAGAAAGGTCTTCGAGAAGCATAGTTACAGTTCATTGTCAGTGGATGATGGACTAAACACACAAAAATATGTTTTGTTGTATGCAATGGAAGGTAGAAATGGCATTGAAAATGTTATGATTCATTTAAAATCCATTGGCTTTTTGTGCAATACTTTGAACCTCAACCAAGACAGATGCCACGAAGTTTACAGGCATGTTTTAGCACATCGCCATTGGGATAATAGAATTTGTTTTGTTTTCTAAACAAGCCCTATCTGGATGAGATTATTTTTACTGAGACATTTGTAAAATTAAAAGACCCCACGTCAACTGTGTTTTTATTGTGAGCATTTGCATGGGATAAGCAATGTCAGCAATTCACTTGGTTTTATAGACTTTATTCTGGAAATGTTGGTCTGCTCCTCCCACCAGTGTTGTGGACCAATCGCAGCATTTCCATTTGGGCGGAAGTCAAAAGGGACAAACCTAAAGAAACATGGCACATTGGAGCAGATTTACAACTTTTTTGTTTTAAAAAACTTACACATTACACATCAGAGGTTTTCTCTGACTTGATTTAATGACGGTGATTTCTCGGCTGGTTCAACTGTTGTGATGCTTCGGCCAATCAGCTTCAAATATCCCTCATGATGTTCTGCCTTTTCCCGACGGATTTTGGTGAGAGACTTCCCAGATAAAAAGGTGTAGAACTCAATTCAAAGTGATACACATCAATCTGGTGTGAGCCAGGTAAACTGAGACAGTCCCTTGCTCTAAACTTCAGACAAAAAGAACCCAAACTTTTTCCAAAAAGTCTTCGTGCTGCGTAGTCCTCTGTTGCAACGACAATGGTTTGTACTTCTGGGTTACTTTTTAATTTCTGTGGAAAATGTTTTCATCAATTCACGGACTAAAAATGGTCCAAACTGACAAATTCAAAGAAGATTTTTTACCTGAAGACCTCTAAGATTCATCAAATACAGCAAGTATAATTCGGGAGAATGTTTACAGACATTTTTACACACATGGACGATTCACACGGGGCTAGAAACACAAACTGTGTTCATAATTATTACAATTTACTTGAGGTCCCCTTCCATCTGAATAGACGGGACATGACAAAAAGAAAATATACATTTATGTAATCCAACACAGAATGCAACCCTTACAAACCCATCCAAACACATGCTGGCACTGACAAACATTTGAAGGAAATCTCTTTGGATTTCCTCTGAATTTTCTTTTCCCAAATGTTTTTCTGTGGCAATCTAAACAGCAATCGGACTGAACATCTGCTTTGTGATCTGAAATCGCTGTTGTCTTTTCTGACTGCTCTTCCGTGAAATTTGCAGAGAAAGCCAAGCCAATCTCATTCATTTCCTTTAACCTTCAAAAACGTATTATTATTATTTTTTTAAATCAGTGTTTTTGTCTATTATGTCTCTGCCTCTTGGGGTAGACTTGGCGTCACATTGTCTCTATGGACTGTAAGCGAATTCTAAAATACCACTAATTTAGCGTCTATGGTTTTTTTTAATACTTTTCAGTTATAATCGTCAACTTTCATTATATTTAAAGGCCCCATACTGAAAGTCATTACTGTACAAGACACAGTAATGACCACAATTTAGCCGATTTGACATTTCAAAAATGTTTAATCATTTAATTCAATTTTGTCTCAAGGTGACATTCAGTAATTTCATTTTGGTCATTTATTGTCATTGCAATTGACTTCAAAGCACTGACCATTACCATGTACACAAGTGCCTTTTCTATTTTGCCAAGGAGAACGATTAATGTAAATCTGAGAAAGAAACTAACAAATGGGGTGATACTACTACAGAAGGTAAGATCCTTCAGGCGAAAGTGCAGCTCTGAGAAGATTATGATTCAAGGCATTACCCCAGGAGCTAAGTAGAAGATACTATATGGGAACACCGCACATTGATTTATGATATTTTTTTACACGGTTGACCTATGTGCTACAGGAGACATTAAGAAAGCATTGCAAAAGAAAGCCTATGCCTTGTAGGTTCTTTCTATCCCAGGCTGATGTAAATTAATCATTGGTGCAGCTCTTTGACGCTTGCTCGATGCCCAGAATAAATAGCAGCATTACACAGCACAGCCCCAATAGTATAAATAACAGGAGTGCCGCTATCAAATCTTTCTCACTTTGGTTTCTAATGCAAAATCTAAAGCAGGTTAAATGTGGACTAAATCTCACTGGAATCCATTATATTTCTGGTGTCCTTCATCACAATTTCTCTCTTGGAGTGTGCCTGTCGTACCTATTGTTACACAGTTCAGCTTTTCCCAACATTGCTCTTAAGGCTCGGTGGCGGTGAGGTAACCATAGTGATTCACAGTGTGCTGCAAACAAACTAGTTATTGTGCACGGTTGTGCGTCTAGATCCCAGAGTTAAATTATATTAGATCAATTTGCTTTAAATAGCGCGTCAACTCTCAAAATTGCTTTAAATTGCAGATATTAAAAGGATAACAGGATTCAATCTTCATCTATCTACATCCAGGGAAAAGCATCTCAAATAAATGCGAAAGTTGCCATAACACAAGCAAAAAACTAGTGCTCATCTTGGATATAACATGTTGTATATGGGGAAAACAAAAGAGAATCAGCTGTGCATCAGACTCTAGTCGCTTCATTTGTTTGCATGTTTGTTTTGGGTTTTAACATGAACAGATACTAACAAGATAATAAAAGAAAAACGTTTAGTGTCAACAGTTATAAAACATAACTCAGATTATACATTTTAAATTGGCCTATAAATTATATGTCGTTAAATATTGGTATAAAAAAGTCCTCAGCCCAAGAGGGGTAACCCCACTCACAGTAAGAATGCAGATGTTGAGGTACTTTTGAGCAATAAAAACACTAGTAATTAAATAAATGCTAAATAACAAGTCACATGAACACAAGTATGTGGCATCCAACCCCCAGAAAAGTTACATAGTGCACCTTTAAATGTGTGAGCTCTGCATATGCCGAGTCATATCAGCTAAAATGAGTAATTCATTTGTTCCAGTAGGTTTATCTTTATGAACTATGAGTGGTCAGATTAGTTCATGTGCCGTGTTAATTCACACAGAATAAATAGACATGATAATAAACATTAGGTCTTAGGCCAGCTCCAGTCCAGCCCCGCTGAGAGGCCTGATCTCTGCCCGTCTCTTAGGGAAGCTGCTCCAGAGAACCAGGGTAAATATTTGTGTACAAAGACCCTGCTCCATCACATTCATAACACTGCCAGACTACTGATTTATAATGCTGCTACTCTGCATGGTGAGTATGCCAACACTCAGTGGAGTACACCAGCTATTTTTAACTTTATTTAGCTATTTATGACCCAACCGGCGAGCTGTCCGTGCAATTATTTCAGCACAAGATCCACAAGAATTAAAATGACTTATCCCTGAGGCCTAATTCTTCAAGATTGACCATTTCACCTGAGCAAATTCATAACCTTACATTTTAATTAAGCACCACGAAGCATGGTCATGAATAAAATTACATTAGATTTTATACTCATTATATGAAATGTAATTGATTTAACAAGCATTCCAAACACTTTACGACCAACACTGCATTTCTATTCAAAATGAATGCAGAGAAGCCACAAAAAGACAACGGCCATGTTTACATCCACACCAAAAATCTGGTCATCATCAGATTATTGAAATATCATATACATTGTTAAATGTGGTGTTTTCAGATTGTTCACACATTTGGACATTTTGGCAAGGAGAATTATGCAAGAAAGGACAAGAGAATTTTAAACATTAAAAAGAAATCTAAAATTAAATTTACTTTGTCTGCCAAATACAACAGTTATTCTAGAAATATGTTGCCTAACTGACCAATGTTTTTAATTATTTCTTTAATACATATAAACACATCACAAATCTAATCTAATTATCTAATTATTGGATGAAAAAAGCATGAAAAAACTTTTATATACAAAAATGCAAGTTGTAAGTATAATTAATATCAATAAACATTTTTTTAAAAAGTTGTGCTTTAACGAACAACAATGAAATTCAACAGAGGAAAATATAATAACAATTACACAACACATAATTTCTAACCTCGACACAGAGGTAGAAGAGCCCTAACCCTTAAAAATGCTGATTGAAACATGCTGCTCATTAGAGTCTATTCACTGAAATCATAGATCACAGCAAGACAGAATGATGTACAAAAATTCCTCCTAATAACACGCCAATAGCCCAGCGACCGAGAGAAAATGGTTCATTTTATAACCACCTTCATATCAATGCAAATGAGACACAACCAAGAGTCTGACATGTCATTGTGAAAAGACAACAATGGAAGCACATTTATTCATATCTGATTAGGATATGATGTTCTCCCATTAAAATCGCACAATGTTGGGGCATATGCATAAAAAGGTGTTAATTTTTTCACCTATTCAACCCAAATTATGTAAAAAACAATTGACTGCATCGTATCAATTACACCAATTACTTCAAACGGCTCATGAGCAGCATATGGGATGTGAGGGCAGTGCAAAAGCTGGAATAAGTAATGCTGGGAAATCAAGGTAGGCGCAGAAACAGGGGGAAGTGGGAGATTTATGCTAAACGTGTGCTGACTGACAAAGCGGCGTCTTCTCAAGGCTCTGCTGGAGATCGGCCTTAATCCTGCTCATAAATTTTATATTAATGCCAGAGGTAACCAAGGTTGTTTTTCCCCGCCATTTCTGCAGGTCCATTAAACACAAGTAATGCATTTCTTACATTCGCCCGCTTGTTGTCTCTAAGTGGCTGGGTAGAATTGCAAAATCTTGTCTATAGAAGTTTGTTTATTCCTGGAGGATTGATGAGACGACTTTAGTGGCAGTGGCTTCCCGTTCAGGTTGACTGGTTTAAAGATAAAAGGCTGGAGCAGGTTCACCTTCCTCTGCACCTGTAGCGTCTGTACCTTTGCTTTTTCGCTCTGATAATAAGAGACTGTCTGAGAGGAGAGGCGAGGCGAGAGGAGGGGGGGGGGCTCGCCTCCTCAGGTATAAAAACTAGATAACAAGTCGCAATTCCTTCCTGTGTACAAGTGACAGCTGTCTATCTCTGCAGCTTTCAGTAGGAGAAGTCAAATGATGCCTGTGAGCAATTTGTAGCTTCAGAGCCACAGTCTGTGCTGTTAATGCCAAGTTTCGACGTTCACACCTCCACAGCTCCAGCTTCTCGGCGCTATTTTAAGACAGAGCCTTAGCTTCCATCCCCTCTCCTAATTTATAAGAAAAAACAACTTGTGTTTTATTGCTGTGTGTTGCAGCTAGTTTAGAAAATTATAGCCTGTTACGACTGTCTATCAGCTCTACTTTACACATCAGATTTCAATTGTTAATTTCACACTAGAAATATAAGCATTAATTCACTGAAAAGCAACGTGTAATGACAATACATGTATGAAGTACTGACGTTTCAAAATAATCCCTAAATAAAACATAATGAAACAAATGAACAACACTTCCTCTAGGATGTTGACTCAAATAGGTGTTATACCCGAGGCCCTTCCTGAATTATATATCACACTGCCAAAAATCTACTGACATTGGATTTTCCAGGGCTCAATAGAGGCGCAGCTTCAACAATACAAAATGTATATATTACACAACATTAAAGTCAGAACTCAGCTGTCTCGTGGGCTTTTACATATGTGCTGTTCATCCAATAACTAAATGGCAATATTTAGAACAGAATATTGAGCTCGATTCAGGCAACACAGTGGGTGTCATGGCAACCAAATGCATAGTAAAAACCAAAAATAGTTGCCTGCATCCCTGGCTTCTCTCTGTTCATTAGCATAACACAAGATACACCATTAATGTTGAGTTCGAAATTCAGCATTTCCCTGGTAAACAAATACCGACTGCATCCACTACAGTGAAGATCAAATGTAGAGACAATTATTCCTTTACTTCAGTTACCGACACAGCACATTCAGGACCAGGACTGCAGAAAAGCATATGGGGATTAGAGTGTGCTCGGTCAAAATGGTGGCTTCACTTCTTTTCACGCTTCCAAGAAAAAAGCAGAAAACATGTCTCCCAGTCCGACAGGAGCCACGTCGCTGGTTTGATCTCTGCTTGAGCTCCACTTTTCAATTGCTAGTCGCCAAGATGTGAGAGCACATGACATGTCTACCATTTAACTGGACTCGAAAATATGGAAAGGGCTACAGAGGCACTCTTTTTATTTTTTTTTCTCGGCAATTGCTCAGAAGCCAAAAACATTATTTACAGATTAAAAGAAGAAAAAGGCAACATATGTGAAAAGCGACCATGATATATTTACAGTGTATTCTATATATTCTATACTATACCATTTTAAATTAGAGCTGATATTAATCTAGCTGGTTTGTAGATTTCAATGACGAGCTTGTTTTTTTGTGGTTTGGAGAAGAGTTCTGATTTTAAGGGAATCAATTTGTTTTTTGTTTGTGTTAAATGGCAATGAATACATAGTCATTGTCTATCTTCATAAACGTTTGTATTGAAAGCCATATTTGCTGTTGATAAACTCAACAAAATTCAAAAATCATGATCAATAAAGTATAATAAAAAGAGTGATTCTGTGTGTGTGTGTGTGTGTGTGTGTGTGCATGTTGCCCTGTCCTAAATATACTATGTAATCATGTTTGTTGATACAGTCAGACCATTACCGTTGCTAAACTGCATAGGCCAAAAGCTCAAATACAAACAATTAAAGGCACTCCAGAGGCAGACATCTGATTGTTTATCTGTACTGTAGCATGGAGAACCAAAACCCAGTGCCACCGCAGACAAGACATCAATCTTCCTCAGTGGGCCCGCGCAAATAAATCTGATTACGGACACAATCATTTCCCCGTTCCAATTGTTTTATCTGCTCATTCCATGCCTCAGCAGCAGATAACACCCTCCTCACCGGCATTTGGCACAGGGTGGGAGCTCCCCTCGCGCTCCTCACACTTCCTCTGCCAAAGCAATGATGTCACATTTCATTCAACAAAACACCACTATGGATATGAATGAGAAATAAACAAAGGGAGCATTAAATTAAATTGATAGACGAATCCAAAAGATGCTTGGACACCATTCAAAATCTGAACAATGTAAAGAGAAAAAAGGTCAAAATGTTATTACAGCAAAAGTGAGTCTTTAACTTTCTTAAAATTTGGTCTAAAGGTGATCTTTTTGGTATTCAGCCAAAACCACCACCTGCTCCACAGTTTGTTATCGTCACAGACCAACACACTTTGATATATTGTTTCAGAGATGACCACAATCAGGCAGGTGGCAGAGTGGTTAGCACCCTCGCCTCACAGTAAGAAGGCCGACCGGGCCTTTCTGTGTGGAGTTTGCATGTTCCTCCCAGTGTCTGGGCCAGTTCCCCCCATCAACTAAAAACATGTGCGAGGTAAAATCCTCCACGAAGCTAGACCTGACCAAGCCTAGCACAAAGATCTGGAGATGGGTCGGCCACTGCTCCTGGGAGACGCCGCATTGGCATTGAAGGAATTTCCCTATGGGGACAATAAAATGTAACTTTAACTTAACAAAAACAATAAGACGAAAACCATTTAATGCCCTTGACACCTTAGAAAACAAAATTGTGAGCTGTAATTTAAAAAAAGCATGAGTTGTACATGTTCATTGTGCTGAAAGTTGAATATATTTAAAAAAGACGAATAATAATTTGTTGACGTTTGTGCAAAGAAAAGCTACACACGATAAATATTGAGTCCCAATAAATAATGTTCCAGCTTTGATTTATTGAACAATAAGTCGATATAGTAATTACTGTGACAGTACGGTATTACACTTTTTTTTATCTTGCATTTGTTCTCAATTACATGTATTTTAATCTGGTCTGGTGGCATCATCTCCATGGCGACTTTAACTTTTAATGAATGGACTTCAAAACATAATTGAAATGGATGGGAGAGAGAAAGGGGTAGACAGTACGTCATTGTTCAAATAATATTCAAGCAAGCAAAATATAAAACAAAAAAGTCTTCAAATTAACATGACGCAATAATTACAGCTATTAATTGTATTGTGTCTGATAATAGCATAAAGCCTTCATAATGCCCACTGAGCGCTAACTCAATGTGAAATAAAGTGATCTCATTCTGGATAATAAGATGCAGCGCTGTCAAAATATTTTCTGATTATGTGCATAATTGTTCTGAAATTCCCTGTTCACTCTTTTAAAGCAATTTAGAATAGTTGGAAGTTGATAAAACCAAGCACTGACTTACAATTTTAATATGTTTGAAACTTGAATACTGAATGCGAACAAAAATAATCTTAACACAATTAGGTGAGAATAGAGTACGCTTTTGTCAATATAATGAACAAAGAATACTGTAGAAACTGTAGAAACTCTGCATCGATGTCAAAAGGGTTAATGTTCTTTCCATTGAGCCAAACAACTAAAGCTGTAAAGCCATTAAAATGTATCATGTTAATCTCCCCTTTTTTTTTTTTTTTTTAAGGTTTTGTTGCCCATACACTTTATTAGACTTTATTAGAGAGGGGAAGACATGCAGTAAATCGCCGGCTGCACTTGGAGCTTGGCATATGTGTGATGTGACTTAACCGCTCGACCACCGGGCACCACCGTTAATCTACATTTTTAAATTGATATTGAATACATTTATTTTTCTACACTTTTTTTTGTCCTTCTCATTGTTTATGAAAGTCTTTTGTCATAGACTAATACGAATGTGTTATGGAAAAAGATCATGTATCAAACTGTAATAATATGAAGCAATGGCATTATTAGATATCTTATTCATCATCAGTATTCTTTACAACACCGCTAGCTCTGTTCCTTTCATAATGTTCTGTCGCTGTCTGACTTTCACAATAAGGTTCTTTCTGCAGCGGGATTACAGAGACTTTTATTGTGTAAGAGCCACCCAGAAAGCTTTAGTTATTTTTGCATGTGTTAATTAAATGACACACAACTTCATTGTAAAACTATATATATGCTTTATAGAAGATATTTTTGTAATCTGTTGAGTTGAATTTTGGAGGAATGAAAACATTATTTAGAACGTAATTTAAAAGTGAAAACATCAAAACACTTTCGTCATATCAAGTACCCAAATACCAAAAATCCCAGAAAATGCAGTTCTATATATTAAAGTACTCTTTGTCAACAGCATTTTCCACACGGCTCAGTGACACATTTGCACATTACTGTACATCAGCTCTCGAGAGGAACAGATTTATTGGTGTTCCCGTGTTGGATCTGATAATGCATTAAACGCGTCCACAGTGAACAAACTAAGGTCATTTCTCTGCTGTGACCTGAATAAGCAACGACAGCAACTAAAACAAATTTGGCCCGACGGTGAAGCAGACTCTAAGCACATTTACAGAGTGAGGCCTTACATTCAACAAGGTGGCAAAGCATTCTCTTAAAAACACACATTAGAAAAAAAGACTAATTTGTTCCAATTTCCCTCGAGGGATGCTTATCGGAGCATTCAAAATAAGGTCAAACGAGAAAAGCAGTCTCCGAGCTCGTGATAAGATGGTGGTGGAAAAGCAAAATAAACCCCGTTCACCTTTCCAAATGCTCCAGATCTTTGGAGATGGACGTTTGTGACGTTAACGCTGGTGAGGACATGACATGGTAACACAATATACAAATAACCCCAGTTTTTTCATCAGATTCAGCATTAACAAAAAATAAATAAATAAATCATTGGTGCGAGCTTGCAGTGGTGGAAGAAGTACTAAATGTTGTTACTTAAGCAAAAGAACAGATGCAGGAGCAAATAAATATGTACTTAAAGCTGGGGTATCTGACTTTTTTGTTGTAAATGAGTAGATTTTGTATTTTCGGTTTCGATTCCCACTTACAGTCTTTGTGGCGTGACAATCAGCTTTATGTAAACATTCTGAAGTACTCGTTCTTCACACAGATTGAGAAGTGTTTTAGTGTTAAATGTAGAGATTTTGATAAAGAATTGTGCTGGTCATTGGTCAACAGCAGCAATTCCAATCAATGTATTTTTGAATTTTAGGAACTGCACACATTTTAGTTTGCCCAAAGCTCGGACTTGAACATGCAAACGAAAGCACTTTCTACTTCTCAGTCCAGTTCAGACATTATGAATTACATCACCTAAGCATCAGCTATTACACTATGGGAAAGTACACAATGTGCAAACTGTCTAAACAAACTAAAAAGTGATTACAGTTGTAAATATATAGTGTCTAAACAACGCCTGGACCTTGATTTTTCTTCCAGCATTTGTTTCCAAGAGATGTGTTTCACAGTAATCAATGCATTGGACAACAAAGTCTTTATCAAAATGGTACAGTATGTAGCAAGTTGTAAAAGCAGTTACTTTCGATTCATTACACCATTAGACCCAACGGTGTCAAGAAAAGGACAAAAACACAATTGTGAGGCGAAACGACTTGCATCTTATAGAGTTCACATTGCGGCCGAGACTCCAGAAACACTGCCATTCTAGCAGTAATGAAAGAACCAACATCCATCAACTTCCTGCCCCACCTGTCCTAAAGATGAAGGCGGGATTGAGGGATGGCCCCAACTCAAGGTGTCTTTTATGAATCCCGATCATCACAGGATCCATTTGGAGGCTGATGGTAGTTCACACAACATTTCCACAGCAAAGTTCCTGTACTTTTGATCAGTCGGACAGAGGACAGTAAGGATAATGCATTGCCAACCAGTTCTTGCCACTGAATGCGTCACAAAAAACGATTACAGAGGAAATGGTGCAGTGGTTTACAAACTCCTGTCAGTGAGGTCTTGAGCAAGTAGGCAAGAAGGTCATTTCTGCTCTCGGTTTTAACAGTTTAGGATTTAGACTGAACTGGATGTCAGAGAGGAGAAATTAATCCAGAGTCCAAGCAAATTTGTAATATTGTTTCCATTTATATTGTTTGGGACTTGCAAATTCCTTTATTAAATTAATTCATTGAAAGGAAATTCCCCTAATATCGTTTTCTTCTTGTAAACTCCTTGTAAGTAAACAGTACCGGTACTTATACTTTTACAATTTGTATGTACTTTTACTTGAGTGCATAGTACTCGCTCCAGTTTATATTTTGCTTTGTCTCTAGTTTCCTGGAAAGCAGTCGGCCCAGTGTATGACTGTAGTAGTCAATTATGCCACTGCAGTTTTAATGTGTAAAATCTAATTAGCCTGCTTTTATTTTTATTAGGAGAAGTCAAAAAAGTGTAAACTGACCCACGAGATACTGGATCAAAAAAATAAATATAAGCATTATATGCAGATTCAGTAAGTGAGAAGTTAAATGCAATGCATTACATTTCAGCCAGCTCACACTTACTGTACATATGAATGTATGTCATCAAAAGTAATTATTATTTAATTTTTATTGTATTAACCTTTGTTTAACCAGGTAAGAACCTATTGAGATCGAGACCTCTTTTTCAATTTTGACAGGCTGCTGATTATTGCTCATCATTATGGCCTGGGGAGAGAAGGTGCACAGTGTTTTGGCCTTTATGTGGCATTCTCCAGGCTGCCCTGTCACATCGGTATCACACACAGGTTCACTGGATTTAGAGAGAGGGCTTCACACCTACACCTTCAGCTTCATGGCCAAACAGCAGCATGTCCTGTGTCTCCTGTGTGACAGGCACGGAGCTGTGTAATGGCTGTGATGTGGCAATCTTTAGAAAATGAATGCAAGTAATGAGTGGGAGCCGTTACAATTGTTCGTCCTCCAGTCGCTCAATAAGGATATAATAGGGAGCACACAAAAGCAGTTTGTGTCACATGGCCAGAATCAAAGATGGGGGCTATTTAGTTTCAAAGTTTTTTTTATCTTTGTATGTAGTCAAAGCCTCGTCTTAGTCAATACCCTCACTGTGAGCACATTCTTTACATGTTTTGCGAACAGTGTCAATATTTAAAGTGTGGCATGGTGGTACATTTTATATATTTGTGTTAGAAATATTATTTATGTCAAACTGGGTGCTAGTGGCAGCAGTATTAAGCACTGTAGTAATTGCATCCTTTGAAAGACTATTATGATTATTGTAAGAAGCAGCTTCTTCATCTTCAATGGAAACTACAGTACCAGAATACTTTTTGTCACAAAACGTGTAGGATTAACACAACGCACAAAAGACCTCAAACACTTGTGTAACAGTTTACTCCATTTTCGTAATTTCCTTTAATAAGAGATTGGAAAGCAACATGCTTTCCTTTTCTATTAAACCACAGGAGTATTAGACAAGTTGAACAATGGCATCGGGCAAAAGCCTGGTTTGAAATAGAGTGTTTCATGGTATTGAGCTCAACGAAGTCCACACAATATAAGAGAGAGTTTGTGCTAATGCACTTGACCAAGGTTGACCTCAATGTCACAGAATTTCAAAGTGATAAAGAGTAAATTGTTGATCACAAATCACATTGGGCATACATTTTCCATTCTTCCTAAAATGATGGGCAGTATCAAATTGTTTTAGTACCAGAGCAGGAATATAGAGGAATATACAGAATCAACATCTTGGATCCAAGTGCTCCAAACATTTACAGTAAACATGCAGTTAATTTAACAGTATGCTTTATTTTTGGGGTAAATAATAGATCTGTCATCAAACAATGACAACTGGCGCCATATATTCTGGGACGTGGGTTAAGCAGCTTAACTCGCTCCTCAAAGTGGACACAGAGAGAAGAGATTATTCAATAACACGCCGCGCTCACAAAGATCACGCCTGTGGTATTTGCCCCCTGCAAAGCCACGACATTGCCTATAATCTACAATGACAAAACGGGCAGCTGCTGTTGACTGGGGGACTTGATCGCCCCATCACAGTGACAGGGCATAGGGGGAGAGAGAGAGGACAGGATTGTTAATGTATCATTCATTGGGCCTCGGCACCGTGCCCCAACAGCAGTATGAAAGCATAACTGTAATGAAAAACCTATCGATCCGAGGCTCGTCCTTTTAGACAAATTGCTGTATTTTCTTTGGTGTTTTCATAAAGGCCCAAAAAATAAAATGTGTTGAGACATCATCATCAGCAGCAGTAGAGGAAGGTAATAATTTAAACCTTTCCTTTGTTTTTGAATGTGTGATACCTGTTCACAGCGAGGCATTTGGGTGTGCCGTTAAAAAATGAAGTGTATGTCGTTTCATTACTGGGAGGTTGCATTGTCTGTAAATGCACACAAGTGGATGTGGGAGACTATTTCTGAAGGCCATCTTTTCTTTGATCTAACCAGACCAGAGTCTAAGTGTCCTTGATCGAGACACATCTATGTAGCTACTTTCTGGCCGCCCTTGCATGTTCTCTTTCACTGCCTCATGGGAAATGGCCAAGAAAGTGAGCCAAGGAGAGGAATACTTTTGTCAATTTCGGCTAATTGGGACATGGCAACTACATTGTAGAGGCTCAGACATTCCGATTTTGAAGGGCTATATATGGTCCCAAAGGCAACGTCAGTCAAGCAAACATACGCAGAGTGACAAGACAGACAGCTCAGGTGGATAACCATCTCGCTCATGTGCAGTCCTCCTGCATTTCTAAATTAAAAGATGGTGTGATAGGCGGGCAACAATCTAACGGTGCGATCTCCATTCTTTTGGTGAAGGAAAGGGACTTGACGGAAATAAATCAACCCAGTGTCCCAAGGGTCAAGGGTTTGTTTAATGAAGTTTTATCGCTGCTCTCTGCTCCTTTCTCTTATCATTAGGGTGGTCATAAGGGTATGTGAGCAGTTCACATAGACACAGATCTAAAATGTATCTATGATACTGGGTCTTCTGCAGATGACTGAAGGTGACCCCAGTGCATTTAATACTTGGCCATTTCCCCCACATGTTGATGTGTTTAGATGAAGAAAACCAACAATATCATCATGTGACATTAGTGATTTGAAACCTGATGCTGAGAATGAAAAGCATTTGCTAATGTGTGGCATTGTACTGGTTCTTGTACTTGTGCACATATCATCATATCACAATCCAAACAATCAATAAAAAACTGCTTATAATAAATGTCAAGAGTTTACAGTCAGTGGTGAACAGTGGATTTAACAGGCCAGTGTTTTGACTCTTCATGCCATAGAGACAGAGATTAACTGTGACAACACTGATGCTAAGCGTGGTTTTCATGTGATGCCTTTCAGAAGTATAGCACATCAAAAAGGGACTAAGTTACCACTGTTTGAAAATAACATAACATTTGGGAGATGACATGGATTTAAAATCATAGCAATATTTTTTATTTAGATACAAAAGCAGAAAGCCTGTCTTTTTTGATTATATAATTTAACAGTAAATTAAATTACCTTTGATATAATACAGCCAATAAAAGTCTTATTTTACCAACATTGGGACTGCATTGGAACATGACATTTGACAGAAAAATTCAAATTTGAATATGATTAATAGGTCTAAGTGACTGTTGTGTGGAAAATGCAGGTTTTCCCTTTTGTGACATACTTAACCTCATAAATAAAACACATGCTGAAAATGTATTAGATTGACATTAGAAGCTTAATTCCAGTTTGAGGAGCTTTGAAGATTAGGAGTTTTGTGTAAATATCCTGCAGTATTGGTGCAATTATATATTGTAAGTTAATATGCTAGTACCCATTGCAGCCCCTTCCAAAAAACTATGCAAAACAAAATGATAGAATTAGTTATTTATTAAAAAATCTTTTGCAAACAACATTCTCTTCACACCTCACTAAATTTAGCTCAACTACTCAGCAGGGTAATAGACGTCCCATTGTATAGAAGCATGTCTCTAAGACCATCTTATCTCTTCCACTGGTTTCTGATAAAGAATGTGCCAGTTTTGCTCGGAGCACTCCACTGTATAATTGTTCCTTGGTTCATGTGTCATGACACTGTCACAAACCAAAGCCCACAGTTCTAATGGGTTCGTCCTATTTTCTCCATACCCTCTTCCATCGACCACCAGTCTTTGTTCCTCATCGCACAATCTGGGAGATGTTATTAGCGCGCAGCCGACAGTGATGTTTGGTGACAGTGCTCTGGAAAGGACAGTGTCCTCAAGTCATTCAAGAGTGTCACAACCCCCCCCCCCTGCCCACAGCTCCACCTTTGTTCTGGTCCTATCAAAAGCAGTGGGACAATAGAGGGTGGAAGGCAAATACATGTATGCACGTATACATTATGATAATACATGTAGATTAAACACAAAACACTCAAAATTCTTTAAATTACATGTTGAATCAGATACTATTTTTGTAGCTCAACATACACAAATAGTTGAAGTGCAGCGCAGAAAGAGGCATGTGATCTGCGAGTTTAAACACACCAACAGCACAGTGATAGCCATATTGAAACGTGTTTTGGCACAGTTTCAAAGCCCCTAAGAGCATGCACTTCGATATAATGCTCCAAAACATGATTCCAAGCGCTAGTCACATGACCTAGACGTTCATGAACCACTGTTGTTTCACGGGTGTTTCATTAGAGGGCTTTCATCAGGGGGCTTTCATTTGGAACCAGAGTTCATTGACAGAGCTTTAAACAAACCACAAAACAGTGAGCCTGTCTCAAACCTATGACCTATGAAAAAAGTGAGATAAATAATAATTAATTAAACCTTCCTCACATGACACTCCACGGTACGATATAGTAAACACGTGACACACTGTCACATTAGTGCAATGGTTAGCATTCAGCTCTTGCAGAGCTTCAGAGTTCGGGACCTATTTTGTGTGGGACTAGTTTGTCTATCAAGAATTGCCCCGTCTTTGGTTCATGAGGCTTCACTGTGCACAGACAATAGACAATTTGTATAAGAGGACAATCTGACTGAAGAAAATATATAAAATGTAATGGAAAAAACATGATGTATTATAAGTCTACCCTAAAGTAGGCCTACTGCATGAATAGGCCAACTATTTCTTAGAGACAAAGTACAGCGGCTGAACATGTATAAAACTTAACACGAGCTGCAGCCGTGCAGGGGGTTGTTCACCTTTTCTGTTGTTCGTGCCGTGCGTAAATTCACAGTAGGTCCATTTATTGTGGTAAGTAAAGTGAATAGAGTAGTCCAAGTAGTCAAATAAGCACAAAGATCCCTCATGTCTGTCATGCATAAATTAATCAGATTGACATGCAGCTGTCAGTGCTGAGAGAGAACTGACTTGGCTTGTGGTGCTTGCGTTCCTCCATTTCCTCCCGCAGCATCAGACAGACCCACTGAAAGAGGTGCTGATACACACAAATTCCGCTATCTTCGTGCGTGTCTTGCTTTCATTGTCACTGAAGCCTTTTTAAAACACGCACGCTGACGCTCAGATTGTCAATAATTGACTTTTTACTTGTTGCAATCCGATTGTTCTCTTATACAATTTTTTGTTTTATGAAAGCATTTTTATCAACGGCGCAGGCCTCAACACCGGGCTTGGTGTGTTCACACGCGCAGATCACGTGCCCTAAACCTCCTACTGCACAGTGCTCCGACTATCGCTGTCGGTAAGATAGGGGCCAAGGTGTCTAGCAGTTAGCAGTCAAGGTGGCACAGCTAAAGATACTGCATGCAGTAAGAAATGCTAGTAAATGGGGATCAATTCGGCAAACTGCAGGTAGGTGTGCAAGCAGCTGACTCCAATTGTGTTAAGAAATGCATTTAATACTAAGTATATGCCTGAGATGGTCAGTATAATTTGTTACTCTGCCCATGTAAGCTTACTCAGTTCAATATAAATCTGTCATTGCTGCAATGGACAAACCCACAAGAAGGAGACCCTAAATTAGACACAGGCGGGGTGGGGGCCCTCAAACATTTAGCTGGAAGTGGAATATTATTGTCTGTGTGTTGTCTCTGCGTTTAGGACCATTGTCATCACATTTGAGCTCAAAAACATGCAGAGTGTTCATATAGCGGCTGTGTAGGATGATAAGAGACGAGCTACATGGCCTGTTCACGGCTGATAACTGGCACTCAGCACAAATAAAAAACACCTTGGGGTGACTCGAATCATTTGTACAGTTCGACGTCATATAGCTAAATTCAGAGGAAGAAAGTATCATGCCTCAGTGCCCTCAAATGAAAATGCTTGCCACGTTGTCGAATCATATCTTCAAGTGAAATGCTTATGCCATGATTTAGAAGCATTAGTGGAAAATCCGCATTAACTGTGCAGCGTATCAGCTACAGAAAAGAACCCCAAAGCATTAGCACAATCTCCATTCCTTTGTTTATTAGGTGAAATGTGGCAGGGCAGACTTAATGTGGCCAAACAAACAGTGCATCAGTCAGTGGTTCATTTGTGTTGAACGCCACACAGAGACAATGGCACTGGCCTCTCCATAGACTCTTAATGGCAGGGCTTGGCAGCCTCTTACTTGCGGGAGCTTGGGCCCCACTGTTTACTTTAGGCACTAGTAATTCACCAGGCTGAGCAGGCTCTATGCATCTGTGCAGCCTTAACACAAAATGGCAGGCTGTTACCAAGAACAGACAGACAGCACTTGGAGAAAGTGTAAAAGCTATTAAAGCAACTTGGTAAAATGAGTGGTTTACCATGAATAAAACAAGAATTTTATTTCCATGTGGTGTGTGTTTACTTGTCTTTTCTGCTTTGATAAGTAGTACAGAGCTGCAATATTTTTTCAATACAGTTGAGTTGGATAGAAGATAGGATGAGCTAAATGAAAGCAGGTAACCGCCATACATTTTGCAAGTAACACCCACAGTGTTGTCCTCAATCTGTATTAGACTCTACATTGTTTTTCAACATAAGTAGGATAAATCCTGGACAGGCAAATCAGAATGTTGGCAGAAACGTGAAAGTGCAGGGTTGCCGCAGAACTAAGCATTATTTAACAATGACATTTTGGACAAAATCCTGACTGAGGCAGAAAACATGATTATTTAATCATGACTCTGAAAATGTGCACTTCTATATGCAGAGCATGTAGCAGAACTGGAAATTAGAAAAGAGACTAAATTGCATATGGCTTTGCAATGAATAATCACCATGGTTTCCATAAAGTGTGCAATAATTGGAAAGTAGCAATGTAATTTTGAACGGGCAAGTTAGAATTCTTCAATGCATTCAAATTATTGGATTTCTTTATTAAAGCACTTAGAAATGACATCTCTGTCACACAATGGTGAAAGAACTAAGGGGACTCAAACCAAAGATCTATTGTCTCTAAGTTCTATTCACCATGCCACAAACACACACAAACCATCCGTGACTGGAATTCTTATCACCAACTAAGTCTCTAAGTAAAATCTGGTCGGTATACCATTGATACACCAGTTCCAAAACACCAAAAAACATCAGCAGCAAAAACTAACAGTGTTGACAAGGAACTGCCAACCTTCTTTTTCTCATTCCCAATGTCTTTTCATAGTGTTTCATAATTAGATGCAAACTGTGGATCTTTCATGCAGCTTAGTACCACATACTGTGAAGATATTGTAAATCAAAAGGATCATTTTCCACCAAGATTTTTTTGTACCTGTTTTTTACAGGCAGGTTCTCAATTCCAATTAGACTGTCATATCGGAAATAATGGAGATGAATAATCTTCCAAGGCCTTTACTAATGAGTGATGGAGTATTTCTGGGAGAAAAAAAAAAGAAAAAAAAGAAAAAAGGGTTCTTATGCCTCAAATGAAGTCATTACAAGAGCTGTTATAGAGATATGTGCTAATACGTCTCAGTCAGGAGCTGGCCTACATTCAGACTCCAGTTGGACACCCAGCCGGTCATTAGCAGTCGCATGGCACAAATACCTCCGTATATCCACAATACTGGCCAGCACATGTCAGCCATCCTTAAGATAACACAAATTAATTAAAAACAATGTGAAGTTGACTGTGGTGGATGATGGCAAAGCTCAGTGGTGGCAATGAACTAATGTAATGCACAAACAGTAGTAGCAGGCTAAAATAGATGCAGAAGTATTTGTTACTAAGGTTAGTAGTTATAGAAGCCGATGCAATAAAAACAATAGAAGTCGTAATTATACTACATAGTAGCCATCACAGTTATATGACAGTACTGTATATGCGAGTAAGTTCCAGTACTAGAAGTTTTGGTAATGCATAGTGAGTAAATTCAGGTATTGAGAATCCACCACATAGTGGCCTTAATAATAATAATAATAATAATAATAATAATTAAAAAAGGTTTGACACAACAGTCTCTGCAGTACATCTCCCACCGCCCACACTCCATCTCCGCTAATGTCAGTTTATTTGCACCAAGTGGTTGCACTGACTGACTTAACCTGTTGTACAACAATATAATGAGAAAGTAAACAGATGTTCTGGAAGCTAAGACATGATAAAAAAATAAAAATATTATTCATCAAGAACATTAGGCATAGGAATGTATCGTCAAGATGCCTACCAATTATCCAGATCAATTACAATGATTCTGATGTTATTTTGACACATTTACGTCTAACCTTAAGAGCCTGGCATGCTTAAACACTGTTTTGTTCCATGGGATTATAGTAAAATGCCCTGTGCACACTGAAGCATAGCCGTCTGCCAAATCTTACTAAAACTAGTCCAATATCTGTGTAACTGTAGCCAAATGACTCACTTCACAATTGTGAATATTAAAATAACAACACGAGTCAAGTTGTCTCACAGTATCTGACAGAGAGGTGTATTTGTGTTACCTTGATTGTCAACATTGAGGGGAATTAGTTTTTCTTTTTCAAAATGATGCCGACAGAAAGAGGCATCTTCCATTCTGGATTTTGAATAGTTTTACAAAAATAAAATACGACACTCAATTTGCACTGTCATCCCCATTACTGAAGAACATATCTTATTAACAGTATCTGGATTTCTTCTCATAAGATTGTTTTGATTTTATTGAAACACTCCACTGTTAACACTAAATGATTAACTATAGCTGCTATAAGCCTACAGTAAATTTAAACTCTCATCACACTGGTCGGCCCTCGCTTTGCTTCTGGTGCTGTGTTGACTCAGAGTATTTGCTCGCCTAAGGCATCAGCTCTGGACACATTCACATAATTAGGAAAGGTCACTGTGCCTTCTGTCTTGTCAACAAATTCACTTCAAGATGACAAATATATGGGCCCAGTCTGCGCCAAGCCTCCCTCTGCTACTGTCGCCTATTGGGTGCCAGCAGCCTGTTTAGGTAGCCTTGGGTCATTTCTAATTATGATTTTTTTTTTTTGCTTGTATGCTAAAAAGGACAAACAATGAGATTGTATTTGTTTTTTTACTTAAGGTTAAAATAATCATAATAACCTTACTAATAAGATAATAATACTTAGCATATTGTGACATTTTAACAAAAACAGCAAACTCTGATAACCTTCAAAGTTTCTTCCTCTATCCCATCCACTCCATGATGCAGTGCAAGTGGCCCGCTCCCTAGTGGCCTTACTAAGGAACTATTAATCTATGGCGCTCCATACTGCATTCAGATGGGTCCTCCCCAGCTACTGTCGCTTCCTCCTCGCCCGAAGTAAAGGCCAGGAGTGCACCCTAAGGACTGGACACTCTTAATATGAACTGCTCCAAGACACCTCGGGGTATCTAAGCACTTCCACTAACACTGACTGATGGCCAATTAACCATTATGGAAGAGTATTGAACACAGAAGAACCATAGAAACTTCTTTCTTACACATCTTACATTTTAAATGATATGAAAACTTTTACTTTTAATGTTGACTTGAAGACAAATGTTGACACTTCAATCTGAGCTGTGACATGTGCATACAGCTATGTCCTTGGGCAAACTATTTGACAATCAGTGAGGGGAAGTAACTAAATAACGTACAAAAATATTTTCAGAATACTCAATTTGAGTATTCCTTTATAGTTACTCTTTCATTTAGTGGTGTTCAGAATACAGTTGCATTCTTAAAAATCAAAAGGAATACATTGCAGTACTTCATCACACAATTTAAAAATTTTAAAGTGCACGGTGAGGGTAAAAAGATCTGGGGTCTCATTCATAAAACTTTATGTAGAATTCTTTCTAAAAGTGTGTGTACCGACAAAACACAAACTTCCTACATCTACATCCTCGAACCTTCCCAATTCTCATCTCTACGAACACAGATCACCTTCTTCCTAGTCTCTGAAAGCCCTGATGAACAAAGTTCTTGAGTTTTTGGACTTGCTAAATTCTATGTAAAGTTGTCTCACAGACAGTCGCGTCCACAAAATGTTTGTACGTTCGCATGCTTTATAAATGAGAGCCCGGAAAATATGTGTGAGTTTTCCCTTCTCTAAATTTGTGATAAATGCCTAATGCAACTTTATTTGACAGTATTATAATTATTATTATTAATTATTATTATTCAGAATACAGTACCCTTGGACCATGTAACGTAATATGTAACAAAATACAGTTTAATGCAGGTATTCAGTAATTAAATACATTTTCAAAGTATTCTTTCCAACACTGTTCACAATGTATAAATGCAATGGTTGGCGGAGAAGATGGTGAAGATTGGCATGTCAGTTCACTCTAGCAGTTGTGATACCAAAAAGTAGTTTCTCCTCACCAGCTGAGGAATGAATAATGACTACAGTAGCACTTTTAGAGATTTGTCATGCTTGTAAAGCACAATACAAATCTCGGGCATTATCAATATTGTTTAAAAACCAGCGCCATTCAAATCTCAAAATAAATACTGCTCAAAAGTACATGTCCGTAGGCCTGACTTTGAGCTATCCACCTTCACATGTCCAGTGTTGTGTGCTCGGAGTAATCTTCTCCCATCGAGAGAACACAGCTGCATTAAAGGTTCAAGGTCAGGCCTGTATATGCTCCCTCTCTCTCCCAACAGTGAGGGGTGAGAGGGCCTGGGGAAAAGAACATTCGATTAGAGCCTCCAGAAAAAGACCAAGACCTCTGCTCAACAAGTCATAATAATAATGCCTTGCACTTGTAATGCGCTTTACTGGCTTGTCACTACACCATTGTCATTAGTCATTCACTCCACACTCGGTAGTGATAAACAACAGCAGCAGCTGCCCTGGGGCAGACTGATGGAAGCAAGGTTGCCAATTTGTGCCATTGGCCCCTCCGACCAACAATCATTCACGTACACACCACCAGAAGTGTCTTGTCAAAGGACACAACAACAGAACTAGGTATTAGTAAGAATCTTCAACTGGTTGGTGAAACAGTGCTAACCACTGAGCCACCGCCATGGTGGGCCTTCACGCACAATGCTGTGAGCCGGAATCTTATGGGTTACAAGACGCTGGTATGCCAGCGTCACCCAAGAGCACAGCATCAAGGGCATCTGAAATAAATGCCATCTGAAGTCAATATCCAAATTATTATAGAAATAGATGTATTAATAGATCACTAAATTGATTGCAGTAGAAGTGTGTGGAATTGTGTTTACTTAATCCTAATGGAGCTACTCAGGTTCACAAGACAAGTTTATTATTATTGTACACAAGACTGTGTACTATCATCATAGAAAAAGGCATCTTGCGCAACAGTAAAAAGGTTGTCCAAACCTCTTCAAAAAGACCAAGACTTCCTCTGAGTCGTGCTCTGACCTCTCCCCAGTAGCCTTCTAAAATAAAGTGTAGTGTGTTTGTGGTCAGCGGCAACAGACACACAACAGTAGATTGAGGGCAATCTGCAAAGTGCTGATCCTCGACGAGGTACCCCTGTGAATTACAGTCCGGTATTCCATTGAGGTAATCTCATCCCATAATACAGGTCAGAGGTCAATTTTATGCTACTTTGATAGAACAGCACTAGGCTTTACCCTGCAGGCCATTTCTATTGGGAAACAGCCCAACTTCAGCTGCTAAGCACTCTCACATAGGCCTGAAACATAGAAATGGGGTAATTGAAACAAAAGGGCAGAGTTTGACAGAGATATAGTGCCCTTTGCAGGGCCTTGCAACGACTGCAGAAAATAACAAAAACGCCTCCCTGCAGGAGTCTCACCCAGTGTCCCCCTCTCCTCTTTACGAAGCTGCCATTTGCAAATGATAAGGGACAGAGCCCATGAAAGATAAGGCGTCTAGACATTTGTAATCAAGCCAAGCGTGTGGCACTATTGTTTAACACTGACCTGTGGAGGCGTGTAGTTTTTGCCTTTACGCAACTTAGGTTGAACCATTAGTTTAGTACTCATTAATCAAACACAGAATGTATTCTGCCTGTGTTCATTGAATTAGATAACTACAATTGGAGCTGTGTAGGCACTGGCATTTTGAAAATAAATAAAATTGTGCACCAAATGTGCTCGTGTGTGTGCCCGATTTCTGACTATTTGGCAACAACATGTGATTTAGTTGTGATTTAGTTGTGTCATGCAATTTAAAGCACTCAAAATTCCTAATTGCTACTGTGAAGTTTTGTTTTTATCTCAAATCAACCAATATTTGTGCATAATTTCTGTAATTTACTGATAAATTTAGCAACCCTAAATTCCTCTGCCTGTTCTGTCAGACTGTTGTGTAGGCGTTGCAAAAAAAATTCATGGCTATAGAAGTAATATTACTGAAAAGAGAGCAAATGCATAACAACCAACCCTTGTGTATCAGCCAAAGGAACAAAAATTTGAAAATAATTAAAAACATCTTACCCACTCTTCACTTTTTGTAGAAGACAGACTAAACTGTTGGTAAAAAACAATAAACAAACAAGATTTACAATGTTTTGATGAGGGACATCTGGCAAGGCAGCTATTTATTACGACTGTACCAAGAAAAGGAAATCTAGAAATGAGAGTATTACGCAATATATTTCAGCTTGTTGTCACTTAATGGTTATCTACTTGCATCATCACGGGCTTTACACCCCGTGGAAATTGCTCTAAGGTTGACAGCGCACACAAGTAGGAAAAATGTCTGATACCAAATCCCCTGCTCCCCTCTATGAAGACAAGACAACAATTGCTTGGCAACGCTCTCAATGGGCACGAAGAAAAACAAACTAAATATCCAGGATTTTTCACTCCGTCGACTTGCTTTGCTGTGTGTTTTGGATGGTCTTTCTGGGGGAATTAACTGGGGACAGGTGACACACGACATAACGTTTAAAAGGAAGGGATAAAACTATATGAAAAAAGGTGCGCTTCTACTTTAAGGCAGAGAAGAAATAAGACATTTTGTTGAAATGCCATCCGATGCATTAGGACTGCAGAGTAATAAGGAAAGTGCTACGACCACGTTAGTTCGAACTATTTTGGTCCTAAATATATCCAATTTAGAGCAAAAAAAAACAAACTTCTTAAAATAATGTAACAAATGACATACCGCGTGCGCTGCTGCTTCATCATTAATCATTTCAAAAGCCAAACAAACAATCAAATTGTTATTAAATAATGGATCGGGTTAAGCTGAAAATAGCTTAGAAAGGTTCCAGACGCACCCCTCATGTCTAATACTGTAAAGTGCTTGGATTTGGCCGGATAATACACAGCTATAACTGACTATGCATATCTAAGATTAAGTAAAAAAAATCTAAATATTTCCTTTTCTCTATTCAGTATCTCACAATCTCTAAAAAGAAAGCGCCTCAAAAGCGCAACTCAAGACTGACATGGCTTCCTTTTTCCACAGACTATGTTTCGACGACAAGTGGGCTTTGGTTGGAGACAAATGTGGAGTCAGCGTTTTGTCCCGTTGCTAAGTGGAGATCGACTGATCCCATCTGAGCCTGTCCAAGCCCAGCTGTACAAAGGAGCAGCGACCAAATTACCTCCCAATCCATTTCTGTAGCTGTCCTCTAAAAGTAGCCCATGTGCTGTGTTGGGAGCTCAGAATCATGATTGTACTGACCCATAATACATGATGGAGTATGTAACAGACTAGAACAAGGACAAGGGGCTGACTAAGAGTGACCCACAAGAGACATACGCTATGCACCAACTTCTTTTTGCATCACCAATATAAAACTAAATGTAAAGTAGGCCTGTGTAGTAACTTTAAGGGTTGTGCAATACGACAAAATAAGTATATGTTGCAAGAACTATTTAGAATTGTGTTTTTCACAGTCAAAGTGTGTGGGGTTTCAGAATGACAAAATGTTAGGACGGTTGCCATAGCAATTGACAATTTCAAACACAATATTGGTGCTGAATTCCTCACGCTTCTTAAAAAGGTATGTCACTGTAACGTCACCGCAACAAAGTACCACACTGCCGGAGCATGCTGACGGCCTGACAGCATGGAGGGGCAGGAATTTTTGGATGCGGGAGAATAAAAATGACTCAAACATGCATGAATCACTCTAAATACAACTTCAAATGGGTAGACAACTGTATCATGATTAAAAGTTCCTAAAAGTGGATTTAGCACACACACAAAAAAAAAAAATCTCATTTAAATTAGATCAAAACACATTCAGTCAGTTACAGGTCAAAACAAGGCACATAAAAATACCAAATATTTTTTATAAACATTATTGCAGCCTGTAATTTCTTCAAATACAATGACAGTGTGTCAATAAACCTTTTAGTAAATTGGCTTTGATCGAGTCCCTGTTCTATGAAGTCATGTAGCAATATCCCATCCACCGGCAAGACCTTACCAAAGAGCTATAGTTTATTGACTAGTCCATACGATCATGTCTCTAACCAAAGCCACTTTCTTTTATCATCTACTGTACTTTGAGGGTCAGCAGCATTCGTTAAGGCTTGGAGCGACCTGGCACCGTCCGGCGGCCTATCAGAGAGAGAACAAATAGAATGTACAAACACGATCACACCAGTGGGAATTGGGAGCTTTAAAATTGACCTAAAGCTGCCTTTTTCCTGTCTATGTGAAGAAACCATGAGCACCCAGGGGAGCGCAAATGAACAAAGGATGAGCATACAAGCTACAAAAAATAAGTAATTGCATGTTTTTTGGGCCATAACAACCAAATAAAACCTTAAGTAAAACATATAGCCTACAGATCATAACAGTCACTTGTAAATAGGCCATTGAACCGCATCTTAAAGTTGATGTACGAGTTCCCCAGAGCAAGTCTGTTTATTTAATCCTAATATATTCATAATTATCTACTAATTGATGCCAGAGTAAAGCCTTTTTAATTCATCATCTCGGTGTCCCGAAGCAAGAGACACAATTATAACCGTGTTTGCTTTCTTGTCCACGGTGAGGTTAACAGTTCGGAAACAAGCACGGAGCAAATGGTGAGTAGAGAGAAAGCGGGGTGGCATTAGGCTTTAAGAATGAATATTATTTAGGCTATTTCAAGAAAGGAAAGAACAAGGTTAAGAATGTGTCAGGTAAAATAGGTGTAGCCAATGTCAACGAGAGATGCAACACATTTTGGATTACAAATAATATAAAAGAAATAATTCAATAATAGGTTAATTATTCCTGATTTAACGATAATAAACATTTGCCGATTACAAACTGCGCACGTTGCCGTTTGGCTCTGGTAGTTCCTTCTGACTTATAGTAGCTCTTTGTCTGATAGTGAATGAAATGCCTTTTGTTTTATTTGCGCCTTTGCACGTAGTCGGAAGCGTCTAACCAAGAGCCCCATAATAAAATGCAACTCATCAGCGTGAGTAGCTCGTCTCCTGACTTCGTAAAGCTGTCAGCGCAGTGCAAATGCAGCAGGAATGAATGGCCAGGAGGGGAGAAACGTGGAGCTGTACAGTGGATAAGGGCTACAAGCAAGGACGGAAAACAACCGTAAACGCAGTTCCCAGTGTTACGAATAAGAAGCATGCGCATGCATATGCATATGCATATGCATATATATATATATATATATATATATATATATATATATATATATATATATATATATATATATATATATATATATATATATATATATATATATATAAATATATATATATATATATATTAAAAATTAGTATTGTATGAACAGTTTGACTCCACAGTAATAATACTATATGAGTGGCTTCAGTGTTCACCGGTGCCGTCAGATTGGAGCAGGTGTAGCTCAACTTCCACTCTGTCACGGCACGGGCGTGCACATTTACGCGTTATAGACAACACGTACTATACACCGCAAAAGCATATCGACTGTTTTCCCAGTATAAGCGGAGATAAGTTTCAACCTTGTTTCTTAAGTGTTAAGTCCTAGTGTAACCTTGAAGGTGCGTGCTAATTAGAGTGTTACTTCAAGCAATTGAATGCAAAGCGTCCTTTTAGGCACAACACTGGTGAACTTGCCAGCGTAATTACGCAGAAACGTGGATGATGCACTCACCATAGGTGAAGCCGTCGAGAAGGAGCCAGACCACGAGGAGCGTAGCGCCGAGTCTAGAGCGGACAAAGGGGCCCAGAAGTAAGGGCATCTTGGTGCGGTTTAATCTGCCAACTTTCAGGAGGCAAAGAGCGGAGAAAGAGCAGTGCGCACTGGGCTGTGCGTGTCCGGAGAGTGTCCACTGTGGCACTTTACGCCTTTTCTTTACAACGCCCAAATCTTCTCCTCAACACATATCCTCATGCCGTCCAGTGGCCATCTGTATCCCGCTCGTGCGTCCTCGTTGCTCAGAACAACGCATCACAGGTGTAGGGAAATGAACTGCTGCTTCGCGCTGCTGCTTTTCTGCTGTGGACACTATCCACGCGCTAAACTGTCTTTGTCAACTCCAGACCTTACCAGGAAGACAGTTTCTTCTCTTTCCAGTCACTTTGTTGGCTTCGCGTGAAGGAATATCTTGTCCGAATGCGCTAAGAATGGGCTTCAGAGGCAAAACATCTGCTTGCACAGCAACGCTGGAGTGTGGAGAGGGAAGGTAGAGGCAGCGTGTAGCGGCGGAACAACAAATCCCGGAGTGGAGTTTATGGACGGAGTGGAGTGGTCCTACAGCGCCCCTTGCTATAGGCTAGTGATATTTCTTCGGGTATTCATTTACATAGCTAAACTAACCCCAGATGGCACGCACGGCAGAATGGAAATGATTCAACCCTGTGTACTTTTCCGACCTATACAACATCACATGAAAATGATGGATTATGACATTCAGTCTTGTATGACAGGCATGAGCACAGCGCTTTGCATACAGATTTACTCACACCACACCTGCTTCTGCCTACATTGTTTTTTTCAGTTAAATATACGTGCATACTCTATCTTGGGGCTCTGATGCATACAGTGCAGTGTACACCATTGACGGACAAACACAGAAAAGAAGAGGAATGAGGATTAGCGCTCCCACGAGAGTCTACACCTGTCAGCAAACTCCGGCCGGGAGGTGACTTATGTTGCACATAGCTGTTCCTCATTTTCTCGGTGTCAGTGGAGTGATTATAAGGCCGTGCTTTTTACAAGGCCTGCCACTACGGACAGCGCATTATTAATACACTTCACTTGAGGTTTTTGTCTCTTTGTTTGTCCATTTCTCCACTCCCACGTACTAGTCAGCAGAATAATAAGTGGAAGCGCAGGACTGGACCACTGTCTTACCAGCTAATTATGGGGCTCATGTAGATGGATGATTCCTTAGATAGAGAGCTGTTATTATGCAAACTCATTAAGGTTCCTCGCTCCATTCCCAGCATCCCTTTTCTAAAGGTCAAAGTCACAGCCAGAGCAGCAGTACAAAGCAAAAGACACATGCATCCACATCCTCGCATGCCCAAACAGATAACTCCAAAGCCTCGGCTCTGTGATCAAACCATGACAGCCAACACAGCCAGGGTTAGCAGAGACATGTACAACTATGTAGAAAAGTCAGTGGCTCAGGCCTGGTCACTTGTGTGGCTGCTTGTAATGATCTCTCTCATTTTTGCTAATCTGCCGCATGTCCTATCAGCGGCTTCAAGCTGGAGGCATCGCAGCGTGTCGCCTTTTTGCTGCAATAGTCATTTTAAGGGAGGATTTGTGATGTATATAAATTCCTGGTTTAATACATTAGCATTTTTCAAAGATGGAATTAGTCTTGGCTTTCTATGAAAAATGTTTAAGTTCTGTTGAGTGTTTGAATAGAGATGTGTATGACCTTGATCCATATATTGCTCAACAAACTATACAGCATGCCCCCCCCCCCCCCCCCCCCCCCCCCCCCCCCCCCCCCCCCCCCCCCCCCCCACACACACACACACTCTTCTGGGTGTAGACTTTTTGTCCTTTGCTCATTCTATCAGACTTCAATGACCAATCATAGCTCTTGAGGGAGATGACACATACGGTTGTCCATCGATTTGTGGCATTGTAATTAATTTTCTCCCTCGTCAATGGCTTGGGTTACAATATATCTGCAGACTGGGAGCAGCTTGTTCAGTTGCAATCAATCATAGAGGCCAAGACAGATTCCTCTTGTATCACCCTGAATTATTTAAAACATGTGATCCAAAGAGACCCAGGGCCAGTTTCATCAAAGTGCTGTGTACAGGTCTATTGTGTTACACATTTCAGCTTTGCTGTCTGTCATCGGACTGGGTCATAATTCAGAGTAGTTTCTGTCTGAGACTTTTGTGCTTTTCATGTACTTGTGTCACACATACAGATAGAAGGGTTAGCGCTCTCTCAGCAAGGAATTTGGGCAATGATCCCTTGGGCTATGATCACAATGTTCTGATCAGTATCAGTGCAGACATGGGTCAATCTCATTTACCCACGCATACTCACTCACTTTGGACTCATACTTCGGAAAAACAAGCAGAAGAAAGAGAAGAAAGTGACGGTGGACAAAATTACATTTACGTTGTGTTAGGGGCACCTTAGGACCAACTTGTTCAGCACAGATGCTGACTTACTGTGTTTGCTCATCTTATTTTTCTCTAAGGACACACAACCACAAAATACTATATAAATATGATCCTTTTTTGTTATTTTCCAACCTTACTATGTAGATGTAATAGTGAGATTGTTTTTTAAGAAGCCCATTTTCATAGATTAACATTAGCACAAGGATCATTTGTATGAAGCAGACGCTTGAGCCGGGGCATCGTTCTCTAACCCGCACAATTACACACAGAATATATGCAAGCCATAAAGACAAGTGATTCGCCTGGTCGATATGTATTGATTGGATGGAGGTGTCTGGCATGAAATTAATATTATTTATTGTTTACAAACAACAGCAGCGGTCCCCGGAGGAGGATAGCGCTCACACGGCCACTGCCGAGTTCCTGCTCCGGCTTGTGGAGAGACAGACTGCAGAGGAGGGTGTATCAGCTTCCATCATGACCACAGCTTCACAGCTTATTGTTTTGTTTATATCAAATTAAACTGCAATGCTCCTCTGGAGAGATATAATTGACCACAGCCTCAGATTAAATGACTGTAAAGATCTTAATAAGCCATCAGCGCATTGCATATTACATAGCCAACCACTTATGAGGATGCAGTCCGATGAGAATGAGATTGAGGTTTAGTGTTTGGCTAGTGCAGAATAGTATACTTTAATTACAAGGAAAATGACAGAGTGATCATTAATAATGTATCAATTTAATTACATCTCATTGATTAGAGGTTCTGAAAAATTAATTATGGCTAAATACAAATATGAACTCTCCCAATGCTCCAATGTGATTGATATTTAGTTTTGGCAATCATATTACTGTTTTAAGTTTAAAATGAATTAAAACCGCATCACTCAAAAGAAGAGCTATGGTATGCATTGTTTATCACAAAATATTCTATTGAATATTATGGTAAAGAAAAGAAGCTGTCATATGTGCATGTGTTAGCGTAATTTCTTAAGTGAGATCTAACATCCACTCCTACTGCAAAATTTGTGTAATTAGGAATAAAGCGTTTCTCATTTTCTCATGCCTATCCTTTAAAACACAGATGTGGAACATTGCATAATTTTAATCCAAAGATTGCCCACAAGTGGAAATAAAATAGTGTGTGAGATCAGTGTGAGTGAGAGTCAAATGAGAGCCACAGATATGGGACTTTCAGAAAGCGAGCTGGGGTACAGCTGAGGAGGAAAGGAGGGGCGATGAAGGAGCCCACTGAAGGTCCTCATTTCAACAGCACAGACTGCTGATGAAGCTGAACTTCCAATATCCCACTACCTCAGCTCTGATGATTTCTCAATTTTACAGATATGGCCCCCAGAATGTCATTTGATGAAAATGTAAAATGGGATTACCACCAAATCATATGAAATGGGGAGCATTTTATCCCATGACTATAAATCAAAAGGTGACACTTACACTTCAAGAAAAAAGTGGAAAATTAAAGTGTGATTTTTAGATTCAAAGTTTAATGACTTGAAGTACATGGAGGAAACAATTTAAATTAAAGTGCTCATTCTCACAGATTCTTTGAAAACGTTCAAGGCGTAACACTCAGCCACTCCAATTTATTCATAGACTGTGTTTCCATCTCAAATAGAGTTGCCTAATTTAAAACGCATGCATTTCCAATATATTATGATTTCATTTTCTTCTTAGTCTTGTGGTCCTAAATACAGTACAGCATTTTGTCATCAAAACAGCACTAAGTGAATTGTAATTCATCTCCTATACCACTGAGAAGCTGCACCTTTATGTGGCCTTAACAATGGTAAACATTTAGGCCTATGATTTTGAATCGATAAGCAATCAAATGCTAGCACAAAATGTCAGAAACAATTCATCCACCACAAGTTACTTTTTTTTGTCCATCACAAATTTTGTATCATCAAGACAAGCATTAGAGACAAAAAACACCCCAAAGGCAACATATTGTTTTATTTGATTAAATCATTTGTGACCTATAGGTGGCAAAAGGAATTTTTTTACTTGTAAAAGCCAAGAACATGCGCCTGGTATAATGCCCATGTAAACTGTAAGTATATATGTTTTGTAGATTTCTCAAAATGTTTTAGTATGTATACAAAAAATAAATTTCCATTTCCCAAAGATTCACAGTAAAAACTAATGTTTTCCCACCAGTTGTTTCCCATTGCTATATTTTATTACCATCCTTGAAATAAAAATATATTTCCTGAGCTGTACTTCCTGGACTGCCATGCACTCATGTTGTTTTGAATGTCACATTGTCTAAGAGTGCACGGTACAGGAGGCTCTGAATGATGTTGAATGTTTTATGACTATGTGCTTTTGTGTCAGTCTTCCCAGAATTCCAGCGACACTCTGTGTGCGATCCTGGATTTTCACACCGACAGATCTGATCGACACGAGAACGGCAGATTTAATTCAAAATACAGCAGAAAAGCACCAGCACTATGTCATATTAAATAAATCACTAGTGAGTGAGATTTGTTTTTATCAAGGTCAGTCTACTGCTACTGCAAGTGTATCATTCTGTTGCTTGTTGGAGATGGAAAACTGATGAAATGGAAGAATGTAATGGATGATATTATTGGAAATCATTGGCTTATTTAGTTACCAAATCTCTCACTAGTGGTTTGAATTTTCCAAAGTTTTTTTTTTTTTTGACAAATAAGCACACAAAGAAAATACAGACAACATCAAAACAACAAGCCTTATGTAAAATTATGAAAAATGAAGGGCCAGATGATCTAACATTCATTATCTAACAGGCTGTTTGGATATTTAACCATTTTCCAACTATTTGGTTGGTGTATATTACAATTATACAACACAAGTTAATCTATTTTTCCCCAAGTAATTACACATTGTCATGCGTTTGTTGATATGCCAACTTCTTATTTTTAAATACATTACAAGTGGTCATCATTGGAGACAAATATTAGTTATTGGTTCACATTTGTGGTAAAAAAGACATGTACTAAAAAATACATGTTGCCGAAAGTGATGACCTTCGCCTCCTGAGGCCCCTGTCTCACATGGGGTGGTGTCATATAACAATATTAAATGAGACATGCATCTGCCAATTCACAACTCAATAATGTCAATGACATTTGACATGCAAATAGATACAGTTACCACTTTCATAGAATACATAGATTTTTCTGTCAGGACCCAACCAGTTCACTGACATTTTAATTATCAAATATTTTCCCAATGCAGGGGTGTGCGAACGCCTTCAGTTAGATTCATGAAGCAATTATTACAGTGTCTACCCTAATGCTGTGTGAAGTTTGAGCTTACACCCACTGGCGCACACTGTACCTTATACAATGGCCTTCTGCTGCTGCCTATCTGCTTCAAGGTTGTTCTGGGATGATGTTGCAGATCATGGTTGAAAGGTCGCCTCTCTATCATCTCATTCTCCTTTGAACTCTGGCATTGACAAGACATCTTCACTACAGAACTGCCAGTTCTATCTCTTTTGGGGAACCTTCTCCAATAACATTTTGCATTTAGTTGACAATAATTATTCATTTATAGCAAACACATGTAAAAGCAGTTTTTCAGTCATTTTACTTTTTGCATTCAAGCTAATGCTATTGGTTGTGTTTATGAGAACATTTTCCTGCACCTAAGAAAATTTGAATTAGCTTGTTTGTCACCTCAAATAATCACGGTAACAGCACAAAAGTTCAAAAAATACAGATTGATCAGTCTGATTACGCTGAGCTCAGATGTGCGTGATCGACAAGAGGATTTGCCAATCAGGGACAGAGGGTCTGTATAAATAAATATGGCTGCTTACGAGGAAAAAAGGATCACAGGGAACTGAAAAACTTGACGGATTTCTGCTGAAATAAAATGCTACGCGACTGACGAATTCAGTCGTTTCACATTCGTCATGGAAATAAACCAAACTGATTGCACGGTTCTGTTTGAGTTTGACTCGAGGCGCGATGGAGGATGTAGTGATCTGACTCTCTCTTCGTAAAGAATTGAAGAAGTGAGCATTCTGGATCAAAGGCAAAAAAGGTGGAGGCATTTAGTCGATCGCAAAGGCATCATCTCCATCACCTATAGTGGTATATAAGCCCCTGCCCTCTAGCTGAGATTATGACATCCAATTATTATGTTGTGCAAACTATTGCCAAGATAATTAGCCATTATTACGTGGGCATTATAACCTTCCTAAAATGGCCAGTCTGTCAATTTAATCCATGTCCACCTGCACTCCAGAAAAAGCAAAATAGCATTGCCACCTCACTGTCCGTTTGAATCTCTTCTTTACCTCCATTTGTCTGAAAACCTTCTTGGAGAGGCGTCAGAATGGTATTGACACAGACCAATCAGGATGCGTGCACACATATTGTTCGCTCTGTACACATCCTCCTCATTCAATTCTGGGAAATTGCTCTGCCACAAAAAAGGTTGTCATTATTTTGTCACTCAGTGTCCCAGGTGACATTTACAGCAAATAACCTCAGCGGCGCAAAAGGAACGGCACACAAAACCGTGACGTTGTCTGTGCGTGTTTTTTTTTTTTTTTTTTAACATGTCTAGCACAGATGGGGACAAATGTGCACTGTAATAAGATAAATAGAATAGAATAGACACACTTAGATAGAAATACAGGACTGCTAAAATGAATGTTCCGTCTGCATCAAGAAAATAACAGTATCACTTTGCAATGTGCCACAGGTGAAAACAATCTTAAAGAAACACCAGGCGTATTGTATTTAGATTTCTCTAGAAGAATGACGGCAAGGCACTTCCATTATAAGTTTCATATTATTAGCAAAATAATGAATTAAGCTGATGCTAACTTTATAAGAGGCCAGTCAGTAATACACAACATATATCCCACATAGCTCCATTTCTGTATATTTTTTCAACCCAGAAACACTTTAACAAAATAATCATGCAGCCACTTGACCAGATAAACATTAACTTTACTCAAGCTCAAAAGTGTTTGCGAAATGTACTACAAATCAAATGTTCCACTATTTTGTTGAATACTATGTCACCATTTTGTGCATTAAGTGCATATAGATGTGGCTTTTGATGAAAGCAGCTCTTCTCTCTGAGCGTTCCACTCATGAGTCCTGTACTGTACCTGCCAGCAAGACAGATGGCTGCAATACTGATGAGGCCAATTCAAAATACAGCCTTGAGTTTGATGGAGGATAGTTTTGTGTGCAGCAGAGACGGGAAGAGCGCACTGGACTTTGCCGACAAAATATACGTTCAGATTGATGTTTAGGTAAAGCACAGTTACATGTGATTGGCTTGGGATATTGAACAAAAATGTGGTTTTATTGGGACTGCATCTATAAGTCCATCAGAATATAGTTGAGAGGTAAAATGACGGCTGTGCCTTCTTACTGTGATGGCATAGCTTACAGGCAAATCAAAACCCCTGACATCCTGTGTACTGTGAGGAAGTGGCAGCAGTCTGAGGACACAGGCCTGGATGATCAGACATTCATTCATTAGAGGGAATGCTGGAGCCCCCTTCAGGGCCCGCAGCTGAAGCCACGTGTCCTGCACAGGTCAGGGTAATAGATGACAGCTGTACCGGTTAAGCCATTTAAAAAGGGTCTTCTCTTGTTAGATTAGGGATAATATTTCTGCTCTATTACTCAGCCTGATCCAGTATATTACATCATTAAGGAAGAGAGGTCTGAGTTGCAAATTCAATTTGGACTCATACCAAACGAGGTGAATCAAGAGGCTTTTAACAATTCACAGTGTGCCGCAGTACTTAACAAATGGAAAAAATGCAGCTTTGTTTGAAATATCTAACCGAACAACTGTTTGCAATGTAAGTGGAACTAAAAGTATTTGACTGGTGTAGTTGTTGGCACTTGAAAACACAGAATATAAGTTTTTAAAAAACAGTCAATAAAATATATATATATAAATGCTTTATTAACCGCAAAAGCAAGTGCTGCAAGCCTTGGTATAAATTACTTAACTGTACAACAACAACTTGAGTTAACAAGCCCAACTTTCTGCAAGCTTGCGCATGGAGATTGCCAGGAGAGGAGACGGACCTCCCAGCCATCTTTGTAAAATAAAGCAGTAAAAATAGTTCAAAGAGTCATAACGGCGCTTCTCAGAGAATCCCTTTCATCATTTATCTGCAGAAGCTCTCCATCAGCACAAGTGTTCTGCCTGTCCCATCACAGTAAACAAAGACTGATGTAGCCACAAAAGAAGAGAGCTACTTTAGAGCAGGTAAGCCAGGCGGGCAGACGGTGCTCACCTGTGCATTTGCCGATTATATGCTGTCATGGTAACAATAGTGTGTGATTAGTTTTGGTCGCCGGCCTGAAGCACTTCCTGTTGTTGACACCTGGAGCGTGGATTAGCGAGGGCCTAAATGTGGAGTGGGTGAGGATGGCGGGCTGACGGAGGGTATTGTTAAACGTCTGGCAGCGATCAAACCACCGCCCGCTTGTATCGTGTGCAGCCCACAACGCCGCTTCAGAATTGATGAATGATGCAGCTTGAAAGGACTTGTTTAGAGTTCAGTGAGACAAGCTGTCCCAAATAGATTCACAAGATCACATGTCAGCAGGATACAGAGATATTCTTACTGGACCAAGGTTGTGTGTGTCAGAGAAATTTTATCCAGCTTCCTGATGGAGTGCGCCTCATGCTCTGCGCCCCTTTATAGGGACGTGGGATTTATGAGACGAGATGATATATCAGCGCCCACGTCCTGCTACTGCTGCTTCGGACGCAATACGAGGAAACATGGAACAAAGACTTCTGCTAAATTTGAGTGTCTAGACTGGCTAGTGATTCATTTTCAATCACTGAATGTAATTGAAAAATTGAAGTCAGAGACATTATTAGGTTAAGGCAGAGGCCAATATAACTCGACTTCCTGTTATTTTTAAAATAAACCTGTTATAAACTTTGTGGGCAATGAAAAGTTGTCAGACATAAAACATATTTGTGCTTTATTGCAAGCCTGTATTGCAACATCTATAAATACAACATTAACATGGGTTTACTCTTCTTAAATGATTATAGTCACCTAAATAGGACCCATTACTGAATAGATTTATTTTTGAAATTTGAACAAACGAATGTGATTAATAGTGTAGGTAGTGCAGGGTTTCAATGTTATCACAACACTCTGGAGCCTACATTCATTTTTAAAGTTCAAGCTAATTTATTATTGTGATTAAGATCTTTGGTGTTGAGACATTTTGTATTTATTTATTTAACAGGACAACGTACAGTTACATAATGCCCGAGGGCAAAGATGCTTGTACCAGATTATAGCTTTGAAAGCTAATTTCCTTGTGCAGTCTTTAAAAAGGAAGAGGCAAAGCAAAGTGCAGCATTATACAGTGTACAATACTCATACATTCCCTAACATTCATTCTGTCACACATTTTACCTATCACATAGCATACTACAGTGCAGATATAGCAGCAGCCGCTATGTGTTGAAATTACAGCATTCGTTATTAAATAGGTAGTTCAGCACAATTCTGTTTATATGAAAGGGCAGATAATATGCCATATATAATATGACATAATTAGCATTCTGAAAGCAAATCTAGTACATTACAGAGTGTGCCCCTCTGGTTCTCTATATACGTGTTTTACTTCTTTGGAGAAGGTAAAGAAGTTACTTTCATTTAGGAGCTCAGTGGGGAGCTTGTTCCATTGTTTTGTCCTTTGGTATGAGAAAGCAGACTGGGCAAGGCTTGTTTTACATCATGGATAAACACAACATTTCAGTTTCATCATTCATTGATGTTATATTTGTTTAAATTCATATGAAAATATAATGTAATCAATAAAATAAATAGTCCCTCATCCTGGCCCATCTGCATCTAGACTGCAGAGGTGGGTAGTTACTTGAGTAACTTGTAATGCAATAGAACATTTGCATAGTTTAAACTTTTACTCCTACTTGAGTGATATTTTTACTGAAGTACACTTACATCAGTAAATGTTTTGCACTCTTTCCATTGTGAGTAAGTACACAATGAGAAGAGCTGAACAATATTAAATTATTTGAAACATTTGTTTTTTTGCCCTCAACCTCAGGTATGTCTAGAGTTTTTCACATTTTTATGGTCTATAGTTGGAAATACAAGAATATGTGGAATATTTAATTTTGTGTTCTTCCAATTACATGAATTGTGTGAAATGTAAGTAAATACAGACTTTTCTTTCCCCTTGGCTCTGACAAAACAAACCCAGATCCCTTCCCTTGCTTTTCTCTGACGGATGATGCTTAGCATCACACTGGAGCAGAAATGCAGATCTAATTCATTGTAAGTAATGCTGAGTGCGAACCAAGCCACACCTGAGACCCGCAGCACTTAGCCCCTCTATCTCCACAGATTTAACCATACGAGACAGGTTTCAGTCTATTAAAACCAATATGTGCCACTTAGCGCAAATGCTATAGCCCATCTGCATGACGTTCCTGATGTCTGCATTAACTCTGCGTCTCATAAATCACATCAACACTGCTCCGACTTTAATGCAACTGACAAACTTTCGAGCTGATCCAAGCTTTATTGCACGCATCAACATCTTTCATTTGGACGGGACAAAAAGCCATCTCCCACAATAGTTTCCCCGCATATTATGAGTAAATAATTTTCAGCAGGCTATAACAGAAAGAATTAAATGTGTTATTTAATAGGCGACATGTAATTGCAAACTGTAACCTATTGCTTCATGGCACACTCAGGTTCAGCCCTAGTTCAGAGCGTGTTTGATTGAGGTCATTTATCAGACATAGATTTGAGTGTGTCATCACTTTGGGCTCACAGCTCAGTTATTGTTTCATGAATATATTGTGTGTACTTCATTTTGGTAATGAAATGCTGGATTCTACAAGCAAAATGTGAATGGGAGTCATTCGTGAGCAAAACCATAAACTTGATGTTGCCTTTAAGTCACTATAGTTTAATTAAAATTCGGTTACACAATGCAATATACAGAGAATGCTTTCAAACTCAAATGTGTCGATGTCTTTTGATGTCCCAGTCTATGGGTTCACATGGAAATACAAGATAGGAGGAAGTCTCAACATGTAGTTAGAAATGTGATGGGACTGTCTGAAGGATTCCACTGAACAGCAGGGGGTGGACAGAACATGCTATGCACCCAATTAGAGGGGCTGTTAGCGACGTTATGCTAGCAGATGAATGAGCCCTCAGTTCCTAGTTTGAAGTGTGTTTTCACAGCCAAGTTTACAAAGCAGCTTAAACATATAGTTGTTCAGATTATTGTTCAACCCCAGCAACATTCATCTTCCACATATTTCTGTGGATCATGCTCAGGAGATTTTCTTCACACTTCATTTACGTATTATTATTATTTTTTACAGTGAATTTATATAGCGCTTTTCCCCCTTCGGGGCACTCAAAGCAATTTGGGTGATGTGTCTTGCCTAAAGGCACAATGGCATTTCCTCAAGCCCTGTCCTGCTTAGCTTCAGAGAGCTGACGAGATCAGGCTCTGACAAGCAGGTATGGCCAATTATTTCTTATTATTTTGCTTTGACCTGTAGTATCAGGTAGGGCTGAACGATTATGGTCAGATTTGCGATTATTATATTTCAATGGTTGGATTCTGTTCAAAGTACACATTTAAATATGCAGGAGTATTGACATTTGAGAGTAGACACAGAAGAAGGAATATGAAAGTAAATAAAGCTAAGAAACCAAAGCATTTAGAACATGTTTGTAGATGTCTAAACTACACGGTTAGCACTGCCTCCGGTCCATCAGGAAGTCTCTGATGCCGGTGGAGTAAGGTACGTTGAGCTGAGGGAACTTGTCCTGGTTCAGAGCAGGAGGATGGAGTTGAACAGATCTGAAGTCCACGAACAGGATCCTTTCTTAGGATCCCAGGAAGTCCAGGTGCTGCAGGATGAAACGAAGGGCCAGGTCTTCCACAAACCTGTTGGTTCTGTAGGTGAACTGTCGTGGTGCAGGAGGGGGAGGAGATGGCCTTAAGGTAGAACAGGACCAGGCGCTCAAATTACTTCATGACTACAGATGTCAGGTACGTCTGTATTTTGTCCAGTGAATGAACCGCAGCTCTCCAAAGGCAATGTAACGTAAAGGGGCCTGTGCAAATAAGCAAGGCAATTTTCAATGTGAAAGTAGCAGATTTATCTTTTAAACTTGTCATTTTACATCAAGATTGCAATTTAAGTTGTTCAAAATACAACACAATGAACCACAGGCGTGCTTTCTGTGACAATAGCAGAACGGCTGCTCTGATTTTGCCCTTGTATTGAGGATGTTCCTGCATCTGTGTCCCCAGCTGAGTGACATGCGCTGCAGACACAGCAAGACCACAGTGAACAATGCCTTCTCTGCTCTGTCTGCACCATTTACATCTAGGATTAGACAATGCCAATTAAATGACACATGGAAAATAGGTTCTCACTACAATGCACAAGACAAACAATTGCTTTCACATAGAGCGATAACTTAAACTTACATTACATGAAAAAAGTATCTCTGCAGAATTGGAAAGTACATGTAATACTTTAGTGTAATGAGTAGATTTCTGTGTGTCCAATGAAATATTGTTGTCAAATCAGTAACACATTAGTTTAAGTTTAGGTCACGACGCTAAAGTAATTTTAGCAAGCTAGACTTTCAATTGCTGTAATTTGTCAGCATAAATGTTTACGATGAATAAAGCCTTATTTATTGATTTATGTCGATATTCAAGCAGCGGTCGTCATTAGCTATGTATATTATTGGCAGAGCCTATGTTCCTTTTATTTAATATTGCAAGCAATATTTTGAAATAACTACCTTATGCAACTCATAATTTTGAAGTGAGATAAAGTGATACAATCAAGGGAGTTTTAAAGTTAAATCTAGTAAACATTTGGAGAGCAGGAAAAAAGAATATGGTTTTAAAACCGATATGAACCAACGAAACAGTTTGTTTTTCATAATTGCAAAAAACAAAAGCAAAAATGAGTTTTAAAAAAATAACACGCTCGAGTTTATCCAAGACTCTGCAGTTGAAAAAAGTGACATTTGCAACAGCAGTGGAAACATGCAGTCATACAAAATGACTGATACCAAGTGAAACTTTTCCTCCGACTGCAGACTGACAGCTCCCCGTGTCTAAGGCTGGAGGAGTGTTTGGGCACCTTATGCAATGAGTATAAATTAGTTGTCGCTCCTCTGAACCTGCCACTGATGCCATAGTCTACATCTACAGTCCAAACTTGTTTTAGCCATGAAGTACGTTAGATATGAGTTGTTTGCATAAGATTGATCATAATATTATGGCAGGAAATTGGACATCGACTGGAATTTATTCATTGTATTCATTGCAAACATTTACAAGAAAAAATACACACACACATTGCCTGTGACTGTTAGCATAATCTATTTTTCATGGGATGGAAGTCAACTGGGATTTAATTTTTATTATGGCCTCCAGTTTTAGCATAGAATTTAGGAAAAACTAATATAAACACAAATGTATACACATCCACACCAGCGCAGAGTAAACAATGCTTAGTGAGAACAAACAGCACCCGCATCCAAGGAGGAAATTGAGGCTTAGAACTGAATTCTTGGATGCACTGGCACTTTGTTAACGGCAGCCCAATCTGCTAGAGCCCATCCCTTGTGAGGATTTCTCCAGAGCACAGGATCTCACACGATTGTCCTATCACCACATATATATTCATCAGGCTCCAGAACTATTAGGCTGTGTTTTTCAGAGCGACAGTGAAAGCTACCATCCATCAGCCGCTCGCTCAGCACACCTGACTCCAACCACTTTTTAGATTACACAAAGCGCCTTCTGACACCAAAGGATTTGTTTTACATGTGGGCACAACAAGCATGCTCAGTAGTAGAAAACAGTGCTGCAGATTGGTTTGCAAAGCTGAATGGATGATATAACATTTCACCGAAAAACTCCACCGGAAAAAATAATTCTGACAAAGGTAAAAGGTTTGCTCCAAGAATCTGACCTGTAGAATCTGCCACCAACACACAGATGTCATGGATTGTTAGTGTATCCTGTATATAAGACGTTCTTATCATCTTTTCTATTTCTTCTATTCAGTTGTTTAAAAAAAATCCACAAATAACATAAAATCAACTAAATCAACCATTTCTCAGGACAGAGCCAGAGAAACTTAGCCACTTAAGCTGGGGACACACTTTGCGACTTTTCCCGTTGTGAGAGATATTGAATGTTGGTGAGGGTCCACACTACACGACTGGACTGAGTGTGATTATAGAGAGTCTGGGGTCCACACTACACGACTGGACTGTCTAAGGACACAGGACGCTGGGACATTTCAAAGTCCCTATGAACACTGTTTATTTTGTTTTCCACTGTAGCCCCTCGAGGCAACTACTGTTGTGATTTTGGGCGTTACAAAAATAAATTGAATTGAATTGAATTTAATGGACTGAGTGTGATTATAGAGAGTCTGAGGTCCACACTACACGACTGAGTCTACTCTGCACCACTCTGACTAATAACTGAAGACAATTTCATCCAGTAAAATACAATCAATAAACCACAAAAATGATTTCATAGCCTATGATAATTATACAGTGCGATTTATTATTAGGCGTTTAGCTGGATGATTGACGGCTACAATGAAGGTAGAGCTAAAAGTCTGCTGTAAAAACAAACTTCAAAATGGTTGAGCAAATCGAATTTCTTCTACACTCATCGATGACATCGAACTCGACGAAATAGTCAACTGGCAACTTAATGACGATAATCATGAGCAGTAAAGGTACGGTTTTTGAGCCACAGACAAAGCCTTAGAGGTCAAACAGTTTGCGTTTTCAGAATCAGAAATCAGAATCAGAAAGGGTTTATTGCCTTTGTCAATGAACACATTTCACAAACATAGGAACTTGTCTCGGCATGAAGGTGCAGCATAAAACACTGAGCAATAATAAAACAACATATATTCAATTCAAAAGGCATGCATTAAGAAACAATTTAAATTACTATAATATAAAGTAAAAATAAAAATAGGCATTACTAGAATTACAGTTAAATTTACAGTTGTAGTGCAGAAAGTGACAGTGCAGTCACTGAACGTGAGTCCAGTCGTAACTGGTCCATACAACAAGCCAGAAGCAGCTGCGACTGACTTCAACTAGAGATGACTGAGAGTGGCTGAGAGTGACTGAGAGTGGCTGAGAGTGACTGAGAGTGACTGAGAGTGACTGAGAGTGACTGAGAGTGGCTGAGAGTGACTGAGAGTGACTGAGAGTGACTGAGAGTGGCTGAGAGTGACTGAGAGTGACTGAGAGTGACTGAGAGTGACTGAAAGTGACTGAGAGTGACTGAGCACGATTGAAAATCATTCGAAAGACTGGCGTAAAGTCATGTAGTGTGTCCTCAGCTTAAGTCATGTCCAACTTTTCATTTTATGACATCTTTACATATGACAATCAACTTGCAGCATCAAACAAGAAGTTACAAAAAATATATATGTAAATGAACCGCCCAGCACTTAACTGTATGCAATTTTAGAACATAATATTATTTATTCCAGTTAAGGTAATTATAAACACCTCAACATGCACTAGTTCCAAAATGACAGGTGTCAAGTTGTCAGCATTTTGTAAATTATGTCAACGCTCTCCGATTTTCCAACACCTGTTTGTCAATGCCAGCAGAGACTCCTCAAGACAGCTCTGTTTTTTCTGTTGATTCCAAGTGGTAAAAATAAAATCCCAAAACACAAGCCGTGAGACCAAGCATATGTTGAAATAGTTCTGCTTTTGAAGAGTCCTATTCTTCTTTTGTCTATTGCCATCATTGCTTGTACCTGAAACCATTTTGCTTTTAAGAACCATAAGCGAAGAACAGATTATTTCCCTACTACGAGAAATGTCTCGTTTTCTAAATTTGGATTTCCCATTTCAAAACGAAAATCAAATAGCCAGTATGTACACGGACCCTCCAGCAGTCACATAAACTGCAGAGAACAAATTTCCCTGAAGGGACAATAAAGTGCACCACCTTACAAAACTGCTTAAATTTTGGACAAGGTTAGAGCATCACCCAAACTCCAGCTCTTACGGCGTTTCGGAGGTTTTCATTATTACTGTGCTGATGTATGCAATGGTTAATTATGGGGTTTATGGGATTGGGAATCTAATTCATGGCAACAAGTAATAATGGTGACGTTTCAACAAGACAGAAACAGGTAGGTGTCTGAATGCATAATACATGAGGAACATAACAGGTAAGTACTTCTGTGATCCAAATGTTCTGCTTGATTCATGTACCTTTTTTGCTTGAGCTGACTCGTGACCTTGCTGTGCTCCAGGCTAAATGTGACCCTTGGCTCTAGAAAGCACACGCTTAACCCAGCCAGTCTGTTTAGGGCAAGGTTAAGGATCCTCTTGAGAATCAGGGTTAATCGCATCAGGGCCCTATTAGCACAATAGTTCCGATTTGTTTAGCCCCGGAGCCATGCACGTCCTGTTTGTTTTCAATAAATAGCAACTATTGTTTAACCAGGAGTGTGTTCAAGAATACTGACTCATAATCCCCTTCTCAAACATTGCTTATATGAAACGTCTTCTCATTTGGAGTGTGCACTGGGACTCGTTTTGCAGTTGAAATTAAAAGTGTTCGCAGCAGACGTATTTCGGCCAGATATCATGTCCAGAGATCCACAAGCCATCTGGACATTGTGAAAAATACCAGAATGTTGTGAGATATGAGCCAGCGTTCAGCCTGGCCAATCAGGCAGACACTCAAAGCAGGGCAAACAGAGAGAGACTGGGCTCGGAAGTAAAGGATGGTCCAGGTGAACAACATGGCTGCCCATTGTTACCATAGCACCACATTCGATCACACAATGCAAAAACCACACAATAACCAACCATTTACCACAACTCAAAAAGTTAAAGCTGATTTTATATTACATCTCAGGAAAGATTTTTGTTGTTCCAGAAATTAAGGAGCGCAAAAAGAGTGAAACACATTCTGCTCCCCGAGCCAAAAGGAGTTTTACTGTCTGTACTAGCACAGAGTCTTTAATCTGAGCTTTGTTTGAACACAATCTGATCATAAAAAACTGATGTGGTCATCTGATTTGTGCTGTTAAATAAGTTCCTCAGTCTCAAATAATATAGCGCTTGAGATTGTGACCTCACATATCATAATAGCCTAATGTTATCCCAATGGAGATTTTAAAAATGCAAAAGACTAAATTTAGCATCCATTCAAAAGTATTCTGACATTATAAAGTGATAAAAGTAGTAGTGACCAAACAGTTTATCAGGTTGTTCAACTGATCTTTTCTTTATTTTTATTGTGTTTTGGCTGATGTATCTCTATCAGTAGAAGATGAAAAAAACATGTTGGATTTCCATGGTAACGGTCGTCTTTTGTCGTTCCATTCCGAGCTCTGGTCATACGTTTTTTCAGTTCCTGGTATTTTAGACCTAAACAAGACCGTAAACACACATATGGATCACAGGCTCTTGAAATATCTGTAGGATTTATTTAGTTTCAGACCAGCTAAAAATGTATCAGATTGTGTTTGCTAATTTGTGCATGTTGTCACTATGGTAACTGTGAAACTCCATAGACATAGGCCCTACATGCAGCTCAGAAGCATGTCATTCTTTAAAGTTTAATATACTCTGCCAGCAGAATGTTAAATTTCCAGAATAAAGGCAACTCAAAATTGTATTTGTATTATTAGAGGTATTATATTTTGGGAAAAAATGAAATAAAAACACTTGTTCGGCCAATATTTCTACCAGTATTTGTCCTGTAAAACATAACAATCTCAATTATGGTCTCATTGAAAAAGCTAAGTGTCTATTATAACCTCCTTTTCAATAAACAAATACTGTAAAATACAATTGTAAACGTCTTTAAACAAAAATATGATATCATTTACATGTAACTGAGTGGTTTTCATTTGCCAAAACACCTTGATTTTTCATATTCTGTGGCAAATCCCAGTGTATCCATTGGAATCACGCTGGAATCATGTTACCCTCTCAATTTTCAAATTTAGAATGTTTTTTTTCTTCCTCCTTTTGTCTCTAGTACCATTTATGCCATAATGTGAGGCTTTGGTGAATGAAAATCACTAGATGTTAAATAGGTGTTTCCAAGTAACATTGTTATTTCTTCAGGTCAAATTGATGTTTTTTCTTGTAGTTTAAAGGAAAGTGAAAAATATGCTGCATTTTGTTCATGTTATTTATTAATATCTTTCCATTCAAATTTTGCAGGCGCACATACTAAACAGGAAGATACTACCGTTTGGTACAAGCTTTTCAGACAAGTTTTGACCTTGCTACATCTATAACTCTTTCAGAAATCTTACATCTCGCCTGTATCGGTGGAATGATCCTCTCTCGCCCTTTGATAGCGGCAGTATTCCGGTTTGAACTTGATAAATCGGAATTCCGCGGAAAGCTCAGCACGTTTGGGAATTCTGCCCTCACCAGACACAGTTTTTCCAATTCAGATGAGTTTTCTGCCATTGGAATGCAGAAGCTCTGGGAAGTATAATGTTTGCAGCGAACGCAAAGGTCCAGGAGGAGTCATGGTCGTCGTGGGAATTTCGGTGAAGGTAAAAATGATTGGCCTCAAAAATCTGACTTTTTTTCTGTACAGTCAGGCCTTGAAACAGGAAGAGATCACCAGAGGCCTTATTAAAAAACAAGGATCTTCAGGGAATAAACAAGAGCCAACAGTGTACTAGAGCTTACAGAGACATGACATTTCACACCAAGTTATATTATTGGATACAAACTCGTGGGATTTGCTCTTGGATCTGAATATAGTAGAGTTTTAGGAAACGTGTTGCAATATTTGGCTTGTCACACCCATGGCTGGTCATTATGAGTTGACTCCTAGTGCCAAAAAACGTCTTCTCTAATGCTGCTTAAGCTAATCAGGCCCTGCTATGCTCTCGATGAGGGGAGAATGAACACCAAGTGAAGTGTGTTGCCAGCAAACAAGATGAGTTTTGTCACTTAAGAGCTGGCTTATGTAAAAGGATGGCCAGAGGATTTGACCCGAGACGAGGACAACTCTACAGAGTTTGATCTTGCTTACGGTTGCTTTGTGGCAAGTATCTTCATTACAGAGAAGGCATCTGCAGTAAGTGGATACTTGTTTTCGTGCTACATACATACACCAAAGGAATCAATAAGCTGCAATATAATTTAACTCCCAATTTATTGTTTGGCATTTACGACCAACAAAGCGAAAGGATGTACTCTTCCTGGGACTGGTCGGCAGTCTTGGTAAATAGAGGTACTTGCAGAATGAGCACCAGGCGTAAACCAAAATCTACAAAATGTATATTCAAATTGTTGCACACAAACACATTAGACAAATCAGGCATAACATTATGATAACTGAGGTGAAGGGAAAGGAATATATGTGTTACATTGTTACAAATTTGACCATATTTGGAGAGCATGAAAAGGCGGCAAATTGTGTTGGGCAAATGATTCGGTCATAGTCCTCTGTGTCAACCTCAGCGGAGAAAGAGAAAATAGTGGCTTTGACAATTGCTTAATGTCTATACCAACTCTTTACCAGTGGTGGAAAGAAATAAAGTACAAAGTAAATGTTTAGGTATCTGTATTGAAAATGTTACAGTAGATTTACTTTACATCTGAGAGCAGGTATCTGTACTTTCTACTCCACTGCATTTTTGAACTGAACTGAAAAGTAAAGTACTTCTCTGTAGTACTTCTCTTCTCTTTTGAGACCACCTGGAACGGCCACGGTGAAATCCTGCCTAAAGATATTCAGTTAAAGTCTGGGTTTTGACAAAAAGGATATATTATCGGGGGAAATCTCAGCGCAATTTGTTATCAAGATCTTTACATTTGACATTTTAATAGTTCTTAAAATCTGTGAGAAATACTTTTACTTTACTTTAACATTTTCAACTTAATCTGTGTCGTACTTTTACTTCTTCCACCACAGCTCTTTACCTCAATTCAACACTTACATCTGTTGAAAAACCAATCTTTAAAATAAACACTTGGTCACCACGGCAACTGCAGCTCTTGAGGGAGAAGGAAGAAATGAATGAGCTATGGTAGCAGAAATTGTTTTTGTTTTTCTAATCATACAGGCTAATTGTTGTGTGGAGTGATTAAAACAAAACAAAGGTATTGCACTTAAAAACATCCGTACATGTCCAGTGTTACAGCACAAAGTTTCAGATTGGCTTGAATGTGAAGCTGTGACTAAATACTGTCATTAGGCCTGTGCTTACAAAGCTCTGGAGCTCGGCACAACAAACAGTGAACCATGCACTGTCGACGTGCTGTAATTCCTCTGCCTCTTCCACAGCCAACCACCTGTTCCTTTGTTTACTTGCCAGACTCTTTATAGATGGAATAATCTTGGGAGATGAAGAGTGAGCTTGTTTCATAGCCGACATGATACTCGCAGTTTGAGTCGGCTGTAAAATCAAGTCCGCAGCCAGATTATTGCACCGAAGAGTCGGGAAAACAAACAAATACTTATTTCCATAATTAATCAAGTGCATGTGCAAGTGCCTCTTTTTTCAGTGTAGACAAAGATAAACCTCAAGTTGTTGCATGTGGTTTTCAATTAGTACTTGTATTGTAAATTAAGTGCCGTCTCTCATTAATAGTGGAAATAGTGGGGCAGGGGCTGACAACACAACAAATGCAGAGGCAGAGAGACCTCCTACTGACTCTAATTACTGAATAATAATCACAATTGAGTGCTGTTTAACACTCTTTTAAGCTGTGAGGGCATATATGTGAATTTATTTTCTGTCATGATTTTATTAAATTTTTTTAATTTTTATGAACCTTTATTTAACCAGGTAAGAACCCATGGAGATCGAAACCTCTTTTTCAAGGCTGGGGAAAAGTAAATAAATCTGTTTATCAATCAGTTTAATTGCTGTGATTTACAATAATGACATGGGATATTTCCTCAGAGATCGCGATCTATGTTCATGAATGCACAGGTTATAGGCTCTGTCTCACTGACAGGTCCATATTATATCTGTCACGTACTGAACACATTTATATTTATATTTCAGATGAATAAACACTAAACAGTTTGCCTATTTGTCCCCAGTTAAAATTGTACTTCCTGGTTGGACATGAGCAGCAGATGTGGCATAGGTAAAGGTACTTCCACAACTGTTACCTAGCAACCATACGGAAAACAAGGACGAAAATCCATTTAATTACACAAATGTTATGATTTGACAAACAATTGTTGAATGATTGTTAAAACTGTCAGACAATTGTGTCAGTTAAGTGTAAATTGTCTGTTTAGTTCTCAGCTCTACTTTCTGTCATTTTGAACTTTTAGTTTTCCAAAACTTCATGAAACTATAATAAATATTTACCACAGGTGCTATCCTACCAAGCTAAGTCATATATAGAAAAACAGGAGAACCTGTCATAATATCTTTAAACCTCAAGAATATTTTGAGAACATTATCTACCTAAATAATTGCAGACTTTGTAGCCATTTACATTTGATTGTGATAAATCTCACAGGCTGTAATTCCACTTTCCAAGAACATCTAAAATGAAAATGTAACTGAGAAATGTCTCCAGTGACAATTAAGGTTTGGCCGTGTCTGTATTTGTCCCTGTGATAGCCCCATTTTCACTGTCACTGTTGAGCTCATCTAAATACCTTTTTTGTCTAAGTTCATAAAGTTTTGTGTCTGGGTAACATATGCAGAGTGCACACATCCAGCCCCTTTCGCGTCTGCTTTGCTCATGTGTCTCTTGGCTCTGAACAGTTGGGCTGTGATTATCTGGCAGGCATGCATCAGCACATCTCCATCTTTAGCTTTGTGGCAGCACGCTCTTGTGAAAGGCTGGTTTGGCGAGCTCCTAGTCGGAAAACACTACACGCCTCAACACTGGAAAGGTCCCCGCACCAGAAGTTGATGTAGATTGCTTGTTTGTCTCTTTTCAACCCTCGCGGTTCCGCCTACGAGTCAAAAATCTCGAATTAACACAGTTTACACCTGCAGCGGCTCATACAAACGCACTTTCACACCACAAGGAGGACATTTTACTGTCAGTGTTAATTATTAAATTCGCCTTTAAGTGCTATTGACAAAATAAAACATAATACATTTTTAGGGTAATCATTTTGACATCCCTTTTAGGCAAGCTGATTGGACTTTAAATAAGTGATCAATAATACAATTAAGCATGCAGCAAGGGTCTACTTTCGGTTTTAATTGGGTTTAATTGTTAAATCATTGAAAATCAAGGTAATTTTTTATTTTTTATTAATAAGACGTTGCAAGATTTTAATGGTCAAACTGCAAGCTTGATCACGGAAAGCAAAATCAAAAAAGTGAATTAATAAAAAAGAAATAAAAAGTACATAGTAACTGTTTCTCTTAAATAACCAACCCATTTGTGCATGTTGCTATATGCTCTTTTTGTACATAGAAATGGAAGTAGAAGGATAAGACTATTAACAGAAATAGGAAAGAGCGTCTGGCTGCAGCCGATGGAGTGGAGCAAAAGCCTTTTTTAAAACGCTGGAAACAATTTCCAGCTCGGAGCTCCATTCTCTCCATCGACTATACAGACCCTCTTCGTAATAGCCTACCCTTTTTCTTTTTATCATATTAATTTGAGTCACACATATTTTCCCATTTGACTGCTGATTTTGGGCTTTAAACAATCCTGTTTTTTTTATTACAAAATACAACCAGAGCTTTTAGCAACATCTTATTTCATTGTGGAGGACAAAGCATGTGTGTGTGTGTGTGTGTGTGTGCCTTTTCTTTGAGGACGCCTGCCTGTAAATTCCAGTGTGTTTTGTGTGCACCTGTGATTTTCTTTTCATCTGACTCCTCTCTGCACTAATACCAGTCTGTGGCTCTGTAGTTGGCTTGTGTTGAATTTGCCGCCTGATGGGACAATTGGACCAAAAGACAGTGACACACAGCATGGGTTATGTTGACAAATGCCTTTAAGAATACTAATATGTTTCATAATTCTTTGCACTCACACATTCTTATATTTAGTAAAGTTTATATGTTGCCCTACTTTTTCTTCATGATTCAAGGTTTCTTGTATTTGTGCAGAACAGAGCGAACAAAGGAATGATACGCCCACGAGTGCTACACTGCCTGTTCCTCTTTATTTGTAACTATGGCAGAGATGTTCAGACCTAGATATCACGACTTTGGACTGCGTTCAGGTATTACAGAAATGTTATGTTTGGGAATTTTCAAATAATCCATACAAAGAGCTGTAAGGTAACAATGCATAAGGTTTGAGTTTGTAAAAGTGTTTCAGACTTTACCAGAGACATACTAGGATCTAGTGCTATATAACACCAAATTTCTGCTTTAATTAGAGCGCAAAACTTTTCCTGTCATGTTTGTTTGTCTGTGAACAACAAAGACAGCAGGTATGAATTGGTTTCTGCTTTATTTGATCTGTACTTTACTCAGGTAAGTCCCACTGAGATTAAGAATTCCTTTCTTCTTCCCTCTGTCGCTGGACTCGGGGTCACTTTTAACGCCTGTCACTTCCAATTACTCACATCAACAACACTCTCTATTCGCACTGCTGTTCTGATCTTGCTGTATATAGTTTGTATTTTAGCGTAATTTATTCTACACATAGTTTAATTTGCATGCCCTTATTTTTGTATAGCCTATATTTTTTACTATGATTAATATTCATTGTTCTATGTTGAGCCCTACCTCTGAAGCAAGTTTCAAGTTTGTGAATTTAGTTCACTGACATGATTGGCTTTATTAGACAGGAGAGGACAGTGTGGAATGAGAGATGAGGCCAAGGCCCCATCCAGTCTAGGAATCACTCTGTTACTGTGAGGCGAAAGTGCTAACCCTTGAGGGGGTGTTCTGGATCTTTATGTACATTTAAAAAAAATCACTATCTTGACAAAAATAAAGACATTTTATTTACGAATTGCAGTTTGATAGCAACATCACTTTTTAAATACAACTTTGAAGGTCCTGTTAAGACCTTGTGCTGAGTAACAGTAAATACAGACTCAAGTGTGGCAGCTGCTGATATCAATTCATAAAAAGTTCCTCAAAATGTTCTGTACATCCTTGACTTATATTTGGACTGGAGGCAATCAATAGGAACAGAATTATGAGGCAGTGAAGCGAGTGATTTTAATCTGGGACTAAATATCCAGTAGTGGATTAGTTTCAGACAATTTCATACCTCCAGAGCCCTTCATGAAATATGGATAAGGCGGAGGAGCGAGAGGAGGGATTATGAAAAATAAAGGCATTTTCCCCAAACCTCCCCTTTTTCGATGGAGGCAAAGATGAAAAGTTTTACAGATGGGCAGCTGGAGGATTCTGAGGCACTTTGTAAAGCAGATGCAGTGTGTGTGGAGCGTGCCTGGATGTGGGCACCATCTTAATTAGAAAGACCCCCTGGAAGCATACCTTTCACTGCTGACAGCCGCGTTCCCAAACACGCGCAGATTTAGCCTCACTGCAGGGCGTCCCATGGTCATTGGCACTGCGGAGCCTTGGGTGCAGGAGGAAAACAAAGAAGAGATGCCAGAGATTTAAGATGCAACC